>CM053624.1:144451744-144527534 GCA_028646595.1 Phalanger gymnotis | reverse complement strand
GCCATCTTGGAGTGGGGGGGGAGGAAATGGGGAGAAAATTTGTAATTCAAACGCCTATGAAAATCAATGCTGAAAACCAAACATGTCAAAAATAAATTTAAAAAAAAAAAAACAATAAAACATACTTAAAAAAAAAAAAAAAAAAAAAAATTATTTAGCAAGGTCTAAGTGATGACAAACAATACTCATTAGAATTTATGAATAAGCAACGCATACACAGGCAATTTGAGGCTGCAGATGTGCAAGACCAGACAATTCCTGGAAGATACCTGCTCTGCAATTTTTAGTCTTTGAGAACTATCAGGGAGCCTGAGGTTAATGACTTACCTAAGATGGAAGACTCAGTGTATGTCAGAGGGAGAACTTGAACCCAGACCACCTTCCTGATAGAAGTTAGCTCTCTATTCATACTGCCTCTCACAGTGACTTTGCAATTTGCATGTGTGTGTGTGTTTATCAAAGTCATCTATGCTGTAGCAAAAAAAAAAAGCACAAGTCAACAGACTCTACATTCCATTTTCAGTTCTGACACAAACTAGTAGTACAACCATGAGAAAGTCACTTATTCTCATGAGGGTTTGGTTTCCTCATCTGTAAAGGAAAAAAGATCCTTGAGACAGCTAGGTAGTACATTGAATAGAGCAATAAATAGTGCATGGAACCAGAAAGACAGATTTCAAACCTGGCCTCAGACATTTACTAGTTGTGTGACCTTGAGCAAGTCAATTAAGTTGCGACTGCCTCCATTTCCTTGATTGCAAAATGAGAATAATAATAGCACCCACCTCCCAGGGTTGTTGCAAATATCAAATGAGATATATGTAAAGCCCTTAGACCAGTGCTTGGCATATAACAGGTATTTAATAAATGCTTGTTCTCTCCTCCTTCCCCCTCTGCTCCTATGGATCCACTATGTACTTAGTTAAGTTTTGTACCCATTTGATTTCCAAATAATCTGAGCCACTTACCAAATATCTTTGCCAGAAAATTGTTGACTTCACAAACATTGTTCAAAGAGCCTAACATCATCTTCTTAACTTTATCATAAGGTGCCAATATTACTGATTACTAAGCTAAGCTAAAACAATTTTCTTCTACTGTATTTAAGCTTATTCTTTTACCCTGTAACTATGTCACCAAACTTTCTATAAGCCTAAAGAGGAGAATGAAATGAAGAGCTTCAGTTTTCTGTGACTATCCTTTAATTGCACATCCATTTCTACTTGGCTGCAATGATGAAAAAATTTCTACTTAGAAAAAAGAAAAAAGGTCTTTAGTAACCAGAATTCTGATTAAATTTATAGTAAATAGCTATCACTTGGTACAGGTAAAGAAAAAGAAAAGGAACCACTGTCTGGACCTTCTGGGGCAAAAAACCAAGTGCCAGCTATAATTAGGAAAAAAAAAAAACCCATTCACAAAGTTGGAATTTGCAGAACACTAAGTTGAGATTTTTTTACACCAGACCTGTTATTTCACTGTGGCACAGCTCCTACCAATGCAGAGCAGCAAGTATTCTGCAACCTGTTGTCTTGAGAGTTGCCTAGAGTACTAGGAGGAGGTAACTTGCTCAGATTACAGGAAGGATTCTTAGCATCACTCCGATGCAAAACTTGAAATCTTATCTTTGTGATTCTGAAAATTGATCTTTCCTCACTTCACCATACTGCCTCTCCTTGTTATGAAATTTTAGTAAAAATACTTAAATATAGCATTTTTATTCATACTATATATTTTAACTAGTAGTGTTTCTTTATACCTCCAAAATGAAACTAATCGACAAGAAAAGGAAAAATTCATCAGCAATTCAGTCCTAATAAATTCTAGATATTTGTGTTCTCTAGGTGCAACATAAAAGTCTAATAATATACCAACAACTAACTCAGTAAAGGTTTCTAGATATTCATGCATTTACCATATGCTGATAGCCCATTAGACTGAAGCATTACAGATAAAGAGGCAGAAATATCCAGGACACAATAATTATTGGCTTCTAGATTTTCAACTCCAAAAAACTAGGGAAGCCATCTAGTTAGTCCAACCTCTTCATTTAGAAAATAAAAGATAGAGAGGCTAGTTAAGTGATTTGCTCAAGGTCACATAATGACTGGCAAAGGTAAGATTTGAATTCTCCACAGCATCTCTTCTATCAGCCCCCTTTTAACTATTAACAGCCTTTATCCTCGTTCAGGAACTCATCACTTCTCCCCAACAATTAAAAGAGACTCCTTGTTGATCTCCCTGCTTTCAGTCTCCTCTCCAGTTTATCCTCTACACAACTGTCAAATCGATATTCCTAAAACTTACATCCAGTCATGTTACTTCCCTCCCTACTCAAAAATCATCAGTAGCCCTCTGTAGTCTCCAGTAAAAAATAATAAATCCTCTGCTTGGCATTTAAAGGTCTTCATAATTTGTTTCCCAACTAACTTCAAGTTTTATCTCATATTACTACCCCTCACACATGCTGAGGTCCAATGAAACTGGCCTACTGTTTGCTATTCATGGCATTCCATCTCTCACTTCCTTGCCTTTTTACAAATGGTCCTCTGTATCTGGAAAGCACTCTCTAACTCACTTCTACAGCAGAGAATCTCTAGGTTTTCCAGAACACTACCAGAAGCCACTTTTCCTATCCCTATACCCCACACTTCAGTGTTATCTTGAAACTATTTTGTATCATCTTGCTCATACTTTGTATTTATTAACATCTGTACATGTATCCCCCAATAGAAACGTAAGTTTTTTGAAGGTAGGGTTTATTTTTTTTTGTAAGTCTAACACTTAGCACAAACCTTACACACAGTAGATATTTAACAAATGCTTGTTGAATGGAATCCATGCAGTGTGATTTAGATTCCAAAGGCATGGAGAAAAAATGTATCTCTCTATACACCTTCCAACTCTTATGTATCAGCAATTTGTGCCACCATGTTTCCCTAGTGGTCTGAAAAATAAGAAAAAAAAAGGGAGAGAAATGAAACTGCTCCGATTTTAAATAGTGATTTATCCACAAGCAAGGCTGTGCAAGAGATCCATCTCTTCAGAGTGGAATGGTGACAAATGATATAAAGACAACTTGGCATAATAAGTAAAAAAGCTGGCCACAGAGCCAGTTAGACCTCGGTTCAAGACCCATCTCTGGCACATACTGGCAGTGAGACCCCTTACAAACCATCTATCAGTGCCCCTAGAAAACTCTAAGAATATAAATTCCAGAGCACAGTTTCCTCACTTGGGAGTTCTCTCTACCAAAGCAGAGGTGCAGACCCTATCCCCTAAAGCTGGGAACAAACTGCAGTCTGTCCTCAGAGGACCAGCCTAGCTAAATTTTAAACAAGCCATCATCACTCACTCTCTCTGACATACAATCTTCATGAAGGATGCTCTCGGTGCACACATACCTAGCTCCCAGAAGTGCCCCAGCCCATCCCTACCCCTGCCACCGCTGTCCCATCCCTGAGAGGACGGATCTATGGCAGTTTGCTGCCCCTCCTGGGATGCGCGGCTCTTCCTTCACCCCACGAATCCAATCCCACCCCATTCCTCTCCCGCTAGAGACCGGCAAACACGTGTTCTCACACCCCCTCCTTCTACCATACGTCATACCTAAAGAGACACACACACACACAGACACACACAGACACACACAGACACACACAGACACACACACACACACACACGCCCCATGCGCACAGATTCCACGTGCAAACTCCCAAACTATCTGGTCTGGCGGGTCAGCGGGCACACCCACCCGGGGCACTATCCCGACACACACGCTCCTCCCTCACCAGCTCACTGGGCCCCGTGCCCCGGCCTCGCTGCTCCCGGCGGCCGCCCCGATGGGCCCCGTGTGCGGCACCGCCGCCACCGCCTCCCCGACCTCCTCGGCCCCCGCGGCCGCCTCGGCCTCGGCCTCGGCTCCGGTCCCAGCCGCCTCGGCCGCCGCCGCCGCCGCCTCCGTCACCGCCGCCTCTCGCAGCCGCCCCGGGCCCCGGCTCAGGCCCCTGACCGGGCCGGTCCCGCTCTGGTCGCCGCCGCCCCCGGCCTCCCCGGGCCCCACGTTCCGCCTGCATCTTTCCCCGCTGCCGCCGCAGCCCAGGCCTGGGGAGAGAGGGAGGCGGGGAGGGAAGAGAGGATCCGGCGGCCTGACCCGCCCCGCTCCCGGCGCCGCCGCCCTGTGAGAGCGCGGCCTCTGCCGGAAACCGACCGACAGCGTGCGGAGCCGGGAGCGCAGCGGGCCTACCCGGGGTCCGCCCTCTAGTAACTGGGGGCCGCGGGGTCAGCCGGCCTAGCACGAGAGCCCGGAGCTGGGGAGAGGGGAGGGAAGGGAAGGGGCAGCATTGGAGGATCCTGCTCGGGGAGAGGGGATGTTGGCCCTTGGGGGTGGAGGTCGGTACCCCAGGGGTAGGGGTGGTGGGGGACCCAGAGGCAGGTGTGGGTCCCCTGTGGGACCCCTTCCCCTTCCCTCAGATTGAGAGGGAGAGAGACAGGTGTTGGTGGATGGAGGAGTTCGTAGGAAATGGGCCTGAGGCCAATGAGGGACAGGGGAAAGTAGGAGACAGGGCAGGAGGACCAAGAGGGTGGAAAGCTGGGCACAGAAGTACCAGTGGTTGGGGAGGTGAGGGGTAAAAAGGTCAGGAATTGCGAGGGAGTTTTGAAGAAGAGCACAATGCCAGGGCATATCAGTGAGTGATGTGGTTGCTTTGGAAGTGCACTGTTGTTAATTAGGCATTATCCTCTCTTTCCTTTCTCCTTTCTCTTTAACATTTCAGAATGTTATCGGTGCAATTTTTCCTCCATTCTTAACCTTTCTATTCATTTCCTCACAGACTGAGGCACTACTTGCTCACCACCTCTAGAGCTGAGACCGTAGAGACTATTTAGTACATTGCTATTGTCGTTCAGTCTTGTTGGACTCAGTGACTCCATTTGGTGCTTTTCTTGGCAAAGGTGTTAGAGTGGTTTGTCCTTTCCTTCTCCAACTCGTTTTACAGATGAGGAAACTGAGGCAAACAGGGTTAAGTACTTTGCTTGTGTAGCCAGGGTCACACAGCTAGTAACTGTCTAAGGCCAAATTTGTAGACTGACTCCAGATCTAGAACTAACCACTGTGCCACCTAGCTGCCATATTTAGTACAGATGAGGAAACCTGAGAGCCAGGAAGATAAAATGACTTGAAAAAAGCCACACAGCAAAGGTAGAATTTGAACCCAGTACCTCTACCTCTAACTCCAGGCAGTGAATTAATGAAATTAAAAGTATGTATTAAGTACTTAGTTATGTTCCGAAGAATACTGTCATAACTGCTGGGGATGCAAAAAGAAAATAAATCTGGTCAGTCCCCTGCTCTTAACACTGTACAAAGCTGCCTCCCATATTTTTCCTTCTTTCCTGTCCATATATTAGGCCTGTCACTGGCACTTGGGAATAAGTTGTTTTTCCCTAAATTAGGCCCTCAGGTTCCAAATCCAAATAGACTTTTGTAATATTTCCCCAAAACCCATGTAAAGGGACCACCAAAAATGAGAAACAGACATTCCCTAGAGCTAGAGTTCTCTAGAACATTGGCCCTAGAATTGTACCCTTAAGGACTAAGGAGTTTTCAAATCACTTCCACCTACAGGAATTTGAAGAGGCATTACAATATAGTAACATAAAATTTTTCTAGAGATGTCAGTATTTAATTTTCCCCATTTTCCTTTTATTATATTTCAGCTTACAAAATAAGGCTTTCCAAAATAAGGCTTTTTCTATGCTTTCAACTCCTGCTATCTACAAAACTGGGACAGGTAGGTAGTGCTGGATAGCACACTGGGCCTGAAGTCAAGAAGACTCATCTTTCTGAGTTCAGATCAGCCATTTACTAGCTATGTGTCCCTGAACGAGTCATTTAACTGCCTCAGTTTCCTCATCTGCAAAATATGCTGGAGAAAAAAAATGGCCAATCACTCCAGTGTTTTTGCCAAGAAGACCTCAAATAATGTCATGACTGAGCAAACAGCAACATCTACAAAACTGCAATGACTTTTTTTTTTCACTGGCTTCAGGACCCTCACCTCAGTTCACTTAAACTGTTACTCCTGAGAATTACTGAGGTATCAATCAGCAACCTGAACAGTTGCTGTCTTTTGCCTAGCCAATGTATCAGCTGTTGCTGGTTTTACCTAACAAAGAAACCATTCCTTTACTGGTTGCAAGGCCTAGTGGAAGAACTAGGTCTCATTAGGATTAGGGTGCTGTGAAGGGAAGCTCCTCTGGAGAACTGAAGTAGCCCACCAGGTACTTTTAAAGCATCTATTAATCACCTACCTTATTCAACAAACATTTTTTGTGCCAAGAAATATAAGCCAGGGATTCTGATATGTTCTGAGGAGACAGAGAAAAGTAAACTAAGGCTGGCCGTCAAGGAACTGGCATTCTCTTAGAGAAAAACAACAAATACACACATAGGTATATACAAAGTAAGTATGAAGTTATTTGGAGGAAGAACACAACCATCTGGTTGGAGGGTGGGGGTCAAGAAAGGTTTCATGTAGTAAGCAGCACGTGAACTAAAATTCTTAAAAGGATTCTAGGGACAGCTAGGTGGCCCAATGGATAGAGCACTGGCCATGGAGGCAGGAGAACCTGAGTTCAACCAGGGCAATTCACTTAACCCTGTTTGCCTCAGTTTCCTTATCTGTAAAATGAGCTGAGAAGGAAATGGCAAACTACTCCAGTATCTTTGCCAAAAAAACTCCAAATGGAGTCACAAAGAATTGGACATGCCTGAACAACAACAGAGGCAGTGGTGAGGAAGGTATGTATTCCAGGCATGGGGAACAGCCAGTGCAAAGCCTCAGATGTAGTCATGTATAAGGAACAGTAAGGAGGTCAATCTGATTGGACTGCAAAGTGCATGAAGAGTGTACAGGGAAAAGAAAAGGGAGTCTAGGATAGAACCTTGGTATAGACCCACATCTGGAGAGTGATAGAGCACACAGGAGACTGAGAAGAAGCAGTTACGTGCATAGGAGAACTGGGAAAGGAGACTATCCAGGAGAGCAAAACTAACAAGTCAAGTGCTGAGAATTTTCACTGAGAAAGGGAGGAGATAGTTGGATGATAGTCTGAGGGGATGAAAGGATCTAGTGAAGGTTTTTTTGAGGTCAGATCTATATAAATGATGGGGAAAGAAACAAGATCCAGAGAGAGAGTTTGGGAGAAAAAATTGTGTTTATGGAAATGTCTTACAGAGAAAAATGGAAGAAATGGGATCAAGGGTTCACCTACAGGAGTCCGCATTGACCAAGAGGGGTCATCACACCAGAGACTGGAGTAAAGAAGGAGAGAATGGGGATCATATCAGGGATTTGTGATGTGTAGAGAAGGAAAGAATAATGATAACTACTGATTTGTATAGTTCTTTACAATTTACAAAGCCCTTTTACATATACTTTGATCCTCACAACAACCTTTTGAAGTAAATACTATTATCCTCATTTTATAAATGGCAGAGATTGAGTGACTTGACAGTCATGTAGCTAGTAAACTGACAAAGTATTCAAACTTGGTGTTGATTCCAAGCTCAGTACTCTGTCTGCTAAACCACCTATAGCTTCTAAGAAAAGGGAGTTCACAGTGAATGGCCTCTTATCTCTAGCTTGTCCACTGCCATCCACAGGTATTCTTTCAAAGTTAGGAGAAATCAAAGAGTGTTGGATACGCTTCTTTTGGTGAACCAATGGGAAGATGTGAACACAAGGTACACAGTTACACAAGCATGGATCAGCTGGAATCACCATTAGAAGAAACATCCAGCTCTAGATCAGAAGATCCGAGTTCTAGATTTGGAAGAGAGCTCAAAGGCCATTTAGTCCAACCCTTTCACTTTCCAGATGAGGAAACTAAGGTCCAGAGAGGCAAATTGATTTACTCGCAATCAGATGGGCACAAGTTAGAATTTGGACCTACATCCTCTGACAGATCCGTTAGAGTAATCACAAAATAATTTCAGGGGATCGGGAGAGGAGAGAACCAACATCTGGGAAATTAAGAAAGGCCTCATATAGGATGTTGCACTTGAGTTTTGATGGTATCTAAGATGTCAAAAGGTTGAACTAAGGAGGTAGAGCTTTGTGAAAAATGGATAGCACATACAAAAGAATGGGGACAACACACAATATCATGTATGAAAAACAGTAGGTATACTAATTTATCTGGAACATAGAATATGTGAGGGGAAGTAATGAGAAGCCGGTCTGGAAAGGTGAAAGGGAGCCGTATTGTGAAGGGCTTTATTAAATATTATGCTAGACGCAATAGTCAATAAACATTTATTAGAATCCTCCTATGTTCCAGGCCCAGCATCAAACACTAGAGATACAAAGAAGGGCAAAAGTCAGTCCTTGCTCTAAAGGAGCTGACAGTCTCATGGGGAAAACAATATGAAAACTATATACAAATAAGCTATGAGAAATAAGAGGGAATGCACTAGAATTAAGGGAGATCAGAAAAGACTTCTCATGGAAAAGGAGTTTTTAGCTGGGGCTTGATGGAAGCCAAGAAGCGGAAACAAGGAGGGAGAACATTTTAGGCATGGTGGGGGGACGGCAGTGAAAATGCCCAGAGTCAGGAGGTGGAGGTTTTTGTGTGAGGAATAGCAGGGAAGCAAGTATAACTGGATTGAAAAGTTAATGGGGGAGAAGGGAGGTTTTGAGGGGGAGGTATAAAGTATAAAAAGATTGGGGGAAGGGCAGGTTACAAAGGGCTTTGAATGCCAAACTAGATTTCATAGGTGATCCTGGTGATGATAGGCAACAACGGCACTTTATAGAGTTGGGGACAGGGGGAGATGACATAGCTGGACTTGTACTTGAAGATCACTTTAACAGCTGAGTGGAAGATGGAATGGGGAAAGACTTGTGTCAGGGAGACCAACAAGGAGGCTATGGCAATGATCCAGGCATGAGGTGATCAGGGCCTGGACCAGGGTGTTGACAGTGTCAGAGGAGAGAAAGGAGCATATTCAAGACACATGGAGGTAAAATCAACAGGCCTTGGCAACAAATTGGTTATGGGAAGTTACGGAGAGTTAGTCAAGGGTGACACTTAGGTTGCAAGTCTGGATGACCAGGAGGATGATGGTACCCTCAACAGTAACAGGGAAATTAGGAAGAGTGGAAGGTTGGAGGGTAGGGAAACAGTAAATTCAGTTTTGGACATGTTAAGTTTATATACCAAGTCATTGAAGAAACTTGAACAGAGGACTGACTTAGATGTGTATTTTAAGAATATCGGTTTTGTTAGTGTTCTCTTTGATTTTTGCCTCTCCTTCCTCCCACTCTTACCTAATTGATAACCAAGTCTATCGAAGCAAAATTCCTTGCAACTATCTCCTCTCTCCTGATTGCCGCCACAAGTGCTTATTACAATACATTCACCTGGACCACTAAAATACCTTCATGTTCTTGCCTCCATGTCCTCTCTTCTTCAGCCTAATTTATATCACAGTGTTACTCCTTTGCTCAAGAATCTCTGTTGCTTATCTCGATAAACTCCAAATGGATGCATGACCTAGATTTAAAAGGTAAGCAAATTAGAAGAGAAAGAAAGAGGATGCCTTTCACAACTATGGATGGGAGAAAGTTCTTTACCAAACAAGGAATAGAAATGATCATAAAAGATGAAACAGACAATTTTGATTATATAAAATTGAAAAAGTATTTCACAAAATCAGTGCAGTTAGAAGGGAAGCAGTTAATTGGGGAAAATCTTTGCAGCAAATGTCTCTGATAAAGTTCTGATATCCAAGATACGTAGAGCAGGGCTGTCCAAAATTCGGCTCCGGCAGTCATGCAGCCTGCAGTGCCATTTATGCGGCCTACCTACGAGCATAAAAATTTACATAAATACTTTAGTAAATGAAGCCAAGCAGAGCTCTCACTAAAATGGCAAATCAATATATATTGTCTTGTTTCGATAAAAACCTAAGGTTGGAAAGCCCTGATGTAGAGAAACAAATATATTAGAACAAGAGCCATTCCTCAACAGATAAAGTATATGAGCAGACATTTCTCAAAGAAGAACCAAGCTATCAGCAAATATCTGAAAAAAAAAATCCAAATCACTAATAATCAGAGAAATACAAAATGAAACAAATCTGAGGTCCTATCTCACACCCATAAGTTTGGCAAAGGTGACAAAAAAGGAAATAATTGTTAAAGGAGCTTTGGCAGGACAGAACTGCTCCAACCATTCTGAAAAGCAATTTGGCTGTACTCTGAACATCTGCATTATGCCCCTAGGAACCTCATCATCCTGCAAGATCAAATCAGCCTTGGTACTTAGATCTCATCAGTACTCTCTGACCCTGTGATCGGAGGGCAGGGCAAAGAGCTCTTCCCAATGCCTCCATTCAAGGGAGGATGCTCAAGTCAGCCATTTGTTCATTTCTAACTGGGCTGCACTCCTTTGGACTTCCGCATCATTCCCCCACACAGGTTCCTTGACTGCCTTTTTCAGTCTCCTTTTGTGTGTTATCTTTTCCAATTAGACTGCTCTTTGAGGCCAGGAACTATCTTTTTGGTATTTATGTCCTCAGCACTTAGCATAGTGTTTGGCACATGTTGTTCAGATGTTTTTCAGTCATGTCCAACTCTTCATGACCCCATTTGGAAATTTTCTTGGCTTGCCATTTCCTTCTCCAGATCATTTTACAGATGAGGAACTAAGGCAAATAGGGTTGGTTAAGTGACTTGCCCAGGGTCACGCAGCTAGTAAATGATTCCAGATTTTAACTCAGAAAGATGAGTTCTCCTGACTCCAAGCCTGGCACATAGTGGGCACTTAATGGTTATTGACTATGCCTAAGAAAGATACTAACTGCATCCCAGTTCAACCCAGCAATACCACCATCCACAAAGAATTCAAAGACAGAAAGAAAAGACAAATATGTACAAAGATATAACAGCATTTTTTGTTGTTGTTTTAGAAAGCTAGAGTCAAAGTGGGTACCCATCAGTTGGAGAATGCCTGAACAATGTATGATATATGAATGAAATAGAATATTATTGCATTGTTAGAAATGACAAGAGGGATAGATTCAGAGAAAACTGGGAAATTTTGCATAAACTAAGGCCAGGGTAATGAGAAGAACCAACTTTATAAGGCGATCAAGATAATGTAAAGGAAAAACTGTGGAAGACTTAAGAATGCTGATCACCAATCATGATTCCAGCCAACTGATGAAAAAGAATGCTTCTCAACTCTTAACAGAGAAGTGATAGGCTAGAGGTGCAAAATAAGTCATTTTTTGTGCTTGACCCTGTGTGAATTTGTTTTGCTTAACTATACTTATTTGTTAGATGGTAGGACTTTTATTTTGGGGACAGAGAATAAGGAGAATTAAGGATAATAAAAAAAAGAAAGAGAATATAAATGAAACATTTTTTAAAAACATGAGAGCAGAGGAACTTCAGAAGGGGATATAGATAAGCAAAGTAGTATTGGTACTATCATGTTAATATGTACTTTTTCAAAGTATAAAGCTGTACAAAAAAAAGACTTACAGTTTCGTATAATCCTCTTTTTTCTGTTCTTTGTATATGGAAATGTTGAGATTTATCAAGTTTATAACGACAACAACAAAAAAAGAAAATTAAAAAACTATTGCCTACCAGGTCAAGTTCAAACTCCTTTGCCTACAATTTATCAATCTGGTGCCACACTTCCTTTTCAACCTCATTTTGTATTACCTCCCTCCAAATACTGTGCTTTAACCATATATATCTAATCTTTCCCATACCTCCCACCCCAATATGTTCAGCCCCTGTGCCTTTGCTCATGTTTCCTATTCCTGAAATTTCCTCCATTTCCCTCTTCATCTGTCGAATTCTTAGCTATTCTGTAAAGTCTAATTCAAATGCTTCTTTGCCCATAAAACCTTTCATGCTTGTAACAACCTTAACCTCACATAAACTTTATTTTACAGTTCTTTACACTTATGCATTATTGTATATTGTAGTTAACTGTGGCTTATCCCCTCACAGAGGAGACTGTAAGTTCTATGAGCACAAGGTCTGATTTATCTCTTCTTTTATCTCCATTACTACCTACTATAGAGGCCTACATAGAGCATGAATTAAATGTCTGGAGAACATTGTTAAATGAAGCACCTTTAGGATCACCTTGCCACTAGACTGACTTTCCACTATAAATTGTGACATTTTTGAAAAAGAAAGGTACCTTCTAATACCTCAGAACAATTCATTGCAACTTTTTTTCCTGAACACTGCATCCTTTTCGCCAGGCTGCCAACCTGGAGATCATCTCTATCCTTCCCCCAATCCTTTACCAATGTTGCAAAGATTGTTGGAAAATCAACACCAATATCAAATTAGATAGATGAAGCATATGTTAAGGGTTTATTATGGGTCAAGTATTGTGCTAAGCACTGGATGGAAATACAAGCAAGACAAATCAGGATACAAGTACTGTGGCATAATAAGAAAGTGCCAGGAGGTGTACTAGTAAAGGCCAGGGGCAGAGGCCAAACTTCTAGTGAGAGAAAAAGATGAGGATGAAATTGGAGGAAAGGCTAAAGATAAAAAGCCACTGCATATATAATTTCATTTGCTGCAATGCAGCCTTTTAAAGCAAACTGTTGACTGAAAAGTGGAAAATAGGTAAAAATAAAAATGTTAACTATTACTATTTCTTAAAGGAATTTATTGTCTTTCAGGCCTACGACATCCTGCCTTCTTACTATTTATTTTTGCTCAAATCCTATAAAATTCTGCTTGAAATCCACCTTTGCAAAAAAGGTCTCTCAAATGAAACAGTATATGAAGCTATAAAGTAACATGTAAATCTATGCTGCTTTCTACAGATTCAAGATCTCTTCTATTGCTTTCTAATGTTTTGTGAGAAGGTACTGCTCATTGTTAACCCACATCTTTAGCCTCTCTGATGTTTCATAAATCAATATTCTAAACCAGGGCTGTCCAACCTTAGGTTATCTTAGAGCCGCATTAAAATAAAATAATTATTGGAGGGCCACACCCAGAATAAAAAATACAGTACGCTAATAGAAAGTGGGGGAACACATGTCATCAATACAACAGGCGAAGGCGTGAAGCACGAAAGCAAACACAAAACAACAAAGCGACAATACAACAGTATAAAGGTAGGTGCATACTGATTAGTCTGCATTGTACAGGCAAAACGCATCCCACAGATCAATTAAAAATTCCATGTGATATGTTCTGTTTGTAATACTGCTTAAAAACACCAACGAAAATTAACATCAATGAGATTATTTATTAGTGATGGAATTAAAAATCTAATACCCATTCCATGCAAATTATTTTTTTTTTTGCTCATGAAAATTAAAACCCACAGCCGCATAAAATTGCACTGAGGGCCACATGCGGCTTGCGGGCTGTATTTTGGACAGCCTTGTTCTAAACTACGGTTACCCTTGGTTGCTATATCTCTTCATTTGGCAAAGAAACCAAGTATTTAGTGACTAAAATAGTTTTGGTGAGTTTGGTATCCATTAAACTTAAATAGTAATAATCAGTTAATATATATTTACAAATATCTGTTTCACATTTTTGGAATCAACAGTCTTTGAACTGGTTGCAGTGGAGCTATTGTAATTTATATATAATATATATGTGTGTGTGTTTACATATATAGACATATATACACACATATATGTATATATGTATCTGTGTATATATATGAGATATATATATATATATATATATTCTCATCTTTCTCCTCTAATTTGATATTGATTTTGACTTTTGCTCTACCTCATGGATGATATGATTACACTTAGCCACTGATAAGAAAATGACCTACATCAATAACCAATCATTTCCTGTCTGCTAAGATACAGTCGATTTAATTTTAGTCAATTTAGTGATATTATTCAATGCTTACCATGTTCAATAAGTATCTCCCAACTCTTTTCGAAAAAAAATATTCATGATATACAGGGATGAGATTTCTGAGTGGTGTACCAGTCTTTGGCCTCCATTTCTTAATTCTAAACTATATTTACCAACATATATCTTCCCCCTCCCCCGGCCCTGTTCTCCCCCATGCCAACTAAGACATCTACAGCACCAATTGTCAAGATATAAATTAATTTGGCTTAAAGAATCTTGTCAAGTTCTTCATAGAATTTCTGTACTTCACCTTCTACAATAGGTGTTGATATACAGACTATCAATTATCCCACTTCTTCCAGCTACCTTTATGGCCAGATACAGAGCTACTTCCATGTCACAGCCAAACCTTGAAATTACTCCACTCTACACTTCTATTTCTCTTTGATGCCTAAATATTCAGAGAATTGCTAGAGAAAACCATCACTCCCTCCTCAGCAGGAGGCTGTTTGCACAAGTTACTTTAGATTAGCAGTTAAAATGAAGGTAACTGACCTATAACGTCACTTTCAACACCAAGAGGAAAAGATATCTATCTAAAACTCAATAAATCAAAAACTTTTAACCTTTTTGCAAAGAGAACCTATTTCTAATTTCCCAGAAGACCTGAAATTACTGGAAGGAGTGTATAATAATAATAAAAAAAAGTAAAAATCTTGAGGGTAGGAACAATTTTGTTTTCCCACTAGTAAACCCTGTAGCACCTAAACGCCAAGCACTCTATGGGCTGTTTGTGTTTGATGAAAAAAGAACAAATAAGACCAAGGGCAATATACTGCCCCCCTAGCAAAAGTATTTCCAAGGGACAAAGCTACATGAGAATGACTTGGAGCCTTTCTCTTCCTATAGGCACTCAGACAGAGTTTTCAGGCTGATTTCTGATAGTTACAAGCCAAACTCAGACTGTTAATGTTTCTTGGCATTTAAAGAAGGTAAGGATGAAAATTATTGGCAGTTTTTCTCATGTTTCTTTTAAAAAAACAAATGTTTTATTGGGTTTTTTCTTCTGGAATGTCTTTACAATATTTTCATTGCATAAGCTGTCCTCCTGGTGCTGCTCACTTCATTCTGTATCAGTTCAGACAAGTATTCCCAGGTTTCTCTGAAACTGTCCCCTTTTATCAATTCTCACAGTACAGTAGTAATCTGTCACATTCATAGACCATAACTTGTTCAGCCATTCTTTAACTGATAGGCACCATCTCACCCTTCGTGTACTGTCACTATCCTATTACTCCCTTCACCCTCAATAGAACCTTCTCTTATGGCTACAGATAAGCAAAACTGACATATTGTTTAAATCTAGCAATGTATCTCTCATTTTACAGCTAGACTCTGCCACCTGTCGGCATGGAAGAGAAAAGCATGCTTCATAGGCAATTCCTCTGAAGGCAAGATTAGCCACAGCATTAATCAATTCTGCTATCTTTCTTTTTCTAATATTTTATTGAAGCTTTTTTACATTGCTATCACTTCCCAGTGAAACTCTCTGCCCCATAGAATGGTTCTTTGTAACAAGGTGTAGTTAAGTTAAACAACCCCCAAAATAGTAAAGTCATGCTATATGTGCTTCATTGGACACCTATAATCTACCATATGGCAAAAGATGAGAATCATGCTTCTCTTCCAGTCCTCTGAACTCTAGATTGGATATGACATTGATCAGAGTTCTGATGTCTCAATGTCATTTTCTTTTATATTATTACAGCCATCATGTAAATATTTTCTTAAGTCTACTTATTTTGTTTTGCATTAATTCATACAAGGCTTTCCAAATTTCTCTGAAATCTTCATCTTTGTTTTTTCTTATTGTGCAACAGTATCGTTACATTGAGAAACCACAATTAGTTTGTTGGTTCCCTAATATATGGGTATCCACTTTGCTTTTGGTTCTTTGCTACCACAAGCAATGTTGGCATAAACATTTTTGGGGGTTTTTTGGAGGGCATTTGGGGTTAAGTAACCTGCCCAAAGTCACACAGCTAGTAAGTGTGTTAAGTGTCTGAGGCCGGATTTGAATTCAGGTCCTCCTGACTCCAGGGCCAGTGCTCTACTCACTGTACCACCTAGCTGCCCCATAAACATTTTTAATAGATAGGAGCTTTCCCCTTATCTTTGACTTCCTTGGGATATATGCCAATTTTTTTATTTTTATTTTCATTTTTATTTTTTAAATACCTCTATTCTTCATTGGGCAAATTTACAAATAAATGAATATATTCATCATAATTTTCCAAGACAAATTACTAAGTTAGCCAGGTCCAAAGGTGTTTCTGTCTCATTTTAAGTTCTTCATTTCTCAATAAGAAGGTTCTAAAATGCTTCAAAGTGGTTTTTCTCTGATGTTACTATTATTTTATAGATCATTTCCCCAGTTCTGCTCACTTCACTCTGCATCAGTTCATAAAGGTCTTTCCAGTTTCCTCTGAAGTTGTCCATTTCATCATCTCATGGCACAATAAAATTCCATTATATTCTTATATCTTAATTCATTTAGCCATTCTCCAATGGGAGGATACCATACAGATACATTTAGTTCCAATTGTTGGCTAAAAGAGTGGCTAAAATACTTTTATACAAATAGATCCTTTTCCTTATTCTTTGATTTCTTTAGAATATATATGCTTAATATTGACATAACTAAGTCGAAGGGTACCAGGAGTGAGGAACCTATGACCTTGAGGCCACATGTGGCCTTCTAGGTCCTTGGGTGTGGCCTTTGATTGAGTCCAAGTTTTATAGAACAAATCCTTTTACTAAGGGGATTTGTTTTGTGACATTTGGATTCAGTCAAAGGGCTGCACTTGAGGACCTAGAGGGCCACATGTAGCCTCAAGGCCTCAGGTTCCCCGACCCTGGTATAGACAGTTTCATAACTTTCTGGGCACAATTCCAAATTGCTTTTCAGAATGGGCGAACCAATTCACAATTCCAGCAATAGGGCATGAGCGTACCTATTTACCTATAACCTTTCCAATAGTTGTCATTTACTTCTTTTGTTATCTTTGCCAGTTTGATAGATGTGAGACCTGAGTAATCTCAAAGTTGCTTTAATTCATATTTCCCCAATCATCGATTTGGAGCTTTTTTTTTTCATATGACTGTTGGAAGCTTGGATTTCTTCCTTTGAAAACTGCCAGTTTATATTCCTTGACTATGTATCTGCTGGGAAATGGGTCTTAGTCATAAATTTGAATCAGTTCCTTATATATCTTGGAAATGATAATCTTATCAGATAAAATTGTTGCAAAGATTTTTTCATGGTTTCCCTTCTCATTTTTACTACATTAGATTTGTTTGTGCAAAACTATTTTTAATTTTATGTAATCAAAATTATTCATTATATCTGGTTTTTATCTTATTCTTTATGTTTATCCTATCTTTGCTGTCAATTTGTTTAGTCATGAACTTTTCCCCTACCCTTAGAGATGAAAAATAATATCTTTCTTGTCCCTCTATTTTGTTTATGATATTACTTTGTACATCTAAATCACATACCCATTTAGAATTTATCTTGGTATATGGTGTGAAGTATTAGTCTAAACCTAATTTTCTGCCAGACTGCTTCCCAGTTTTTCTAGCACTTTTGTCAAACAGTGAGCCCTTCTTTCCCCCACTGGACATCTTCAATAGTATACTACTGTGCTTATTTGTTTCTGTAGGTTACATACCTAATTTGTTCTACCCAGTCAACCTCACTTTTTAAAAATCAGTATCAAATTATTTTAATGCTTACTGCTTTGTAGTATTATTTATTACTGATGGATCCCCTTTCTTCCCACTTAATTCACAATCACTTTTGAGATTCTTGACCTTTTGTTCCTCCAGATGAATTTCATTTTTATTTTTTCTAGTTCTATAAAATATTCATTTGGTATAGCACTGAGTAAGTAAATTAATTTAGGTAGTATTATCACTTTTATTATATTGGTTCAACTGACCCATGTTCAATTTTGTTCCTGCTTCCCTCTTTAAAAATAAGCAGGTAGTAGAAAAGGGAGTTCAACTGACGCTTGTGATTTTATAAGCGAAACAGTCAATTTCTTCTCTGTGTTGTTCTTGTCCTTAAACCACCCCAAATCCCAGGTTTTTACTTTTTTCCTTATCTCAATCCCCTTCTATTTTCTTGTTGAGCTTGATGTATTTATATACTAAAATCTGTGTCTATGTTCAATTTTCCTTTATCTGAATTAGATGGAAATGAGGTTCATAAGATGCCTGTGTTCTACCCCTTCTTCATTAACTATATACTTTTCATGCATATACCTTTATGGTGCAATAGTAATTTCTCTCTCCTCCCCAATATAGTTCATGTTCCTACCATTTTTGTCTTTTTATAAGACTATTAGAACATGACTCTCATCATTTTAACTTTTCTCTATGACCCTTAAAAATATTAAGGATATGAAAAGACATTTGTCAATTATCCCTGTATTAACTTGTAAACAATATATCTGTGAAAGAGACATATTCCCTTTCAATTAAACTAATATATGTACCTTTCTTTTGGTGCCTATATTTCCATTTCAAAATATCCCCTCAGTTCTGGGCTTTTCATTATGAGTACTTGGAAATCCTCTATTCCATTAAAGCCCCTTTCTTCCCCAATAGAATTATGCATAGTTTGCCAAGATAGGTAATTCTTTCTTTCTCTTCCTTTTTCTTTCTTCCTCTTTTTCTTTCTTTCTTTTTCCTTCCTTCCTTTCTTTTCTTCCTTCCTTCCTTCTTTTCTTTCAGCAATCAATGTTAAGTGACTTGCCCAGGGTCACATGGCTAGTATCTGAGGCCAAATTTGAACTAAGGTTGTCCTGACTCCAGAGCGGGTCCTCTATCCACTGAGTCATCAAGCTGTCCCCAAGATAGGTTATTCTTGATGGTAAACCTTGATCTATTGTCTTTGGGGATATCATGTTCCAAGCTCTCTTTTTCTTTAGTGTGGCAGCTGCTGAATCTTGTATGGTCCATATTGTGACTCCTTGGTATTTAAACTCATTTTTTTCTGCTACTTGGAATATTTTTTTTCTTTTACTTAGAGATGTTGGACTTTAGCTATGATGGGCCTGAGAGTTTTCTTTTTTTTTCCTGGATGACCAGTAGATTCTTTCTATTTCCACTTTGTCCTTTGGTTCTAGGACTTCTCAGTGGTTTTCATTTATAATGTACTGAAATATGATATCCAGATGTTTTCTGATCATAATTTCCTGATATTTCAATAATTCTAAGATTGTTTCTCTTTGACATATTTCTTAGATTTTCTTCTGATTTTTTCCCCAGTCTTTTGGCTTTGTTTTGATATTTCTTACTGTCAATTATTGAGTCACTTTAAGTATGGCCTATACTAATTTTCAAGGCCTTCAGTTCTTGAATGAGGTTTTCTGCTATCTGTTTTAATTTGTCAGTTTTTCTTGCCATTCTTTCCTCTTTAGCTTTTTCATTCTGTATATCTCATTTCTTCCAGCTACTCTTATAGTACCTTTGAGCAGGACATTTTTTTTCTCTGAAGCTTTACATGGACTTGCTGTGAAGTTACTATTCTTTTTGGAACCTCTCCTATTATAGATTCTGCATAGGGTCCTTCTCCCATATTGCTGAGGTCAAGAGCTAATCCTCTACTGGGTTTCCACTATAGGTTTGAGGGACTGCTTGGACCAGATTTTGCCCTAGAATCTTTCTCTTGAAGGTTGGCTGAGGCTCCTGGTGCCCCTCTGAACTCTGCTTGAAAAGCCTCAGAGCTACTCTTTCTGCTAAGCTAGGGCTAGGTTTCAGAGCTGTTAAGATTGGGTCAGTTTCAGACTCTATTTCCAGCTAAGATTGGGGAAGGCTTAGGCTGAGCTATGGTGTTCTTTGGCTCAGACAGGGAATATCATGCTGGACTTATGCATGACTAGTCTAACTAACAAACATGCAGACACCCCAAAGTCATGTGGCCTCAAAGTCATAGGTTCCCCACTCTTGGTACCCTTTGACCTAGCTATACCACTATTAAGCATATATACTCCAAAGAAACCAAAGAATAAGGAAAGATATTTATTTGTATAAAAGCATTTTAGCCACTCTTTTCATGGTAGCCAACAATTGGAGCTAAATGTATCTGTATGGTATACTCTTTGGGGAATGGCTAAATTATATAGATAGTTTAACCAGTTCTGCTCACTTCACTATACATCAGTTCATAAAGGTCCTCTAGTTTCCTCTGAAATTGTTCATTTCATCATCTCATGGCACAATAATATCCCATTATATTCTCATACCACACTATACTTTTTCTGTATATTTCAGACAAGTCTTCTGACTCAAATGAAATCAACAAAGAACGTGGCTTCTAGATGTGATTAAGATACAATACAGTTTTTCTTTCATTCTAGGATTCATTTTGGAATCTGAGAACATTGGAGCTGATGGAATTGTGTGTCTAAAAGGTATTGAGTCTATAGAGATACGGCAGTAGATAGGATTTCACACAGATTTTTAATGGAGAAAATATTTGTTACACTCTGAATCAAGGGTTCAGAATCTTTTTTTGTCACAGATACCTTTTCAGAATAATGTTTTTAGCTTCATAAAATAAAGTACAGAGGTTTACAAGGGAAATTAATTATATTGAAGTATATTTTTCAAAATTTTTAAATCAAGGTTAATAACTTGGTTTATTTGAAAATGTGGTTATACATTTGGGCTTCTGGCCCACTGGTTGCTAGCCTAGTGGAAAAGAACACTTGGAGAGTTATCCAATATAAATATTTCTAACTCTACACACAACTAGAAGTGAATATACAACGGAGAGTTTGATGCCTGCCAGGAAGGGTATAGAAGGTTGGGGCCACAAGGCTGCCCTCTCTGCTTTCCTCAGAGGAGTACTGAGTTAGAATTATATCTGTCTGCCCCTCTAAATATTGTTAATCTAGGGAGAATGTTTTTAGGTGGAAGCTGTGTTCCCAGTTACTATCCTTTTAACTAGGAAGGAGTGCTACAAGCTATATATCCAAAGGCTTGACTCCTTCTCACCAAATGCCAGTTATGCTAAGACCATTCACATATAGTAGATAACAAATAAACTCATTTATTCACACTGATAGCAAATAAAATTCAGAGAAGTTATACAGATTCTAAATTATGCCAGACAATAAGCAGAGTGCATGAGCTCTCCAACTGGGACTGAGCTATCTCAGCTCCACAGAAACAGACAGAAATATAAACAGAGACAGGAACAGAAGGAGCCTTCACCTCACCCATGGAGAAATTCTCCAAAGTCTCTAGTGTCATAAGGTAAGAACAGAAACATGATTGAGGCACCAGCTCTTCTACATGTTGGCTTTTTCCCAAAGTCTATCTCTCTATAGGAACTGTTCTTTGAAGACAGCCTGGAAACATGTAGCCTTTCTTGAAGCTGGAAGCCAGAAGATCAGGATCTCTCTTCTCCCAAACTCTCACCAACTCCATCCTCACACTGGCACAGAGCATCAAGTTATCATTCTCTACCAATTAAAGGAGACTTGTGCAAATGGGCTTGAGTCCCACATGACATTCCAAAACTTCAGAAAACCCAATGTGATATAGTTGTTGGAGAATTTGCTTCAGAATTAAGAAGACTCTACCCACTGCACTCTCTCTCTCTCTCTGTCTCTCTCTCTCTCTCTCTCACACACACACACACAAAATTTATGATCCTGGGCAAGTCGTTTTGGCTTGTAGTGTCCCCCAAAATACTCTAAACCATAAGTTAAACAGAAGTATTGATCTGCATTGATAAAGAAGAATCTTTTCACTGTATTTTCCTTATACTGATGAAATCACAGATCTAGTAAAAAAATGTTTAATTTTTTAAAGTCAATGAAATTCCTATGGCAAAAATAATAAACATACTTTCTCCTTCATGATAGAGAGGTGGAAAACTACCAGGACTGAATATTGTCTATATTGTCAGATAAAATTTCTGTATCAACTAGTTTTGTTTATTTTTTCACAAGGTAAAAATCTAGCTGGGAGTTGAGTGTGAAATAATTGTCACATAAAGATAAAAGAATCAATAAAATCATTTTTAAAGCTCTGTTGCTATTTTAGTACCCCTTCTCCCTCCACATTCTTTCTTGCATGTCCCTAATGTGGATATGAGTATAATGCTAACAACTTATAAAGCAAGATCCAGAAAATACAGTACTAAACTTTTGGAAGTTCTTTTCAAATTGTCCTGCTCTACAATTGCATGAAAGCATTGGTTGTTTTTCAGTCATTTTCAGTCATGTCCAACTCTTTGTGACTCCATTTGGGGTTTTCTTGGCAAAGATACTAGAGTGGTTTGCTATTTCCTTCTCCAGCTCATTTTACAGATAAGGAACTGAGGCAAACAGGGTTGGTTAAGTGATGTGCCCAGGGTCACATAGCTAGTAAGTGTCTGAGCTCAGATTTGAACTCAGGAAGATGAGTCTTCCTGATTCCAAGCCCAGTGCTCGATCCACTATGCCACCTAGCTGCCCCACATGAAAACATAGTGCCCTATATTAATAGGTATTTGATAAATATCTGTTGAATAAAACTAACCTGAATTGAATTTGCATCCTTATAAACTCTAGTTCCCATAGGACTGCAAAGAGAATACTCCTGATTGTCATTAGGAACAATAGATACTTTCTAACATGGGAAATTGGACTGAAGTCCCAATTCTGTTTTTACGTCTTTTCTTCCTAAAATTGTAGAAATATTATACACTTCTCACTGTCAGGAACAATACCATGTCCCTAATAGCGCCTAACACAGTGCTATATACAAAATTAACATTTAATAAATACTGGTCACATTTTATTTAATTCAATACTATGACACACAGGAACCCCCAAAGGTCAGGTCATTCTCTCTCTCTCTCTCTCTCTCTCTCTCTCTCTCTCTCTCTCTCTCTCTCTCTCTCTCTCTCTTTACCTTTCTGCCTCCAGGCAGCACTAGGCCTACAGTTGGTCAGAGAATACTGTACCATGTTTTTTAAAGATTTCATGGCAAGGCAATAACGTACCCCCTCAGTTCTTCCAGATACCTGATGTAAGTCCTATAAATGAACTTTAGGATTCTTTTCTTTGGTCTGTCCTTCAGTGGAGAGCAGCTCATCAGCATCCTCTACCTAACATCATAAACTGATTCTGATGAAAATGTCCTCATGCCCCTTGGCTGTGGGAGATGCTAAAGTTTTCCTCAACAATTGTTTACAGAAGGCAGTGAAGGGGAGAGTTTTAATACCAGAAAAGCATTAAAGCTCCTTCAAAAAAAAAAACAGGTCACCACACAATTTTATGAACAACCTAAGAAGTCACATGTTTCCTTATGCTAAACAAAAGAAGAAATTAATTTGGCATACGGCAGTTTACTGACAACAAAGAAACAATCAGCCAAGGCTAGAGGCACAGAAAAGATCACCTCTGCAAGGTCTTTTCGTGGCAGATGAATGTTGGAAAAAATGAGATGGTTATTATTTTTCTGCTAATGCAGGCAAGCTAGAAATGAGTTTGCAGCCATCAATTGTAATGTGAGTTTTCAAAAGATGAATCACTAGCTAGCACTACATACCTTCAACAACAACAGTAACAGCAGAAAAGTGGGTTGGTATAATGAATATAGAGCTGGTCAGGGATTCAGGAATATCTAGGTTTACCTCAGATACATACTGGCTGTATGACCCTGAGCAAACTACTTAACCTCTCAATGACTTAAGGCTGAAGTTTCAAAGAAGGTACTACCCTGCACTGGTAGATGGAATTTTCCTCACCTAGATGTTGCCAATGAATTACAGGTCCAATCCCTATCCCTAATAACAGCTGGCATTTATGTAGCATTTTACAGTTTGCAAAGCACTCTGAAAAATATTCCTCATTTAAGTATCACAATAACCCTGTCGGATAAGAATTAAAGATACTGTTATATCCATTTTATATTTAAGCAAACTAAGTCTCACAGAGACTTAATGGCTGATCATGGTCTCACAAAAAGTGGTATAAGTGGGAATCTGAACTCATCTTCCAGACTGTAAGCAACTTGAGAGGGGCAGTTCAGTTGTTTTGCCATCATGCCTGACTCTTCATGACTCCATTTGGGGCTTTCTTCACAAAGATACTGGAATTATTTGCCATTTCCTTCTCCAGATAATTTTTACAGATGAGGAACAGAGGCAACCTAATTGATTAAATGACTTGCCTAGGGTCACACAACTAGTAAACATCTGAGGCCAGATTTGAATTCAGAAGAATGGGTCTTCCTGACTCCAGGCCTGCCACTCTATCCACTGCACCACCTACAGTGAAAATTGGGAGACCTAATTCCAGTCCCACCTCTGCAACTGACTATATAAACTTGGGAAAGTAATTTTATTTCTCTGGGCCTCAGTTTCCTTATCTGTAAAATGAGAGAGCTGGAATAGATGGCCTCTAAAGTCTCTTCTATCTCTAAATCTTTGATCCCATAAACACTGATTTCTAGGGTTTCTTCCAGTTTTAATAATCTATAATCATATATGCATATATCCATGGAATGTGTACACACATAGGAGCTGTGAATTTCTCTGTTTTGAGAAATAATTTGGAATTATGCAAGAGAAGCCCCTGAACTGTTCATATCTTTTGACTGAGAAATCTCACTACATATATAATCTAAGGAGTCCAGAGGCAAAAAGATCTTGCACCAAAATATTTTACCAGCATTTGTTATATTAACAAAAACAAAATAAAAAACCAGTTTGAATCCAAGTGGGTGCCCAATGATGGGAGAACAGCTGACCACATTATGGTATATGAATGTTATGGTTTATTGGTAGCAACAAAAAAAGTCAGAGAAAAGAGAGATTAGTAAGAGGTAGAATTATCAAGGAAGACTTCACAGAGGAGGTGAGATTAGATTTTGCCCTCAAAGTTTAGCATAAGAGTGAAGGTATAAGAGCGGTAATTAGTATGACAAACATTCACGCAATAATGAGGAGTAGGGCCAGTAGGAAATCCTTAGATAGAACTATGGATGTTTACACTTGCTCTTTTTGGTCCTAAATGGCAGAAGGAGGAGCAGTTTGGCAGAATTGGTCCTATATGGTAGAACCAGGAGTAGAATTTGCAAAAAGGCCAATTTGGGCTTAATGCCGAGGAAAACTTCCTAACAATTAAAACTACAGAAGTGGAACGAGCAGCCTCCAGAGTCAGGAATTCTTTCCTTGGAGGTCTTCAAGCAGAGCCTAGATGACCACTTGTCAGCTAGTGAGGAATCCTTTCCTGTATGGGTTTCAATTAGATGGTTGCTGAGTTCCTTTATTATCTCCAATTCAGTAATTCTGTGACATAAGGTTGGATGGGGTGGGGTTTGGATAGATAAGGAGGCTGGATAGAAACCTTATAATGTGGAAGAGTAAAAAACATAAGAAGTAGAGATTAAATTTCATACTGTAAGTAAAAGAACCCCTGAATATTTTTGAGTAAGGGTATGACACGATGCAAGTGGTGTTTTGGGGAGTTCAAGGTGACAACTATACATAGAATAGGTTCAAAGAAGGAGAACCAGAAATCAGAGTGAACAACTAGGAGACTGTTGCAGTGATCCAGGCATAAGTTGATAGAAGCCTGTGTTAGAGTGGTGGCAGCAGGAATGGAGAGGAAGGGGCAGGCATAAGAAACATTTTGTGGGTAATTGATTAGGAATAGGCAGAAAAAGATGGTACAATCAAGAATAACTCAAAGTTTTCCCAACTCTGTGGCTTTAGTCACAGTTTTTTCCATTAGACTAGTTTGCACAGTAGGAAGCAACATGGGAAAATGGAAAAAATCTTAGATTTTGAGTCAGAGGACTGTAGTAGCTACTGCTATTTATATTTATATGATCTTAGGCAAGACACTTTACCTCTTTGGAGCTCAATTTGCTTATTTATAAAATGAGGAGATGGACTAGATGACCTCTGAGGTCCCTTCCATCTCTAAAACTGTGATCCTATGCTCTTAAACCTGGATATCTGGGAGGAAAGTAATACAATTAGCAGAAATTGGAAAGTCAAGAAGAGCTGGTCAGTTTTAAAGATATTGAGCATGGGGTACCAATAAGTTATCTACATAGAAATATCTGATAGAAAGTTGATTTCTATCAGATTGGAGCAGGATGAATATGCAACATTTCACCAACTTAACAGTTATTACACACCATCTTCATCATCAAAGAATACTTCACAAGGACCCTCATATACATGACCAGGGTCAGCCTTAGGTTGATGCCTAGGTGCTGTGATTTGAAGGATGCCAAAAACTCCTGACAAAATACACACAAACATACATACACACACAGAGCCTGTAAGAGTATCAAGGTGTCTGAAATTCCACCATTAGAAATTCACTCATTTGAATCTTAAACTAGAAAATCTTTTAAAAATCCCCTACTGAAATGCAAAGATCACATGAGCAATATTAAGCCATAGGAGAAAATTAGCTGAGAACAAGATGGGCACTTAGAGGGCAGAGAACTTAGAGAGGGGATCTCAGAGAAGAGAGGAGATAGGAAAGTACCAAAGATAAACTTTATGTCTATCATAATTTTGTTCGGGATTTAACCCTCTTCTAGGAATTTTGCCCAAACTTGAGAAGATATGACTTCTGCCCTAAAAGACTATATGATATAATGAATTCCCCTCACTGCTATTC
The DNA here is from genome assembly GCA_028646595.1 of Phalanger gymnotis. Taxonomy (NCBI): domain Eukaryota; kingdom Metazoa; phylum Chordata; class Mammalia; order Diprotodontia; family Phalangeridae; genus Phalanger; species Phalanger gymnotis. The sequence continues at coordinate 144,500,947 of CM053624.1, read as the reverse complement.
TTCTCCTCTTCTCCTCATTTCTCCTTTCTTCTGCTCCTTTGCCTTTCTCCTTATCTTCTTTCACCTCCTGTACCATCTCCCACTAGTACCACTTAAGGACAGCAACCCCATACATGACTATAATGCTTAAGCACCACCAGGCTAGAAAGAATAAGGGTATGAAACTTTTAACATCCAGGTTTTGGGTAATTCAGAAATTTGGTCATAAAATAAAAAAAAATTAAGTTGAGAATGGCAGACTTGGTGTTGATGAGTGAATGAAGCTAATGATCTCTCTCTCTCTCTTTTTTTCTCTCTTTCTCTTTCTCTCTCTTCCTTCTTCCCTCCCGCAGTCACATCTGAGAAGCTGAGAATGAATGACACTAGCAAGTCACCTGTCAAGAACCTAAGAACCTGACATAAATTCCAATCAGAATGGAAGAGGATCCTTACCCCAATGAAACCATTGCCAATGGCACTCCAGTAAATCACCAGCCTCCATCAAGACATAGTTTGTGGGAAGTCATCACTATAGCAACAGTGACAGCCATAGTAAGCCTGGGCACCATTGTAGGCAATATCTTGGTCATGCTGTCTTTCAAAGTCAATAGCCAGCTCAAGACAGTCAACAACTATTACCTTCTGAGCTTGGCTTTTGCTGACTTAATCATTGGGATCTTCTCTATGAACCTCTATACCACTTATATCCTCATGGGGCACTGGGCTCTGGGAAGCCTGGCCTGTGATCTGTGGCTTGCCCTGGACTATGTGGCAAGTAATGCCTCTGTCATGAACCTTCTAGTAATCAGCTTTGACCGCTACTTCTCTATTACTAGGCCTCTGACCTACAGGGCCAAGCGTACTCCAAAGCGGGCAGGGATCATGATTGGTCTGGCCTGGTTGATCTCCTTTATCCTTTGGGCTCCAGCTATTCTCTGCTGGCAGTATTTGGTTGGGGAGAGAACAGTCCCACCAGGTGAGTGTCAAATCCAGTTCCTCTCTGAGCCCACCATCACCTTTGGCACCGCCATCGCTGCCTTCTACATCCCAGTGTCTGTCATGACTATCCTCTACTGCCGTATCTACCGGGAAACTGAAAAGCGCACCAAGGACCTGGCTGAGCTTCAGGGCTCTGTTTCTGTGGCTGAGTTCGAGACAAGTAAGTCTACACGGAAGACTCTGCTTAAGTCCTGCTTCAGCTGCCAACAGCCAACCTTGGCCAAGAAGGAGAGGTGCCAGGCTTCCTGGTCATCCTCAAGCAGGAGCACCTCTGCCACTGGGAAGCCTTCCCAACACACTGGTGCAAATAGTGACTGGGCCAAAGAAGAACAGCTTACCACTTGTAGCAGTTATGCCTCCTCAGAGGATGAAGAGAAGCCCACCACTGACCCAGTCTTCCGAATGGCCTACAAGAGTCAGGCAAAGGAAAGTCCAAAGGAGGAATTTAGTGCTGAAGAGACCAAGAAAGATCTTGTGAAAGAAAATCCTGTGAATGATAACTATAAGACACAGAAATGCTTCCTGTCCCCAACCACCATCCGTAGGCCCAAAAGTCAAAAATGTGTGGCATACAAATTCCAGTTGGTAGTAAAGGCCAGTGGGACCCAGGAGACCAACAATGGCTGTCATAAGGTGAAAATCATGCCTTGCTCAGTCCCTGTATCCAAGGAACCTTCCACAAAAGGCATGGATTCCAACCTCAGCAACCAAATGACCAAGAGGAAGAGAATGGTCCTGGTTAAAGAGAGGAAAGCGGCCCAGACTCTTAGTGCCATCCTGCTGGCTTTCATCATCACATGGACCCCCTATAACATCATGGTGCTGGTGTCTACCTTCTGTAGCAAGTGCATCCCTGTCACCCTGTGGCACCTGGGCTACTGGCTATGCTATGTGAACAGCACTGTCAACCCCATCTGCTATGCCCTCTGCAATAAAACTTTCAGGAAAACTTTTAAGATGCTGCTCCTCTGCCGGTGGAAGAAAAAAAAAGGTGGATGAGAAGCTTGTATTGGCAAGGGAACAGCAAGCTGCTAAGAAGTGGCAGCTCCCCTCATGGCAGCTATTGCAGACTGGGCCTTCTGGAATGGGTGGGCCTACAGCCTTTGCTTTCTTTCACTTCAAAAACAAAACTGTCACTTTATATACCTGAAAACTAACTCAGACAGAAGAAAGGTCCCAGTGGTATCTGCCTTGACATTGGAAGGAATGCCAGCAGCTGCAGGGACTCTCTATGGATCACTCTTGGCCATAACGAAGGCTATATGCTATCGATGTGAATAGACATTTGGAAGAGAAGGAACCCCTTGAGATAGGTACCATTGACTTGAGGGGCACCCATCGAGCCAAGATGACAATCTGCTGCAGACAAAAGGAATCAGATGGAAACTATCCATTCTTCTTTGGGTCATTCCATAGGGTTATGTGCAATGTGTATACATCATGAGTACTTCATACCTGTGAAATCTGATTAAGTAGAAGTCAGTGTCCCTTATAAAAAGGAGTGGGGTTTAACTTGCTGAAAAGAATGTATTTCTTCATTTAGGAATCAATCAAGTATTCATTGAGCACCCACAATGTGCCTAGCACTGTGCTGTTTCTTCATGTTCTTATCTTCCAAATGAAACTTTGCATCTCAGTTCCATGATACACCTAATTTCTTTGGATCCACCAAACAGGTCCTCAACTCCTCACAACTGGCTTTTAAAAAAAGAAATAGAATTCTACATCTGACAGGAGCCTTCAGCTTGGTCATTGCCATATCAAGAGAAGGGTCTCTTCTTTGGTATTAAAAAGTCCCCTAATTGCCCATCCTAGTTTTGTTTGATGAAGAAACATGATGTGGTGGATGGCCTTGGAGTAAGGAAGACCTGAGTTTGAATCCTGCCCCTAATTCTCGCTAACTATGTGACTATGGGCAAGTCACTAAACCACCCTAAGCTTTAGTTTCCCTGTCTGTAAAATAGGAATAATGATATCTATTATTATTACCTACCTCACTGGGGTTTTGTGAGGCCCAAAAGAGATTATATATGTGAAGTGCTTTGCAAATTTTAAAGAGCTGTACAAATGTCAACTATTATTATTTTTTAACCATCCTTTGCTCTTAGAAATGTTTCATTTTTCCCTAAACTTTTACCTTTTTGCTACATTTAAGACCATTCATTCTTACTCTTCTCTTAGTGAAGATGCAGAATAGTTGTAAAAATATCCCTTTGCTAAGTACAGACCATTCCTAGCCCTTCCCTCAACTCTCTTCTTCAGACTAAAGAATCCCAGTTTTTTTAGCCTTTCTTCATATGTCTTGCTTGCCATCTTTTTCACAGGTGTAGTCCTAGACAAAATTGGGAAGTAAAAATTTATTTTTAGTGCCTCCCCAATGGATCTTTTTGGGTTCCATTTTATAAGGAGAGTACTACTTTTCTCTGAAAGCAGTGATAAACTAGATCGCATCAATCAATCAATAAACATTTGTTAAGTGCCTACTATGCACCAGAAATACTGCTAAGCTCTGGAGATACTAACAACTCCCCCCCCAACCCCACCAAAAGAGTAAAAGACAGTCTCTGTTCTCAAGGTGCAGATGACTTTTAAATATTAGTCTTCCTTACAGCGTCTATATGCAGGAAGAAGACAAATATCTCTAAAAGAAAGAGATTTTGATAGTGGAATTTCAGTCCGTGTGATACTTATGTAGGCAGATATTTGAGGTGAGCAAGAATCTTCCTGGTGTCCCTAGAATTACATCACGTAGGTGAACACTGAACCTCCCTTAGGCATGATACTGACCCTCCCTATCCAAGTTCATGTCTTAAATTAAAAAATCCAGAGGAAGATAAAGATGAGCACCCATTTAATCTATCTTTAATATTTAAAGGTCAAAATTCACCATTTAAACTAAAGCCCACCTCTTAATGGGATGACCTATACTAACAAAGAAAGAAAATAGGAATATGCACATTTCAATTAAAAGACTGGAAGGTTATTAAAGTCAAACCAAAACTATCCCTAAATCATCTCCTGCTGAACACCAGAAATCATAGCTCTCATTTCTAGAGTGATTTAAAGTTTGCAAAGTGCTTTCCTCACAATAATCCTGTGAAGTAGGTCGTACAAGTATCACTATTCCCACTTTAGATTGAGGAAGCTGAGACTCAAAGATTAAATGACAAGTTCCTTAGCTAGCGTAACCCACCTTTTGAAAATTACAAGAGCTACCTGCTGTTACTTATACTAGTGTCAAAAGTGAGATTCAAACCCAGACCTCCTTCTTCCAACCAAAATTCTGTCCGTTATACTCTGCTAGCCTTTCTTACATCAGTTGGCAGTTCTACAAAGAACAGCATTAAAGAAAAAAGGTGGCTGAAGTGGTGTGAATGAAAGACCAAATGTCAAAGAATATTAAAGTAACAAAGAGTTCAGAAAGCTAATGAAAGAATAAAGAACCAAGAAGCAAATAATGCTGATCCACACCTCTCACAAGTTTAGCTAGTGTGTTTGATAACTCTGGGTGCATGAAGGAAGGAGGGTTCCCTAGCAGGAGAACCTAAAGACAAACCACTTACTTCACAGAATTTCCCTGATTGTGGCACTTCTTTTGTGTGTATTTCATGAGATTAAGGAGCCGATTCTTAGCATGAGCCCCATTGTGGCTTTCTATGATATCCAGAGCTTTTTCTGTGCCTCAATGAATTTCTCACAAAAGGGCAGCAAGCCTACACTTGCTGACTTGCATGAACAAAATAAAAGAACAAAAGGTAACCAACAATGGGAAACCTGACTTTCTTGATGCAGGTGCCCTGTTAGAGTCATTAGAACAAGTAATCTTCCTTCACCACATTAAAGCAACATCAGGGAATGGGGAGGGGATTAGATTCAGAGCTTAAGTATTGCAAACCCAACGTCCTGGTCTATATGTAATTTAATGCAAAAGATGTACCACCTCCTCCAGTCCCTTGCTAGAAGTTGTTTAATTGCTAATGTCTTGGCTTCTGTTTTTATGTGGGTTGCAGGTTTGGTAGTTTATTGCTTGGGGTAGTTTTTTTTAGGGGAGGGGGATCATTTTGGTCAATGTTTGATTTAACAAGTATTTTGTAAACATTCTTGGCTTCTGTGCTCTGTCCCTCATTGTGATTTTCTTGTAAAGGACATGCTGATGTTTGGGGTCAGTGTAACTATGATGTCTGTATTTAAATCTCTGCTGCTAAAGATCTGGAATTCAGTTTACCAGATCTCAGGGACCCACTGTAAATAACTGGAATTATAGCAAAGGAATCTGAGTTGTTTGGATTCTTTTTAACTGCTTTCTTACACTGTACCATTATGTTTGTTCTGGAGAGAAAAAAAGAGAAATTCAAGCAAATACAAAGTAGATGATTGCACTAAAAAAAAAAAAAACTGTCCATGAGCTTACTTGAGAGATCATTTACTAGTGGTTCAACCTATTCATTGGTATGGCAGGCAGTTTTGAAGGCAAGATTAACTTAAAAGCTGATCCTTTCCCTGAGATGTGTGCTGTACCCTCTTCTTCTCTACTAGAATCCCATCCACCCACTATTACCAGCAGAGCAGCAACTAGTATTGGCCTGAGAAGTTTGGTTAAAGGAGGCAAATAGAGCTAGGTGATAGGAAAAGTCATATTACTTTATTTATTTATTCCCTTAAGCATAGCAGACATGCATGCATGGAGTCAGACAAAGGGTCTGACTGACGAACAAAGAGATGAGAAAGCTTATATACATTTTTCTTTAACAGACTCAGCATATCTGTATTACCTCACTTTTACGATCTCCATGTATGTTTAACTATGATACGAGACAAGAATTTTCCTTAATGGAATTGGTTGTAAATACAATAAGTCAGGATAGTTGACAAAGTGTCAATCGGAATTACAACCCAGAATCTCTGTGTTTGATTTGCCATTAACATTCCATAACAGTATATACCCACAAAATATTAAGATAAGAAAAAGTTACATAATTCAAGATAATTTCTCGGGGCTAAAGGTCTCATCCTTAATGGCCATGGACAGAGGAAGGAATGCTCCATCTAGGCATGTTGACATAAGAAAAGGCATTTTCTGAGTTACTCAGAGAACAAAGAAGCTGTTAGGTCCAGACTCTTCCTCTGCTTATTAGTTCAGGCTCTGGGTCCTATTGAAATTACAAAAATGATATAAAATGGTATTAAATTTCCTCACTAACAATTGTCCCTGAAGCAAGTATTATGAAATGGATCTGGGGGCTGGGGGACCCTGGAAGGTGGACATGACATTTGGGAGAAGAGGCTAGGTTGAGGAGGATCTTACCATATGGTGTAACCACCAGAAGGGGAGTACTTAAGTGCACCACAAGTTTTCTCTACTGCTGAATGCTAGTAAATGTTGTCAGCACCCTCTAAATGCTGGTACTCTAGGAAAAAGCTCTCATTACTCTACCTGAGTTATCTGACCACTTATTGCAGAACCAAGATAATGTATTTTGTGTGCCCTAAGAAAAGTCTAAGAATTATACCCCCATTGTATTATTGACCACAAAAGCCTTTGAGCCTTTATTCATACAGTTTATCACTAAATGCTGACATGCATTGGAGAATATAATTGTCTAATACTGTAAGTAAGACATATTTATAAAAAGTCAGATGAAAACACAGCCTTTGTTTCACATTCTTCCATGTGACAGACTAGGCTGCTGTCTACCTTAAAGAATTATAGATTTACACTGAATCCAACTCCTTCATTGAAAAAATGTGGCACAGAGAGCCAAAGTCACACAGCTTGCAAGCATCTGAGGAAGGATTTGAAACTATGTCTTCCTGATTTTAAGTCCTGTGTGGGTCAGAGATCACTACTTGCATTAAAAATATACAGAGATCATTCTTGAGAAAAGTCAAAAAGGAATTTATTACTTTCTCATGAGAAAGGACACACCCCAGCAAGTTATATAACCCTAACACAGAGTTCCGCCACCCCCTACTGGCTCCTCTTCCTGTTAACTGGGTTTGGAGCTCACATTCTAAACACTGAATCTTTTCCCAGCAACAGAGAACAAAGAACAAAAAGACAGGCTTGAGACCAGGAACTAGTATTCAGCAAAAAGGGAGTAAAAGCTAGACCTTGCAGGTGTTTGTCTACTGATGTAATTTCTTATCTCTACTTTCTCAGCAGAACAGTTTCTAAAAATATAGAAGGGGTGCAAGGTGGAGGTGGATGGTAGGAGAGGTAAGGTGTTGGCCCACACTGAGGGGGCTTCGCTATTTCAGCATTCCACTCAGTTCTGATGCAGTTTAGGGGTTGTTGATAGTGTTTAAGGGTGCTTGGACCCCAGAATGTCAGGGTACAAGGCAGAATTGCCTGGAACAAATTCACACACTCAAATTGTTTTCTAGTCTGGTAAAGTTTATTGTGACGCCAATAGAAGTGGGCAAGGGTTCTTAGGGAAACTGCGACCTAATGGGGGGGGGCGGATACTAAAGCTTATATGGAGAAGGGACTGTGAAAGAATGCCAAATATGCTAATTAGGTGATATGGGGCAGGATTAGGCAGTGGTCAGCATTTGCAAGTAGTCTGGGTGCTGGGCTATTGGAATGTATGGGAAAACTCAGGGAGTCAACAGAGATAACTTTGTTGATGCCAGGCATTGAGGAAGAAAAGATAGGTTTTTTTTTTAACTGCCAGAGGCATTGTCCTCAGGGATCTGGTGCCAAAGAGAGTCCTTGGGTCAGTATCCCTGTGTCTGTTCTATACAGGAATTACAAAGTCAGGCCTGCAACAAGAAAAAGTTTTCTCACAGGGCAGGGACCTACTAAGATATTGGATGGCTTCTAGAGACATGATCTTAGGGCTGGGGCCAGAGCACAAGTACTCCATCAGTTCTACATTCTAACCACCACTCTATGCAGCCTACTTCCCTGGTCCCAGTGTTGCCATCTACTGAACAATTTAGTTCTTTATTGAGAGGAGAGAGATGGAGCTGGCCCACCTTTGTACTGGGCAGCATATACACAGAGATGACCCTATTCTTACAAAATCCTTGATTTCCTTCTATTTGGCAAAGTTAAAAATAAGAAGGAGGATGTAGGTAATCTGTTTTCTCAGACATATTTAATTCAACTCAGTACACATTCATAAAGCACCAACAGTGTGTAAGGCATCAGGCAAACTGCTGGGGATACATAAACAAAAATGAAACAGTCTAATGTTTTAATAGGGAAACCTAAAACATCGAGTAAACATTGTTTGGGAGGCTAAAAAACTGACTGGCCTAGCCTTCTATTCCTCCTTTTTGTGTCTCAAGCACTTAATACCAAAATAAGAAAAGTAACTAAATTCTTTTCCCATCTCTCCACTGATCAGCTGCATCTACCAGCCCAGTTTTCACCTTTGTACCATCAAGTGAGATATCCAGATCTCTTTAAAAAAATCTGAACAACACATGCTCTGAGATTTGGGCCCAGCATCAGTTAATCAATGAGCATTTAAGTGCCTGGCATATGCCAGTATATCAGTAAGGCAAGATTCATGACCTCGAGGAAGACCATGAGCATGCCTGAATGGTTCAGAATCACGAAGTATGAAAAACTCTCCATGTAGAAGGCAGAGGAAGTATAACATTTATTTAGACTCCAGAGGACCAAATCCAAGAACCAATACCCCCAATTTGTTATAGTAGCAATTATATTCCAAAACCAGTAAGCCCACCTCAATGTAGTAACAAGCAAATTATAACACAGTATTATAGCAAGGAACCAAGTCATCCTGTGACCTTCTCCCCTGCTAGGGCCTTCCTGTAAACAATCACTCATGAATCCTAATTCTCTGCTCAACACTCTCTTCTGCAGCTCTGCTGATGCTGCTTCTCTCAATGTCTGCTCTTCAGAGCCCTCTTGATGTACAAAAAGAGGCAAAACACAGTCCCTGCCCTCAAGGAGTTTACAAATTGTTGATCGTCCTTCAGTTCACAAGGGATACCGACCCAAGGGCTCTCTTTTGATCCCCAAGGACCATGCCTCTGGAAGTTAAAAAAAAACCCTTATCTTTTCTCTCTCAATGTCTGGCATCAACAACTCTACATCAACATCTCTATTGACTCTCTGAGGACCAATGACATCAGGAGGGTGATGTCTTGACTTGTAAGTGAATAGAATTTAAGTGAGGGTGAGCTATGCCAAGTAATTAGCCTCACTCCTTCCTCCATCTAATTGGAGAGACAACATGCAAAAAATATAAGCAAAGCAAGATAGAACAAAAAAAGAACAGAGTTAGTATGTCAAAAAGGAGACCTCACTCTGGAATGGGCTGTTGATGGGCTGATGACTGTTCGCTTCCAATAGCCCCCTTTCTTGAGATCCCATTCACAAAACTTACAATGAACCCCAAGTCATTAGTAAGCATTTACTTTGACACGATTGGAGGCACACCTTGGCTCCACACTCAGCATCTAAATGTACAAATAAATGCTTGACCTACTAAATTCATATTTTGTGATGGATGTGTGCATATGGTAATGTACACAAAGCTGACCTGCCAGGAGTGGTTGAACCATTCCAGAAGAATGTCAATAGGAAAAAAGACCTGGCCTTTCCAACATTCCTATCAAAACCAACAAGGACAAAATCACGCTAGAGATGGGATGGTCTATACTAGAACTCATTCTCAGTGCTGTCCTTACTGGAAGCGTGACCCTATGATTGTGGCTATAAAAAAAAAGTAGGCTGAATGGACTTAACTATCAGTCAAACATGCTTGCACTGGTGAGCGTTGCAGCACTACATCATCCCTCAAAAATTACCTTTTTGTAGCTCATTTGCTTCTGAGGAAACCATCATGTCACCAAATCGTGCCACCAACTACCTTAGGAAATGCCCTTGTGTTACAGCTTGGTAAGATTCTACGTGCACAGGATATTGTCTTTGTCCTTCGTAGTGAACTTCTGTTAAATACAGGCTATAAGATTATAAGGCACCTAGGTGGTGCAATAGACAGAATGTTGGAATTGGAGTAAGGAAGACCTGAGTTCAAATCAAACACTTGCTAGCTGTGTGACACTGGACAAGTCATTTAACCTCCTTCAGACTGGGTTTCCTCATCCATAAAATGGGAATATAATCAAACCTACCTCACAGGGTTGTTCTGAGGGTCAAACAAGATAATATGTAAAGCATTTTGCAAACCTTAAAGCAATATGAAATATCATCTTTTATCATAAGATCATGGAATCCAGTGGATAGAAACACTGGCTCTGGAGTTAGGAAGACCTGAGTTCAAATCTGGCCTCAGACACTTACTAGCTATGTGAACCTGGGCAAGTCACTTAACCCCAATTGCTTCCCCCCACCAAAAAAAAAATCATGAAATCACAGATTTGGAACTAAAAGGGACCTTAGGGGCCATTGAGCCCAATTTTCTCCTTTTACACATGAAGAAACTAAATCCCACAGAGGTGAAATGATTTGCTTGAAGTCACATAGCTAGTAAGTATATGAGGCAGGATTTTAATTCAAGTCTTCTTTACTCCAAATCCACTAATTTATCCACTATGCCAGACGCCTCTCATAATCTATAACCATATCTTAATGCAAGCTTATCTGGAGACAGTGCTATGTCTTCATATTCAGTAAATAGGCCTCATGCCTATCCCATTTTTCATTGGCATTAAGATCACTGAGTTTAACTCAGAGTTTATAATTGCTTAGGTGGCCATGTTGGTGGGGCAGTGTTAGAAGAGGAGTAAAGTAAAGGATGAGGAAGCTGGTGACGTGATACGTATATTGATGATATACCAGACAGAAGGGCGTCCCCACAAAGTCAAAGTCAAGGCTAACCTTTCAGCACCATCATCAGTCAGTGGTCACACTCTAGACCAACTTCTAGTAACAATCTCACACCATACTATGGGATGCCAAGCTGTTTGAATGGGATACACAATATCTCAGAGGATACCTTCCATCCACTGGAGGAGTTCATATCAACCTCTGAGATACCCAGAATATGGAAGGAAATGGATTTTCTGGGGCTCCACAATAGAATTCTCCCTTCCCAAAAATTAGACTGCTGGGCTTGGAAGAAACCTTGAAAGGTCATCTACTCCATACTGCTCCTTCAGGCAGGAGAACCTCTAACATATCCCTGATATTACACACAGGCAGAGTCAAAACAAAGTAGAAGAAAGTATCCTGGGGTGACATGACCACAAGGGCTCCAGCTGTTAGAAGATTCCTAGACCTCATAGGAAATGCTGCCCTCACTACAGGGAGAACCTATCTCCTATCTTCTAGACTCTGGCAGACACACAAAGAGAGAGTCCACCTACAAAAATTGCAGGTTCCCTTCCTCCAGGGTTCCCTTTTTGTCATGCCCCCTTTTACCATATGTATGAAGAATCATGTTCAACTTTTGACCTAAGCAAAATATGATTATTAGCTACATTAAAAGACATATATGATCCAAAACGAGAGAGCTAACAGTCCCACTATTTTCTGAACTAGTCAGACCACATCTGGAACATTACGTTAAGTAATATGTACCACGCTTTAAGGGGAATATCAACAAATCAGAGCATGTCCAGAAGAAGGCAACTAGGAGAAGGAGGGAATTTGAAACCATGTCATATGAGAAGCAATTGAAAGAACTAGGAATGTTTAGCCTAGACAAGATTTAGCAGGGAGACAACAGCTGTCTCTTCACATCTGACAGTCAGTGGAAGAGGGATAAGATTTGTTTGATGTGGTACTAGGCAACAAAATTAGTCCCAACGGGTGGTTGTTATAGGGAAGAAAATTTTGATTCAATAGAAATAACTTTCTAACTTGAGTTACCCAAAAAACGAAATGGCTCGCTTTGTTAAATAGTGAGTTCTCTACCAGAGAATAGCTTGAATAGAGGTGGAATGACTACCCATCAAAAATTATATAGGGAAGATTTCTAAATAGGATAAGTATAAATGGCCTCAAAAGTCTCTTCCTACTCAAGATTCTATGATAATAATAACTGGCACTTTGAGGATTACAAAGCACTTTATATACACTATCTCAATTTGTCCTCACAACTGCCTTGCAAGAGGGATACTAGAGATATTATTATGCCCATTTTATAGATAAGGAAACAAAAGCTCAGAGAGATTGTTACCCACGTAACTGTTGGAGGCAAGATTCAAATCCAGGTCTTCTGACTCCAGATCTAGTTTTCCAGTGCTATATCATGCTGCCTTTCCTGCCCCCAAACCATTGCAAAGTCTATAGACTTTCAATCTGTAAGCAGAGAGTAAATGAACCCACTCCAAATCTATCTGCCTTATTAGGACGGCATGAGAGCCTCATGAATTTCAGCCCCATCACCACCTCCACCAACAGAAGCAGCTCCAAAACTTCATGTATCAAATTCAGGCAGGAGATCATGAGCCTGGGAACACACAAAACATCAATTAAAGGTATGTTTTCATTCACAACGAGACAAGTGGCAAAGAATGATGATGAAGCCTCTTCTACAAGTTGCCTCTGACACCACCTGAAAAACACAGGTTACCCCACTAGTTCACATGAATTATGGGGGTAACTGAAAATAAAATCGTGTAATTAGATCTTCATATTAACCTGTCTCTTCATTTGAAATTCTTAGAATGAGGGCTTAAATCCATTGCAGTCACTTCTGATCTCAGACCTGGGAACTCTTATTTTCATGGATGTATAAGAGGAATGAAAAATGGTGACAGAGTTCTCAGGCCTCATATTCAGAGGATAGGGACCTCAGCCTCTTTTTTTTTTCACCCACCAACTAGGACAGACCATTAATTTGGTCCAGAAGAATAAATGCCCACCTATGTATATGAACAAAGGCAGCAGTGACTGAGATAGGTCTGGACACACAGCAAGCCTTCTTTGATCAAAATGGGCACCCAACCAAGCCCCTTCTTTGCACCTATTTCCACAGAGATAACATGGTCTGTGTCCCAAGATCTGTTTTATGGGTTCCCCAGGATTCTGCCCACTTTATCTTGGTCACTTCCTTCAAAGTCCATCTTTAACTACAAAATCCATCTTTGACTATTATTGTATGGCTTCATACACATAATAATAGTTCATGTATGTGACTGTTTGCTCCATCTCCATCTAGGGAAGTTTTCCTTCTGACTAGGACTACCCATTTTCATTTGAAAAGGCAATTAGATAATAGGGTTACAGAATTGAAAGCTAAAAGAACCCTAAGTGGTCATCTAGTCCAAACTACTACTCCAGAAGTTCATCCTAAGCACTTCCCACAAACATAGTTATTTGGTGCACCATACTAACATATGTACTTCCTTCCTATGTTCTTCCTTACTGCATAAGCCAATAGTCAGGCTTCGGAATTGCTCCAAAGTCATTACATTCTATGACAGACCTGATTATTGGACTCCCACTTCTTCCAACAAGTTCCAAGCCACACATGAGTCTGACATACCTAATGATCTCCATTTTACTGTCTTTGGAGCAAAGGGTAGTACATCTGGCTTTTGGAAGGGCAAGGAGAGTTACAGGAGTTAAGAGGCAGAGAGGAGATTGGGTAGGGAAATGGGTGACTATATTTTAATGAATTTCTATGGCAAAATAATTAATTACTGGAGGCCAATCCCTTGTGATAAACCTCTCTCCACACTAAGTTACTCTGGTCCTAAGATGGTAGACACAGTCTATCATTGAGACCAAACTTGAAGGCTTCCAGTGTGATAGGATTTATCAAAGTTCATTGGCATAGCCTCTGAGTGTTAAAATAGAAAAAATAAACTAAAATTAGAAAACTCAATGACATGGATGTGGGAAAAAAGATACACTTATTCTTTGCTGGTGACTTTGTAAATATTTTGAGTCATTCTGAAAAAAAATCTAGCAACATGTTGCAAGAGTTTTTTAAAGCTATTTCTATTTTTGCTTGATGAGTCTATTTCTGAGGATATACCCCAAGGAAATGACTAAAAAGAAAAAAAAGACTAATTTGTGCAAACACATTCAAATAAATGATGTTTATGATAGTGAGGAATTGCAAAAACGCCAAATGTCTGACAATAAGACCTAAACAAATTAAAATATACACTGTCTTCTGCCTTCAAATCCCTTGCTCCCCTGTCCTATTTCCACTCATGCCTTGCCAAACTCCAAACCCGTTATCATCTTTATTTGTTCCCACTTGTGTGTTGCTGAAGGCCAATTAAGAAACTCCCATAACTATGTTGAATAATTCCACTACAAAGTTATGTGATGTAATCTCAACTAGACCCTCCTTACTATATCTTTTATTCTTCCCGAATAATTACTATACTCCATAGCAACCTCTAAACCTTTCTTTTTCTTACCACTCCTTTCCCTCTCCTTTCAGAAGAGGGCCTTGCATCATATTACTAATAAAATAAAGGCCATCTATCACAAGCTTCCTGCTTCTGCCCTAGTCTATGTCTCAAAACCAGTATACGCTACTCCAGGCATAGGAGCAATATCTGCCATGTAGTATAAGTTGTTTGGGTGGGGGGGAGTTGTTTGTTTTTTTCTGAGAAAGTATTTAAACTGTTCTTATGTTTAATTGGCTCAGGGGACTAAGGTTCAGTGGTGGGAAAGAAAAAATACCAGTTTACTCTCCTTAGTTATCATCTCTCTGTAGTTGACTCCCAGATACATACATAAACATATATATATAATATATAATATACATGTGTGTATATGTCATAGATATAGATATAAATATACCCATCTCTAATCTCTCCCAAACTCCAATCCTACATAACCAGCTACATGCTATACATCTCCACTTGGATGTCTCAAAAGTATCTCAATTATCCATCCCCTCCTACCTCCTCAAAAAAAAAGTCCTCTCCTCCTCCAAACTTCCCATTTCTGCTGACACCACCACCATCCTTCTGGTTACTTAAGTTCCTAAGTTCAGAGCTACATTCAACTCTTCCTTCTCACTTTCCACAATTAGTTAGTTGCCTAGTCTCAATTATTTTAATTCTATGCCATCTCTTATATCTGTCTTCTTTGCTCTACTCACATGACTACTACTACCCTTGTTCAGGCTTTCATCATCTCTTCTTTGGACTATCCTAGTAGCTTTCTAATTAATCTCTCCACGTCTAGTCTCTCCCCTTATAGGCCAAACAGCTACCAAAATATTCTTCCTAAAGCACAAATATGACCATGTCATTATCTTATTTAAGAATCTTTAGTGGCTTCCCACTGGCCTCTAGGATCAAGTATGAACTCGGCAAGCACTTTTGCGTAACTCTCCTCCATGTGCTATGTTCCAGCCAAGTTGTTATATTTACTCCTCCTTAAATTTGGGCTTCCATCTCATGCCTTTATTCCTGTAGTATGTGGTCTATTTCAATGACCCCAAAATGTAACAAGTGTGTTACATGGAGTATTGTCAACACTCACACTTTGTAAAACTTGAGGCCTTATACATCTCCCCTAGGTGACACCCAACACCCAGCTTTCTCTCTGAGTTTGGCTCAGTTCTCCAACTTGCTGTCATACTAGCAAGTTTTAGTTCTCAGAGATAGACTACCACCACACAGTTACATTTAAACTCTCTCGAGATTCTAACCCATTTTGAGCAAAAATATATTTCCCCTGCTCATGACCTCTAGCCTTTCATCACCCAATAGTTCTGGTTACACAACCAGCTACTTACAAAGAATGATACTTTGGAATTTTGAACATAACCATTTACTGAATAATAAGGCAAAAGAAATAATTATAGTATAGAGAGTATATTAAGACAAATACAAAAATAATAAAATGCATCACTATAAATGTGTATACACACATATCACATTTTTCCAATACATTCAATAGCCATCATGAAGAATGATCACGTACTTATAGGAACCTAGAATGAAAACATATGAGAGAGTAAAACTCATGTGTTTAGGGCAACTCACATCTCTAGATTGGAGATTTCAATGTTATTGATCCATTCAGGAACACTTGCACCACACAAAACTGCTTCTCTACTCACTTCTTTACTGTTAATTTTAACTACTCTTCAGCTGAATTAAACTTCTCTTCTCTACTATAATCTAGCCTAGGGGTGGGGAATCTGTGGCCTCGAGGCCACATGTGGCCCTCTTGGCCTTCAAGTGCCTCTCTTTGACTGAATTCAAACTGAATCCAGTCCTGAAGATTTGTTCTGTGAACTTTGGAGTCAGTTAAAGGGTTGCACTCGAGGACCTAGAGGGCCACATGTGGGCTCAGGGCCACAGGTTCCCCACCCCTGAAGCCATTAAAGTTCTTTCAAAGAGGGAAGCAGGTAGTCAGGAACACCTGATTTAAAATCTGTCCTGACACACTTAGTAGCTGACTCTGGGTAAATCATTTAACCTTTGTCTACCTCAGTTTCCAAATCTGAAAAATGGAGATAATTATAGCATCTGCCCCTCAGTGCTTTTATGAGGATAAAATGAGATAATGGTTTTAAAGTACTAGATAAATGCCATGTATTGCCATTATTTGATTAACCATCAATCAGTAAACATTTATTAAAACACCAATTATGTGCCAGGCATTCTGCTAAGTACTAGAGAAGGCAAAAATAAAAAAAAATTTTTTAAAAGCCCCGAAGGAGCTTACAGTCTAATGGAAGAGCTTACAAGGACATTTAGAAAATGTTAGCTCTTAGTGTGAATAACAATTCTTCAGACTTGGTGATACAGACCAGACCATTCAGCTATTCACTCTCCCAGGATGCTTCGGAATGGACCTCATAGTAACACAGCTCCTCTCTCTCCAGGTTATGAAAAGAGGCAAATTCCCCTCTGCTTTTCCTTCTCAAGTCAGAGGGAACAGCAGAGAGCAACAAGCCCTTTTGAAAAATTTCCACTTTGCCATTTTGAGCTGAATGAAGGGTAATCATAACAGCCGTTCCTGGAGCTCTTGGCTAATGGAAATAATTTTCTCCAACTAATTGGGAATCACTCAGCTGAAGCCTTCCCTCCACTGATTCCCTCTGTCACAGTTCCAATGGAGCAGCTTTTCAGTATTGCTGCTGTGCCTTCAATTCTCAGCTTCCTCTTCTGCTGCTGGGTCTTCTCTTGTCCATTTCCTAAAGTAGTTGTGGTTCAAGAGCTTAAACGAGAGCCTCTTGACCCTCAGTGACTCACCTTTTACTTAGAAAATCACAACTTTTCAAACTTCTCCTATCAAATGAAGTCTTTTTTTCAATCATACATCCATCTCCAATTTATAAGGTATTTTCTTAGTATTACCCTCTTTAATTCATAAATCTTCTGTTTAGTCATTTTTCAGTTGTGTCCGACTCTTCTTGACCCCATTTAGGGTTTTCCTGGCAAGAATACTGGAATGGTTCATCATTTCCTTCTCCAGCTTATTGAGCTGGAGGAATGATGGGGAAACTGAGGCAAACAAGGTTGGTTAAGTGACAAGCACAGGGTCACACAGCTAATCAGTGTCTGAAGCCAGATTAGAACATAGGAAGATGAATCTTCCTGACTCCAGGCCCAGCACTCTGTCCGCTGTGCCATATACCATATAAACTTGTATTTGTATTCTCAGCACTTAACATAAGTACCTAGCACATAGTAAGCACTTAATAAATGCTTATTGCCTTCTTAAAACTAGATGTAATGTATCCATCTGAAGCTCACACCTAAGTCATAGAGGAAGTGGAGTTGCCTATGTAGAGAACAAATATGACTGGCCCTGGGAGTTTTTTTCTCCCATTTTCAAAGTCCCAAACAGGTTCACTTCTTAAACATGTTCTTAAAGGCCAGGATAAAATAGAAAAGTATTGTATGTCATAATGACTTAATGCTAGAGCCTTTCGTCTCTTGATTATCTCTCATTTATCCTAGGTAGCTAGGTGGCACAGTGGATAAAGCAGTAGATTCAGTATCAGGAAGATGAGTAATTCAAATCCTGTCTCAGATACTTATTAGCTGAGTAACCCTAGGCAAGCCGTTTAAGCTGTCTGCATCTGCTCATCTGTAAAGTAGTGATAATAATAGCACCTACCCTCCATAGTTACTGTGAGGATAAAAACAAGATCATGTTTATAAACTCCTTCACACTGTGGCACTACTCTACCTTTCCAGACTAATAACACATATTACTCATTACCCACTCGCTCTATGTCCCAGTCAAACTGGACTACTTGCTGTAACCCATACACCACACTCCATCTTCTACTTCATCTTTAATCAGGCTGTCCCACTGTGCTTGGAATGCTTTCTCTCCATATTGCCTCATGAAATTCCTTAATTCCTTCAAAGATCAGTTCAAGTGCCACCTTCTTCAAGAAGGCCTTTCCAGATTCTTCCATGTCCTATCTACTCTCCTCCAATCATTTATTTTGTACATAGCCTGTATTTGTCCATAAGCATGCTACTTCCCCGAAAGTGGAATGTAAGTTCTTTCAGGATAGATTCTTACTTGTGTCTTTATATCCTAATTGTATAGGATAGTGCCTGGCACACAGAAAGTACTTATTTATTGATTTAGACAAATAGTTCAGATATAGAACTGCATTTGGGAAATGCAGTCCTACTTAGAGATGTATTACCCCTTTCCTGTCTCTTTTTTTGTGTGGTCTCCTTCTTCAGATTGTAATTATAAGCTTCTTGAGGGCAAGGACTACCTTTTTATTAATTGTATCCCCAGTGCTTAGCACAGTGCCTGACACATAGAAGGCTTACTTAACAAATGTTTTTTGGATTAGGTTTATTGGATTGGAAACTCAGATGAACTAGATAGAAGGTATATAGCGCAATGGAAAATCAATTTTCCTTGTCCTTATCAAATTTTGAGGAAAGGCAGCACTTCCATGTGGCCTATCAGATTTCAAAGGATTTAAGATATTCATATGCATATACCCTACTTAACATATATAGTAAAAGCACAAGAGGAATGTGAACAGTAAAAGGAAAACGCAGAAAGTCCTTTCTAACTAATATTAAAACTCAGAGTATCTGAGATACTGAGGAATCGATAAATGCAAATGAACAGGTTATCACATCATTGGGAATTAGTGATAACTCAGGCAGCTGAAGATATCATTAGCAGAGCTGTGAAATGACCCAACAATTCTGGGAAATAATTTGGAATTATATTTTAAGTCATTAAACTATATAAGATCTTTGCTTTAATAACACCACTACTAATCATCTATCCCAATATGGTCAAAGGCAGGGGGAAAGGTCTCACATCTATACAAAATACTTTTATAGCAGCAGTTTGTGTAGTAATGATCTAGAAGGAAAATAGGTGTCCATCCATTATAGCATAAAAATGTAATGTTGAAAGCAATTCTGAATTGTGCCCTGAAGGTTACTAAATTGTGCATGCCCTTTAAACCGCATTTACCATTACTAGGCTTAAAAGCCCAGAGATCAAAGAGAGAAGGAAAGTATCAATATGCACAGAAATATTTATAGTTAGCTCTTCCTAAAGAGCTAAAAGCTGGAAATTAAATAAAGGGGCTGTCCTATCGAGGAATGGCTAAACAAATATTTTAAAAATGTAATGGATTATTATTGTGCCTCAAGAAATGACAAAATGGACAGTTTCAGAGGGAACCGGGAAAACCTCTGTAAGCTGAACTAAATTTATACAATCACATTATAGAGGAAAATAACTTTTAAAGACGTTAGAACTCTGATCACTGCAATGACAAAGCACTGGTTCAGGGAAGTAAAGATAGAACACACTATCCACCTCCTGTCACAGAGATGATGAACTTGAAATTCAGAAAGGCATATTTTGGGGCATGGCCAATGTGGGAATCTGTCTTGCAGGGCAATGTTTATGATAAGGGTTTTATTTGTTGGTTTTGTTCATAGAGGTGGAGGGGGATGTGTATGTGTGAAATGGGGCTGTGGGAGGGACATATTATAAATGCATGCAAAATAAATACAAATATTTTATATATGTATATATATGTGTGTGTGTGTGTGTGTGTGTGTGTGTGTACACACACACACAAAGAAAACAATAATGGAATAGTATTGTGCAATAAAAATAATTTCAGCAATTTGGAGAAACTAAGGAAAACTATGAATTGATGCAAAGAACTAGGATGATAATTTACAGACTTACCACAACAACAAAGGAAAATAGCTTTGAAAGCTTCATAGCACTGATGAATGCAGTGTCTAATTGTGACTTGAAAGGACTTCTCGTGAAACATGCCTCCTGTCTCTTG
This sequence comes from Phalanger gymnotis, assembly GCA_028646595.1. Taxonomy (NCBI): domain Eukaryota; kingdom Metazoa; phylum Chordata; class Mammalia; order Diprotodontia; family Phalangeridae; genus Phalanger; species Phalanger gymnotis. The sequence goes on along the minus strand of CM053624.1, from coordinate 144,480,788 downwards.
GCAGAGAGACAGTTAACTAAAGGCACAGAATGAGGCATTACATTTTCAGATACAGCCAGTGTGTTGACTTGTTTTGCTTGACTATGTATCTGTTCTATTGGGGAGGCAGTGGAGGAAATCATTAGGAAGTGACAACGCAAAAAAAGAAAAGAGCACTAACAAAACTTTTCTTTTTAAAGTGAGCAGCAGGTAATTCTCAGATTTAAACTTTTGATATACATTTACCCTGATACCCATTTTTATAATTCAAAACACACTGAAGAGTGCATTCAAACTACATAAGCAGCACTGCTATTAATGCTAGCCTAAATCATGGAGCGTTTATCGTATTTTAACAGTTGCATAGATAATTCAGCATCCCTAAGGATTTTGAAAAATATGGATACACAAAAATCTACTCTCATGCTCAAGGGCACTGTATATCCTACCCTAAAAAAAACCCACTAAAATGTGAACAAATCATCTTCTTCCTCTGGTGCCATCACTTTTCAGGAGAATGGAGCTTCATGCCCAAAACACATTCAGCAGAGAAAGTTGCATTAGCAAAAATAGGGGAACATTAACGAGAGAGCAAAAAATAGATAACATATTGGGTCTCTGGATTAAGACTTATTTTATTATACATAATGTATAGCACTTCATATAATTTAGTTTATTTATGTCATTCTCTACAGGGCACTGTAATTAATTCAGTGACATCAATGTTGACCTCATATGGTAAAGGATGGGATCTGGGTTATCTTCAGCGTACCAAGTACCAAACAGTTTAAATGAGCTAAAAAGTTACATCACATACAACAGTTGCAAGAGATCAACTTTCAGGCTGGTTCAAGTTTACAGTAGTTGCTTTGTGAAGTTCTCCCTCAAGACTTGGATGCCACCCAGTGTCGTCGAGTGTTTGTGCAAATGCCAGCTTTGGACTACCTGACTACCTCCTTTTGCCAGCCCCACTTTTGCCTGTCTTACTGCTGCCACTGCTGGACTTGCTTGAGGATTTTGAAGAGAAGAGTCTTGTCATAAATTCTGAAACATCAGGTAGCTCATGGTTGGAATTCAACATGTTCATTGACTGCTCCATCTCCTGCAGGAAGACACAGCATGACAATGTGAGAGACATACCACAAGCATTTAGGTTCATTCATTTTTAACATCTTCTACTAAGGCATGATTCTTAACTTTTGTTTGTCTAGACCCCTTTGTATTGGTAATTAAGGAGGGCTTTTAGCACTTATTCAATCAAGTGCCCTTGAAGAGTTTGGCCTTTGTTTCCCTGATTAAATTAGGAGTCCTTGAGGACCTCCTTGCCTCAAGGGAAAGCCTAGTTTACATGGGTTTGAGTGACATGTTTGTGACATCAAAGGCTTTTAGACCACATGGGTTTAAGTTGAACTTTTGTGAAACTTTTAGGTCACATGGGTGAGTTGTATGTGTGACTCACCTTTGACCCTGAACAAGATGTATAAACCCAGAGGTTGGTGTTCTCCCTAGGACCTCTCACTCTTGGAGGTATGTTGATGTGAAGACCCTGGGCAGCTGTATTTAAGAGCCCTCCAGCTTGTAAACCAGGATTTTGGGACTTTGTTAAACCCTGGTAACTATGCACTGAGATATATATTGAGATGTATATTGTGATCTGGTTAGACAGAAATGTTGATCTGTTTATATTGTCTCTGTAATTTCTGTTTGTATTTGCTCTGAAGTTCAGGGTGCTGGCTTTTCCCCCTGAATTAAGTACATGATATTTGTACGCTGGATCAAAGTAAGACTGTTAACTCCTTAACGCTGCTTTCCTTAGTAAAGAAGATCAAAAGAACCTGTGCTGGTTGATCTTTTACCCCCACAGCAGCTGCTAGCCAAATTGTTGCAACACCCTTATGGAGGTCTATAAACACCTCAGAACAATGTTTTAAAATGTATAAAGTAAAATACACAGGGAACCAATGCAATACAACAAAGGGAAGCAATTATAATGGAAATATAGTTATCAAAAAGAATTTTTAACCTAATTCATAGGCCCTAGGTGAAAAGCACCCAAACTAAACTAACAGATAAAGGCAATGGTATTTGATTAAATAATGGCACTATAAGACTAAATAACACTTTCGCAGAAAGCCAATGTTCACATAAACTAATAATTTTTCAAAACAGCCAAAGCCAAGATACACTGATTCACTTCAAGTCATTAGTAATAATACCTTATGCTTCTTTTATGCCCTCTAACATTAAGCATATAGTAGGTGCACAATAAATATTTGCTGATTTGATTCAACTAGTATTTAAACTGTGTTCTCTATATGCATGTAATTATTTTAAATCTATTAACATGTCAATCTGATGCTAAACAGGTGGCTGGTATTTGGAAGTTATCTCTGTCCCACTCTCTGACCTCTGAACATGGCACACAATCCTCCCTCTCCAGGCCTCTGCACTGGCTATCTCCATGCCTAGAATGCAACTCTGACTCAGAGAACCCCTTCTTTTCTTCAAAACACAGCAAAAATACCACTGGGGGGGGGCATGGAGCCAAGATGGCAGCTGGAAAGCAGGGACTTGCTTAAGCTCTACCCCAGGTCCCTCCAAACACCTATAAAAAATGGCTCTGAACAAATTCTAGAGTTGCAGAACCCACTTGAAGTAGCAAAGGGAAGCAGGGCTCCAGCCCAGACAGCCTGGATGGTCGCTGGGGTCTACTGCATGGAGCTGGGAGCGGAGCAGAGCAGAGCCCAGAGGGGGCCATGCCAGGACCAACCAGACCAAAAGCCAGGTGGAACAGGTCGTGGGGCCCTTAATCATTGAGCTGTGGCAGTTATCTGACTTCTCAACCCACAAACACCAAAGACTACAGAGAAGGTTAGTGAAAAAGCCGCTGGGACAGAGTAAAAGGAGTTCGCCACCCCAGGGTGGCGGAGGTCGTGCAGCTCTGAGGCTGCTTCCAGAGCTACAGCTGCAGTGACCTCTGGCCCCAGGCCCACCTGGTAGGAGGAATTAAGCGGTGGATTAGAGCAGGAGTGCAAAGCCTGCTTTGCCCTGCCTGATCTGGGCCGAAACCCTGGTTGGCGGTTCTTGAGGGAGAAGGAGCGCTGGTGTGGTAGAGTTTGCCCCGTAGAAGTAGCTCTGAAAATAGCTGCTTAGTACTCTCTACTCTACAAGCAGTCGTACCCTGACAAAAAACTCAAGGATCAAGTAGTTGGCTGGGAACACGGCCAGGCAGCAAAAACGAACTCAGACTCAAACTCAAACTGTAGATTCTTTTTTTGGTGACAAAGAAGTCCAAACATACAGCCAGAAGAAGTCAACAAAGTCAAAGAGCCTACATCAAAAGCCTCCAAGAAAAATATGAATTGGTCTCAGGCCATGGAAGAGCTCAAAAGGGATATGGAAAAGCAAGTAAGAGAAGTAGAGGAAAAATTGGGAAGAGAAATCAGAGTGATGCAAGAAAACCATGAAAAACAAGTCAATGACTTGCTAAAGGAACTCCAAAAACATATGGAAGAAAATAACACCTTAAAAAATAGACTAACTCAAATGGCAAAAGAACTCCAAAAAAGCCAATGAGGAGAAGAATGCCTTGAAAGGCAGAATTAGCCAAATGGAAAAGGAGGGCCAGAAGACCACTGAAGAAAATACCACCTTAAAAATGAGACTGGAGCAAGTATAAGCTAGTGACTTTATGAAAAACCAAGATATTATAAAACAGAACCAAAGGAATGAAAAAATGGAAGACAATGTGAAATATCTCATTGGAAAAACCACTGACCTGGAAAATAGATCCAGGAGAGATAATGTAAAAATTATTGGACTACCGGAAAGCCATGATAAAAATAAAGAGCCTAGACACCATCCTTGAAGAAATTATCAAGGAAAATTTCCCTGGTGTTTTGGAGGCAAAAGGTAAAATAGAAATTGAAAGAATCCACTGATTGCCTCTTGAAAAAGATCCCAAAAAGAAATCTCCTAGCAATATTGTCACCAAATTCCAGAGCTCCCAGATCAAGGAGAAAGTACTGCCAGCAGCCAGAAAGAAACAATTTGAATAATTGTAGAAACACAATCAGGATAACACAAGATCTAGCAGTTTCTACATTAAGGGACTGAAGGGCTTGGAATATGATATTCTGAAAGTCAATGGAGCTAGGATTAAAACCAAGTATCATCTACCCAGCAAAACTGAGTATCATGCTCCAAGGCCAAATATGGACTTTGAATAAAATAGAGAACTTTCAAGCTTTCTCAGTGAAAAGACCAGAGCTAAATAGAAAATTGGACTTTCAAACATAAGAATCAAGAGAAGCATGAAAAGGTAAATAAGAAAGAGAAATTATAAGAGACTTACTAAAGTTGAACAGTTTTGTTTACATTTCTACATGGAAAGATGATGTGTGTAATTCATGAGACCTCAGTATTAGGGTAGCTGAAGGGAATATACGTGTATGTATATATACATATAGATATACATCTATATCTAGACATATATATATATATAGACAGAGAGCACAAGGTGAGTTGAATACGAAGGGATGATATCTAAAAAAATAAAACCAAATTAAGGGAGGAGAGAGGAATATTGAGAGAGGGAGAAAGGGAGCGAGAGAATGGAGTAAATTATCTCACATAAAAGTGGCAAGAAAAAGCAGTTCATTGGAAGGGAAGAGAGGGCAGGTAAGGGGGAATGAGTGAATCTTGCTCTCATCAGATTTGACTTGAGGAGGGAATAACACACACACTCAACTGGGTATCTTACCCCACAGGAAAGAAGGAAGAAGGGGATAAAAAAGGGGAGATGATATAAGGGAGAGCAAATAGGGGGAAGAGGTAATCAAAAGCAAACACTTTTGAAAAGGGACAGGGTCAAGGGAGAAAATCGAACAAAGGGGGACAGGATAGGAGGGAGCAAAATATAGTTAAGTCTTTCACAACATGAGTATTGTGGAAGGGTTTTAAATAATGATACACATGTGGTCTATGTTGAATTGTGAGCCTTGTTGGGGGGGGGGGGGAGGGAAGAGGGGAGAGAATTTGGAACTCAAAGTTTTAAAAGGAGATGTTCAAAAAAAAAAGTTGTTTTTGCATGCAACTGGGAAATATGATATACAGGCAATGGGGCACAGAAATCTATCTTGCCCTATAAGAAAGTAAGGGAAAAGGGGATGGGGGAGTGTGGGGTGACAGAAGGGAGGGCTGAATGGGGAATGGGGCAATCAGAATACATGCCATCTTGGAGTGGGGGGGAGGGTAGAAATGGAGAGAAAATTTGTAATTCAAAATCTTATGGCAATCAATGCTGAAAACTAAAAATAGTAAATAAGAAAAAAAAATAGCTAAAAAAAAAACCCACCACCTTCTACATGAAGCCCTTCCTGATTGCCCAATTACTACAGACATTGCTGACCCTAACTACCTTGAATTTAATTACCTTGTTCATTTATGTACATGTTGTCATCTGACAATGTAAGTTCCTTGAGAGTAAGGAATGTTTTATTTTCTGTATCTATACCCCCAGTCCCAACAGAACACCTAGACCACAGAAAGCACTTAATATTTACTAACCAATCATGATTTCCTGGTTTTCTTCCTATCTCTGTAATTCCCCTTTTCTGGTTCCTTTCCACCTGCCCGCCAAGAACACAACAATGTATTAGCCTAGTCTAACGATCAGGCTAATTTGTGAGCAGGTTAAGGATGGATTAAAACCCCAACATTCTTTTTGGTTGTCGAAATGTGAACAACTGGACATAGTCGGAGAGCTTCAAACTGAGCAATTTCCTTACCCGTCTCATATCAGGATCACTTGTGTTGACAACTTTGGGTAGAAGCACAAATATCAGTAATGGAAGTACCATCATCATAACCTAGAGAAGATAAAACAAGATTTCATAAAATTCTTCTGCCTAATTAAAGCAACTTGACAATTATATGTATAAACTAATATAGGAATCAAAACAGCGTAAGTGTACAGAATAAAAATAGCAGCCCACAATCTTTCAAAAGATTATTTTCAGGACAAAAACTAATTCATTTGGATAATTATCAAATTTCTCTCCAATGCACTTTTCCAAACATCTTTGCAGATATAACAAAGTGTATCCCTTGACAAATGGCATGTGGGTGTCTCACGCCCTAGAGTAGTGACTACAATCTTTTAGTCAATAACCTATGTTTAGACTGTTGGACACACTTTGCCTCCTAACAGTGGTATTTGTTAGTAGGAACATGGTATAGTAGAACATCATTAGACTTGGGAATGAGAAAACTTGGGTTCATACCTTACCCCTGGGATATACTAGATATGAGTTCAACTATTGCAAGTCGCTTAAACTTCTGTGAGCACCAACTTTCTCATCTGTAAAATGGAGGTCCACCTTATGGAGCTACTTCACAATCAAATGAGATAATACATGTAAAGTACTTTATAGTTTAAGACAAAATATGAACACTACCAATTATTAAGTTATTCAAAATAATTTGTTTTAAGAATTTTACAACATTTCTTGAAATAATGTCGAATAAAGACAGAGTTAAAAATCACCAGCACAGTCTTGAGAGCAAAAGAACATCCATGAGAGCTTGGCCCTGGCTCTGCCCATATTCTCAAGTTCCCCAATTTATCCTACCTATGACCTCAATTAAAGGTAGGGAAAATAATGGGGGAAGAAAGCAAGACACGTTCCTGGATACATACCTTCCCTCCAATGGACCCTCTAACTTTTTCTCTCTGGCCTCTGATCACTAAACATAACACTTTACTTCTACTGGTTATTTAATGTTATTTGCTTGGCATCCTAACCATTCCTCTCCAAGGCAGAGGCCTAGCTTCTCCATGGTGCTCTCACTAATTCCCCAAGGTCTAAGTGATTTCTCCCTCACCTTACAACACTTAAAAAATTTTAATTCATATCATATTTATTTGTTCCCCTATGGCACATGTGTACCTCACAGGGTTGTTGTAAGGGCCCAATGAGTTAAATACAATGTTTCATAAAATCTAAAGTGCTATACCGATGTCAGCTATTCTTCTACTGCTGCCGCCACCACTACTACTACAACTACAATAACCTGGGCTGGATCCCTATACTGGCTGGCATAAAAGCTATAACCTGCTTCATTTTTCTAACCCTCCTTTGGCAGCCTTGTGACTCTCCATTCCTAAGAGCTCACTATATTGGTGACAGACTTATGGACACCGATCTACTTTAGTCCTACTATAGCTCAGAACTCCCAAACTCAAGTGACCTACCAGCCTCAGCATCCCCAGTAGCAGAACATATGGGCACCATCATGCCCACCAAGAACCGTTTTATCCACCTCTGTATCTCTCCTGGTACTAACATAGTATTCTTCAAGTGACAGGCAAAAAGTATTTGATGAATCAAATCCTCTATTTTGTATAAAGGTGAGTTGGGTTGCTGAGTATAGTATTAGATTTAAAGAAAGTAGAATTCTGTTTACTAATAGCAAGGCTATTTCAATTTATTACGGTGCATGTTATTGAACATGGACTAATTCATTAAGGTGACTCAGATGACTGTATTTTCTCTACAGAAGAAAAAGCTATAATATATTGGCTCCTGAGATCTGCTAATGGATATGAAGAGGCAGAGAAAGAGAGGATGCATCAGCGGAAAGAGTAAAGATGTGGACTATGATTTAGTACTTTCCATTTTATCTATGACCTATGGGAACTAATTCAATGTCGGAGACTTAGAAATTAATTAATTTTCCAAACCTGAACTTACTGCTTCAATATCCTGTTACTGTGTTCCAAGTCAACAAATAGCACTTAGGATTTATTTGGTCATTCCTCTGAAAACTTGACGACACTCTACATATACAAAGACTCTGAGAAGGTTACTTAAATGAATGCCTTATGAAATAACCTTTCATCATTAGTACCCCATCTGCTATCTCTACCTCAAATTTAATCTCTCAGCTCAGTGAACATAGAAAGCTCCTGCTCATACGGCTGTTCCACAGAGGGGTAATAAGTCAGATGGAATGTGTTTGAATGGCCCCAAATTAGAAGACTAACTACAGCAGACTGCCTAAATGTTTAAATGATTGCTTTTATAACACATATAATTCCAAGTTCATTCTACTCCATAACTCAATAAAGTTTATAAATGTGCCTTTTTCTAAGCAAATTGAAAGAACAAAAAGCTTTAAATAAAAATAAAAAATTGAATTGCTATATTTTGAAATGAAGTAAGATTTTTCCCAAAATCATCATCATTGGATTTTTTATATATAGTGACACTGTAAGGGGAAATATATACAAATTTATAAAATTAAAGATACTTGGGATATAAATTAAAAGATAAGCAAAACTGGTGCAATGACAATCTACTTGTGATGAGGAACTTTACCCAGATAATTGGTTTCAGACTGCTTTTAAAAAAAAAAAAAAGTGGTTGTAGGCAACATGATGTCATATAAAGAATCGGATTCTAGTCTGGGATGTACCAGTAACTTGCTATGTGACCAAGGTCAATTTACAGGGCCTCAGCTTCTCCATCTGTAAAATGAGAGGATTGTACTATATGATCACTTGTTGATCTAAAATGCTATGTAAAAAATTCTTAACTTGCTAGAAATTCCAATTTATGAAATGGAGAAAGCATCAAGGAATTTTTATTCAGGATTTAATTCCAACAAAAGCAAAACACAATGATTACATGAAACTAAAGGAACCTTGGGAAAAAGTGGCCTTGCCTGACATTTAAAATATTAAAGGGATGAAATGTTGAGTACATGCACCCTAAACTGAAGTTCAGAAAAAAAAAATAGTGCTCAACCTAAGGCTAGAAACACTAAAGAAGAACATGGGATTCTAATTAAATCTTCTGACTATGCTTTTGCATATAGTCAATTGTGATCCCAATGAGAAATAAACACTGGAAAAACCCAAAGAACTAAGTGTGGCTAAATAAGGAAGTTATCTAATGAACACAGACTAAAAAAACACAATGAAAAAGATAAAACTTTTCGAGCAATATAACTTCATAAAACATGGAAGAGTAACTGAAGGAAGAATGACCCTATGGAGGAAGAAACAAAGGGAACTGCCATCCTAGGACTGATTCTAACAAGAAGGAACCAGCTACTAAAGCAGAAATGTTGGGTACCTCAGGGAGGGGAACATTTTATTGCAGAGCACATATAAAGGAGAGGAAAGCCAGATACGGCTTGATGTGCATTCTAGATTTCAGAGGAGCAAATTCAAAGAGAAACAATAGGCAGGATTCAGTGGTTTAACATTTTACAGGAAAAATTGGTTGACCCAAGAGGGATAGGAAACTCAAGAATGAAATTCGGAGCATACAAGACAAAATAATTTGCAAAGAGAAGCAGCAGCTTTAAAAAACAAAAAACTGTTGTGGCAGCACAGTTGCTTCACCATCTAAATTTTTTAAAATATATGCAAAGAAGACAGAAGCAAGGACAAGTAACTAACATTGAATACAAAGAGTAACATGTTGCTATAAGAACAGCAGTTAGAAGCTATTCTTTAAAGCTCAGAACGAACCGTGAGTGGCAATGAATACCATGCTAAGGACAACAAAAGAGTTTGTTCAGTATCTGAGGGGCAAAAGTAAATAAAAAGAAAGGATGGTTCGAGGTGGACAGATGATGATAATGATCTACCCTGAAAAGGCAAAGTGATTTTCCTTCTGATTTCTCTTTCAGGATGATCTTTAGATTGGAAAAGAACAAAAATGTTTAGTAAGGATTAGAAATCCAAGATAAATAAGGAGTTAGAGAGCAACTAGCTGACCTTGATGAATTCAAATCACCAGGTTTAAAAAAACTGTATTATAGGACTGAAAGAACCAATATGTATGATCACCCTTGTCAGTGAGATGTGCTGTAGTACTGGGAAAGAGCAATGTTGCCCCATTTTCCCCAAAAGAGAAGAGTGGGGAGAAAGCAAGCCATAGTCCTGTGAGCTTAATTTAAATTCCTAGCAAAATTCTAGAAAGTTACTATTAAAGAGACTATTAAGACATATGTAGGAAAAAAGTAAGCAAAGAGCAAGTATGGTTTCATCAAGAGTACATCATGACGCTTTTTGACCAAGTAATTCACCACGAGGCTGATATGCCCAAAGACCTGACAAAAACAGAAAGGTGTGATACATACAAAAATATTCGTAGTAAGTACTTTTTATGATGAAGAACTGGAAAGAAAATGTGGGTCTGCTGTTTGAGGAAAGGCTGTATAAGCCATGGTATATGAATATGGTAATGAAATATTGTGGAGTAAGAAATGGCAAATATGAGGAATTCAGAGAAACACTGGAAAATTTGTATGAACTGATACAGATTAAATAAAATAAATGGAACCAAAAGAACAATATATACAAAGTCCATAACAATGTAAATGAAAAGATTACTAGACGAAACCAAGCTGAGTAACTGAAATATCAATAAAAACTCTATAGAACAAAAACTATATCTTTACTCTCAGGAGTCAGAGGACTACAAAGCAAAACACTGAATACACTGCCATATGCAGTGAGTGTAAAAGTTTTTTGTTTAACTATTTTTCTTTGTTAGAAGAGAGAACACAAGGGGCAGCTACGTGGTGAAGTGAGTAGACCACCGGCCCTGAAGTCAGGAGGGCCTGAGTTCAAATTCAGCCTCAGACACCCAACACACTTACTAGCTATGTGACTTCGGGCAAATCACTTAACCCTAATTGCCCTGCCTTCCCCACTGCAAAAAAAAAAAGAGAGAGAGAGAGAGAGAGAGAGAGTACAACTGGGGGAGGGGGAGAGATCAATGTAGAAATTACTGTGATAGCAAAACAAAAGGCATCAATATAACTTATTTACAAAAAAAAATGCAGATTATGTCACATTAACTTCATTTCCTTTTTAGGGAGACTGCTTAAAGAACATTCTAGCTATAGATTTAAACATTACATTTGATTAAAATACTTATGGTATTACTGTGCACAAGACAGAAAAATGTAGGTTCGTTAAACATGGTAGACTTAGAAATGGTTGAATGGTGAGGCCAAAAGAGTAACCATTAATGGCTTGATAGCAATTTGGAGTGCCTTCGAGATTCTGTGTTTTGCCCAGTGCAAAACTTCTATCACTTATTTTCAATCTATCCCTCTCTACTGGCTCATTCCCTGACTGCCCACAATGCCTCCCTCATCCTGAAGAAAATCCTCACTTGATCCTATCACCCTAATGCACCCAGAATAAATTAAGTAACTGTTACGCTGTTTTGCCCTTGACTTCACATATATGGACTACCATGCTCAGTGTTCAATACCACATTTTTAAAGAAGGGCAGACATGCTGGAGTTCCTACATAAGAGTGACTGGGCAATGAGAGGACCAGAGGACCTAATGAAGGGAATGAGAATAATTAGATGAGAGGAAAGCCAAAGAGCAGGGGAAAGGTGAGGAGGAAGCCAAGGGAAATGATAGCAGTCCTCGAGTATATGAAAGGCTTTTATGTAGAACAGTGATCAAATTTATTCTGTTTGGTCCTGAGTATGGAACAGATGTCCAAAAGCACAATATTCCTCTTGGAGGTAGTGGGTTACCTCTTATTAGAAGGTCTTTAGAAAGAGGCTTATCAAATCTCCAAGTGAAACAAAGTTGAGAGGGATACCTCAAACTACATATGAAAGAATTACCCTGAAATGATGGATATAAAAAAATCAGTGAGATGACTTTAGCACGGATAAATGTAAAATCATGGTAACTTAAGAGTTAGAAATAACCTTTGAACTCATCTATTCCAACTTTGGATTGCTGCTTAAGTATAAACAACATGTATGAGAAGGCAGCAAGGTATACTGGATACAAATTGCTGGACCCGCAGTCAGGAAGATCTGGGTTCAAATTCTGCTCCAGTAACTAGCAAGTCATTTACCTTCTCTGGATCTCTGTGCTTCATCCATAAAATGAGAGGGTTAGTCTAGATGGCCTCTAATCTATGATCCTATGTACAGGATGAGGGACATTTGACCTGGCAACAGTTTATGTAAAAAAGACACAAAGAGCCTGGTTGACTAAAAGCTCAATATAAGCCAACAGTACAATCCAGCTGCTAAAAAAGCTGCTGCTGTTTGTCCTTTGTTCTGGAAGAGCATCACAACATCAAGGAGGTGGTGCTATGACATGCAAATGTTGGATTTAAGTAAGGGAGGGCTGTGTAAAGTCACCAGCCTCACTCTCTCCTCTAGAGCCATCTAGATGGCTCCTGGTAAAAAAGCTAATGCAATTTTGGCTGAACTAATAAAATCATACTATCCTATCACAGAATAGATCCAATTTTACTGTATGCTTATCAGACCACACAGAGTATTTTTGTCTTATTTTAGTTGCTACATTTTAAGAAGGAAACTGACAAAAACTGAAGAGGAAGGTGACCACGATAATAAAGAATTAGGAAACTGTGCTGTATGAAAAAAATGACTGGAAGTTTGGCTTGGAAAACAGTCAACTAAAGAGAAACATGACAGCTCTCTTCAAACTGTGGAATGCTCTCATGCAAAAAAGCAGAACTAGGGTAAGACCAATTAGAGCTCTCTTACAATGTAATAGGCTGTCTTGTGAAGCAGTGCGCTCACCATTGCTGGGAATATTCAATCAGAGGCTGGATGATCATCTGCCAGGAATGTTGTAGAAGGGATTCCTGAACTGCGTAGAAGGTTGGCCTAGATCATCTCTAAGGTCCCTTCCAACTCTAAGGTTCTACAAAACACAGGCACATTTCCAACCACTATGCCACTTTTCATGCAAAGTAATTCTCAATATAATCTTTTCACTTCTCATCCCCAAGTCACTGTTTTCCCTCAGTCAATACTCTTTGAAATCATCTCTCACTACCAAAAAATTTAACCTTGGTTGTCTGACTGCTGAGAAACATTCACTTCTGAAAACTGTAACCTAAAAACTAGCTCAGAATGAATAAAGATGTTTCAGTTTTGTCATAATACATACCATTGGATTCATCAGAAAATCCGTCCAACCCCAGGACTCCCTTTTTATAAAGTAGGAAGGTGGACCAGAAGATTTCATCTGAAGAGGATAGGGTAACCTGACCACTTCTGATGTCTTAATGTAATTAACATATCTTGCTCTGGTGAAACAACAACAATAAAAAACAACTGAATAATTCTACAAAAATATCACTAGTTCAAAAAGCACTAATAATGCCTTACATTTATATAGTAAACACTTTGCAGGTGCTTTCACATCCACACTTTTGGCTTTTAAAAACTGTATTAAAGCAACCTTTTTTAAAAGTACCAAATCATTCATCATACTGTCATAAAGAACATTGGAACAAGTTAGGAGACATAGATTTTGGTCTCAATTGTAATTAATAGCTTTGTGATCTTAGGTGAGTTACTGCATATTTTTGCTGTTCAAATTCCTCATCTTAAAAATGTAAGATATTCTTCTCCATGAACTTTAGGGTCTCTTCTATAGTGTAAGCAACTGTGTATGCTTGGCAGTCATTTAAACTTTTTGAACCTTTTTCTCACACATAAATGTAGAAACTGAATAAATCTCTAGGGTTCCTTCCAATTCTAAAGTTTTATAATTCCATATTTATATTTAATATTTTATTACCATAGGCATTTTAAAAATTAATGTATTTATTCATCATGTGGATTATAGATGTACCTTATCTTCAATGCAACATTACAAAAAAGCTTTAAAATCCAAGAAAGAACATTCAGGAATGGGAAAATTAAATTGTATTCAGATACCATCATTTTTAAACAAAATTTCAGGCATATGCTAAGACTAACATTTACTGTAATGCAAACCTACATGATATGTAATCATTTCTATCTCCTTAGCCCCTCGGATTTATCACAGTGATGGAACTATAAAATATAGGCAGAGACTGACATGATGAAATATTGTTAATATGAATTCCATTGTGTACACACAAAAAAAGGTCTAATAAAAAGATTTCTAAGCCTCAACCAATAAGCCTTCATTTTAAGCAATATTTGATAAAAATAATCAGCAGTCACAGAATCTATACTCTAAAACTAACAATCCATGCAAAGGTCATTTTGCTGATGAGGATGTAATTAACTTTGCTGATCAAGAAATCTCATAGAATGGTGTGACAATTAAGATTATTTTTAAAAGATGTTCTTGCTGTAGATCAACTATGGCTGAAAATAAATTTGATTTGTTTTTTTTGCAAAAGCTGTGATAGTAATACTGGACAGGAGTTTATAAAATAGGATTTTTGGTTATGAGTGTTTCCCAGTTGCTAACGTACTGGTTGTTAGCTTGTTGGAGTTGCTATCCTCAGACCTGATGTCTGTAACATACCATAGTACCTCCTCCAAGAAGAAAAAAATACCAGGAGATAACAACCCAGAAGTGGAATCCTTTGGTTTCAAATGCTTCTGCTGCAAAAGCTTCTTTATAGCTTGTGGGACTATAGGATATAGGTTCTCAGGGCAACTCCAATTACTAGGAAAGGTTACAAGCTAAAGGCAAAGTGAAGTAGCAGTTTGAACAAACTTAGCTTCAATGTGGAAATTCAAAAAACAACTAATACAATTTAGTTTTTCTATAGCTACATGTAGTACCTTTTAGAGTCCATCTACATAATTTATAAGAACAGTTTCTTCTAGATGCAGGTCATCCAAAATGTGAACATTTGGTCACCTTTTCCAAATATTTTTTTTTTCTGACTGACCTTGCTTACCTTCTTTTCCTCATTCATAATCTTATTTCTCCTCCATTTTCAATTTTAACTTGCCAACTCTCCCTTACCTATCCTCGAAATCTCCAGATAGCTCTGGAAACCACTGATATAAACATACTTTTAGACCCAACATTTCCTAACCTATTACTAGAGAAAAATCTACCTTGAAATGGCTGGAGTAGATATCTATCATCTTACAGGAATTTTCCTCTCATTACCAAGGACTACATTTCATTAAAATGAAAGGTCTTTGTTAAGGTATTTTAAACACTAGAACGAGATACAAGAACAGAAATAACAGTGCAACTACTAACCTCAAAATTAACTATCAAGAAGCACTCTTCACCTCAAATAAAACCCCTTAAAATCATCAATGCAGTATTTTGAAAAACATGGTATCAAGAATATCTCACATCATATTAAAATATTCAGTCAAGTACAGTAGCAGTACATAAAGTTTCTCTTCAGTCTTTGTACTTCGCTATTTAAAGAAAAAGTAATTTTGTCTATCTGTGATACCAAAAAGCTGGAAACAAATTTTGTGCTCAATAACTGGGAAGTAACTAACATTGATACATACATATATATGATGAGATACATTGCGCTGTAAAGAACAACAAATATGAATGCAGAGAACCATGGTAAAATTTGAACAAACTGATGCTGAACAAAGAAATCAGAACCAAAAGAAAATACACAATTACTACACTGTGTAACAACGAAGTAAATGTAAGTGAAGACAAAAGGTAATTAAACTATGGTCAAATAAAATGGACAATGTGGGTTCTAAATTACTAAAGTTGAAACCACATTTTTCATTTCCCACTAGAAACAGTACTACTTTCTCAGTGCTCAAGTTAACTAACACTATAAGTTGGAGAACAGGTGCCCATCTGCAATGGTAGAGGAAGTTTCTCCACTCAGAGTCCCCTATGCTGATGAAATCACAGGTCTAACATTAAGATAAAATTATTAAAAAGAAACAGTAAAGTATAAAATGGAACGTTATATGTACTGTCAGCCACAACAACTATATTAGATTATTTTGCTTGGCTATCTTTTTTAATGGGAAGGTTCTAGGTTATTTATTAGGAAGTGATGTGCCAAAAATACAACAATAAAAAACTAATGCTGCATGGCAGTTCAAACATGGTTAAAACTTTTTTGTTTTGGACCAAACTTATGACTTAATTAGGGTAAGAACTTCCAGCAAGGGATACTTACTTTGCTAATTCAGATATTTAACTATTTTGCAATTTATAGTCTTAGAGAGCTGCCTGGGACAGAGAGGTCAAATGATTTTTCAGTCAGAAAACAGAGATTTTTGCCCAAAGTCACACCGTCAGTAAGTGCCAAAGGCAGAACTTGAACCAAGGTTCAAGTATTACTCACTTCAACCATCACACTGTTCTTTCTTCTATTTTTGCTCCTTAATTAGGATCAATTTTTAATATGTTGGGTAACTTTGTGAAGGTTTCTAGCTTATCCAAAGAAACTTTAAATTTCTGTCATCAATTAAATGGTCTAGATTAAGATAAGGGCTGGAGAAATCTCTAAGGCAACAAAAAATTAAATAGTCACTAGGGGTATTGCTAGTATTTGCCCCTGGAAAACAGCTGATAAGTTATTTTCAAAGTACAAATAAATTTAATTTTTCAATTTTAGCAAATAACATAACAATAAGGGGTAAATTAACATGTAATTAAAAAAGAAAGGTGCTTATGGAAGGTGTAAGGGAAATAATGACATCCTAACTAAAAGTTCACAAGTCTTTGAGTAATCCCAGATATTCCCTGCTTTTTCAACCTGATATATAACACTTGGACTTCATAAATTCAGTTTAAACCAAAATAGAAGGTAGTTCAACTTTACAATTTCAACAATGTATTGGAAATACAAGGTTCTTTTAAGGTTTTTTGTTTTCAAAAACCTAGATTCTGAATGAGACATATTACATGGATCTTAATAAAAAACCATAGGGATATAATGAAATGTTCAAAAGCCCTTGCAAGAAATAACACCAGGAAATCTCACCTCATTTTTCCTTTTGAAGTGATATCCACCCGGACAGGGTCAAACCTGTAAGCTGGGGATATGACTTCTACAACATAAGAACCAGAAGGTATGTCATGAACCACAAAACTTCCGTCTGTCCTGGAAAAATAAAAACCATCTTCAGTCACTTTAATTCAATAATTTTTTCTCTACTTGAACTTACATAGATTTAAAAAATTTCTATCTTGAAGAGATTTCAAAAATCATAGCAAAACCAACTAACGAGAACAAGTAATGTACCAGCTCAACCATTCAAGTTTCCCCAGCCACAAAATGAGAATAAATAATATCATCTAATTCTCAGGAGAATAAATATCAGAAAGGACTTTGTAAATGCCTATTACATAAAAGAGACCGGTTAACTATGGTTATCTGTCTTAACGGATAGGTAACTGAAAACCACAAATAATTCCAATAATTTGGGCCACTGTGGCAGCTGGGCATCTTGTCACAGAGAGGAGGGCCATGGTCCCAAAATAAGTAGAATGCCCTGAAGTACAGCCACCACTGCAGAGAGTGGAAGAACAATCCTATTTCTTGTGGCAGCTGGGATGTGAGAGGATCTAACAAAGACACAACGATACAGTATTATTTTGTAGAGCAAGGGACCCCAAGAAGCTCTTGTCACATACTAGCCCTCATATTCTCAAATCCCTAACTCCCAGAAGACTAGACATGTGTATTATTTAGCATGCTATAATAAAATGAATGCTGGACTAGGAAGGAGTCTTAAAATCTGAGTTCCAGTCTCAGCTCCATGTCCTTGCTAAAGTGACTGACCTTGAGCAAATCAGTTAACTACCCTAAGCTTCAGTTCTCTCATTTGCAAAATCGGGACACAGTATATTTTCTGTCTCCTTAACAGAGATCAAATGGTATGATAAAAAGTATTTAGAAACCTCTAAGACATTATACAAATATAAAATTCAAATAATCAATGAACATATTCAGGAGGTAACTATATAATATCAGATATGAATTAAGTATAACAAGATGTATTGAACTCATCTCAAAATAACAAAAAATGATAAAACTATATTTGAAAAGAAAGCTATGGGGGGGAATTTTTATGAGCTGAAAAACTAAATACAGCCTATATTTATTGACTCTCATTATTAGGATATTAAATTTGACACTTTCAATATTTGCATAAGCTATAATATTAACTATTTCCAAAGTATCCATTGATAAGTGGCAGGTCAAGTATTCTCCTTGCCACTTCAAATTTAACATCAAAACAGAATACTAGCAGTTTCACCCATTCTTAAGCATTTCTCTCAGGTTTAAAATATCTAGCTGGAGAATAACTGCAAATTAATAGAAGGAAAATTAGAACTGCCAACTACTATAGGAAACCAATGTCTCTGCCAAAGGTGATTCTGTTAAGAGAGGAAAAACTTAATGATGAACTGGTAAGAAATAAATGTGTCACAAAAAAAAAAATCAGCTTCTACAGATGTGAGACAGCCTGTAAAATTCACTGACAGTTGACACTTAGGTGGTGGTTCATGTGGGCCACCTGATCTAATTACTAAATATAATTAATCCTGAAAGAAATGTTACTTTCAGACTCCTAGCAGATAGATAAGTTGTCAATTCCAATGAGAAAAGTAGCAAAAACCTGGAATTAAAACTAGAGATTTTAAAGTCTAGTTAAAAGGGTCACAGGATCATAAAAAAAAGGGCTGGTGGGCAACTCAGAAGCCTTCCAATCCAATGCCCTCATTTACAGAAGAGGAAAGGAAGGCCCAGTAAGGTTAACTGATTTGCCCAAAGTCACACAGTCAGAAAGGCTCAAAGGAGGGATATGAATCCGGGTGCTGCCTCCTGAGCCTGTCTTTCCACTGCATAAGGATGTTTTCTCCTTCTTGTTCATATTATACAATATGCCTATTTTAACAAAGCAATTCTTCAGAAAAAAGATTTTGTTTTCCAATTTTTTCATCTTATGTTTTCACTTTTTTAATAGAAGACATAAACATCTATTTTTTTTTTTTACATTCTTGCCTCATATATCTGAAAAGCAAGATACTGAAGCACCAGAATACTGAGAAATCTGACAGGGGTGCTTATGTCATTCATTTACCACTATTTTTGGCAGCCTCCTGATTTGACCTCAAATTCCAATACTACAAAAGGAAAACCAAGAAATGACGACGAAGGAACTCAGAAGCCTAGAATCGATGAGACAAGTTTTGCTGTAAATTTTCCCTGTGGATTCAAAAGTCGAAAAAAGGGCGATTCATTGCCAACTCTCATTCCCAGCTTCTAGTAAAAGATGTTTTGATTAGAGGTTTCAGATCTCACTAATTTTAGCTGCAGTTTACTTAGCCAGCCTAGCTGTGTAGTCAACAAGTGTCCCTTGGGAATAGCTTCGTAATTCCCACTTGCTCAGCAAATCTCAGCAGAGAACATGTAAAAGTTGCAACGAGGACTGAAGGCATATAACGAATAGGAAGCAAAACTTCCATTAAAAAAAAAACCTAAAGAAAAACATACAGACCAACCCAACAGGGTGCCAGTTTTACCTGGAGAAGGGAGGGAGGGTGGAAAGAAAAAAAATGGACTAATCCGCTACTGGCTAAGGCCCGGGACGACTATCTACCGTTCCCACCCAGGGCACAGGACACATAAAGGCAGTAACCCTTGGTGTGCCTTACCTCGGGGTGCTTCCATCAGGCTGCGCCCAAAGGCCTGCTTCACCCGCTCCCTCCAGGGGGCTTCCCCTACCTGTGACACGGGTCTCGACTCAGCTCGTGAAGACCCCCCACCCCGCTTAGCGCAGCGCCTGGCACGGCGCAGGCGCTTAGTGAGGGCTGCAGGCCGGGGCTCGGCCGTGACACAGCTCGGGGACCCCGCTAGCCCCCTCCCCACCGCCGTGACACTCACTTGAGAAAGCCGACATGCTCCTCACCGTCCACCAGCACCCGGGCCCCCGCGATCCAATCCTGCGGCTTCACTCCCGGCACCACCGCCCGCCCCTCGATCTTAAAGCGCTCCCCAACGCCTCCCCCGCTCCCGCCCGGCCCCTCGGAGGCCGCCCCCGCCCCCTCCGAACCCTGAGAAGAGGCGGGCAGCAACAGCAGCAGGACGGAGACGAAACCCCACTGCACGGCAGCCATGACAACCATCCTGGGGGCGGGGGGTAGGCTGGCCGGAAGCACCGACCTCTCTCTCCTATCCGAGTCCCAGCAGCCTCAGCCAGCCGGCTTACAACGTCATCATCCCGCACCGGAACTCGTCCGGCCACCAAAACAAACGGCGCGGGGAAAGAATAGCTTGACCCGGCGGAAGTAGAAGTGGGGAAAAGGGGAAGGGAGTTTTTTTTCCTTTTTCCTTCCCATCGCACCGGAAAACGAGCGGCGGGAACGAGTCACGTGGTGCAGGGGGTCCTGTGGGTGGAGTTGGGTCGCTTCGACCCCTCGGGAAGGTAGTTCTGTTCAGCAACGGGCTTCTAGGAATAAATAGCGTTAGTGTCCTGTTGCCCCCGAGCTCGCAATATTCGGAGGAAAGCGGTTGTTGGGCAAGGACCAGCGCAGGCCTCCTGGCTCTCACAACATACCGTAGCTTACATACTCACACAAGGTTCACCGAGCGCTTTACATCCGATAACACAGAGGCTTCTACCCTTTTAGTGCCTTGGCCCCTTTGCCAGGCTGCTGAAACCTGTGGACCCCTTCTCAAAATAATCTTTACCAACGCATAAAATAAAATCCACAGGATTACAGAGGAAACCAATTATATTGAAATAATGGTATCCACGTGTTTATTTTTTAAAGTTCAAGTTCTATTTTTCTTAGCCCCTTTTCCCACCTTCCCAGATTCTCAGCAGAACAGTGACACTGGCCTCTTGCCTCGACAAGGGCCATCTCCCGACTCTGGGCATATTTTCACTGGCTGTTCTAGGTGCCTGACATGCCCCCCCCCCATCTCTGCCTCCTAGCTTCCCTGGCTTCGTTCAAGTCCCAGCTAAAATCTCACCTTCTTCAAGAAGTCTTCCCTAATCCCTCTTAATGCTAGTGCTTTCCGTCAGCTGATTAACTGAGAGAGAAAGTTGGAGTTTGTTTGGTTTGTACATAGTTGTTTCCCTAATTAGGCTGTGAGCTCCTGAAAAACCTTTCTTTGTATCCCCCCCTCCCTCCCAGCACAGCTGTTGACAGGAGAGCTTAGAAAGTGCTTATTATAAATGACCGCTAGGTGGCGCAGTGGGCAGAGACTAGCTGTCGTTCTTAGGCAAGTCGCTTAAACCGTTTGCCTGTTTCCTCAACTGTAAAATGGGGGTAATAATAGCATCTGCTTCCCAGAGCCATGAGGATCAAATGAGATTTTTGTAAAGCGCCTACTTATATAAATACTATTATTATTGACTGACCCAGGACCCCTCCAATAAAAGAACACAAGCCTCCTGGAGGGGGCTGCTGGAGCTGGTACCAGGAAAGAAAGCCTGGAATCACAGGATCACATATATAAAGCTGGAGGGAAACTTGGAGGTTATCTAGCACTCACTCTTTCCTTTTAGAGGTGAGAAAATTAGGACCCAGAGAAATTCAGCTGGAAGAAAGGATAGGTGAGATTGAGTTGGTCAGCGAAAGGACAATAAGTCATTGCTTCTTCTCTTCTTCCTATATTTGCTCCACCCCCAACACAAACATAAACTCATATTAGAGAGTCACTCAGGTCAACAGTATTACTGT
This sequence comes from Phalanger gymnotis, assembly GCA_028646595.1. Classification (NCBI taxonomy): domain Eukaryota; kingdom Metazoa; phylum Chordata; class Mammalia; order Diprotodontia; family Phalangeridae; genus Phalanger; species Phalanger gymnotis. Next base: position 144,459,337 of record CM053624.1, on the reverse strand, counting down.
TTGAAAATGGAGGTGTCCATTGAATTATATTGAGAAATTATAAAAACCAACTAGGACAAAAATGAGATGTGAGGAGGCACTTCCCTACCTCCCCACTTCTTTGCCTAGTAGGTGAGGAACTGTGGATTGTGGAACACTACATATGTCAGAATTTTCTGACACTTTGGTTGCTTTTTCTGAACTGTTACATTTTTCCTTTTTTTGTTTTTTGTTATGAAAGGGATGACTTTCTGGGAGCATTAGGGACATTCTGGGAGTATACTTTGTGAAATGCAAGTGTTGTTAAAAACAAAGATCAATAATATTTTATTAAAGAGAGAAGAAAATGCATATGACCTAGTGAGAGGGTCATTTGTATCCTAGCATGGAGTTAACTAAATCCAAACGCTTTTTCTTAGAACAATGAAAGGAAGTTTTGAAGAAGGAAAAAGTCAAAGGATCAAAAGACAAACGTCTCTCCTTCATCCTCCAGATATTCCTAGGTCGCACAACAGAAATTCCCTTTCTTGTACCTATGTCACTTGTTATAGGAAGTGGCTCTTTGGCACTTAACTGTGCAAAGCAAACATTATTTAAGCTTTTGTAAATTTTAAGTACACAATTTAAAGGGAATCCTGGTCTTCACAAGGCTTCTGATCTTGGCACCAGGGGGCCATATTACATATGTTGAGGAACAGTGAGACAGAGCCGAAGAGCAAAGGTTTATTGCTAAGATTATATTTGGAGAGAGTAGAATTTGGAAAGGGAGATGGGAATACAAAAGTTTGGTGAGAAGAAAACTAGATTTGAGATTAGGAGAATTGTCGAGTCATTTTCTTGGCAGATGCTGGAGTGATTTGCTCTTTCCTTCTCCAGCCCATTTTACAGATAAAGAATTGAGGCAACAGACTTGCCTAGGGTCACACAGCTAGTAAATGTCTTAGGCCAGATTTGAACTCAGGAAGATGAGTCTTCTTGATTCCAAACCCAATGCTCCATTCACCACCTAACTGCCCTGGTTAGGGGATTAGGAGAGACCTAAATTCAAATCCTAGCTCTGAGACAACCTGGTTATGTGATGTTGGGTAAGTCATAATTTCTATGAGTTCCAGTTTCCTCATCTATAGAATAGGAATAATACTACTTGCAATCTCTACCTCACAGATTTACCTTGTCCTTGGATCTCAGCCAAAGCAAATCCTTGTATCCCCCTACTCCTAAGCACCCCTACCCCCTCACTGTCTTCTTCACTCAAACATGGTGACAACCATCAAGCCCTGTTAGTATTCCCTTCAGTGCAGTGCTGATTAACTAACAGATTTGCTGACTTTCCAAGCTACCACCTCAGAAGGAATCAACCCGGCGTCTGTCTGGGAGGAGAGGGAACTTTGTCATTGAGTGCCACTATAATACCTACTTTCTGGTTAATTCTAGGAAAATCAGATTGGCAGTTTGTTCCTGGTATGCTTAATATTTGTATTGCTTAGTAGAAAATATGAACTAATATTTGCATGCATTTGAAAGCCTCTGGAAGCAAAATAGATATTATCCATCCTGGAAAGGGTGGGAAGGCTTACTACATCAACTACATCCAAAAAACTCAGCATGGCAGTGAATATTCCAGGAGGCCACAAACTGCACTCCCACCTTTGTTCCTAGCCACTCTTGTACATAAGATACCCCAAGAAGGTTAGGAGGTGAATAAGACCAAAATGAAACTAATCACCCTAAAGCTACAGGGAGAAACGTGGCATGAGAACCAGGAAGAACTGGTCCCTAGAGGAGGTAAACCTCCCATCTCCTGCCTGGAGGTGGCAGCCTCAGAGCTTGAGCTCTGAAGCTTCCACTGATGCTAAGCTGGAAGTCAGTTCCCCAGCTGAAAGACCTTTGTAGCACTATAGCTATAAAGAACTCAGAAGCTGTACCACACAGCCCAGACAGTGGCTAAAAGTGGAAGGAGATAACAGCTGCCTGTTGAAGAGTAAGGCCAAGAGATTAGTAGATTGAACAGTTCAGCAGAGATGCTGCTCCCTAAGAAGGGTCCAGCCTACCTGGTTTGGCATAAGAACAGCTGCCCAGTGGCGGAACAGCTTCCCAGGCTACAACAGTGGCCACTGCCCAGAATCAGAACAACCAGCCCTGCCCCATCCAGCATCAGGGGAGTCTCATGAGAAGCCAGCAAAACCACTGGGGCTTGTTTGACTCAGCTTAGCAGCAAAGCAGCCCATCCAGCAGAGACACCACACATGCAGAGGGGCAAACCCAGAAGAGCAAGCTTTGTGAGGACATTCTGGAGACATAGAAAGGACAGTTGAGTCTGACAGTTCAGAGATTGGGAGTGGCTTTGGCCATGTGTGCCCCCTACACATGTGCCCACTCTGGGTGTAGTTTGGAGAGACTAGACTCCCAGTTGATTCTGAGTGTTTTGTGGGACAATGTATATGACCCCCAGTACTGAGGAAAATGCTGCATAAATGTAGTTTTTGTTATGCCATTTAAGTAAATGCCTTTGCTAAAGACAAATCAGTCTACTGGAGAGGGGAAGAGAAGGGAATAAGCATTTATATGTGCCAGGCACTATAAGTGCTTTACAAATATATTATCTCAGTTGATCCTCACAACAATCCCATGAGGAAACTGAGGGAAACAGAGGTTAAGTGACCTGCACAGGGTCAAAAAGCTAGTACCTGAGACTAGATTTGAACTCAGGTCTTCCTGACCCCAGGCCCAGTACTCTAAACACTGTGCCACCTAGCTATCTACTAGTTGACCATTAATGGGCAGTACAGCCACGGCAGCTTCATGGGCTAGCATTTAGGACAACAGCCACCCACGGGTTACCCCTAGAGCTCTGGGAGTTGTAATAACCATATCCGTAAGGACTCAATCAGCCAATGGAAATGTGAGGTAGGTAAGCGAAACCTGAAGGGTTACATAAACCCAAGTGCCCAAGATAGGTACAAAATGTATATTTGTAAGAAGACCAGCTATAGCATAAAAAATGTTACAAATAATTGATACCAAAAAAATGTTCATTAAAGAGGTAAAGAGAACTGTGGCATACTATTTTATAGGAGGTAGCCTCAGGAGCAGCTGTGAGGCAGAAAAGAGAAGAAGACTAAGCTTTATGAAGACTCCAAGAGGGAACTGTCTTTAAACGTTCTATTTCCCCCATATCCTAGCACAGTACCCAGCAGACGCTTAATAAATGTCTGTTTAATTGAATGGAAAGGATGACTTCTACAGAATGGAAAAAGCAGCAATTATTTCATGCAGACTAGGCTAGTTTTCCCTTTAGAGTCAATGAAACCGTCTTCAAAACTTAATTGGTCAAAGAGACCAACTTTTTGATTGTGTAATAGCAATCGTCAGCCTTGACACATCTGGCTGACGAGGCACAGCACTGTAGCAAATGTAAGTCAGGAAAAGTGTCCCCCAACAGACTCAATATTATATTCTTGCTGAATATTTCTCTATGCTATTGTTAAGTAATTTTTGGTGTTTTTGTTAAATGTTAGATGGTTTCATTGTGTTCTGGTCCCAAGCCTGAACCATTAAACTGGCCTGAGTCAGACCTGGCCCAGTACTAAAGGAATAGAAGTTTTAAAAAAAATGTTAAAATAGTAATATCAGAAAATGAGATTTGAATTTTTAGGGTTCAAGACGGTAGATAGCCGGTAAAATAGTACATGTAGAGGGTTGGGCTTGATGATCTCTGAGGTTTCTTTTAATTATAAATCCAATGATCCTATAATAAGGATCTATATAATACACAAGGATCCTAAAATAAGGGCTCTAGATTAGTGGACTGCAAGCTTAATATAAGTCTACAGTATGACATGGCAGCCAAAAAAGCTAATGCAAATCTGAATCAATAGTATTCATAGTATTCACAACAAAGAAGGATATATTCTTGCTTTACTATATCTATATCTAGATTATTATGTTCGATTTTACATGCCTTATTTTAGAAAGGATAATAACAATTTGGAATATGATAAGACATGTGAATCCAAGATGGTAGAGGGACTCTAAAACAATGTCATTGAAGCAACTAGGGAGATTAAACTTAAAGAAAAGAAGACTAAGAGGAGGAACATGTGATCATTGTATTAAAAAATCTGAAGGGTTGTCATCAAGTTGGGGAAGGATGAGATATGTTCTATTCAGCCTCAGGAGGGGAGAATTAGGAGAAATAAATGGAAATTGCAGAGGCAGATTTCTGCTAAGCAGGAAGAAGAGACTTCCTGAGAACTTGAGCTGTCCAAAAGTAGAATTGACAGCCTCTGGAGGTAGTGAGTTCCTATTGATGGGGAGTCAATAAGAAAAAGCTACATAACCACTTCTTTAGCGATATTAAGAGAATATGAGTTAGATGACTCCTAAGATCCCTTTGAACTCTGAGATTTTACAGCTTTTGGAATAAATGAGAACCTTGTTTTGGTCCTAACTTGTTTATTGGTTTTTGGAACTGCCCATGAGGAAACTTCCTCTACTAATGCAGACCAACAGCTGCTGTGCAATTTTTCTTCTTACAGAGCCATCTCAGGGCATTGAGAGTTTAAGTGATTTGCCTGGGTCCATATAGGCACTATGTGTCAGAGCCAGCACTTGAATCCAGGTCTTCCTGACTCCTGATATCTATCAATAATGAAAACAGAATAATTTAACAGAACAAGCTCTTACATGGACGGTAGGATAACTGGATTCTAATCCCAGCTCTCTCACGATCATGAAGACTTCAATAATTCATCTCTATTGATGTATAGCACTTAGAGATTCCAGACTTACTCTTCCAGCCTACAAGTGCCCTAGGGCATTGGTTCTCTAAGATGGCAGCTAGCTATATCCCCTTTAGGGCCCTAGAGTTGGACTGTCTTTTTATGGCCATCTATTCTGTTGTGTTCTCCCCAATATCAGTCAGAGAAGTTTCGATTCAGTCAAAGGGCCGCACTTGAGGACTAGAGGGCCACATGTGGCCTTAAGGTAGGAGGTTCCCCACCCCTGGTTTGGCTTAATCATGAACACAGGAAAATACCAAGTGAATGAAGAATGTCTATTGTCTATATTATGAAATGCAGTTAGACTGGTAACCAATAGATGTGAACCATCTTAGGACATAACATCACAAATGGACAGGTTAAAACTGCAAAGCTTCCAAAGGTCTCCTGAAACAAAGACCTATCTTTTTCATACCAATATTCTACCAGTGTTGTTATATGTCTAAGAGACTTGTAACATTGATCTCCAAAGCATTAAAAATGAGTGTCACTCAGAGGGCAATGGAGAAACACATGACAGATGTGAATAAGCTCTAATATATTACAAATCAGTAACTATAAAGAACTAGAGAAAAGGATATCAAAGGAATAAAAAAGATGAGTTGGTCATATAATAGAAACAAAGGACAGCATGGTAAAGCCTGTGCTTTCAACTGGCATCCTTTCAATGTCAAGAAAAATTGAGAAAGGTCCCTGATAACCTCTATAAGAGTGCACAGAATCAGCAAACATGGATAGGTTCTGACCTGCTTAATTAGAGGGATCCTCCAAATAGATGAGATCACTGATCCATTAGAGTATCCAGTATGTCTGAAGTGCTCATTTGGTTACCTTTCAAAACTCAAAAGCTGTTTCTCACTATTATAACAAATTTTCATGTGGAAAAGCCTTTTAAAAATTAGAGCTGTGTAGTAAGGGAATGGGCTTCTTAGTAGGTGATGAATTTCTCATCCCTTGATGTCTTTAAATATAGTCTGGATGGTCCTTGTTGGGCATTCATGCTTCAGGTATGAGTTAGATTTAATGACCTTTAAGATTGCTTCCAACTCTAATACTCTATTATAATTCTATGTAGGATTATTTTTTGTCTGTGTTTTTGTATTGAAAGTGAAGGGCTAGACTTATAATTTGGTCTATGTGGGAAAACTCCCTAAAGGAGTGTAGAAATTCCCTCCACTGCAGATTAGCAACTCATCTGTAACTGATTTCTTACAGAGTTACCTGGGATACTGAGAAATCATTCAATAGGGAGCTAAAGATAGACAAAAAATGGAAGTCTGTCTTTAAGGAACATATATTCAAAAGGGGGTAGGGAGGGAAAATATTTGCATATATATAAAATATATGCAAAATAATTTGGGAGGATGGACTAGCAAACTAAGGGAATCAGACATTTGAGATAAACTTTAAAGGAAGAGAAATAGAGATTCAAAGAGGCAGAAGTAAGAAGTGGGTGCATTCCAGGCATAGGGGATAGACAACCTGTGCAAAAGAAAAGAAAAGAGACATGGAGCATTGTGTGTGAGGAACAGGAAGAAGACCAGATTGACTGGATCAGAGGGTACATGAAGAAAAGTAATATCTAATAAAAGCTTATAAAAGTAGCTTGGAAGCCAAGTTGTGAAGAGCTTTAAATGCCAAATGGAGAAGCTTATATTTGGTCCTATAGGTAATAGGGAGCTATTGGAGTTTTTTGAGCTAGGGAGTGACATAGTAAGACCTGTTAAGCAATTTGTCCATGATTTTACAGTTTCCCTTCAACAACCCCATGAGTTAATGTAATGCAAATATCATCTCTACTACTGTACAAATAAGGAAACTGACATGGCTTGTCTCAATTCTAGGACTTTTGCCTCAAAGTTCAGTTCTTTTCTCACTATTCTACACTACCTATCCATTTTCATATGAATCGTAGTATTGAGTTTCATATATGATAGTTAATATATGGTTCCGTAGTTGCTCTGACACTAGAATTCAGGTAGATCAGTTTTATTTAGTTCCTTGGAAGGCCTGGGAGCCAGAAATAAATGGTAGCAGATAAAGCACCCAAGAAAGTTTTTGTGCTTCTGCTCACCCAGGAAAGTTCAATACAAAAGGTCCTTTAATTTCTAATATGATACCTATCATCACTACTTTTTTTCTTTATCTCAGCTGGGAAAAAGTATGTACTTCAGAATGTCTGATCTCATCCACAAAGATCCTCCCCATGAAATTACAGACAGCAACCCATCCTACCCCTTTTGTTCCTTTGAGATTGCCTATTTTCTCCCACAAATCTTCCTGAAAGGAAGCAGCCAACATATCTTCCTCAAGCAGTTTCTTGAAACATTTCATGGCTGCCAGGGTCAGAAGGGTCATTGAAAAAAAACCCCACCACAAACCTAAAAGGTCCATCTCATATTTTGGGGCTGCATTGTTACGAACATTTATGGTTAGAAGTATAATGGTTACAGCAGTGTTTGAATGAAAGAATGAACCCTTTCCCATGTATATGGAATAGAGAGGAATGGAAATTTTTCCTCTGCTCACTGCCACCCACACATCTGACTCCTAGGCATTTGTAGAGACCTGTTCCCTCTTTCCCAGAAGAATATACACAAAGGAGTTGCTCTTAGATTGAAGCTAGACATTTACATGGACTACACAGCCTTACTATAAAGAATACTTATTTCATTTTTTTTCTTTTGCCATTTTTTAAATTATTTAATATATTTAGTTTTCAGCATTGATTTTCACAAGAGTTTGAATTACAAATTTTCTCCCCATTTCTACCCTCCCCCACTCCAAGATGGCATATATTCTGGTTGCCCTGTTCCCCAGTCAGCCCTCCCTT
>CM053624.1:144415412-144451244 GCA_028646595.1 Phalanger gymnotis | reverse complement strand
GGCTTTTGTTGTAGGCTCTTTGACTTTGTTGATTTCTTCTGGCTGTATGTTTTGGTCTTCTTTGTCACCAAAGAAAGATTCCAGAGTCTGAGACTCAATCTGAGTGCGTTTTTGCTGCCTGGCCATGTTCCCAGCCAACTTACTTGACCCTTGAGTTTTTCAGCGGGGCATGACTGCTTGTAGAATACAGAGTTCTATGTTCCAAGCTTGGGGGGATGCGCCAGCTCTGCCACACCAGCACTCCTCCTTCCCCAAGAACCCCCAACCTGGACTGGACTTAGATCTCCAGCAGGCTCTGCACTCCTGCTCTGATCAGCCACTTAACTCCTCCCACCAGGTGGGCCTGGAGTTTGAAGCAACTGCAGCTGTAGGTCTGTAGCTGCACCACCTCTGCTGCCCCCAGGGCAGTAGCTGAACCACCAACTCTATCACCCTGTCCCCAGCAGCTTTTCCCACTAACCTTCTCTGTTGTGTTTGGTGTTTGTGGGTTGAGAAGTCTGGTAACTGCCACAGCTCACTGATTCAGGGTGCTAGGGCACTCTCCACCCGGCTCCTGGTCTGGTTGGTCTGCGCCACCCACACCAGGCTCCACTCTGCTCCTAGCTCCCTGCGGGGCCAGCGCCCCGCCTCCCTCTACTGCCTTGTTTGTTCTGCAGTTCTAGAATTGGTTCAGAGCCATTTTTAATAGGTTTTTGGGGGGACTTGGCTGGGAGCTCACGCTAGTCCCTGCTTTCCAGCCGCCATCTTGGCTCTGCCCCACCCCCCAAGAATACTTATTTCAAAAAAAAAAAAAAAAGAATACTCATTTCAATAAATTCTTATCACTATGCTTCCAGAACTCCCTGGCTTTATTGTGGAGGCAGCTATTTTCAAAGGGCTTTCCTTCCTCTTCAGTAATATTTTGTGTGAGTATACATAGGACAACTCAGAACATGCTCCTCCTTAAATCCTTTTAGAATTTCTTTGTGATAGGTAGAAAATATCACTCCTCAGATGAAATTAATTGGTCATAGGAGATAGGTAGCAGAGTTATTACTAGTCTTCAAATGCCAAGAGTCTCTTTGATAGGGTATACCTTGTCTTTGGAGAAAAGCAGAATATCAACCAACAATGAACATCCAAGAGACAAGAAAATTACAGAGGATGTTACTGAGATTTCTGTCAGTCAATAAATGTTTACCAAGCACATACTATGTGCAAGGCACTATATTAAATGCTTAGGATACAAAGAAACAATAAGGAGAATTTAATGAGCAGCTCCTATATGCCAGGCATGGTGCTAAGTGCTGGATTTAGAAAGACATGAACCCTGCTTTAAAAATCATGTGGCTATCTGGAGCTCCCTCCTGTTGGGATGCCAGAGGACTTGTTTTACAACACCCTAGATCCTGAGTTTTTATGAACTAAGGGGGTTTTTGTTTGTTTTTAGTTTTCTGGTTCTGATTATTTGCCTCTAAAGATGAAAGCTGTTCTCTGATTAGAGTTCATGTTGGCCTTAAATGAACCAGTAAATAGGCTTAAAAGGGAGGGGTAATAGGAGAGGCCATACACTAGCTAGCCAGAGAAGGGTGTAACAGAAATATAACCCCTTTGACAAAGACAGCATGTGCACCCTATGAGAAAGGTCTCCACACAGAGAAAGGCTTACTAGCCAGGTCTAGTAGTACCTCTCCTTTAAATTCAGTATGGTCCAAGCCAGCACTGTCTTAAAGCAGTAAAGTAAAAGCACCTATGGAGGTAAGTGTATATGTCAAAGCTGGCAAGAGATTTAGAGATGGTCTTATTTTCCAAATGACAATCTTCAGGCCCAGAGATGTTAGGTGACTCATACAAAGTCCAATACTTGATTCATGGTAGGACTGGAACTAGAATCCAGTGCTCATTTAGCACAATGCCTGGCACATAATGAGAGCTTAATAAATGCATCTTGACTAGAACTCAGAACTACTTACATTAAATGGAAATGTAGGTACATTTATTCCTTCACTGAAACAAATTATACCATTATGGGAGAAACTATTATTCTAGACAGATATCTTAGAGGCAGCACTATACAGTAAGACCCTTGAGAATAGGGACTCTTTTTTTAAAAAAAAATCTTTATATCAGGAGCAGCTAGGTGGTATAGTAGATAGAACACTGACCCTGGATTCAAAAGGACCTGAGTTTTAACCTAGCATTAGACACTTACTAGCTGTGTGACCCTAAGCAAGTCATTTAACCTCTTTAAAAAAAAAAAAGATTTAAAAAGATCTTTATATCCTCAGCATCTAGCACAGTGCATTGATAGTAGCCAACTAATAGTTATCAAATTGAAGAACATTGAACTTGAGAGTCAAGCAAATAGGGGTCATAGTATCATAGAGCTAGAGCTAATGGGGACCTTACAGGGTTATCTAGTCTAACCCCCTTGTTTGATTGATATAAGGTAACTGAGACTTAGAGTTACTTATCTAAGAGCACAGCAAAGGAATGTAACAGAGCCATGATTTGAATCTATATCATCTAGCTTCAAATCTTGTATTTTTTATACACCATACTCTCTCAAAGCTTGAGAGACTCTTCTTAGCAGTGTGATTCTGTACATAACATTCAATCTGGGTCTCTTTACTTTTTTGTAAAATGGAAATAATACCAGCACTTTCCTCCTCATGAAAAATTACTTTGTAAATCCTTCAGTACTGTAGGTATAGGAGTAAAGACAAAAAAATAGCAGCCCTGGCTTTTAGACTTCTCATTCTGCAATACCTGTGGTCCTCCAAAGCTTTTCCAAAATGAAACAAGTGCCTTTCAGATTCCTTCTGTTAACAATGGAACAGGTATCCTGCCTCTCTTAGGAATATTTTGGCCCAGGAATATTTAAGGACAGCATTGATGGCAGCTGAGCAATTGATTGGTATGCATGGCCTGTGACTTCTTCCGAAAGGCCTGTTCTTTGTCAAAGGCAAGTGAAAATAGTTGTAAAAGCCTCTCTCTTAATTGGTGGTAGAAAAAAGGTGGTAGAATCAGTAAGCCAGAAAGATCGTAAATGCTGCTTTTCTTTTAATGGACTGCAGGGGGAGCAGTGGAAGCACCCAGTAGCTATTACATTGTATTTTATTTATTGTTGAAGTTCGGAGCCACTCGACACAAAAAACAAATATTTCTTAAGACTTTAAACATGATTGGATTGCCTCCTCATCATATTATGCTTCAGCTATTATGAGAGCATATGAATTATATGGCCATAGATATAATTGGAGCACTTAGTTATAAACGCCCTGATAGAACTTAAAATTCCAGTTTTCATCTTTATGTATTGCTTCTATGATTACACATCCCATTACACATCCATATATAACACACATGTTTCACCATGACGTTTGGTTTCTAACAACTGTAATTGCATGTACATCATTCCAGGAAATAGCTCACCTAGATGACCTGGACATGAAACAGACTTGACCATTTAAAAAAATGAGGCAGAAGCTGTGGACTTCTGGAATGCAGTAGTAGTAGTAAGCAGACTAATCTGAAGTGTTGTGGTCATGTCATTGAGCAAAGGCTTTGGGCAAACTGAGTAAGAAATGGAGGCCAAGAAGAAAATTAGTAATTTTCCTCATTCTTTTAAAAAACTATATTTACATAACACATTTTGTTTTTGACACAACAGATTCATCACAAAACACACCTAAACAAATGCCCTTACAAAGTACATTCCCCACAACACAGATTATGGAGGGGGTTTTTTGTTTGGGTTTGTTTTTAGTAAATTTCAACAAAATTAACCAAAATATTGAAAAGAGTCTAATGTGATAGGCAATATTCCACACTCATGATCTCCCATACCAGCAAAGAAGGTTGGGGGAGGTGTAGCCTCATATCTCTTTGAGAGATTGTGGATTGCTAGTAGAAAGGGAAGTATTCTTGGTTTTGGCAATATGGTATGAACATTGATTGACTAGTGAATCCATAAGCATTTATTATGTATCAAGCACTAGGGATACAAAAACAAAAATTAAAGTTTCAGCTTTCAAAGAGCTTATATTCTGCCTTAGGAATACAATATGTTCACAGATAAGTAAATACAAGATTTACACAAAATAAATACATGTTAATTTTTCTGGGGGCCTGGGATAGGATGAACAGAACACTAAGAAGTGGGGGAATCAGGAGGCAGCATCAGAATCAGAAGATAGCCATAATCACTTGAAGGAGATAGCATTTGAGAGCTCCTTAAAGGAAGCTTGGAGTTTCAATAGACAATTATTATTGACCATTGCATTTGACCAGAGTTTTGTTGCCTCTCCAGGTTGGTTTTATTTACATGGTCATTATTATAGTATCCTTTTGAAGGTGCTTTCTTTACCATTTCATACAAGTTTCTGAGTTCTTCATCTTTGTCCTTATGGGTTGGTAATAATTCTCTATTGCATTGGTAAAACAGAATTCACTCTGTCATCTGCTCATTTACTGGACACATATTTTGTCTCTGGCTTTTTGTTATCACATATAGAATCATTGATTTGGAGCTAGAAGGGACCTTCGAAGCCATCTATTCTAGATGCTGTTATAAAACATTTTTTATACATATAGGTCTTTTCTTACTGTCAATAATCTCAAGATTTATTTCTCTGTTCATTATTTAAACATTTATTGAAGACCCATTGGTAGAGGGAGGCAGAACCAAGACGGCTGAATGCAATAAGCAACTTTGCTGAGCTCTCCTAGCCTACCCCCTCTAAATAACTTTAAAAAGCATGTCAAACTGAATTTTGAGCAGCATAACCAACAAAAAGGCACATTGAGTTATTTTTCCAGCCCAGCAATTTAGGAGAACAGAAAGAGAGGTCTATGGACACTAAAGTGGGCGCTGGCCTAGGGCACAGCATAGCAGAAACAGCAACTCCAATGGGTCTTGGAGGTGTCCACAACATAGCGTCTAATGGCAGGGGTCAGTAAGGAGAATGAACATCTGGTCAGAAAGAGAGTACAGAGACAGAGCCTGTGCTAGTACTACACCCAGTATTGGGTACCATTTGGCAGCTCCATCACCTGGTACTCAGTTCCCAGCTGCAGTTTCAAGGTGGAAAGAAGTGGTTCAGTTACAAGGAAGCAAGGGCCCTACCTGGGGTCCAGACCAGGAGGGCAATGACCAGACCAAACCTTGGATCATACCACTTTGGAAGCATTAAAAAGTTACAGGCCCCCAAATCTATCTGTGAAATCTGCAGGACATAAAAGCTTGATGCTCAGGCTACTTACCCTCTCCCAGAGGTGAGGAAAGCCCAACTCTAACATAAAGTCCAAAGCTGATAAATAGACTGGAGAAATGAGCAAACTACCACAAAAAAGAACCTGACCGTAATAAGCTACTATGGTGACAGGAAAGTTCAAGACACAAACTCAAAAGACAATAACATGAAAACATCTATTAAATGTCTATTAGGTTAAGTTACAGTGCTAGGCCCTATAAGGGATATATGGAACCAAAGTCCTTTGCCCTCAAGGAGTTTACAATCTATTGAACAATAAGAAAGAAAGAAATCTTTATTCAGGTGAAATGTGAAAAGATCGTTGCATTTTGTATTAGTTTTTTTTCCCAGTGAATAAAAGGGAAAATTGCATATACTTCTGAATATAATTAAAAGACAATCAGTCTCTTTATTTTATATACTCCCTTTGGAGGCAGAGTGGTGTAGCAGAGACTCTTGGATTTGGATTTGTGGGTTCTATCTCTCACTATGTTTCATAACATGACTGGAGAGTGCACTAGCATATTCCACCGTGAATTATTATTGGTCATTCTCTTTTCCTCTGGGGAAGTAAATGGTCCCAACTGCAGGCTGTTACAGGAACAACTTCTGAGCATGCTTCTGTTGTCTCTGTGATCATGGGGAAGTCCCTTAAATTCTTTGAGTCAGCATTCTCATCTGCAGAATCAGAGAGTTGGAACTTAAAGATCTTTGCATCTCTAAATGCATGTATCCAAATGAGAATTATGTAATTTTTTTTACCACTTGAGTAAAGGGCAATGAGTCAAGATTATTGAGATCTAACCCTTCCCAGTCCCAAACTTCCTCTGTGACCATAAGTCTCTGTTCTCCCTAAGGGCAATGTTCCTATATTAATCTCTTTCCTATGAGTAACATGTAGATTAAACAATTAAGAATCCTAATAAAGCTCCTAGGCTTTATTATTGAACTTAATGCTTCCTGGATGATATCGGTCACTAGTATCTTTCTAGGAACACATATTAAAATATCCCTATGTGGACATTACAGAAAACATAAGAATTATTCTGTAGTTTACATTCAATGGTTTTCTTTGGTCCGGGTCTGTAATTTCATCAATACTGGCAAGTTATAGTCCTATGGTAGTGCTGGGAGACCTGAAAAATTAAGTGACTTACTCAGTCACACAATAAGTACTCAATGAAAGGACTTGAACCCAAGTCTTCTTGATTCCAAGACTAGCCTTCTATCCATTTTCCATGATGCTTCTAAGGTTTATGTCAACTCATGTTTATATAACCACTCTAAAGTCCTATAAACATTTGTTGCACACACACCTGTGAGGTAAATAGGGCAAAATAGGGCCTGGACCTGTGCTTTCATTGGTTTAGGCCACTCCCAGGTAAGGAAACTCCCTCTACCAAATATGTTAGCACCTTCTCTGAAACTTGTCTCAGAGCTGGTTAGAGTTACCCATGGTCACATAGCCAATATTTGTCAGAGGCAAGACTGAAACCCTGGTCTTCCTGGCTTTCAGGTTCTCTATCCACTATCCCATCCTGCCTCATCAGGGATAATAATCTTTGTTTTTCAAAGGAGCAAACATGCCCCCAGTGAATTGCCCATGATCACAAAGGGAGTGATACAGGTAAGACTTCAATACAGATTGCTTGACCTCTAAACCCAGTACCTTTTCTAATTACTCCTTCCTCTCAACCCAGGAAAGATGGCTACCACAAGATAGCCTTGATGTGACCTTTTCTGTTATTTTTGCTGTAGGATTATGAAAAGGAATCTATTTAAATCTAGCTCTCCCATTACAGTACATGTGTTTCAGTGGAGGAAAAAAACAGCTGCACCTTCATTAAACACACCCAAGATAATTTGTTTTGCTTGTTTAGTTTCCATTAGAGTCTTCTGATGGCTCACTGTGGCATGCACATGACCCTGGGCACTGAAAGGCTGTGTCACTTGAGTGCAAGCTCTGGAAAGTCTTCAAGTAAATTTATTATCAGGATGGGCACAGTATGATGATTTTTTTGATCACTGCAACTCTTAAAGACCACCTGCCAAGTCACAGTGCTTTGTGGCAGAGAAAAGAGTACCCATACTAACAGTAACAGGGTCTCAAAATGTTCCTCCTCCTCCTCCTTTTCTTCTTCTTCTTCATAGCTATTTTTACTTTTTTTGAGACTGGGTCTCAAAGACGAAGTAGACACTTATTGGGCCTAACTCCATTACTGATCAGCATGGGAACCTGTATGGGCTTCATTTTCAGCTTGAGCCACTTTGCCTGTCCCCACTCCCAGCCTGGTGGCTAAGGAAATCACTGGTTGTTTTCAAGTAGGGGATTAATATGATCAATATTATACTTTAGAAAGAATACTCTTATTCTTATTAGAATATTAGAAAATTAGAAACTAAAGGCAGGGAGGCAAAGTAGAAGCCTACTATAGATAGTCCGAGTGAAAGTTAATGACCACCCAACCTTTAGGATTGGTGATTATGGAAGCAAAGGGCAGATATAAGGCCCTGCATAAATAAAGCAACATGATTTGGTGTGACAATGGGGAATGAGAGAGGGAATGTCAAAAATGATTCCAAAGTTCTTAGCCTGAATAAATGTAAAGATAGTGTTATGATTACCCAGAAAAGGGGAAATCAGGAGGAGCAAATTTTGAGAGGAGTATTGGACATACCAACTTTGAGTTGTTTACCCAATAGCTAGGTAGAAGTATCCAACAAGCAGTTGGAACAGGAATGACAGGGAAAGATTAGGGCTGGAGATAATAAAGTGGGAATTATTCACACATTGTGATATTTGAAGTCATGAAGGGCTAGCTAGCCATGGGAGATGAGATAGCAAAGAAAGAGAATATAGAGAAACAATAGAGGGTAAAGGAAAGAATCTTGGGGGAACACCCCAATTTAGGGGATAGGCTTTTATTGAAGACAGCTAGAGAGAGAAAGAACAAAGGTAATAGAGAGGAAAAAGAAGTACAGTGTCACAAAAGCCAAGAGAGGGGAGTTTTGAGAATGGGGCATTCAAAGGCTGTAGAGGTTGAAGAAGAAAACAAAGAAAAGGACACTGGAACATTTGGTGACATTTTTTTCAAATTGAGATTTTTAATTTTTAGTTTACAATACTCAGTTCCACATGATTTTGAGTTCCAGAGGGAATCTGATATATCTTCTATATATAACTTCACATTGAATTTATTTACACAATAGTCAAGTTGTAAAGAAGAATTATGACCAATGGAATGAATCATGAGAAAGAAGAAACAACCAAAAAACAAAACAAAAACAAAAACAAAAAAAGCAGTTTCAGTGTAGCGGTGATAGCTAAAATAAGACTGAAAGAGGCTAATTTTTTGGATAACTTTCTAGAACCTTGTGAAAAGGAGAGAGAAAATGGTAGTTTAAGTTGTAAAAGGTAAGAGATTTATTTGCCTTTTAAGAATAAAGTATATTGAGAAGATGACTACATTTGAAGTCAGGAGAATTAGGTTAGACTTGTGCATAAAATAGAGGAAGTTGGCACATTTGTAGGCCCAAGGGAAGCAGCCAGTATTGAGAGAAAAATTAAACATCTGAGAGAGAGAAACTGATGAAACAGTTGGATATTGGCTGGACCAATAAAGCAGGAATGGATTGGAGAACAAAAGGGGAAGATTGTGTGAATAGCTGAAAAGAGATAAAAGTCTAAAAGATAATTCTTCCTCTGAAAGATCAGGGAAACAACAGGCAAAGTAGCATAATGGACAGAGTGCCTGACTTTGATTTGAATGTAAGAATAAGATTTGAAATCAGTCAGATGAGACCTGGATGTGAGGATCAGGAAAGGATGCAAAATACTTTATACGTATTAAAACTGTCAACTTTTGGAAAATTATTTTTAATTTCCCTAATGTCTTGAGACTACCAGGGGTGACAATGTGGGGTCAGGGGATTAGAGGTGCTAACAGTAAAGTCTATTAGTGCTTTGCTCTCTTCCCCAATAGGAGTCCCAGCAAACCCTGGAAAGTTGTGTGATCGCAGCACCCAGTTTTAAATCTCTGACCTTGTTTTACCTGTATTTCCACCATTAACCCACTTTTATTGAGCATTCATTTACTACACACAGAGCACTGGACTAGGTATACATAGAAGGTAAGCAGCTTACTTTATTTTTTCACCAAAACATTTACTTGTACAATGACCCATGTTTGCAACAACTAATCTCCAAAAGCAGAAACACATTTTGCATTGGTTTTGATTGCACGACAAAGTCTTGTTTCTCTGATCTTGACATAGTAGAAGAAATGCTAATATTTCATTGAGTGCTTCTGTCAAAAAAAAACACAGCCCACGATGATGTATGACTGACAACTACACACACCCCTGGTCTGCACAGCCTTCTAGCAGTTACAAACACACCAGAATGGTTACAAACAACTATGCTTTAATTAGTTTTCTGTCATGGCTGGATAAGGCACAGGAAGACAGAGAAGTCCTCTTTAAGTCATGCCCAAAGACAGTCTAATGGGTTCTGTAAATTTTTCTGCATCTAAAAATTTCATTTGCCATCCATCCATCAGCAAACACATAGAAACTGTACAAAACAAAGACGTGTTCAACAGCATTTGCTCTCAAAGAGCTTACATTCATCTAGAGCTTACATTTTTATACTTTACAATTATACTAAGTTGGTAGGAAGCTGCTCATAGGTTACTGGTAGTAGAGAACTGCAAATGATTAAATGAATTGATATGAGCCAAGTGTGACACGTATAGGTTCTTTCTTTGGAAAAGTTAGCACTCTTTAACGTTGATTTCCTTAGCCGTAACTAATCAAGCCCAGCCTAATAAAGAACACAAAAGTTTTACCTAAACATGGGTATCAGAAGCAGAACTATCCTAAAGAGAAAACAAAAGGCAAGGAATTTGAAAAATTAAGGTTAAATTAAAAAAAAAAACCTAAAAGGAGATCATAAAATTTTGAGGTTGTTTTTTAAAGCATTCCTCTTTAAATATAGTTGCCCCATTAGTTCCATCTTCTGAATTCCTTCCAGGAGATACGTACAAGTATTAAGATTTGAGCACAGTGTGAATTGGACCAGGGGTATGAAACAGAAGATTTTATTAAACCGTTTTGAGGAAGTATTTAAATGCAAATAATTTGCTAAAATGCTTTCCTCACAATCACCCTGTGAGGTAAAATAAATCTTATTATCCTTCCTTTTCATATACCCTTATACTCAGCAAACTGACAATTTTGGTTTCTTTTTAAAGTGGTGGTGTGTCAGGATAAAAGTACAATCTGTTATTTAAAATACTTTAAGTAACCCATAGAGGTTTCCCTTGGCTCCCTATCCCCCCTCCCCAAATTAAAATTCTCCCTGAACTTTAAAGCCCAGATCAGGTCTCAGCTTGATGAAGCCTGCTATGACTATTCCAGGTAAAAATGAATGTTCCATTCAAGCAATGATCACATGTAACTCTCATCTAGCACTGATGTACTGCCTTGAATTGTTGGGTTATTTTTTTTATCTGGATGAATTTGTCATCATTCCCCTTCTCCCTTCCCTAGCTGCTTAAAGGCAGGGACCAATTTTCATTCCAGCCTCAGAGATCATTTTTGTAGCATAGGGCTGACCACATAGTGTACACTTAAATATTTGGATTGCCTAATGCAAGGGATCCCAAGTTTTAGAGTTAGCAGGAACTTTCAAATAGATCAGCCCAAAGCCTTTAGCCCTTAACATCATTTTCCAAGTGTGTGGAAAAAAAAAAAAGACCGTCAAGGGACTTGACTATGGGAATCTCTGCTCTTCTCTAGCCTTTAGTCTACCAAGCCCTTTAAAAGGTTCATATATAGTAATTATAACTTTTAAGTTCAAACTATCTGTTATTGGGCTTCTCTTTAGTGTACTCCCAGACCAGGCACAAAATACCCACATACATGGGGTATGTCACAAATTCACACTGCAAGGATAACTTAAGGTAAGGAAATATATAAGAAAGTTGAGGAAGTATGTTCATTAAAGGCATGGCTCCCTAGAGTATGAGTATGAGCTATTTGACCCATGCTGCACTGTCCTACTTCTTTTTTAGGGGATGATAACCTTCCAATAAGATTCTCCTCTGATGCCTCACTGTGCTGTAGAGGCTCTGGATGAGACCTTGGGTTCTCAAAGGTTAGTGCCAATGGATCACAAAACATGTATAGTTGTACCAAGTTGGAAGGGCATTAAATATGGCTGGGCAACAAATTTTGTATCTACAGTGGGAGGACCAATAGCCTAAGTTCCAAGGCTCATCACCAGAAAGCTAGTCACTAGTTATTTTTTTTGTCTACAATGACTCATGAAAACCTACCAAAGCACAGAGGAGTCATGATCTTAGTGGAGGTAGGTACTTTCTGATGAAATCATGTATCCTTGAAGTGCTAAGCATTAAGTGTTGAGAATATCTAGTTTTATTTGTATTTAGCTGGCTGAGACACATATTAAGTACCTGACCCACTCCGACCCTAACGTCTCAAAATTCAAATAGTCACAGACAACTTTTTCATAGAAGGGGCTTCTTATGCTACTTTCCTCACAAAAGTTGAACAAAAGAAAACAAAAATACTTATTAGAATGGGATACAAGATAAACTGTGGCATCTTTTCACCAGTTAACCTTAACTTCATCCTCCAAGTATCAGACAAGACAACCTTAGAAAAATCCTTTGCAACAATTTGAGACTGATTCAACATTGGCTATGAAGCTATCCTAGAACATACAAGCAACCAAAAATAATAACCGAGCATCTCCTATGTGCAATAGGTACTATGCAAGACACAAGGTTCTTACTTTGAAGACCTTCAGAATCTAATCGAGAAAATAAATGAAAGGAGTAAATCAAAGAAAGTAAATAAAAGTTAAAAAAAGTAAATAAAAGAGTAAATGAGTATCAAATGAGTGGTACCAAAATTGTTATCTAGTGAAAGTTAGAAGAGAAATCACTTTCAACTGGCATGATCAAGAAAGAGTCAGAGTTTGACCTGTGTCTTGGAAAATAGTAGGACCTCTCCTGTGAAAAGAATGGTACAAAAAAGGGAAAGGATGCAACAAGGTAGAAGACATCCTCCATACAATTAGCTGGTGCAATATCCCTATAAGTTAGAGGCGAACAGATTTGGGAACATAAACAGAATGCAATGGCTGAACTTTATCCTTTATTCCATAGGGTGTCTTTTAGGATTTTTAATCAAAACAGTGACATAATGAAAGAAATGCTTTAGTAATGTTAATCTGGCAACAGAGTGCCAAAACATTGGGAGAGGAAACTTGGAGAGATCAGGTAGGAAGAAGCTATCAATATTCCAAGAATTTTTTAAAATTTTAATAATACTTTATTTTCCCTCAATTACATGTAAGACAATTTTTGACATTCATTAAAAAAAAAATTGGGTTCCAAATTTTCTCTCTCCCTCTCTTACCTCCCTCTTCCCAGAGACAGTAAGCAATTTGATATAGGTTATATATGTGCAATAATGCAAAACATATTACCATATGAGTCATGTTGTGAAAGAAGACTGACCCAAGGGGGAAAAATCACAAAAAAAAAGTGAAAAATAATATTCTTCAATCTGCATTCAGACTCCATTAGTTCTTTCTCTGGAGGCAGATACCCTTTTTCATCATGAGTCCTTTGGAATTGTCTTGGATCATTGTAATGCTAAGAACAGTTAAGTCATTCACAGTTGATCATCATACAATTTTGCTATTACTGTGTTCTTGTGGTTCTGCTCACTTCACTTTGCATCAGTTCTTTCTAGGTTTTTCTGAAAGCACCTTGTTTATCATTTCTTATAGCATAGTGATGTTCCATCACAATCATAACTTCTTCATCCATTCCTCAATTGATGGACATCCCTTCAATTTCCAATTCTTTGCCACTATAAAAAGAGCTACTATAAATTTTCTTTTGAACAAATAGGTCTCCTTCCCTTTTTTTAGACCTCTTTGGGATACAGACCTAGTAGTGGTGTTGCTGGATAAATGGTATGCATAGTTTTATAGCCCTTTGGGCATAGTTTCAAATTGCTCTCCAGAAGGGTTGGATCAGTTTACAACTCCACCAACAGTGTCCCAATTTTCCCACATCCCCTTCAACATTTATCATTTTCCTTTTTGGATTTTTTTGGGGGGCATATAAGCCAATCTGATATGTGTGAGGTGGTACCTCAAAGTTGTTTTAATTTGCAATTCTCTTTTCAATAGCAATTTAGAGTATAGCTTTATAACTTTCATATAACATATTTCTTCATGTAGCTTTGATTTCATCTGAATACTATTTGTTCATATCCTTTGATCATTTATCAATTGGAGAATGACTTGTGTTCTTATAAATTTGACTAGCTTCTCTTTATATTTCAGAAATAAGGCCTTTATCAGAGATACTTGCAGTAAAAATTATGTCCCACCTTTCTGTTTTCCTTCTAATCTTGGTTGCATTGGTTTTGTTTGTGCAAACTCTGTTTAATATAATCAAAATTTTCCATTTTGCTTCTAGTAATGCTCTTTATCTCATTTGGTCACAAATCCTTCCCTTCTCCATATATCTGACAGGTAAACTATTCCATGCTTTCCTAATTTGTTTATGGTATTACCCTTTATGTTTAAATCATGTACCCATTTTGATCTTATCTTGGTAAGATATTGGCCTGTAACTAGTCTCTACCATACTGTTTTCCAATTTTCCCAGCAGTTTTTGTCAGTGAGTTCTTTATCCAAATGCTTGGGTCTTTGGGTTAAATAAAAACTAGATTGCTATGGTCATTTACTACTGAGTCTTGTGTACCCAATTCAGGGATGGGGAATCTTCAGCCTCGAGGTCACATGTGGCCCTCTAGGTCCTTGAGTGCAGCCCTTTTACTGAATCCAAACTTCACAGAACCCCCCAGTGTGAAATTTAGGTTCGAAGGGCCACATTTGAGGGCCTAGAGGACCACATGTAGCCTCGAAGCCAATGGTGCCCCACCTGACCTAATGTATTCCACTGATTATTGCACTCTATTTTTTAGCCAATACCAGATAGTTTTGGTGATTATCTTTTTATAATACAGCTTGAGAAGTGGTATGGCTAGGCTACCTTTCTTCACATGTTTTCATTGATTTCCTTGACATTCTTGACCTTTGTTCTTCCAGATGAATTTTATTATTTTTTCTAGCTCTATAAATTAATTTTCAGTAGTTTAATTGGTATGTTACTGAATAAGTAAATTAATTTAGGTAGAATTACCATTTTGTAATATTGGTTCAGCCTGCCCATGAGCAACTACTTTTCCAGTTGTTCACAACTATTTGTGTGGAAAGTGTTTTGTAATTGTGTTCATATAGTTCCTGGGTTTGTCTTGGCAGGTAGACTCCCAAATATTTTATATTGTCTGTAGTTTTTTAAAAGGAATTTCTCTATCTCTCGCTGCCGGACTTTGTTGGTAATATATAGAAATGCTGATGATTTATATGGGTATGTTTTTACCTCCTGTGACTTTGTTAAAGTTAATTATTTCAACTATTTTAGTTGATTATTTAGGATTCTCTAAGTATACCATCATACCATCAGCAAAAAGTGATAGTTGTTTCATCATTGCCTATTCTAATTGCTTCAATTTCTTTTTCTTCTCATTGCTAAAGTTATTATTTCTAGTACAATATTGAATAATAGTGGTGATAATAGACATCCTTGTTTCAACTCCTGATCTCATTGGGAAGGTTTTTAGCTTGTCCCCATAACAGATAATGCTTGCTGCTGGTTTTAGATAGATAGTACTTAAGATTTTAAGGAAAACTCCATTTATTCCTATGTTCACTGTTTTTTAAATAGGAATGGGCATTGCATTTTGTCAAAAGCTTTTTCTGTATCTGTTGAGATAATCATACTATTTTTGTTAGATTTGTTTTCATATGGTCAATTATGCTGATCGTTGTCCTAAATATTCCAGGAACTAAGGTGAAAACGGACCAAATTAGGGTAGCTTGTGAAATTGTGAAGAAACAAAAACCCTGAATATTTGAGGATGAGAAAGGGAAGTTAAACTCCAAACCTAGATGACTGAGAAAATGAGTTGACATTGACAGGACTAGTTGGAAAAGAAGGGGAAAGCAGATCTAGGTAAGCACAACCTCTTCTAGAATCTGTTTTGAGGAAGAATGTTAATGCTTCATCTTGATGTTTTCAGGCACAGTGGTAAGAGGGTTGGATTTGTAGTCTGATTTCTTGAATTCAAATTCTGGCTCTGCCAATGGATATCTATCTAGGCAATTCCTTTAACACTTTTAGTACTGAGTTTTCTCAAGTGTAACATGAGGGGATTACACTAGATGATCTCTAACGTCCATTCTAGCTCTAAATCTATGTTCCTATTTTAAAGGTGTCCTGTTTTTAAGCCCTCTGATGTGGCATCCTTCAAGGAACCTGGTCTCTTATTTCCTAAAACAGGAAGCCTTGGCAGCAGTTTCCCCTGAAATGGAATGGTTTGCACACCTGGGTCACTCTGCATACAACATAACAGTTTTCTATCTCTCGGTATTATTCCCAGAAGGGAGATGAGTCTTTGGAAACCTTACTAAGGGTCTTCCGTCTTTTTGTGCACTCATTTTTGTGAGTCTTAGAACACAATTGACATATTTGTCCTGGGCAGTTTGCATCAAGTTGTCCAGCTGCTAGATCACATTGGTTCCATGACTGGAGGGAATGTCTCAAATCCCTGTTCTTTCTCTTGCAGCTTTGGGCAGGTACTTAATACTTCACAATACTTAATACTTCACAAACAATTTTTCTGATTTGTCTTGTTTCCTCACATTACTTTAGGCTCTAACTATACATACAAAAGTGAAGTGAGATAATTTCTAATTCAAAATAAAACAATTATGTGAAAACACAATTTTGTGAAAACAATTTACAAACAATTATGTGGAAAAATTACATCAGTTCTATGTTTTTCTTTACATATGCAGACAAAAACTATCTTATATTTTGCTTCAATTTTCTTAAATTACTCTTAGTTAACATTTTGAATGCATATTTGCTATTATGGTATAAAATCTCAACTAGTTACTGGAATTCAGACACAGTTCAGACACCCTGTCCTTTACCAAAGCCTCTAATATAACTGTAACCACATCTGGAAAAGGTTTTTTTTTTTTAATTACATTTAATTTTCCTGCTCTCAAAAAGGCAATACAACATATAAAAATGTTTTTAGGTAACACTGTGATTCTATATGGTAGATAAGTGACACAGATTTTATATGACTAATAGGTATAAGTAGCCTAAAGTTTATTTTAACTGGAGGTGGAAATAAAATTTAGTTGATACTCGATTTTAATCAAAACATCCATATCGTGTTTAATGTATCTCACGTTCAGAATTTAAAATATACTCACAGACTCAGTGAGAACAAAATTGCAAGACTCATATTAGGCTCTTTGCAGTAACACAAAGTCACTAAGATGCTGCCATCATTGACATTAGCTTTAGCGTACAAAGATGCACATAACATTCCAACATCATAATCAATAAGACAAGTGTTTATTAATCGACCAGAGGGTGAAAGTTGTTTCTAGATTTTTCTCTGCATGTTTCACATTTCTCTTCACATTTCAGGGATGACCCTTGTAGAGCTTTGAACTTGCATAAAGTTTTTTGAGCAAATAGTGCAGGAAAACCACAATCCAAGGAAAGGAAGGCTCGAGTACAGGTTCTGCAAAATGTGTTGATGGTCTTTTTGATATAAGAACTACTATGGAAGTATAAGAGCAGTAAATGGTCTTAAGGGGTGAGTCAAACCTGAACACAATGGAAAATGTCAAGGTGAAGCCGGAATAGGTATCAGGAAACTGATTTTATTGTTCCTAATGCCATAGTGGGGGTTCATACAAGTATACTTCTAAAACATATGTTGCAAGGCTTAGAGTAGACAGGAGTTCAGAGCCTGAAATGAAATTTGTTACTTCTGTGTATATACTCAGATTCGTAATATCTTGCACATATAAGAAGGCAAGTCAGGTTACTGTGACGTGAGTTAAGCTTATTAAGGATTTAGCTTCGCAGCTCTTTTTCTGGCACAAGTTTTCAGCAGAAGTATGTCTGCCACAATGAGGCCCCCTCCTTCCTCGGGTCAAAGAAAAATTAGTGTAACCAAGGCAGTTTCACATCTTAGTGCTTAAGCTATTAGAGTACACACACAATCTCTTCAGAGGTAGAATATTTGAATTCAGATACTTCCTTAATTTTATGGTGCAAAAACTTAGGTTAAATGTTAAACTTTGTTTGGACATATTCTACAGAAATGCAGTTCTTGGAGGACTAAGGCACCTCCTTCTTTTGAATCATTAGAAAGAAAAAACTGGAAATTCCTTTAATATGTGGGCATGACCAAACCAAAACTGGATCTTTAATGAATTTCTAGGACAGTATTTTAAAGGGTTAAGAAATTGGCTATTTCATTTGAGACAGGTTAGGGTGTGTAGTTATTTCTGTACTAACCACACCCAGAGAGAGGGAGTACTTTTGGTATATGGCTTTATCTAATGCTTTGGGAATGTCATCTCCATTCATTGAGCAGCCATTCTAAAATGCCCAAGTCACTACTTACTGGAATTAGGGGAAAATTGTTTTTAACAGTCCTGACTCTTTTCCTTATTGGCAGATGCTTCTCATGTCCTCCACGTGTAGAGTGCAACTCTTGTCCTCCTTAGACCACATCCCCATCTTTTCCTTCAAGGCCTCACTCAGATGCCATGACCTCTACAAAGTCTTTCCTGATACACTATCTTGAGGGTCCCCATGTGTCATCATGGTGTGCCCTCAATTGAGGTGGGTGGTCCAGTGTACTGGACTAGAATACCGAAATGGAAGCAGGAAGGTCTGAGTTCAAGTTATGTCTTAGAGACTTACTAGCTGTGTGATGTCACACAGGGAAAAGTCACTTCATTTCTGTGTGCTTCAGTTTCCTCATCTGCAAAATAGGAATAGTATCACTCACCTCACAGTTGCAGTGAGGATCAAATGAGATAACACATATAAAGCACTGTGTAAACCTTAAAGTGCTGTATAAATGCTAGCTATCATTATTATTGTAGGCTTTGAGCTTTTACTGGTCACAAAACAAATACCTTCAGGTTATAGGGGATGGAATTTTCTAGCATTAAAAATACTTGTATTTGTACAAAAAATGATATCACTAATATTCACTACCTTCAATGTATGTTATGTTAACATTCACCACCTTCAATGTACTCTGTTAATCCCTAGGCAGGTATCTACTGCACCAATGCTTTCAATAACTTAAGTATCTGATTTCATCAGTGTGAGTATGCCTTTTCTTACTGATAAATCCTAGGCTCACAGAATCATACAGTTAGAGTGGAAGGGACATTAGAAGACATCTAGTAAAATGCATTCATTTTACAGATAAGGAAACTGAGGTGAAAGGAGTCAAGATTGAAAGAAGTACCCAACGTCACAAAGCAATAAATGGGACAGGTAGAATTTGAACCTGAATCTTCTTCCCCCCACATTTCTGAAAACCAATTTTATTTAAATAAGTGTTTATTAAGTATATTGCATAACATTTAAACTAAAAAGAAAAAAGAAACCAAAACCAAACCAGTCTGTTACTTCACATGGCATTGGGCAGCTGTTACTAGTAAATTGCAAGCTCCACCGACTGTTTTGATACATTAGTTCAAAATTTGTTCCCTTGTCAAAAGTTTAATTCAGGTAAAGTTGGCCTCATGGTATGGCGTCTTTCTCCACTTGTGCATGCCCCAGAAGTAGGGCACTATTAACACATAAAAAAAAGGTCTGGTCAGACAAAATTGGACCTTGGTGTGATATAAGAAAGAAAATGTTCTGCCATCGCCCCAAAATGAAACTCCTCTCTGGTCAGGTGGTGCAAGTCACCAGGGGAATCTCTGTTCTGCTGCCAAAGACTAACTCTTTATCTTGGCAGTATAACTGGACTGGGTGGCCTTAACTTACGCTTCTGAGCATCAAGGGCAGCTCAGAGAGTAGTAATGTTCTCTTAAATGGACAGGGAGCTCTGAAAAGGGAGTACCAAGGAGCCTCTGGACACATACGGTCTCAGATGCTATTAGGGCTTTGGACTTGACTGAAAACATCAGATTATTTGCATTTCAGGCTGGGCATTGCCAAGCTTTACCTCTGTTTAAATGAGGGACTGCAAGACTAGGCAGCATAGCTCTTCTCAGTTTATTACACAAACGAGTTACACTAGTGCAAGTTAAATAGCGGACCCCAAATGTTACAATATACAAGCTGTGAGGTTTTTAAACTTGTGACAAGGGACAGAAGGGAATTTTTCTACTGACTGCAAGGAAATCCTCACTTAAGCTTCAGTGAGCCACAAGCACTTAAAACCCATAAACCTTCAACTGGTCTTCCTTGGCCAGTCCAATCTCGACCAGGAACTGGCATATGTTCTTGCGCTGATCACCCTGTAGCTGAATTACTTCTCCATATTCTGGATGCTCAATTACAGTACAATTGCAGGCAAATTTCTTCTTGAATACCTTCACTAGTTTCTTTTTATAGTAATCATCCGTGATCCCCTGGACAGTAGTGAGGGTCTTCCTGTTGTTTCTCTGTTGAATTCTTATATGAATATAATCCTCAGCCCCAGCAGGAAGCAGTTTATCACCCTTATTTGCACTAGCAAAGGGATAGAAAGAGTGGAGGTTCTGGATAGTGGACATAGGATACGATTCCTTTAGCTGGGTGGAAATGGCCTGCAGAAAGGGGTGGCTAGGGCGGGAGCATAAGCGAGGGGCTCCAAGGGGAGGCTGCTGAGTCCTTCACGGTGGCTCAGTGACTGGGCAAACCTAAATCTTTTGACTCCAAACCCATTGTTCATTTCACTATACTTACTATACAGGTTTATACCTGTATAAACATTCAATATTCAGCGTTGGCAGCTAGATGGCTCAGTGGATAGAACCCTGGACCTGGACTCAGGAAGACCTAAGTTCAATTCCGGTCTCAGACACCTATGTGAACTTAGGCAAATCATTTAACCTTTGTTTGCCTTAATCAACTGCAGAAGAAAATGGCAAATCACTCCAGTATCTTTGCCAAGAAAGCCCCATGGACAGAATGGTCTATGGGATCGTGAAGACTTGGACACAACTGAACGACGATGACAACAAATATTCATGGCATCTTGGTAGTGCCTACTTCCAGCAAGGAATTCATTACAAAAAACTAGGGTAAAAATCAGCATATTTGCTAAACATTCTACTGAACCCAGTGTAGTATATTGGAAAAATTAATGGGATTTCAAGTCTGAGGATTGAGTTTCAGATTCCACCTATCCCACTTATTACCTTGTGACCTTAGGCAAGTCATCTTTCTCATCTCTGGGCATCAGCTTCCTCATCTTCCTCATCTGTAAAATGAGTCAGTCACTTGTACTAGATGACCTCTAAGATTGCTTCCAGCTCTAAATCTATGATCCTATGGCCATAGATTTTCCATTTTACTAGCTTCTGAAACTAAATTAAATTAAAAAGCAAATGTAGAAAATGAGTTTTTTAAAAGTAGTCTACCAAGTACTAAATGGTTTCAAAATTGTTAGTGAGTAAACAAGATACTAGCTATACATATGTAATGGCAGCAGACTACACTAGAATGCCTTTGATATTCTCAGCCCAGGTATGAACAGATGATTTGAATTGTGTAACCAGAATTCTTCTAAGGCATGTTCTCATAGGGAAAACTCCCTAGCCAGCTGCCTGTTCCAACAGGTCTATCTATGCTAGTGAAACTCATAATATGCAAGGAAATGTGAGGGAGAACCACTAACAACCCAACATGTCTTTTAAAATGTATCCTGGTCCTAGCATATCCCATAGTTCATAGGGGTGAGGAAAACATGAATTCTAATAGGTAATTTTGAACATATGTAAATTTTGGAAATGGGAATAACTGTAATTTCAGTTTTATCCCCTGTACACCAACCTATATGATCTAAAGTATGCTTAGATTATGGGCTGAGAAACACTTCACCACTTTCACTTCACTTTCTTCTTTTGTAGCAAGGTAGCCAATAAAAATAAGGGTGTACATACAAAGAGGAAAATTTGAGAGCAAGGTATACTAAATTGGGACTCTGAAATTAATGTTGGATCTACCAGTTGTAAGCCTTGCGCATCTGGGCAAGTCAATTCAGGATTCATTTATTCAAAACCTCTACCTAACCAGAAATCCCCTCTACATTTTAAGAAGCAAACATTCAGCCTCTGCTTGAAGTATTCCAGAAGGAGGGAAATTCAAGATATATACGTTTAAGCCACTTATCCCAATTTTGGCTGGCTTTAATTGTTTAGGAAGTTTTTTCTGATAGCAAACGAATCGACCAGAATTTGTTAAGCACCTACTATGTGCCAGGATCTGGAGACTCTTTCAAAGAGTTTAATGAGGGAAGACTACATGCCTATACAGATATAATATAAAACACATGCAAAGCAGATACAGTTGAAATCTGCCTTTTTGCAGCTTCCTATCTCATAGGATCAAATAAAATAAGACTAATCCCTCCTTCAATGCCAGTCCTTTAAATACCTGAAGACAACCATTATGTCCCCAACTGAGACTTCTCTCCTTTAGTCTCTTCGATAACACATTCAAACAATCCTGGCTGCTTTTCTCTAAACATACTTCAGCTTGTCTGTGATCTCTAAGGTTTCCAATTAATTTTTGATTTGTTCAGTAGACTGCCTTACACTATATGAAATAAAATTCTATAATCCCTTATTTTATTTGGGTAATTTTGGAATAGCCTGTTTTGTTTTTGTCTTTGCAACTCCATAGTTTATTATAGTGCTTTGCTACTTAGAAGGCACTGAAATTCATGCTCAATGGAAACTTCTTAAGAACAAGCACTGCATATGTTTTGTACTGTGTCTAGCCCCCATGAGAACATAGCAAATAATCTATGGGAGCCGGATTGTTATCATTACCAACAGCCGATATATGACTACATGCCAGGTACACCCTGCCCAGGGGCATCTCATAACAATGGTACCCAGCAGATGGTTAGCTTCACTGTTTGTATCCACTGAAGTGAAAAGTTGACCCCTTTAATTTTTTACTTAAAAAGTCGTCAAGGAAATTATTCAAGAGATAATGGTTAGTTCCCTTGTTTGGGGGAAAAGGGTAAGAATATGTGAAATGATTCTAAGGCATCGCATAAAAGGAAAGTAAAAGAAAAAGCATGTTTATATCACTCTCAATTCCAATTTATTTGGTGGGGGAGAGGAGAGTCCATCATTTCATTTCAAATTTGAATATGTTTTCTTCACACAAAACTAAACTCATTAACAGTTTGTGAAACAAGTATCCCTAGAACCATGACTAGGACCAAAGGATCATAGCTTTAGAACTAAAAGGTATCTGAGAGGTCATATATTTCAATCCCTTCTTTTACAGAAGGGGAAACTCTATCAAAAAGGTTAAGTGAGTTTCTCAAGGTCCCATGTAGAAGGACTTGGAGTCTAACTCCAAATCCATGGTTCTTTCTATTGTACTCACCTGACTCATGTTCTTTTGATTCCTCTGTAACAAAGTAGCTAGTGTGTATTCTCTAGATTAGAATGCCCACAGGTCATTTGTGCCTCTTCACAATTTAGTTATATCACCATAGGTAGATATTGCATGTGTAGATATATACATACATATAAGTTTAAAACTATTATAAAATAGGTAAAATTTTTCATTCTGTCTAGACAACTGTTACTCTTTTATTAAAAGAAAAAAGTCACAGAAATACTATTTAAGGCAAGAATATGATGAATTAAAAATGTTGGAAAAGAAACCAAGATCACATGATTTGATTAAGGATTGAATAAACTGCTGCTATGATCTTCATGTGTTATGTTTCAGGGGTTAGGCAGTTTCTAATGTAAATATTAACTTGGTAGAATGACAGAAATGTCTTGTCTTTTAAAGACAAAGCGTAAATAAATTCCTCTAAATCAGTTTAAATTTGAACTTAAATACCAGTTTACTAAATAACCATTGTCTTCCAAAGGACTCATGATGAAAAATGGTATCCACCTTGAGAGAGAGAGAATCGATGAATTCTGAGTGCAAATTGAAGTATAGTTTTTTTCACTTTGTTTTTCTTGCCTTTTTTTTTGGCCACATAGCTAATATCGAAATATGTCCTGCATGATTTCACATGTATAACTTCTATCATATTGTTTGCTTTCTGAATGGGCAGGGGAAGGGTTGGAGGGAGTGAAAATAGAACTCAAAAAAATTTTTAAAGCCAAAAATAAATAATATTTTTTAAAAATGACAAAAAGTTAGTATATAACAAAACAAATATATGGTTAACTATCTAAAATTTAAAAGTATGTAAAGTTAGCAGAATACAGGAAAACGAGGTCATGTTTTTACTCTAATCTGCTAACAAAACAAAATTATTCCTGAAAGGAAAAATGTAGGAATTCATACTGTAATAAGTTTTTTTCTATTCCTTCAAAAACTTTCCTTCAGTTAGATCCATCATTGCTTTTGTTGCTTTGGCTCAGTGAATTTCACTATGTAGCTGATTATGGATGTTATCTGTAAATAACTGAAAAAATATCACCTGATCAAAATGTTTTATAGCAATACAATTTTCCAGATATCAAAGGAATAACTTTAGCAAACTTTTGCTAGAATGAAAACATTATGGTCTACATGTAGATTTAATGGTTTCTATAATGCTGAAAATATAAAACTGTTCAATCCATAGGGAATTTGATAAAGCAATAATGACTGAACAAGCTATTTTTAAAAAGACATCAGCAGTAGTATAGTCATGAACAAATATTATTGAATGTTAACATGTTGGTACCTGCTAAATTTTTTTAGTTGATCCTCCTATTTCTCTTCAGAGAAAACAGTTTCAAAGACTAGAAGTTGGAGTCACCTTCAATACACTGCACTTTTTTTGTACTTTGCAAAATATTCATTTTTCCTTCAAAGAAAATGCTTATAAATGAAGTA
The DNA here is from genome assembly GCA_028646595.1 of Phalanger gymnotis. Taxonomy (NCBI): domain Eukaryota; kingdom Metazoa; phylum Chordata; class Mammalia; order Diprotodontia; family Phalangeridae; genus Phalanger; species Phalanger gymnotis. The sequence goes on along the minus strand of CM053624.1, from coordinate 144,426,982 downwards.
AAAATCACAAAATGAAGAATAATTCATAACAAGTCAAACGTAAGGGTGCAAACAGTTTTCACTGATCTCCAGTTGTTAAAATGAGAAGCTGAGAAGTCAGAGGTAAAAACCATATTAGGTTAAAACAAACACTACCATCAGTCAATTTGTAGAATACTTTTATTGCTGATATTGTAAAGTCATTTAAATACTTTTGTTTTAAACAAAGCCAATGTAAACCATAGGCCTTATTATAAGAGTTTGCTAAGGGGTTCTGCTGTGGCAAAAGTTAACACTGTAGGGAAATAAGCCTATGATTTCAGGATACATTTTAACAGAACATCATTACACTTCCTCTTTTGCATGCATGTGCATACACAAACACACCCTTTTACTCAAGGTAAATGTGAACAGGAATGGCCAAGTTTATTTTAAAATCAATGTCTACTTGGAATAACCATTTAACAATATTCAATTTGTAGAGTCTTCAAAACTAACTGCAACATTTGAGCTTATTCATCCAGACTTCCTAAAAAGCAACAGAGCTGGCCAGGAAAGAAAAAAGTTAATTTGCTTTTTTTTTTTTTGCCTCCTCTGCCAAGAACTAGGGCTACAATCTTTACATCTTTGCTTCTGTTTGTTCTGAAGAATGATAATTTCTATAATTTTCAGTCTAGAATCAGCTAGAGAAAAATTTTCTCCCCTCCTCCTCGAGAAAGGTTGTAGAAATGGCAACATTTTGCTTTAATTGCAAAGGGAGAATAATCTTAAGACTAATATCTGAGTATAAATGTTAACTGTTGTCGTGAGGTTCTTGTAAAATGTATTCAACAATAACCAGAAAGGACTCAATCAGCCTAACCTATTAGAGCTAAAACTGTAAGATATCTTGGATTGGTCCTTCTTTCCAAAGCATGAGAGTATGATGGCTATCACAAGTAGGAATTCATGTAAAAATTGATTCCCAGCTCTACACACTCACTTATTTCAATAGACTTGCTTAATATTGATACCTAAGCTTTTCAAATAATGAATAACCTTTTTATTGATTCAGAAAATGATTTCTGAAGTTTGAAGAAAAGTCTATACGTTAAAATGAAAGGCTGACTCTAAATCTTTCTAATTAAAAACAAAATCCCCAAAAGACTAATGTTTCTTCTCCAAATACCAAAACAATAGCTATGTGCTATCTTTCTGTTAATGTTTTTTTTTTATTTCAATATTTAGAAATTGTCAGAGAAAATGGATTCCTATATTGTGAGCTGTGTTCTTCAAACTACTCTTTTTTACACTCTTCCTGTTTTTCTCCTAGAACATATGTAGGCAATTCATATTGAAAAATTTTTTCTCACCTTCTAAAAAAAAGGGTGAAATACTATCTCACATAAATCTCTGGATTGTGTTTAGATCAAACTAAGGCAGAAACAGAAAACACATCAACGAAGGCAGCCCTCAATTTAGAGATGGTTTATATGTACTTCATGTGAAAAGCAAACAATAGAAAGATGATTGTAGCAATAACCTGTAGGAAATTAATGTTACTTCAACTGACTTCTGCAACAGCATGAAAACTTAAATAGCACAAAACCCACCTAATTTAGTAAAAAACAAAAACAAAGAGAGGGAATAAAATCTTTGTTCCAGACAGTGGCAGTTTAGTTCTTTTGGTCTCACACATCTCTGTGGAATACTAAATTTACTTCCTTGTATAATAGGTCCCAAAAGGCATGTGAAATCCTTAAAGGAAAAAGTCCAAATGCCTCATTTCCTACAAGGAGAAAACACAAATGTGATACTGAATTCTAGAAATGTTTTAGATAGTACTGTAGAGTTTTTAATGATTTTTACAATCAAGGTGAGGGAATGAAATATTGAAAAAGTAAGAATCAGGTAGGTATCTGAGGTCTGATTAGCAGTGGAAGGAAAGAAAACAAGAGAAATGGAAGAAAAGGAAGTTGACTGGAAGCTGGATTTTTACACAGTGCCTTCACAGAGAGAACGGAAGGCAGTTCCTGGTTACATTAGTGCTTTGGCAGGAAACTAACTGTGTATCAGGCTGAGAAACCAAGCAAGTAGGGGACACCAATCCAAGAGTTAGAGCCACAAGAATAACAAAGACTTAAGGATTTTGGTTCTATCAAGTAGAGAGGGCAAAGAATATTTACATTGATCTGTAGAGAATGTGCTATAATTTAATTTCTGCCAGTGACAAGTAGAAGCAGTAAAGTGCACAGCAAATTGCTTGGCCTTCCTGCTACAGAAAGTGAATGAGCTGGAGAACCCTCTCTACTCTAAATTAACAGGGAAAGTGAAGTGTTGTTTGAATAAAAAGAAATGGCTAAAAGGGGAAACCAAGAGGAAAAAAAAATCTACAGAAGTACAGAAGAATTCTAAGCTGTAGTGGGGAGGGTCAAAAATGGAAGAACATGAAACAAAAAAGGAAGAATCATTCAACTTCTGGCAATAGACATAGGTATAAAACTCTTCCAAAGAAAGATAAGGGTAAATTGTAGGTGTTTTCTTCTCCTATGCCACAGCTTCTCCTATGCCACAGAAAGATCCCCAACATCTAGAAATGTTTTGAACATAGTAGACACTTAATATTTGGTAAATGATTATGAGTTTTCACAAGTGCCACCAGGAAGTAGTTCATATTCTAGTAAAAGGAAGAAGTGAAATCTAGGGGCTGGGGGGTAGGGGAGGTGTGCTAGGACAGTCTTTTGTAGACCTGGTGTAAATAAACAGAGAAACCATTTTCCAAGAGGGAGAAAAGTTTGGAATTTGATATAAAATCTCCTAATATCAGTCAAATATGGTGACTGCTATGCACTATTGATAATTCATATGGAGAAAAAACATACCCCACCAAAAGAAAACTAGAAAATGTTGCTGGATAATCCAGTTTTGTGCAAGAAACTGAAGAACTTGGGGTAGCTAGGTGGCACAGTGAGTGCTGCACCGGCCCTGGAGTCAGGAGGACCTGAGTTCAAATCTAGCCCCAGACACTTGACACACTTACTAGCTGTGTGACCTTGGGTAAGTCACTTAACCCCAATTGCCTTGCCTTCCCCCCTCCAAGGAAAAAAAAATCCCCAAGAAACTGAAAAACTTAATGACATAAATGGTGTTTTCACTACCATTGCCAATTGAAAACTGGTGCTTCAAAAGAAAAAGGTGAATCTGGGAATGTGAACAACTGGTTAAGAAGATGGTATCTGATTAACATAATTCAGATGCTGGAACCTGGCTTTATGAAAATGGTTAGTTCTTTGCCAGGGAAAAATGGATACAAATACAGGGAAAAAAATTAATAAGACCTGCAAAAAAATTTAAATTGAAAATGAAAGGCGAAGGAAAAACCAGTCATATATCTATTTGAAATCAGATAGTACAGCAAATAACAATTATGATAAAGACTATCAGTGCAAATAGTTAAAAGTAATAAAATTCATAGCCTTGGACAGCTATACTCAAATGTTGTGAAGTATGGGTGATAAAGTAAACTAGATGTCTTAATGCCAAGAGTGAAATATGACCTTCGCAAGTATCAAAGACTCCATTAGATGTGTGCCATCACTAGTATATCATATTCAAAATGATAACTCATATTTAGATATTACTTTAAGGTTTGCAAAGTGCTTTACATGAATTATTTCACTCAATCCTCATAAAGAACCTATGAGGGAGGTGCTATGATTAGCCCCACTTTACAGCTAAGGAAACTAAAACAGCCAAAAAGTAGCTAAGGCGAAACATAATTAATAAGTATCTGAGCATGTATTTGAGAACAGTCTAGCACTCTGTTAAGGAGGTGGTGACAAAGAACTATACACTAGTATGTACTCATGTAAAGAAATCCAAAGGGAGGAGTTTTGGTAAGAAACACTTGGGTAAAGATTCAATAGGATGATAATTTAATGGGGATAAAAAAAAGTTGGGTTCAAAAAAAATCAAAAATATCAATTTGTGTACCACACAAGTACAAAATGGGGAAGGTATGGATAAACTAATTTATGTGAAAAATATCCAAGGGTGTTTTGGTGGACTTCAAGTTGAGTCAATAATGTAACAGCAGCCAGAAAATCTAACAGTCTTAGGCTGCATTAAGAAAAGCATAGTACCTATAACAAAGGGGGTGCCTAACAGTCCCACTGTATTTTCCACTGATGATAGCATACCAATAACTCAACAAGCATTTATTAAGCACTTACTATGTGCTAACAACTATGCTAAGCTCTGGAAATACAAAGATTAAAGTAAAACAGTCCCTGTGTTCAAGAAGTTTACATTCTAAAGAGGGAGACCTGTACACATACAAGTCTATACAGCATACACACACACACACACACACACACACACACACACACACACACACACACACACTCTGAATCAATCCACTTTAGTTTGGGGCAGGGATGTACTGGCAGCTGGGGGATCCTACAAAGGTTTCATAAAGAAGGTGGCAGCAGAGCCAAGTCTTGAAGGAAACCAGGGATTCCAAAACCCAGAAGTGAGGAGGGACTGCACCATGGGCATTTGCCTCAGGGGTGGGGTGGGGTGGGGTGGGGAAGGGGGACATAGCTAGTTTAAAGGCACAAAGACTGGAGACAGAATACTGCACGACTACAACAATGAGTATGCCAATATAACTGGATCATGGAGTGTAAGGATAGAAGTAATGCCTTAGTAAACTGAAAAGGGAGAGGAGCAGTCTGTGAAGAGGTTAGAGTTTATATCTGATGCATGAGCTAATAGGGAGTCGCTAGAGTTTGAGCAACAGAAAGAAGCTGACATGATCAGACCTGTACTTTAAGAAAATCGCTTTGTCAAATGTGTGAAGGATGGACTGGGGTGGGCAAAGGCTTAAGTCACAGAGACCAACGGGAAGGCAAATGTAGTAGTACAGGCAAGACGTGATGAGGGTCTGAACAAGGCTGGTTATTGTATGAGTGGAAAGGAGTATGTGAGAGACGTTGTAGAGATTTGGCAATTTACTGGGTATGTAATGTGAAGAAGAATCTGAAGAAATTAAGAATGACACCCAACAAAGCTGGGTGACTGGAAGGATGGCAGTGCCCTTGATAGTAACAGAGAAGTTTGGAAGAAGAGTGGGTCTGGGAAAAGGTGGACAGGCAAGAAAGATAATTCTGTTTCAGACTTACTAAGTTGAGATGTTTATGGGACATCCAATTTGAAATGTCAGTTCTAGATGCCACATTTTAGAAAAGACACTGACACACTTAGGCACTTCCAGAGGTGGGACAGCAGTATAGTAAAAGACTATAAACCTTGTTCAACTAAAGGAATTGGGAATGACTAGTCTAGAAAAAAAAATGGGGGTGGGAGGAATGTACAAATAGCTGTCTATGTATTTTAAGAACTCTCAAGTACATGAAGGCTGTGACTTTTGCTTGGCTCCAGAAGCAATGGATAGAAAAGTATAAGGAAGCAGCTTTTGACTTGATACAAAGAAAAATTATAGCTATCCAAAAGTGACTGCTGAGTTATCAGTCACCTCTGCAGACCTCGGAAGTGTACAAACTGGAGATCAGCAAATGTTGTCGTTTCTCAACTTTGATTCCCTGTGAAATTTGAGAAAATTACTTTAAGAGTTGTCATATAGCAAAGATCCTACAGGGCAGAACTAGGAACAATGGGTGAAAGTGACCCAGAGACAGATTTTTGCTTGATAGAAGGAAAAACTTTGTCATGATTAGAACCATTTAAAAGTAGAGGGCCTCTGAAAGTAGTGTTTTTTAAGGAGAAGTAATACAGCCACTTCTTGAGGATGCTCTAGAATCAATTTCTGTTCTACAATTTGTGTTAGATTGCCTCTGAGGCCTCCCTCCCTTCAGCATTCAACTCTGAACTTCCATGACTCATTTCCAGGGCAGAAGGTAGGTGTTGATTACGTTCCCTTTCCAGTTAAAGCAAAAGGGAAACAGGATGCCAGCTTCAAACCCCCAATATGCATTAAGTCCTTCCTGTAAGTCCAGCTTACTGCTATGCTGAGATTAAACTGCAATGATAATGGATAGCAGCTTAGTATACATGGCAGATTCTGATGCGAAACAAAATTCTTGAATCAACAATGTATAGCATACTGGATGGAAAACTTAATAAGGTAATCTAATCTTACATAAGGATGCTACTAACTTTGTGCCCTACTTCTGGAAGCTGACCTATTATATTCTTATTAATTAGAGGAATACAGTGCTGTTACTAAACAACCAAAAAGGCTGTGGCATATCATATCAGCATTAAAAGTCTGGAGATGTTTTCTTCACCCTAAACCCATTAGATATTAGATTTCTTCAGACTGTGCTACAAGAAAAGAAAGGCTTTATAACGATGCTCAAATTAGCCTGAAATGTAACTTGCTAGAGGAAAAAGAATAGTAAATCCCTGCCAACAGATGTTCAGCAAAACTATTTCTAGCTGAACTGACCCACAAGGCAAAAACCCTATGTCAAAAGACTGAGACTGCCGTATTACATGAAATGGAACAGACTAGTTGAGTCAGCTGTGTAAGTTACAATTAATATTTTTTAACTGACAGTGGCATCTGATATCATCATAACTTTAAATAATAAGAAAGCAAGTGGATTTGGAAGGATGACAGTTTTAGTGCAGTAGTGTCAGATTTTAACGAAAACTATTTCTTCCTCCATCTGTGGCTCCTATATTGATTTAAGTATCTAAGCAAATAGCTAAGAATGCTAATAATGTGACTTAGGCTTAGAGAGCATAATAATTTAATCTTTATTTCTGTAGCATATATTTGTTTTCTCAACAGCTTTCCAAATGTAAGAATATTCTAAGGTTGGTAAGATTGTTGTTTTAATAACAAAAGGTTCAGTTACAAATTAAGCAGCAGTTCTTTACAGAACTTGGCAGAATTTTGTTTTAGCTAATGTCTGGGTTAACTTCTCAGTAGTCTCCAATGTTTATCAACCCCCTCCCCTCTCAAGGAAATATAGGTAGCACATATGCAAACTATCATATAACCCTGGACTCTCCACAATTTCTATGTAAACAGGGTACTGCTAACATTAGAACACTTTTTCTTAAAGCCATGCCATTATAATCCCTGCCCTTGTAACTTTTCATGCCATTCTAATTATGATCAACTCTTCAAGACACAACCTAACCAAATGAACACAATAACCCCAAATCACATCTTTAAATTTCTAGTCCCAATGACTTGCTAGGCTGCAAAATTAAGAAAATAATCTGAAAAGGTGGAAGTATCTCTTTGGTTCCTAATGGGGAGGAACCTTGTCTAGTCTTTAAATTCCGTATAAGATATAGCCACTGTGCTAACACTGCTAGTGTTCAACAAATGGGCAACAAGCACGCAATTATCCTAATCTAGGTCAAACTATGTTTGAACTGTTTACAATTACCAGAATACTTTGTAAACACCTTCTTTGGCTCTTTCTGGAATTCAACACTGTTCTGATTAAAATTATTGTAGCTGAGCAGAACTTAACACCACCAGTATTTAATTATACTTGTTTATCTAATACCTTTCTTTCTTCAATCTAAAAGCCACTTACAAACACTAGTCAAATTTCAATGTCTGAGAGGTAGGTACTGAAATAAAAAACACAAGAGCCAAAAACAGAAAAACAGGAATGCGGACTACTCAATAGTTTTTACTTAGAAGATCTTCAGGCTGCCTATATAGCTTAGAGTGTTTAAAGTGGAGTGGCAAGCATTCTCATCCAAAACGGCTGAACTCAGGTACAAAGGCTCTTTATCTTTTTTTCCTTTTGGTGGGGGTGGGGTGGGGTGGGGTGGGGTGGAGTGGAGTGGGTGGGAAGGTAATTACGTTTTTTTATTATGTATACTGTCTAACAAACAATATACATTATCTTATTTTTACTTGAGATCAACTAAACATCTATTAAAACATGAACATAAAATTTAAAAAACTTTGTTTCAAAGCAAGGATCAACATGGCAGTTGTATTAATAAAAGTAGTATTCATAAAGCCACTGTCTTTGGTATCCAAAGACACTACTGACTCAGTTAGCGGAACATATACTTTTGAATTATTTTCTAGTAATGACTGCTTTATGCTGAGCCATCCACAACTGGTTACCCTTGTCAACAAGGGCACAGATTTGGAAGACTGGCTGGGGGCACTCAATACAATAACTCAACACAGTTATCTTTCTGTTAAGCCTAAAAAAAATCAAATCCCTATTCTCTAAGTCTCATCAGTACTATATTCCAATCAACTGACTAGCTAACTCGGACTATTCAATCAAAACACTAATTACTAGTGTACTAAATGAGAAATAAGGGAAATGAATGTTTTCTTATCTCAAATTTATTAATAAATGTTTACTACCTTCTTACCTCTTGAGGGAAAAAATCCTTTTAAGATCACAGAATTAGAGTAATGTAGAACTAAGTTTCTAAGTTAAAGACTCAACAAAAGCAATGATCACAACAGGCTTCCCACTGTGTGTGACATAACTGCATAATAAAAGCATCCAGAATCAGTGAAAGCTACCCTTTTAAAGCAAGAAAGATGCAAATTCAGTATTCACACATCAGTAGTCACTGATTGGGCAAATGCTATAGGTTTACATTCATATCCATGAGGGGGCATTTCAGGGAAAACTGATTCCCAAAATTATTTGGCCAGATCTACAGGCATGTTCCAAGTGAGTTGGTGGTATATAAACTTTCCTATCCCTACCTAGTGGTAATATGAAGTGTATTGACAAAAGTCATGGAATTTTAACACATACCACTGTTTAATCATACCAAAGCTAGGTTTGTACACACCAAGAGTATATATGAACCCCATTTCAAAGCAACCATTAGAGGAGGTAGTGTATCAATTATTTGGATAGAGAACATAAGGTCAACTCTAGCTGTAAACATTTCTAAAGCATTAGACACTACTATCCAAAACACAAGTGATGAGAAAGAATTTAGAACATGTATGACATTATATGAATTTAAAAAAGCAAAAAAGGGAAACATTTAGTATATTTACTCAAATAAAAAGGAGTTTAAATGATTCAGTACTGAAAATAATAGAAATTCAAATATAATTTTTAAAAAGTGAATATAAATTAGCTAACTCTAAGGACATTTCCAGTTAAGCATTCATCCAATTAATATTCAGGTTTTTTTTTATATACACAGATACACACACATACACATACACACACACAGAGATTCTGGCAAAAATCAGAGAAAAATATGCTCAATTTTTTCAAACTGTGTGAAATAGGTTCCAAAATCAATATTCTACATGACTGTAAAACCCCTGATTTTATGCCTGTATGCATGGCTGTTTTAAAAGATATAAGTAACATTATTGGCTTTTTCAAACATACTAATAATTAAGGCATCTTGCTTTACACAGTATCTCAGTGTGAAAAATTATCCATTATTTGCTATGTTGTTTTAAATATCTTTAAAGTCTTTTCAATATGATCACAAAGTAGCTGCACACATATAGTGGTTTGTTTGTTTTTTATAAAACACAGTCTTAAAAATATATTAATGGTGATTGGTCTTTGTGGTTGCTAGCAACATGTCTTGCCCATTTTATCTTTTCACATGTGTATAAATTATATTTTTATGCAATGTGAAGGACTGCAATAAGACACAGAAGCACTTAAACATCTTTTCCCCAAATAACCATACAAATCCCAAACGCAGCAAAGGCGTACAATTTTCATAGTGCACTTTCACCTCATTGAAGTCAAAGATACTCCTTGTGGATATTTTTCCACTTCAATGTGAAGTAGATTGTTAGGATTTCATTAGTGGTTTCATTAAATGGCATTTTTGGAAGATTCCACTTCCTTCCTTGGTTCATAGTTCTCAGAAGAGACCTCTTTCTGGAAGCTACAAAGTCCAGGAATATTCTGAATAAGGGAAGTCCTCTTCAGGTGATGATACTTCTCAATGTAATTGTAATAAATAAGTATCTACATCCTTGAAGAATAAAATAAAAACAGACTATTAGCCAATACTTAGCCCCCCCCACTCCTGTGTTTATACAAACATCCCTTCATTTAACTCAAGTGCTTACTTTTGATTAACAATTTAATAAACTAGTTTTCTGCTTAACTAACGAACATTACAGCAACTCCTTGTGCTTCCTTTTTATTACTGGAAATCATTCAAAATGCATTATACAAAATACAAATAAATTTTTCTGCTTATTCAGGATGTTACAGTGCTTCAAGATTACAATTCTGAATATCAATTATCACAGTACAAAGCTATACAAATTAAGATGTAGAAGGCATAAGAGACAAGGCTAAAATGACTTGGACTCAGGGAATATAGAAGTAATTTCTATTAAACCTTGATTTCCTTGGCTCATTAAAGTAAAATAAAAATGTTAACTGCATGGTCTCTCTATTCCCACCTTATCACTTCTTTCTGTCCCTGACACTTTTGCTGTGCTCTCCTCTTTCCTTTTCCTCCTGCCTCTTCCATATGCCTTGGCCTCCTCTCGCTTCTATTCCCCATGTCTCACAGACTTGTTTTTGTAGCCTTCTGGGTCATTTGGCCAAACAATCATGATATTTCTTGAACTCTGTTTCGGGTTTTCCACCCTCAAAAAAAAGATTCAGTCATTTTAGGTTTTCAATTGTTTACAGAATTTTCCCATAAAGAAACTTGGGAATTGTATTCATAGCTTCAAAACAAAATCAGTATTATCTTCAATAATAAAGGTTCTCTGGACATATTAAAAATAGAACTTCTCTTATTTTTGTAGATGTCCTATGAATTCTGTTGTTATGAATTTTCTAAAATGTAATACAATATAAATACACATTCTAAATGATAGCATATCATTTTCTAACATCTATATCTCACCACAACTGAGAAAACATTTTGAATAAGTTTTTGGCAATATTTTTATTACAAAAATTCTATATAGAATATACACACTATATCATTTTATTTTTCTTGAAGACATCTGAGAAGTCTTAACAGGAAGATTTTTTTGTTAAAATTTAAGGTGACCTAGTTCTTAACTAATGTACTCTAATACTTTTAAAAATTGGAGCAAGTGGAAGCTAGTGACTTGATGAGAAATCAAGATATTATCAAACATAATCAAAGGAATGAAAAAATGGAAGACAATGTGAAATATCTCATTGGAAAAACCACTGACCTGGAAAATAGATCCAGGAGAGATAATCTAAAAATTATTGGACTACCTGAAAGTTATGATCAAAAAAAGAGCCTAGATATCATCTTTCGAGAAATTATCAAGGAGAACTGCCCTGTTATTCTAGAACCACAGGGCAAAACAGAAATTGAAAGAATCCACAGATCACCTCTTCAAAGAGATCCCAAAAAGAAAACTCCTAGGAATATTGTCACCAAATTCCAGAGCTCCCAGATCAAGGAGAAAATACTGCAAGCAGCCAGAAAGAAACAATTTGAGTATTGTGGAAACACAATCAGAATAACCCAAGATCTAGCAGCTTCTACATTAAGAGACTGAAGGGCTTGGAATATGATATTCCAGAGGTCAATGGAGCTAGAACTAAAACCAAGAATCACCTACCCAGCAAAACTGAGTATCATGCTCCAAG
>CM053624.1:144372823-144414912 GCA_028646595.1 Phalanger gymnotis | reverse complement strand
TGGAATTCAAAGTTTTAAAAACAGATGTTCAAAAACAAAAAAAAAAGTTTTTGCATGCAACTAGAAAATAAGATACACAAGCAGTGGGGCGTAGAAATTTATCTTGTCCTATAAAAAAGGAAGGGAAAAGGGGAGGGTAGGGGAGTGGGGTGACAGAAGGGAGGGCTGACTGGGGAATGGGGCAACCAGAATATACGCCATCTTGGAGTGGGGGCATAGAAATGGGGAGAAAATTTGTAATTCAAACTCTTGTGAAAATCAATGCTGAAAACTAAATATATTAAATAAATTAAATAAAAAAATTTTAAAAATTAAAAGAAAAAAAGTGGACATAATTGTTTCACGTTTTCTTGATCTGACTATGAGAAAGCTCACCCAAGGGCACCACTCAAGAGTTCTATAGACAAAAGATAAGAGGTACTCTGCAGACTGAAGAGAGTAACAAAAGAAAAACTATAAATAATAATGCTAGGTTAAAAATGAGTTTATGGAACCACTCACCTCAGTAAAAAATCCACTATATTTTGATGATGGGCTTTCCGTTTGTGAAGAACTAGAATCACTGGCATTAAGTAAAAATGTACGACCTTCATGGCGTAATTTTTCAGGCAGGTGGCCTGCACAAGCCAGTTCATTTTCTTTATTTGCCATGTCACAGCCCCTGCTTCTAGGGAAGTGTTTTCTTCTGTAACAAGGATTTGGAAAATAATGATGAACTTTCTTTCTGTAATATACTTCTTTGTGCAATTTGTCTGGACTTTTCACAGCGTATCCAACTGTTCTGTAAAAACAATTAGCTCATTTAAATAAAGAAGGACATAAAATCTTATTAAAAATTAAAGGTTAAAGGACAATTTTGCAGTAAAGTCTTGGTCATCTGACATCCATCCAACCAAGTGCTATATACAGTCTGTTGTACTTAAGTTTGAATATTTTTGACAACATAATTTTAGGCCTGAGGGAGTAATACATGCCACAGAATTGGCTTAAAAGCAATCACTGCTCTTTCAAAGAATGTAGAATCAAAAACAGAATTAAAGAATTTGGGACATAGGAGAAATCCTAAGATTATAACTGTCCAACCTCATTTTACTGATAGCATGTTTAATACACTTTCCTATTTTTAACCATTCCTGGCTTTCAGGATTTGTTGCTTCTCCCAAATTTCAAAGTATCTCTTACCTATTTGTATAAGCAGCCAACTGTTTTGGAGATTTCTTACCCTATCAATAAAAGCAGAAAATCAGTGTTATCCAAGAACAAGTACATTTAGATAAAAGTTTCTGTTAATGGGATTGTGCCAGAATAAGTAGGTGACACCAATAAATCTGCAATTCTTCACTGTTCTTAATATTTGGAGGTGAGGGAAAAATTAGAATTCTATTTTTATTCAGCATCCCCTCAACTATTATTAAACTCTGCACATTTTCCCACTTTTACCTGGCATCATCTTCAACGGTTCAATTGATTTCACTCGTATATGGTAATTTGTCAATCTCAGCTACTCCATTCTCATTTAGAATGTATTTTATATTTTAGAATACATTGACTATATTTTTTCTGCCATATGAATTTCATCATAATTTAGAAGAAATTATGCCAAGGTTAACAAGCCTCAGCACTGTGCATAGCGAACACTTTTTTATGCTAAATTATTACTCTCCCATTGTGTAAACAGTTAACCAGGACTCACCAGGTACCACAAAAGTTTAGATTCTATAACATGTTATCTATTATTTATTAGGTGAGAAATTTACAAAAATATTAACATACCTCCTTCATGATCTTATTACTGAAATGAGAGATTCTTTTCCTAGGAAGATCAATGGAATGGCCCTCAATATGCAAAAGGTTCCGTTTTCTATCATTGTGGGCTTCAGATGCCATAATCTCTTAAATCCCTGGTTGACAAAATTTGAAAGAAATTAGTTTTGACTACACATAGTGAAATATTGTCATCATTTCTCTTTCTCTCTCTCTCTCTCTCTCAATCTCTCTCTCTCTCACATACACACACACCCCCATTCTGCTTCATTCACAAAGTAAATTCTATTTTGTTATTTTCGAAACCTTCAATAGTGAGGCAGAGATCAGGCAGAGAAATCTAGAAAAGTGACTGTGAAAACCAAATCATTAGACTACTAGCAATACGTGATAGCCAGCTTTAAGTTATTTTGAGGACTAGGGAAGCCAAGAAGTCAGGAAAACTTCCCAGTGCTGATGCTCTGTCTCTGATAGTTCTCTCTTACTTACTCACTCACTCACTCACATTCACCAGGCTTCAACTTAGAATTTCAGTTTGGTGCCAGTGAAATCACAGGTCTTATCAAATGTAGTAAAAAAGGAAGGTCCAGGTAACAGGAGTCTTTCCTTCTATTTGCCACCTTTTACAATAAAGTCCTAAGACCCATACTTGCAAATTTCAGTGCTGCTAAGTTATGAAAACATTCTAGTCTCAGTCTAATTTCTGAATTAATTCCCTTCATACTCTCCAACCCATACTTCACAATGCTACTTGAGTAATTTCCCTAATGCATAGCTCTGCCACATAAGTCACAAACCTGTAACACCCTATTACCTACCAAATAAATCCAAAACTCTTACCCTGATATTTAAAACCCAAATGTTGACTTGGTCCCAATTTGTCTCTCCAATTATAGCCTTTCATATACCCTACAAACTAGCCAAGCCAGACTTCATGTTCTGATTTCCTATTTTCCCACCTCTATACTTTGTGGAAAATATTTCCTTATTTGGAGTGCCCTATTTTAGCTACACTGTCCATCTTTCCTTAATGAAGTCCTACCCAGCGTTCAAGGGCTAACTCAAATCCATCTCTTCCATAAACCCTTCTCTCTGACACCCTAGTTGAATGTAATCTCTCAGAAATCTCACACTTTATTTATGTCTCTCTTTCTGAACTTCCATATTCTACTTTGTATTGCAGTTTACCTATGCCTCATCTTCTTTATCATGCTACATGCAGGGATCATCCCCTAATCATCATCATCCTCCCACAGCAGCTAGTACTGCACCAGGAATAAAGAGTACCCAATCATCACTTAGCAAACATTAACTTCCTTATACTTTGGTGTTTCCAAATCCAAAATGTGGATTTAGAAAGTAGAGATCCACTTCAAAGAAATGCTGAAATCAGTCACTCAATCAACAAGCACTGATTAAGCCCCTACTATGTGCTAAGTGCTGGGGATCCAAAGACAGAAATGATACAGTCCCTGAGTTCAAGAAGCTTACATTCTACTAGAGGAGACAATATCTATATAAGTAGATATAAACTAACATACTCGCATTGAATAAAAAAAACTAACCTTAAAGGGGAGGCAACTGCAACTGGAAGAGCCAGAAAACGCCCCTAACAAATGGTAGCACTTGAACTCTGTCTTAAAGGAGACCAAGGAGATTCCAGGACGTAGAGAGGGAGTACATTCCAGGGATGGGGTAGAGGCAGGGGTAGAGGGAGATAGCCAATATAAAAGCAGTGAGAGAGGAGATGAATTATGTGAGGAACAGAGACTAGACCTATAAGGCTGGATTGCAAAGAGTATAGAGAGGAGTAATGTGTTAGTAGAGTAGATAGGTAGGAAGGGGTCAGGTTATAAAGAGCTTTAAATGGCAAACACAGGAGTTTATATTCGATCATACAAGTAATGAACAGCTAATTGAGTTTACTATGGGGAAAGGAAAAAGGGAGTTTGCCATGATCACAGTACAGACAGGCCTGTTCTTTAGGAAAATCACTTTGTTGGCTGTGAGGAAGAAGATGGACTGGAGTCGTGAGAGGTGTGAGGTAATGGAGACTAAAGAGGAAGATACTACAATATTTGGAATGTAGGTTATGAGAACCTGAACTAGAGTGGTGGCTGTACAGGAAGAATGAAAGGGACACGTGAGAAATGTTGTGGCAGTAGAAAAAGACAAGATTTGGCAACTGATTGGATATGTGCAGTTAAGTGTGACACCAAGAATAACACCAAGGTTGTGAACCTCGGTGACTAGAAGGATGGTGATTGGGAAGTTGGGGAAAAAGCAGTATATTTTATTTTGAATATACTGAATTTGAGATGCATATAGCACATTGTTTGAAATGCAAGTTTAATGCATTTAATTTGAAAAGTAGTTTGTGATATAACACTGTAGTAAGCAAAGGTATCTTCATATTTGGGCTGGAGAAGCTGGTTCAATTTTACCATTTAAAAATAAGTTACTATTTTTTAAACTGTACTAATAATTGACCTGTTTTTCAAAAGTGGCTCTTTGAATGCTAATAGATTTCACTAGTACTCATATAACCTTGCTTACAAATTAATCTTTTGATTTTCAGTGCCTTGAACACAGTAGATCCTTAATTAACATTTACTCAATTGGAGTTCAGAGATTAGAGATGTATTACTAACAGTTTAGGTTAAATAAACAAACTCTACTTTGTAAAAGAGCTGAAAAACAGAACTAAGCCTAAATGGTAACTTTCATTTAACTCAAGTCTATCCTCTTTAACAAAAGGAATCACCTTTTGGATAAAAAAAAAATTTAGAACTGAAAAGGATTTTTAAGTTCATCTAGTCCAGCTCCTTCATTTTACAGATGAGGAGACAGACAGCCTAAAGAGTTATGTGGTTTTGCTAAAGTCCTCAGGTATTAAGCAGTAGAGCTGGGATTCAAATCCAGGTTCTCTGACTCCAAATTCAAGAATTTTTCTACTATAATATACTGCCTCTATCAATTTATGTGGTGTAGAGAGATGGTATTTACTTGAACATATTTCAATAAATCTTTGTCATTTAACTTGCTCCAATATTATGTCTGAAGGGTGGCTGGCAGATTCTCAAAACCTGCTTTATTATGCTGTTTCTTCCTGAAAGATGATGTAGAGTTGATACAAGGCAAAACAAGCACGGTATGGAACATGGCATGCTGTCAGACTTTTGATATGTTAGTTGAACTTTTCCTCTTTTTTCTTCTTTGTTATAAGGGTCGGCTCTCTGGGAGACGGTAGGACAAGGGATATACTGAGAAATAATGGTGATATAAAAATAAAAGATAGAGAAAAAATATTTTTAAAAATGATAATGTGTTGGGCATTCAGAAGATGCTTAACTAAAGTGTTTCAACATAACTAGGCCACCCTTTTAAACACTATGGGCAAAAATATATTATTCTTTCCCTTATTCATCTACATATTCTATTAAATTTGATGACATGACAGATGTCTTTTTTTTAAAAAAAAAATCAAATAAATAACCCTCATAATCCATGAGTAAATATAGTATAGTTTCTTTTTATGCAAAGTGAAAATAACCACAATATGTAACCTAGTAGAAGATAACTGGTCTTAGTGGCATTCGAAAAAGCTTCTTTGTATGCATTTTTTAAGTTTCCATAAATTTTATATAAATTATAATATATATTTATTATATAATAATTTACATTATATAATAATTGTAATATATATTTATTTATATTTTATATTATTTTTCTATAAATTTTAAATGATTACCCCAAGCTTACTGCCAACAAGCTTAATTTCCCGGCACTTAATTAAACTGGTTCACAATCTTGGCCTAAATCGTAGATCAACATTTTCCCAAAACTAATTCGTTCAAGGAACAATTTTAGGCTTGAAATATAATCATGGAACCCAAAAATGCTGGCTTCAATCAGTATGAGAGGTTGGGAAAAGAAGGTGGGAAACAGGATATTTCAGAGCAAAATAGGCATAAAAATTACATTTTGACAAATACATAATCACATTATACAGGGAAGAATCTTGAAATTCTCACAGAATCCCAACTCAACCCACAAAAAGACAAAGTTAGTATGAACAGCTTATGAAACACCATTCTATAGTTTTTGTAATGCCTTTCAGTTGCACACATGCTCCATGTTACAGATGAGAAACTGAGGCTCTGAGGGGCTTAGTGACTTGCTCTAGTCACATGGCTCTTAAGTGTCAGGAGGAGAATCTGAACAAAGATCTTTCTGACTTCTAGTCTCAGTGCTAGTTCCCCACTAGTCCACAGTGCTTTCATTAACATACAATTTCTTTTATGTATTATTAGTTTTATTTAACTGCTTCGCTTTGTTACAAAAGATTTCTCACAATGTCAGAGCAATTTGCAAATTTTTAAAAATCCATTAAACTTTTAAAAAACTTTATAGACCACTGATACACAGACAGATCAAATTGAAATCACTCACTCCAAAACAAAAGCCTCTTTTTTCCTGGAAAACCTGCCCCCCACAAATGTTTGTCAGTCTTTTAAATTAGTTAAGCAAATAATCAGCTTTAGATTAAAAGCCAACCAGACTAATTTTCTTGAAGTAATACTTGTTGATTATGCTGTTTCACTTTTGCCTTGGTATGTCTGGCATTAGCACAGTAGCTGACATATTCTCAAATGGATTTATGATTTCATTAATTTGGATGTTCCCTCCAGTGATACAAACTGCAACCCATCCATGCATGCTCATCCCGGGTAGCTCTGGACAATGCCGTTAGAGAAATCTGCCATATGAGTTCTACTCAACGTGCGAGGCAGGGGGTATGCAAGGCCTCTTTTTGTACTGCCCTATAGCTAAGAATGGTTATTGCAGTTTTTAAATACAGTTTTATTGTATTTAAAACTGTAAAAACCATTCTTAGTTTGCCACAGGCCATAGTTTGTTGACCCTTGAGTAGAAGCCTTCCTTATTTTCTCCTGTCACCACAAATGTTATTAGTGTAACATTTTGGCTGTCTACCTGTCAGACCTCCCTTTTACCATGTGTGACCAGTCCATCATCTCTTCCCATCATATAATTTCTTAATGACATCTTTTACACCAGTTCTTCACATCTGATGATTATTTATAGCCTGTAGCCTGCTCACACTCAGTACTGGGGCTTTCTATTGCTCTTTATAGGTGGTGCAGCAGATAGAATGCCAGGCCTGGAGTCAAAAAGATTACTCTTCCTGAATTCAAATCTGACCTCAGACACTTACTAGTTGTATGACCCTGGGCAAATCACTTAATCCTGTTTGCCTCAGTTTCCTCATCTGTAAAATGACCTGGAGAAGGAAATGACAGATCAGTATCTTTACCACGAAAACCCCCAAAGGGGTCATGAAAAGTTGGACATGACTGAAAAACGACTAAGTAACATTGTCCTTTATGTAATATTAACTCTTAATTCTTTGAAGACTGTTTTATTCAGTATCTCTGCATATAGCAGCAACGCTGGTAGAATATCAGTATTAATAAGATATGCTTTGCTTTCATGGGAAATGCCTCATTAAAGGCATTCTATAATTTTCCAAAAGTAATAAAGCCTGTTCTCTTCCTCCTGTTCAATTTGGGGCACAATTCATTGTCCAGCTGTACTAAACCAGCTATACAAACTAAAGGACAAACTCCATAGGAAGTCCACCCAAATATGTTGAAATCTGGGCAATGATGAACATCTTCTGTGCATCTGGATCTTTCCTGGGTGATGGTAAAGCCAAATTCTTAGTACTAGAAGGCTCTTCAAAGCTCTGGGCCTTGATGCAATCAGTATACTGTCATCCATACACAGAAGAATCTGGAATACTTCACCATCTACAAGACGGCCTCTTTAACCTGGACTCTATGCTAGACATCTTTCATCATATCTTTATTGAATTGAATAAGTTTTTTTCCCTGCTGTTATATCTTTCATGGAATCTTGAATGATTTAATGTATAGATGGGGGATACTTTACTAAAAAAGTAGTATGTAAAGCAGCATTTTGTTCTATTAAGTTTTTTTCATAATCAACAAACAATATGCATAATGGCATCTTATATTTTCTCTTTCAGTTAATTATGAAATGGCAAAGATGTTTAAATTTCACTTGCAAAAGTCTGCTTTTTTCCTTAACAACGCCCTTATCAAGGATGTCTTCATTTCACACAGAGATGACTCTCAAAAATTTTGTACAGACTGAAGAGCAGGCATATATGGCAGTAGTTACTGATGTTCTTCCAGCTGCACTTTTTGGTATTAATAAGGTCTGAGATTTTTTTTCCCCATGTCTTTGGTATCTTCCTCTCCTCAAGATACCTGGTATAATAGCCCCTTGACACCCTCACAAATGTGTCAATCAATTAAGTCAATAAGCCCTTATATAGCAGTACTATGCTAATATCTGGGGATACAAAGGCAAAAGTTGAAACGGTTCCTGCCATCAAGTTATTTACATTTAAATGAGGAAGATAATGTATACACGCATACCAATTTATACAAAATATATGCAAAATAAATACAAGGAGTTTTGGGAGGGAATTCATTAGCAGTTGAGAGAACCAGGAAAAGCTTCATCAAGAAGGTGGCACTTACGTTGAATCTTGAAGGAAACCAGGGATTCCAAGAGCCAGGGATTAGGAAGATTTACATTGCAGGCATAGGACTTGTTGAGGGTAGTGCAAAAAGTATACAGCAGGCCACAGGTTCCCCACCCCTGGTAGAGACTAGAGATGGAGCACTGCGTGCACAGCACAGAACAGGCCAGCGTAACAAAGTGTAAGCAGCAGAGTCAAGTATGAGAAGACTTAAAAGTTAGGACAGGGTCAAGTTGTGAAGAACTTTAAAAGTCAAATTTATTTTGACTTTTATATTTGACCCATTGGTCAAATTTATATTTATATGTTGACCCATTGGTGCAAAAGGGAGGAATTTATATTGACCCACTGGTGCAAAAGGGAGCCACTACAGTTTATTGAGCAAAGGAGTGACATGATCAGATTTGCACTTTAGGAAAACCACTCTGGCAAGTGTATGAAGGACGGCTGAAACGTGGAGAGGCTAGAGGCACGGAGACCAAAGAGGAAGCAACTGCAATAATCCAAGTGAGATATGAGCAGCTGAACTAGGGTGGTAGTTGTGTGAATGAAGAGGAAGGGCCTGTGTGAGAAATGCAGAAAAGGAACAAGTGCTGTTGGCAACTGATTGTCTATAGGGTGTGAGTGAGAAATTGAAGATGACACCAAGTTTTTAAACTTTGGTGACTGGAAGGATAGTGGTGCCCTCAAGAGCAGCAGGAAAGTTTGGAAGAATGGTGGTTTTGGTGAACACTGTACACAGGAACAGCAATATTGTATGATTAGGAACTGTGAATTACTTGGCTCTTTTTGGCAATACAACGATCCAAGATAATCCCAAAGGACTAATGATGAAAAATGCTATCCACCTCCAGAGAAAGAATGGATGGTGTCTGAATACTGACTAAAGCATACTATTTTTCATTTTCTCTTCTTTTTTGAGCTTTCTTGCACAAAATGACTAATATGGAAATGTTTTCCATGATTGCACATATAGAACCTATATCAGATAGCTTGCTGTCTTAAGGAAGTGGGAGTGGAAGGGAGGGATAGAATATAGAACTTGAAACTTCAAAAAAAAACTACAAATGTTAAAAATTGTTTTTACATGCAATTGGGGGAAAAATAAAATGTTTTTAAACAGAAAGATAAACTGCTGAGTTTGAGATGACTACAGGACACTCAGTTGGAAATGTCCAGTAGGTAGCTGATGATGCAGAACTGAAGTTCAGAAAAGAAACTAGGGCTGCATATATAGTAAGAGGAATCAGCTGCATAGATGTATAATCAAATGCACAGGAGCTCATGAGGTCACCAACAAGAATTAGTGTAGAGAGAAATGGAAGAGGGCCATGACACGGATGATGAATCAGCAAAGGAAACTAAAAAGGAAAAGTCAGACAGGTAAGGAAGACAACCAGGAGAGAACAGTGTCATGAACACCTAGAGGGGAGAGTAAATCCAGGAAGCGAAGGTAGTCAACAGTGTCATACTGCAAAGAAGGCAAGGAGGATGAGAATTTATAAGATTCCATTAGATTTGCTGTTTCTGGCATGGATCCCCTCTCTACATACTTGGGTCTAATCCGTCTGTTCTTTTTGTCTTTGTTTTCTTTAGTGATGTTTCTACCTCCTCTATAGAGACATCTAGGTCTGTAATATTAGGGTCCATGTATATTGATTTCACTATCTTTGAAGAAGGGGAATAAAGTTTGTTCTAATGATTATTATAATAATTTCTACAAATCTTTTCTTTTTTTCTTTCGCTTTTTGTCTTAATTCCATTTTACCTATAACGCCCTTGGGATGACTTTGTGTAGTTGGATTCTTGTCAAGCTTTCTTTGAATTGGCTTTACTCTTCAATGTTCCTGTCTCCTTTGTGAGATATTACTCATTATGATCCATCATTCTTCTTTGTAAGATTTTACAAACAAGCTCATATTCTAGCCTGGTGTTGACTTTGGAAGCCATCTCTCTTGATCCAGCAAGTCAGTCAGATGTTTGCTGATGAAGGTGCTTTCTGAGATCTTTTTGCCTTCTTGTTGTAGCGATTAATTTATACTGGTTAAACTTTTTCACAAAATTATTATGGTCCCAGTCATTTTCTTGTCCATTTCCCATTTATTATTGCAAAATAGTTTCAAAAACTAAATGTTAAGTTGTTTCAATTGTATGCCCTATATTTTTTCTTAGTATTTTTGCTAATACTGATTTTAGCTCTGACAAGTCAATGGCATGACTGTACACAAACAGCTGACTCAGGGAAAACTCCCACATCAATAACAAGCCTTTTCCAGTGTGTTAAAATATAATATAATTCATCCTTTAAGGCATTATTTGATGCTTCCCTGGCATACAGGAGCTGTTTAATAAATGCTAGACAGATTAGGAAGGCATAGATTTATCATGTTCTTGGGGAAGGGCCACTAACAAATTTATCAAATGAGACTATGTAAAGAACTTGATAAATAATTTTATATTGACAACCAACATTTGCACAGTGCTTTTAAGGTTTTCAAAGAGCTTCATATACATGATTTCATTTGAGGCTTGTAACAGCTCTGTGAGATGGATACTACAGGTATCTGTTTACAAATGAGGAAACCTCTTCGGGAAGTTTTAAGTTACTTATGGTCATATGACTAGTAATTGTTGGAGGTAGTTTTAAACTTAGGTCTTTATGACTCCAACTTTAGCACTCTTTGCACTAAATAATATGCACAAATGATGGTTCATCGAGGCATGAAAGATTTGTGAACCTGAGTCCTTGAAGGCTCTTCCAGTTGACTTCAATCACTGGAAGGTTTTACAAGTGGATGTCCTAAGACAACTTAAACTCAAAGTTTAACTCAAGCATCTAAAACTGAACTCATTATCTTTCCCTCTAACATCTCCCCCCAGAGTTTACTATTCCACATTACTCTTTAAAAAGTCTCACGCTTATAATCTTCGCAATATCTTAAGCTCTTCACTCACCGTCACTCCTCACTTCTGCCACACGCAGGAATGGTCATATGCTAGGTCTAAATCAGGCCTGCACAACAAGTGGCCTGCCAAAGGATTTTGGGTCACCCGCAAAAAAATGCAGGACTGCCACTGTGCAAGCTCCTGTTTGTCACACGACCCATGGTAACTAATCATTAACAGTCTATTTCTAGTCTAACCCATCTGTGGCCCTGAAGAAGTTTAGCCTATTTTAATTTTGGCCCCTACCTACTGCCAAGTCATGAAGGTCTGGTCTAGACATTATCCACAAATGTTCTATGCTTCCCTAATAAGAAATTCTGACCATATCCTCTTATTATTCTACTTCTCCCTATACTTTCACCCTTCAACACCTATTCTTTGCCTTAAGAGACCTCCACCCCTCCCACCCCCTCAGTACTTTTTCAGGCCATTACCACTTCTCTTGACTTCACTTTTATCCTTCTCTAACCTTAACCCTAGAGTCACCCATTTCCACTTAACACTGTCCTTTGCTCTTGCATCTCTTGCCCATTTGTCTTATTGCTGTTCTCTTACCAAACCTCAGTACCATCTACCTCCTCCACTTCTACTCACCAGCTGCTGCATGAAACTGGAAAAGTTTCACAACCATGCTGACTGGTACACTATAAATTCACATTATCCAACATCAACGGGTCCCTCATTGCAGCAAGGCAGTCCCTTTATTCCTCCCTCATGATTCCCTATCTTACTCCTCAAAGAAATTGTTCCTAATCTATTTCCTCTTAATTATACCCCTACCTCCTACTCTCTCTTTCAGCTGAAGATCTTGCCTCTTTTTCGTACTTTTTAAAAAAATGAAGTTTTCAATGTGAGCTCCCTCTTCTCCTAGTCTCTTCATCTCAAAAATACTTAATATATTCATCACATCACCATCCTTCCAGTCTCTCAGGTTCACAGTCTCAAAATTATCATTGATTTTTCACTTTCCTTCAACCCATAATACAACCAGTTATCAAATCTTGTTGTTTCAACATCAACAAAACTTCTCACATCTGACTCCTTCTGTTCACTCATATAGCTACCACCTTAGCTCAGGCCCTCATTACCTCTCATAAAAATTACTGCAACCACTTTTTAAATGTTCTCCCTGACTCAAGTCTCTCTCCACTCTAGTACATACTACACAAGGCTGCCAAAATGATTTTCCTTAAGTGTAGATCTGATAATGCAACTCCCCTACAATCAATTTCAACTTCCTATTGCCTCTAGAATTAAATATAAACATAAACTTCTCTATTTAGCTTTTAAAGCTCTACATAGCCTAGGTCCAAACTATTTTTCCAGACATTACTTTGGACATTACTCTCCCTCTCTTGTTCTGGATTACGCTAAAATGGCCTCTCTCTTCCTCCCACATGACACTCCTGTATCCTTGCCTTGGCATTTGCTATTTCCCATGCCTGGAGTACATACTCCCTTCTTGCCTCCTCCACAGAGTCCCTCTCTTCCTTTAGGCTGTTAGTCTGATCTTTCACAAGAAAACTCTCCCGTTTACTCCAGTCACCAATGCCCTCTCTCTCAAGAAGCCTACATTTCAAGAGAGGAAGACAAAACAAAAATAAAAAGGGGGGGGCGGGTAACTGTGAGGAAGCACGGGAGCTGGTAGGGAGGTAGTGTAGTCTGGAGAGTAAACTGAGCTGAGTGTAGTGAACAGTGATTCCAGCCAGGAACTCATCAATCAGCATAAGAGGAGTCAGACTAGGGTCAGCCTAAGGTGGGCATGGCAGCTGGTGAGGGAGTGGAGGGACAATCAGCTAGAAGCTAGATTGAGCTAAGAGTAAAGTAGGAATATGAATTGTTTCATTTTTTGTAATTTTATCTCCAGTGCCTAGCACAGTGCCTGACACATGGTAGACACCTAATAAATAAGCAAGGCAACAAAGGGAAAAATTCAAATCAAAAACCTAACATTCCTATGGCTTACTGCCCTTCAAAAGTATTATTGCTCTTCAATGCTTTGACAGAAACCTCTGAACAACTTCACAGCTGCTATATACAAATTCACTTGAATGAATTCAAGTGCTTTTTGAAATTCCCACTGCTTTAACATGTCTTGCTTTTGCCCTGGAGCAAAGTGACTTATTTAATACATTCTTACTTATAACAGAAACACAAGAAAGGTAATCTTGTGCAGAACCAAAACTGCACAACCAAAAGTTGTGTCTGGCTTTTCAACCACATTTAGTTCCAAATGTCTATGAAACGTCTATTAGATATACATCCAAAACTTAAAAATAAACATCTCTAAAAACTGAGTTAATTTATCTTCCCTTCCCCATGTTCTGAGCTAAACATCAACTCTAATGACCTACCTAAGGGTAGGAAGCATTTGCTGCAGATATGTATTTACCAGTTCCCCACCTTCCTGATAGTCTTTCCTCTAGCTTCCATGTACTATATTCTTCTGGTTCTTTTCCTTCCTTTCTGACTCCCATCTCTGGCCTTAAATGAATATAATAAATGGAAGCCAGAGGAAAGATTACTTATAACCTTCTTCTCTTCATTCTTGTATTCTTATAGCCACTCCCCAGTTTTATCTAGTCCCTCTATTCAAAGTACTCCTAACTTTGACTGTCCCTCTAAGGTCCACATCTACAACTGCCTAATGGACATCTCCACTTGGGCATTTCACCAGCTACTTCAAGCTCAGTATGTGCAAAGCAGAACACCACCATCCATTTCCCTAAACCTCCAACCCTCTGTACTTCTGTTAATGGGACAATCATTTCATCTACTCATGATGGGAGAACACCTGTATTTTTGAATCTTTCTCCCTTTCATCTACCATAATGAATCACAACTATCAAGTCTTTTCAATTCTATCTCTAATGCCTCTACAATCCATCCCCACTGCCATTATTATCTCTCACTTAGACTTCTGCAATAGCTTTTTATCTGGTCCCCTTGCTTCTAGTCTCTCCTAGTTACATACTACGGCTAGGGAAAACTTAAAAACACCTTTCTAACTACATCACTCCTCTGACTCAGAAAGCTTTGATGGTTTAATGACATCCTAAATGACAAGGTATTTAAGACTCTTCAAAATCTGGTCCCAAAATACCTGTCCAGTTTTATATTTCTTCTCTACATGTAAGAATCAGGCAAAATGGACTTTTCTAAATACTGCCTATGCTTTCTCACCATCCTGCTCATGCTATTTCTTTTACCTTGATATCCTCTAGATATCAAAATCTCCAATCTCAAAATTCTATCCATGTTGCATATAGCACTGTGCCTGGCACATCATAAGGACTTAATGTTTGTTGAATTGTTGTTTAAGCTCAGAATAAAAAGGAAAAAAAATAAACAAAGCCCTCAAGGAGCTTAACACAGACAAGAAAAGATAACACCAAGCAAAAAAATGACAAAATGAGTGGTACAAACGAGAAGGAAAAAAACATTTTTAGTTTAGAGGTCAAAAAAGACTTCATAAGAGAGGCAAAGCTTAAGTTAGCTCTTTGAAGATAGGTTGTACTCATACAGGACTGGGAGAGAATAAAAAAAGACAAAGGTGGGAACGGTAATGAAGATTCAGAAACAAGAAGAATGAGGTTCTGCAGTGACAAGCATAAGGTACCACATCTGAGAAAAAGCAACACTCTACAAGCTAGAGAATCAGTGGTTACCAGTAAATGCAGGCAATGACAAAGACAATGTTTCATGTACAAATGACTGGTGCCATGGATTTGAGAATCCCTGCCAAGATTGCTACAGGCAAAGATGTGTAAATGTGTACTTGGCCTCCCAAACTGCAATTCAATCAAATTTTTTCCAAAGACATTGTTGGTTTTTTTTAAATTTAATTTTGTTACACTTTAAGTTCCCAACTGTCTCCCTCCTTCCTTCCCTCCCTCCCCACCCCACACTAGAGAAGGCCATCATTTGACACAGGCATATGTATGTTTGTGTATGTGTATATAAAACTACACTATGCATACTTGTGTTTATCAATACTTTCTCTGGCAGTAGATAGCATCTTCCTTCATAAGTCCTTAGGTCCTTTGTAGGTGATTTGAATATTTATAGTACAGAATAGTCATTCAGTTATTCTTCAAGCAATATTGCTGTTACTGTATACAATGTTCTCTTGGTTCTGCTCATTTCACTCCATTATTTCATGCAAGTCTTTCCATGTTTTTCTAAATTCAATATGTTCATCATTTCTTACAGCATAGTAGTATTGCATCACAATTACATACCACAACTTGTTTAGCATTTCCCAATTGATGGACATCTCCTCAATTTCCAGTTCTTTTCAACCACAAAGAGAGCTGCTACAAACATTTTAGAACATACAGGTTCTTTTCCTTTTTCTCTGATCACCTTGGGAAACAGGCCTGATAGTGGTATTGCTGGGTCAAAGGGTATACATAGTTTTATGACTCTTTGGGCATAATTCCAGAATGCACTTCAAAATGCAGTTCACAGTTCTACTAACAGTGTATTAGTGCAAAGAAACTGTTATAAATAGCTGTTAGGTTGCCAACATTGTCCATAAAGCCTTTATTATGTAGCTGATAACAGTATTATTATTCTTGGTATATCAGAGGGAGCACTGTACTTGGAATTAGAAAGAATGAGTTAAAATTCTACCTTTAACATGTACTAGCTTTTTGATTCTGGGCAAATTACTTACTTTCCCTGAGCCTCAGTTTCCTCATTCTTAAAACGGAGAAAATAATAGCATCTATGGCACAGGATTTTTTGAGGATTAATATGTGAAGCATTTTATAATTCTTAAACTACTGTGTAAATATTTATTATTATTGTTACCTAGTTACTATTAAGACTGTTCTTGTATAACGACAAAATCTGAGTTTCAAGAAATTTGTTTGTAAATGAACTTTTAAAACACAACTCATTTCTAAGTTGGATTTGTATGTATAACAAATGGGCCCTTAAAAGTAGGACTTACCTATAAGTATCATACTTGTATAAAAACCAAATAGGCTTTAACAGAAGTTTAAAAAGCTTCGCTCTGGTTAGATTGCTATTTCAATTTTGGGATGGTATAACTTTTAAAAGGTATAAGAATGACAAGGGTATTTAAAGGGGTAAAAAAAGAGAGGCAGTAAAAGAAAAAAAAAGGTTTAAATCTAAAATCTGTAAGTAGTTGTAATACAAATGAAAAAGTTTTCTTAGAGAAAAAATAACAGGTTATTAGGTTTTACTTAAAAATAGATAAGCCAGATAGTTTATTAGAATATTTTCCCACGGAATCAAAGAAATTTTAGAGAGAATCCCATGTTTTATCATGAACATTACAGTAGACAGATCAATTGGATCACTGAAATAATTTTTCTCCAGAACAAAAGTGTACTACAGTATTTTACAAACTTACTCCCAAACCGCTTTAGGTGATGGTCTTGGGAACATAATTTCATATGCCCAATGACAATGCAAGAAAGTAGAATTACAGAATCATAGATTTAGATCTGGAAGAAGTCTTGAAGTTTATATAAGTACAACCCCCCATTTTGGAGGTGAGGAAACTGAGATTCAAAACAGGAAGCTGACTTGTCCATGGTCACACAGACACTGAGTAGCAAACCTAGGATTTGACTCCAAATTCAGAACTTTCTACTACCCTAACTTGAGTAAAAAATGAATATGAGAATAATTCATGGAACAGAAAAGAATTATATGTTAATAAAAAAAATCCAACATTAGCAGTTAAAACAAAAGCAAGGGGCAGCAGACAGAGAGAAGAGACAAAAACCAATGATTTCATTTATAGCTATCCTGACAACTAAATACAGCTCAATGTCTTTCTGAAAGCATTACAAAAGTTGCTGTGTTAAAGGGTAAGAAAAACAGTAGCCTGTAGAAGGAGCTTTGGGTATGAATTAATTATTTAAATTAAATATCTCCCACAAGAAAGATAAAAAGGTATTATCTTTCATAGTCTACCTTGACAGCACCCAAGTCAAAGACTAAATGGCAAAGAGTGTTCAACTTCTCCCTACATGCCCACAATACTTGGAAAGCTAAGCTCACCACAAAGGAATGAGACTTGCCTAGACTTAGGTCTTCAATAATTCAAGTAAAAAAACAAGATTAAAATAACTTATGCCTGTCTATAAAAAGAGGTATTGCCTAGTGAAGAGAAAGCTCATCTTAAAGTAAGGCACACCTGGGTTCAAGTTCTACCTCTGACACATACTGTATCTCAGAGGCAAGTCATTTAATTTCTCAGTGCCGCCAAGCCAAGTCTCTAAGACCATAAATTACCTGAGTTGTTGGTCTGCATTGGTGGAGGGAGCTTTCACACTAGGATTCCCTCTTATGATGAAATCACACATCTGAATCAAGAGAAAAAAGCCTTTTTATTTTAATTCTGCATTTGTAGTAGGCAATCAGGGATTGTTTTATTCTTGGATTGTTTTATTCTTTGTTTTTGTATGACCTAACCACAGTGTCCATCACATAGAAAGTACTTATTGATGTTTGTTGATTGACTAATTCTACTCCTGACATTAAAATTATAGATACACTGTTGTTCTCCATGACCACCCCACCCCCAGTAACAATTTTTCTTATAATTAATTTTTAAAATGAAATTGGAATAAAGTTTGTCATTATTGAGTACAATTCATTCTCCAAAAAATCAGCAATCTTTTTATCTTTAAACAAGCTAACAAAAATCTGATTGACCCAATTTACAGTATTCCACCACTGATTCTTCCAAAGGATTCTAGACACATTAAGTCTGAGATGCCTATGGAACATGCAAGGGGAAACATTTAACAGGCATTTGGTGATGTATAACCTGAGCTCAGGAGAGAGAATAGGATGGGTATATAGATCTGGGAGTCCTTTTCATAGAGATAACTGAACCCACTGAAGTCAGTGAGATCATTGAAACAGAAAGAAGGAAAAAAGAAGAGAAGAAGGACCAAAGTAAAATCTTGAGGCATATCCACAGTTAAGGAGTGTGACATGGATGAGGATCTAGCAAAGAAGAATGACAGTAGCCAAACAGGTAAGAAGAAACCCAACAGAGATAGTGTCATAAAAATCCAGAAAGAAGGAATGCAGGAGAAGATGGTTAATAGTGTCAAATGCGGCAGAGATCACAAATGATGAATAATACCAAGAAAAGGTCACTGCATTTGGCTATTAGAAGATCAGTGATAGGCAGCAGTAAGAAAATAAAGGAAAAATAATAGAAGGGAAATCTCATACAAGGAGATACATCAAACATTTGGAAGTCAATCTACCAAGGCACACTTGACTTATGTAAATACAAATATAAAGCAATCTTTAGAGAAAGTACTTAAATGGAGGGATAGTCCTTGCTCGGTGTTGGCCCCAGGCAATATAATAAAAACAATGCTACCTAAATTAATTTACAGACTTAGTGTTATACCAAAAAGGTTCTTTCATAGAACTAGGTAAAACAACAAAATTCATTTGGTAGATCAAAAAGTCTTTGAACTCAAGAGAAATAATGAAAAAAAAATTAGGAATAAATAGCACTTTTAGACCGCAAATTATACTATTATATAGTATATAGTACTATTATATAATAAACAAAATTATTTGGTATTGGTTAAAATATAGAAAAGCAGGTCAGTGAAATAGTCTATGTAAAGAGTCAGAAACAATGGAAATCAATAATCCAGTGTTCAATAAACCTCAAAATGACAAATTCTTAGAGAAATGTATATTACACAAGAATTGCCTTGAAAACTTAAAAGCTATTTAGCAGAAACTGAGTTTAGATCAGAATCTTGTACCAGTGGTGTCAAACATACCACTGGGAGTGCAGCCTGAACCAATTAAAATGTAACTGGGAAATGTATTAACTGAAGAAAAATACAATGAAGCAACAATAATGTTAATATGTAGTTTTTAAAGTCAATATGCAGCACACACACTGTCTTACATCATATGCCACAATGAGCAAAATGGATATAAGACCTGGATATTAACCATCAAAAAAAAAAATTTAGAGAATGAAATTGAGTACCTTTCATATCTATGGCTAGGGGAAGAGCCCTTAACCAAACAAGGGATAAAAGTGATGAGAAAAGACAAAATAATTTTGATTACATGAAACAGAAAAGCTTTTCTACAAACAAAATAAATGCTGCTAGGAAAATACCAAATAAGGGGGAGTTA
The DNA here is from genome assembly GCA_028646595.1 of Phalanger gymnotis. Lineage (NCBI taxonomy): Eukaryota > Metazoa > Chordata > Mammalia > Diprotodontia > Phalangeridae > Phalanger > Phalanger gymnotis. Next base: position 144,395,444 of record CM053624.1, on the reverse strand, counting down.
TCTCCATTAAATATTTCTGGCAAAGGTCTGACATTCGAAGTAAATAGGAAATTAACACAAATATGGAAGAGTAAGAGTCATTCTTGACAAATAAATGGTCAAAAGGTATGAATAAAAAGATCTCAAAATAATTACAAACTATTAACAACCATATAAAATATTGCTCCAAACTGTCAATAAGAGAAATGAAAATTAAAACAACAATGAGTGTATATTCCATCCAGCAATCTGGCAAAGATAACAACTGATAGTCAATGTTGGAGAAACTGTGGAAAGACAGGTACACAAATTTAATATTGGTGAAACTGGAAACTAGTCCAACCACTCTGCAAAATAATACAGAATTATACTAAAAATAATGCTTAAGCTATCCCAAACCCAAAGGTTTTAAAGGTCCCACTGCTGTACCCAAGAAGATTAAAAACAGAAACGTCCCCTACACAGCAAAATATGAATTGTGGCACCATTTTTTGGGGGGAGGGGAGAAGGCAGGGCAACTGGGGTTAAGTGACTTGCCCAAGATCATACAGCTAGTGAGTGTGTCAAGTGTCTGAGGCCGCATTTGAACTCAGGTCCTCCTGACTCCAAGGCCGGTACTCTACTCACTGTGCCACCTAGCTGCCCCTGTGGCACCATTTTTGAGGCTTAGACAAGTAATTTAACCTTCCTGGGTTAGATACCCAGCAATTAGGGCATGACTAAACATTGTAGTGATTTAATGTAATTGAAAACCACTGTATTTTAAGAAATCATCAATGTGAAGAATTCAGAGAATAGAAAGATTTATTTGAAATGATAAAATAAACAGAACTAGAAAAACAACAGAAATAATGACAATGGAAAGAATAAAATTTTAAAAGAATGCTATTAAATTACAATTTGCAAGCTTGGCCCTGAAAGGAGTTAAAAAAATGCATCTTCCTCCTGTATAGTGCAAAGTGAATAAACATACATATGGAATATTATATATACTGTCAGACAGCACTGATGTACTGATTGGTTTTGCTGGATTCTCTTTTTTCTCTTTTTAAAAACTTTTGTTACAAGAGAGCTTAAGGGGGTAGGGAAGATATGCTTGGAAAGGAAGATGGCATTAAAAACAAAAGATATCAATAAAAATAAGATAGTAAAAAACACTAATACACTTGTATACTGGCTCTCTCCAATAAGCTAATATTGTGAAAGGGCTAACAATCCACAAAAGACAGAAAAGAGAGTCAGATATGAAGGGCACATACAAAGGAGCAGCACAAAATTCTATAATGGTTTGAAGAAGGCTCAGTCTTGCCAAAAAAAAAATACTAAAGGTAACAAAAAGGCTTTTTTAGGCTCAGAATAAGACTAAGAAAGGGATAAACCTATTCTCTAAGAAAATGGTGTAATGTTACACAGAGAAGCAGAACTATTAAATGCTTTTGTTTTTTTCTCTCTCGGTCCATATGATAAGGATAATAATGCACACAAACATGAGCAGCAAATAGAATGATAATGAAATAGCAAGACAGTCACATAGACCTGATTTTAAGAGTTGAGGTCTCCAGTCTTAGGCAAATTATACTACATGCTTCTGAAAGAATTTATAGAGGTGCATATGGCAATGTTGTCAGTTATCTTTGAGGAATCACAAAGAAAAGGAAAGATTACAGAACAATGGACAAGAGAAAATATTGGAGGAACTTTTGAAAGAAGAAAAATATCCAATAACTATAGATCTAAATTCGGCACCTATCCCTGGCAAAATTCTAGAATTAACTATTACACCACAGACTTGTGAACGTTGTGTGAAAGGAAAAGAACACTCAGAGAACAGCATAAGTCACATCAAAGCAACTATTTGGCTAGTGTTATTAGATTGCTAAATTATAAAATACCTTAGAATAGTAGAGCTAGGAGAGATCTTAGAGATTATCTAGTCTGGCCCAATGTCCTTATTTTATACTTAAAGAAATTGAGGCCCTCAGTATTCAAATGACTTATCTAAGGGCACACATAATTTACAAGAGAGTTACAACTAGAAATCATGTTGCTTAACTCTATGATTTATCAGGTCATCAGCAAGTTAAATGACAGACTCTTGTGATATCCTTTATAGAGGTGAGAATGCTATAGATGTGAAATGTTGCATGACCTTTCAGAGGACAATGTTATTCGTTTTATTTAACTATCTTTGCTTCTTTACAAGAGACTTTGAACAAAATAGAGGAATACTCTATAAATGTTTATTATGTAAAAACAAAACACATCAATGTAACTGAAAGGAAAAAAAAAACTACCAATAATCTCCCAGCCAAGCAATATAGTCAATACAGTGGTGAATAATGGAAAATCTTTATCTCAGAATGACCCAAAGGGCAACTGCAAGATATATGGTAGGCTCTTTATAGTTCCTGGCTGATAGTATTCAAGGAAGGAGGCAAGCACCAAGCTCAGATAAGAAAAAGGCCTCAGGACTCTATCTCCCCAAGAGGACCTAGCAGCTTTTAAACATAATGGCCCTGTTTGTTGCTTCTGTTTCTGTCATATTTTCCTGCTTTTAGATGAAGGAGATTAGAAATGGCTATAACCTTGTGACATTTGAAAAATCAGGAGAGCAAGCCAACAGAAGTATGGGAGTGGAATCCATTCTGGAACTTGTTGAGGCCTGTTGATAAGGAGCCAAATCCCAAATCCCTCCCTAGTCCAGTCCAGTCCAGCAAAATCTCTAACTTGAGATACAAACTCAACTCATCCACCCATCGGTCATGTCTCATTTTGCCAATGAACTTAGTGGGTTGAGCATTACGTAGAAACTGAAATCTGCCTAAGCCAATTCCCCACAGCAACCGCAGTAATACCAGAGAGAACGTGCCCTCAGGTGTTGGAGGGTCATGTTTTTTACTTAATTACCTTCCTGCTATATCTAGGTAGTAAATACTCTTTTGTAGAAACTGATTATAGTTAAGTGAACTGGGATGCTAATCACTGGCAGCTAATGGGAAGAGACATTACAGAAAGGGGGCTTAAGAGAAGAATCCCCAGCTAGAACCCTGATGAGGGAAAGTATACTTTCTTGTTCTTGTTAGAGGAAATCCAGAGTATTACTACAAAATAAACTTTACTAAAAATTTTAAAATAAATAAAATTTTAAAAATAAAGTTATATGGCAAGTATATTATGGTGTGTATATATATAAATATACACACATGTATGTATATATGTATATGTGTGTGTATGTGTATGTGTATGGTACAACACATTATTGAGGATAAATCTGCAAAAGTATTAAAAGATACTTTAAGGGTTTGTACAACTGGAAAACTGGAAAATGAGGTGGAATGGTCATGTAGTAAAAATGAGGGATAAGAGATAAAATGGCCTTACTGATAAACTGATACCTTCTAAAAAAAAAAGAACCAGAAAAAGACCTCCGCGTACATGGAGAAAGGGTACTATGGAAATTACAGGAAGACATAGACAAAGAATTGCAAAGAAATCATACTGAGATTGTCTCAGAATGGTTATCTGTGTGACCCTTAGCAGCAACTAAGTCACTTAGCAGGAACCATAACTAGCATGGGACAAAAAGGACCTTTTCTGCTGGGTTACCAACATTGGTATGGGTGTGTGTGTGTGTGTGTGTGTGTGTGTGTGTGTATACACATGTGCACTTGTGTTCATGTGCAACAGAGAGTATTTCTTTCAGGCCTGTAACTCATAGTTCTTTATTAGTTTTTGCTGTTCCTAAGTGGCTCAGCTGCTACTTCCACAATCCTATCTCTGGGATGACACTCCCTGATGGCACAACTCCAACTATTGTCATATTGTCTTCTATTTCACTGCCTCTTTCCCTCATCCTAAACACTTTTAAGCCCCCAAAACTTCTACCAGCAGCTCTACATTTTGCTTAACCTAACTAGACCTCAATTCCTTCATCTGTAAAATGAGATCCCCTCAAAAAAAAAACAAAAACCATACACACACAAACAGGATAACTTCTAAGTTTCTCTCCAGCTCAAAGACTTTACGATTCTAATTCTTGCATGGAAAGCTTTCCTGACTTTCTATCCCATCCATGACTAATTCCCAACAAAGACAGACAATCACGGCCCTGATAACCCAACTCAAAAAACAAAACAAAAAAAAAAACAAGTTTTATTAAGGATCTACTATGGGCAAGACTCTATGGTACTAGAGAGAGAACAATGGGGAAAAAACAATCCCAGGCTTCTGGGTTTTTACCATGTACACGCAACACACACACAGATAAATATAGGCCAAGATAGACTGCAATGGGGGAAAAGGAAATAGCTAGACAAAATATCCTACAAAAAAGTGAGGGAGAAAATACTTTTGGCTGGAAGATATATAAAAAAAAAACTTCACAAATGAGACCGCTCCTGAGCTAATCCCCCAATAAGAAGAGATTTTGATAGGTAAACACAAGAGAGAACATTCCAAGCAGGAAGGTTGGCTTTTTTACTCTGTAAGATATGGAGGTCAGAGAATAGTCTAATTTGGGTGTATATAGAGATATGAAATAGGGCTAGAAAAATCCTTTAAATTTCTGTCATGTCTGTCCCAAACCTTCTTATGACCCTGTGTCCTTTACAAGACTAAAATTGCTTTTAGGGTAAGTACCCTCCACGTTACTTGTCAAATAGTGCTCTCTTGATCTACCAATCTAATCCTCTTGTCAAAAAAAAAAAAAAAAAGGTAATGAGTTTAATTTGCCAAGAATTACTCTTGATGGGTTGGCCAAGATGGAAGATTAGAGGCAGCCATCCACCTAACTCTCCCAACATTTCCCTCCAAACAACTTAAAACTAACTCCTTGCTGTAAACTGATCCAGCCATTTTGGAGAGCAATTTGGAACTATGCCCAAAGGGCTATAAAAATGTGTATACACTTTGACCCAGGAATACTATTTCTAGAGCTGTATCCCAAAGAGATCACACAAGTGGGAAATGAACCAGTATATACAAAAATATTTATAGCAGCTCTTTTTGTGGTGGCAAAAAATTGTAAATCAAGAGGATGCCCATCAATTGGGGAACAGCTAAATAAATTGTGGTATAAGAATATAATGGAAACTATTGTGCTATAAGAAATGAAGAGCTGACAGACTTCATTACAACCTGGAAAGACTTACATGAACCGCTGAGTGAAGGGAGCAGAACCAGGAGATCATTATATATCATTACAGACACATGGTATCTGTAAGGACTAACTTTGGCTCCTCTCATCAATGCAAGGTTCAAAGACAGCTCCAAAAGACTCATGATGGAAAAAGCTATGCACATCCAGAGAAAGAATTATGGAGTCTGAATGAAGATTGAGGCAAACTATTTGCTCTCTTTTTTTTCTCCTTCTTTTTTGGTTTCATTTCTTCTTTCTCATGATTCATTCCATTGGTTATAATTTTTCTTTACAACTGTACTACTGTATAAATGGGTTCAATGTGAAGGTACAGGTAGAACCTACATTGGATTGTATGCTGTCTTGGGAGGAAGAAGGAGGGGGAGAAAATTTGGAACCCAAGGGCTTGTGGAACTGTTGTAAACTAAAAATAAAAAATAAATTTATAAAAAAAACACTCCTCGAAACAAATTTTAGTGTAGCAGAACCAACGAAAAGGAGACATTTTTCCAGCCTAAGACAACTTAAGAGGGAAAGTCTGTAGGAAAAGTCTGTAACATCAGGTTATGTGCAAACCCAGAGCACAATAGGAACAATAGCAGGTTTTAGAGGTGGCCAGAACAGCAGCAGCAGCAGCTTCAAAAGCTCTCAACTCACATACAGTAAGCTGATCAAGCAAGTGGTTGGAAACAGATTACAGTGGACCCTTTGCTGGCATTACTTGGCAACTTTTATTACCATAGGCAGTTCTAGGTCACGGTTCCAGGGCAGAGAGAAATGCTTATGGTCAGTCATGAGGCAGTTCCCAGTTCCAAGATAGAGAGGAACACCAACACTTGTAGGTTGTAGGACAGCAGGGGACCTGGCCATAGCTCCAGGGCCAAGACAAACACTCGTGCTTGTGTTTGCAGGGGAGCAGGGGCCCTTCCTCGGTAAAGACCAGAGCACAGACCAGAAGAGTATGACTATGGGACCATACCACTTTGGAAGCACAGAAAACTTGCAGACTCCCAGAACTACCTCTGAAAACAGCAGCATGAAAACCCTGATGCTTGAGAAAGTGCCTCTCTATTATGAGGTGAGCAGAGCCCAACTTCAATTCAAAGTCAAGAAATAGGCTGGGAAAAAATGAACAAACAACAAAAAAAAGAACTTGACCATAAAAAGCTACTTTGGTGGAAGGGAAGACCAAGACAAATTCAAAAGAAGGCGAAAATGTGAAAACAACTACAAGCAAAGCCTCAAAGAAAAATGCTGATTAGATCCCAATAAGAATTCCTAGAAGAGTTAAAGAAAAAGAAAAGAGTGTTAGAGGAAAACTTGGGAAAAGAAATGAGAGTGATGCAAGAAAGTTAAGAAAAGAGAATTAACGGCTTGAAGAAAGAGGCACAAAAAATACTGAAAAAAATAATACCTTTAAAAAATTTGGCCTAATGGTAAAAGAGGCGCAAAAATTCACTGAAGAAAAGAACTCCCTAAAAAACAGACTAGGCTAAACGAAAAAGGACATACAAACATTTACTGAAGAAAAGACTCCTTAAAAAGCAGAATATAATAAATAGAAAAAGATATACAAAAGCTCACTGAAGATAATTCCTTAAAAATTAGAATTGGACAAGTGGGAGCTAATGATTCCATGAGACATCAAAAAAACCCAATAAAGTCAAAAGAATGAAGAAAATGTGAAATCTCATCAGAAAAACAACTGACCTGGAAAACAGATTGAAAAGACAGAATTTAAGAATTACTGGACTACCTGAAAGCCGTAATTAAAGAAAGACCCTAGACAACATATTTCAAGAAATTATCAAAGAAAGCTGCCCCAATATCTTAGATCTAGAGGGTAAAAAAACAGAAATTGAAAGAGATCCCAAATAAAGACTCTCAGGAATATTATACCCAAGTTCCTGAGCTCCCAGGTCAGGGACAAAATCTTGCAAGCAGCCAAAAAGAAACAATTCAGATATTGTAGAGCCACAGTCAGGATCACACAAGATTTAGCAGCTTCCATGTTAAAAGAACCAAGGGCTTGGAATATGATATACTGGAAGACAAAGGAGTTAGGATTAAAACCAAGACTACCCCACCCAGCAAAACTGAGGGGAGAAAATAAACATTTAATGAAATAAAGCACTTTTAAGCACTCCTGATGAAAAGACTAGAGCTGAATAGAAAATCTGACATTCAAACACAAGACTCAAGTGAAGGATTAAAAAGGTAAATGTGAAAAATTAATCATAAGGGACTCAAGTTAAACTATTTACATTTCTATATAAGAAGATGATACTGGTAACTCCCAAGAATTTTATCCTTAGTAGGGCAGTTAGAAGGAAATATACATAAACAGAGGGCAGGTACAAGTCAATTAAGTCGGGATGCTCTCTTAAAAAAAAAAATTAAGAGGGATTCACTGGGAGAAGGGAAAGGTAGAATGGGGAAATTTTTCTCACATAAAAGAGGTGTACAAGGAAGAAGCACCTAACACGTGCCAGGCACTGTGCTAAATGCTGGGGAAACAAATACAAAAAAAAAACCCAAAACAAAACCCAATCCCTGTTCTCAAGGAGCTTACAACTAATAGAGGAAGACAATACATAAAGGAAGTTGAAAAGGGTAGAAAGAGAAGGAAAAGTACGGAGAATATATACGGGTGGCATGATGGAGAAGTCCAAAAGAGTACAGCTAGGTAGGAAAATGAAGAGATGGTTGGCCTGAGCGTACTCCTTAAATGGAGGTTCTGGGAGGAACTCTCCATTCCATCTTCTATGCAGAGGGGTCTCGGAGACTAAGGCTATAGATAAGGTGAGTATCAAAGTTAATGCTCTCTTGCAGGATAATGCAGGATTCTCTTCAATAACTTTCATCATTTCTTAAGGTGCAATAGTAATTCCATTACAATCATATACTAGAATTTATTCAGCCATTCTTCAATTATCTAAGAGGCAATCTAAAGCACCCCTTTAGATGCTAGTCATTTTCTTTCTCCCCTCTTCTCCAATCCTAAGGCTGCCAGTTCTTCATGAAAAAATAGAAGTGATCACAGCATAGTGCCTCCCTTTCATATCTCATCTATTTCTCTCTCTTTCTCTCTCTCACACACACACTACATGCACAATTTTCCTAAGCAAGTTTTAGAAAATTGAAATGAGAGAGGTATAAAGCACTACATTTTTTTTTAAACCAGACCCGTGACTTTATTCATATAGGAAAAAAAGAAAAAGTAAAGGAAATCCCTCTACCAATGCGTAAGAGCAACCTGTCCAGTGTCACACGGCTAGAGTACATCAGAGGAAGGATCTGAATCCTAGTATTCCTAATTCAGACTGGTTCTCTATTAAGCCATGATGCTCCTCAATATAAAGTTATTGGTATTGCCTTGAATTTCTGTAGTCTTTCTTCCCAGTCTATCTTATATAGGTTAGAGAAAGGAGGATATCTGCAACAAGCAGGGGAAAAATCTTTTGTAAAGTTAGGTTTTGCACTGGGGTAGAAATATGACCCTAAAGCCATAGAAACATAGACTTGATAGGGGTCTTAGAGATATGTTCTAGTCCAAATCAGCTTAAAGATACGGAAAGTAATGGCCAAAAAGATTTAAGTAAATTGCCCAACATCACCTACAAAAGTTGACTATTTGTAAAAAATTTGGGCCAAGAATCCATGACTCCTGAGGACTCCTAGTCAAGCCCATTTTCTACTAAACCAAAATGCCTTCCAGTGCCTGCTCTTTCCTCCCATCTACTTAACTATAAGCATTTTTTAAGTGCTAAAAATACATTTGAACAAAAAGTACTTTTTCGAGCAATTTTTAAAAATAAATCTTTGTGCCCCCTATGCTTGGGGACTGGATTCTAGATCCAAAGGAAGCTCATCAGCCCTACATTACATTATATACAAATAACCTCAAATTTTCCTTTGTGTAAAATATTTTGTGAAAAAATTTAAAAATCTAGAAATTTATTTCTGACATTACTCTTCTATGTACAGTAAGCACCTATTGTGTGCTGAGCACTGTGTTAGCTACTGAAGGAGATACAAAGTTTAAATAAGGTCCTTTACTTCCTGGAGCTTACAATCTAGAAGGGATATAAGAAACGTACACAAATAATCATGATACACACTTAAGTATCACCAACTCTTCAAATCCAGGAACCACCATCTGTATTCTACTTCTGCTCCCCAATGGATCTAAGGTAGTAATACCTCAGACCTCACCAGCATTTTAAACTATTCCCCCTCCAAGATCTTGAACTTTTCAATAGCCCTCTCTAACCACAATTTCCCATCCTTCTACCTTTCCACATGCTTACTCCTCTCTAAACTGATCTTCATTCTCACCACAACCTCCAATTTCTTGACCCCTCCCTCTTGTTGAGCCCCAGGACTCCTGTTCTAGCTTTACTTCTTTCCCAACCCAAATCTCACTCGATAATTAGCTACTTCAATGTTGCTCTTTATTGTTTAATCCTGTACTTTCTCATCCCTCTGCTATTTCCACTCAATCCCCAGCACTGGATAACCCACACCATCAGACTTCTCTATTCCTACTTCCAAGCCACCAGGCTATATCAAGAAGTCATAAAATGATCCAAATTAGATCTATTACAAGGTTACCCCCATTTAATCTCAAATGGGCCCTCAAGGATACAAAGAAATAATTTGTCATTCATCTCGATTCCCCAATCAGATTCACTGTAGTAACTACTCTACTCAAAGAATTTTATTTCTGTTTCATTGCTCCTTTAGCAATGACTTTATCTCTAATGAAATGAAAAATAATTTATATTTATGTAGTACTCTGAAGTTTGCAAAGCACTTTCCACACCCCACCAAATAGAATGTTCATATATTATTCCTATTTTACATGAGAAAATAGAGCCATCAAATCGGTTACAGGCAACATTCAATTCCAAGTCCCATGAAGACTTGATCTACATTGCATAGTTTCAATTATCACCTCTAAACAAATGAATCCTAAATCTGTATCTCTAGCCTTAATCTTGAGTCCCAGTCCTTCATTTCTAACTACCTGTTAGACATGTCTACCTCAAAAGTACTGCCATGACCTCAAATTCATTATTTCCCAAACTGAACTCATCTTCTCTTCAAAACATATCCCCAAATTCCCTATCTGTGTTGATGGCACCAAAGACAGTTCTTCCAGTCATCCATGCTCTTCAGAGGCAGGTAAGTGGCACTCTGATTAAAGGTCTGGAGCTAAAGTCAAGAAATCTTAAGTTTAAATTCAGCCTCAGACAATTATTAGCTGTGTGACCCAAGTCATTTAGCCTCAGTCTGGGGACAGTAATAGCACTTACTTCTCAGAGTTGTCATTCATGTAAAATATTTCCAAAGTGCTTTGCAAACCTTAAGGCTCCATATAAATTCCACTCTTCCCTCCTTCTCAAATCTCCCTCTCCTATATCCAATCAGCAACCAAATGCTGTCAATCTCCCTCCCCTCTAATATTTCTCACATTCATACCCTCCATTTCCAATTCTATTACAAGCAACTTAGTTTAGGATTTCATTACTTCTAAACTAATCTTAGATAATAGCCTCCTAAATGTGCTCCTTCCATCCTCCCCTTCTCCAATTTAGCCTTTACAATGATACCATAATAATAATTCCAATGCACAAATCCAACCATACAAATTGCCTGCTCAAAAAATCTTCAATGTCTCACCACTGTTTACAAATAAAATATAAATTCTTTAGTCTGACAAAGAAGGTCCTTCATAATCTGGCTTCAACCAGCTTGACCACATACTGCCATCACACTGCTCACTATTCTAACCGAACTCAACTAAACCATTTACATTTCACTATATCCTCCTTTATGTGTAGGATAGTCTCTTACTACATCTTTCCTTCTGCTGATCATTCATTTATTCATCCCTTGCCACTCTCCATACCGTTAGTCTTACATCTCCATCTGTTTATTGGACATCTCGAATAGGTCTCTGAATGACATGTTAAATTCAACAAGTCCAAAAGTGAACTCATTATCTGTTCCCCCAAACCCTCCCCACTTCCTAACTTTCCCATTACTGTGAATGGCACCAGCAACCTCCCAGTCACCCACGCTCTCAAACTAGGTGTCATCCTCAATTCCAAACTCTCTCTCACCCCTCCACCCCATCCCCATCCAATCTGTTGCCAAATCTTGTTGATTCTACCTTTGCAACATCTCATTTGTGCCCCATTCTCCATACTGGCACAAACTCTTATCACCTCATTCCTGGTCTACAGCAACAGTCTATATGACATACAAAGCCTTTTATAACCTGGCCCCTTCCTACCTTTCCCATCTTTCCCAGAAGTTTCCCATACTCATATATCAATGTATTTTAGGTAAAAAAAAAAAAAAAGCTGCATGACCAAATTAGTTTGGGCAACACTGCTATAAAAGTCTTATAATTAAATCAAAGGTGATAATAGTTGTAAAAGTATTAGCACAGTGCCTAGGATGTAGTAATCACTATATAAATGCTTATTTTTTCTCACTCCCTTTTATTCTATACCTTCTAATAACCATTTTAACACAGCACTAACTTTATGAAATGGAGAAATCGAAAAAAACCACCATTGAAAGCTGCAACTCACAATCTTTTTTTTCCTTCTTCTGACAGAGCATTCCTCATTTTCTTAAGACAAAATCTTCAGACACACTTTTAAAATGGCATTGACTCTAAAACCTCTATATCTAAAATTTGGGATATTTCCATTATGGTAACATCCAGGGAGTGTAAGTCTTAGCACTTAGGCTAATGGCGGGGTAGGGCGCAGAAAAGGCAGACTGACATAAAGATGATCAATCCTATCCCCTCCAAATCTAGCTTTCCAAAGTCATCACCAAAACTAATAATGAATATCACTACCCGTAGCCCTAATAGGTCCCCACCTAGAAGAGTCAAAGGGCCAGCCCTAGACTAAGTGGTAAGTTTGATCACCCTGTTCACATCCCTTTCATTATCTCTCTCATACCATTAGGTTTTTAAAAGTCACATGCTTCCCAAAGCCTCTCCTTAGTGCCTCAATCTCCCCGAATTACTCCCCTGCCCCATAAAAACTCTTGTCAGAAGAAAATAAGCTAAACTAATTAAGGTGGTAAAGACTGATACCTCTTATGAAAGCATTTACAAAAAGGATTTTATTACTTTATTCAACCCAAATGAATCCTTTCTTAGAAGAAATGCCAAAATTCTGTCAAAGCTAGGTAATTTCTAATTGAGAGGCAGAATTTTTTTTGAGGGAGTGGGGGGAGGAGTGAGTAGGAGGAACTCTTCCAAGTTCCACTCTCCCACCAAGAACTTGATCTCTGACTTTCTTTTGTATTTTAAGCTACTGATGGGATTCCTGACCGTTTTTAATGGTTAAAATCGAAATTACTTAAAAATAAATCTCTCTTCCAGCTGTGTGTGCGTGCGTGTGTTTTAAAATTACTCAGCAAGTAGCTTGAACACTTCTGTTTTCAAGGAACTTCAAAAGGCAAAAAGAAATGAAAAACAAAACAATTCTTTGTTATCGCTATATTTAAGTTACCTAAGAAGGTACCATGCCCGAGTACTGTAACAGAAGAATAACTTTTCAGAAAACACACAATGGGGGTTTTCAAAGGCGCAGTCAGCAAATTTTCTGCAACCATTCCAAGTTTCTCTCTGGCAAAACAAAAGTCTAACTTAAAAAAAAAACAACAGAAAAGAAAGATGCCAAAGTGCCATCAGAGAAATCCAGTATGTGGGCACAGGGCACTTTCTGCAAAATCAAGTTCACTGATCTTTAAAGGGCCAACCTGAAACACTTTTAGTCTTTCCCCCTCCCGAAGAACAAATGTTTTGGGTTTGGGCTTTTGAAAGCACCCTGCAGATGTCAGCTCCACCCAAAGGATCAATTTATTACGTGACAGCGGGTCTCAGTTTCTCCCCCGCTAGCATAGCTCAGGATGCTGCCCTAAGAGCGGCCCAGCCGCCTCGCTCGGGCCACCCCAGGTCCCGGCCCCAGAAGACGCTGCTCCTCGCCCTGGGACATCAGAGACGGCGGATTCCTCTGTGACACTCCGCTTCCTCCTTCTCCCCCTCCCCTCTCCTCCCCCCGCCCCCGGCCAAGAGGCCAGGAAAGCGCGCGGCCCCGCGCTCGCGCTTCCGAGACGGAAGGGAGCCGGGAGCTGCGAGGGGGCGGCGGCCTCTTCCCCAGCTGCGCCGAGGAAGGGGAGTCAGGCCCAGCAAGAGCAGCGAGACAGCCGCTCCGGGGCTGGGCAGCTGAGGGTTCAGAGGGTGGCCTCCCAACCTGGCTGGGCGGAGGGGGCAGCTGGGGGTCTGGGGCGTGAGAGGTCACTCACCGGCGGCTCATGGTACAGCGGCGCCTCCTCAGCTGCAGCCCCTACGGCCTAGAGCGTCTCCACGGACCCCAGAGTGCGGCCCCCAGGCAGCGCCATTCAAAAGCGGCCGCGCAGCCAGCTGGGATAGCAACTCGCCCTGCTCCGGCCCCGCCCCTCGAACGGAGGGGAAGGGAGGAGCAGCCCGCATTTCCAAGGGCTCCAGTGCCCCACTTTCCGCTACATCGCCCCCTGGCGGCAATATGTGCGCACTGCAGGCGCTTTGTCCCTGTGGCTCTTTCCTTGGAGCTGGAACCCTGGACCAATTCTATTCTCAATTCATAAACGTTTATTAAGCTCCTACTATATACCTGGCACTGTGCTAAGGGCTGGGAGAAAAAGAGGCAAAAAACAGTTCCTGCCCTCAGGAGCTTACAATCAAATGGACCAGCTCATCCCTAACACCATGGTGATGATAATGCATCAGAATAGAATTAATCTTCCCTATGCTCCATTTGTGGGAACGTCTCAAAGATTATAAGATTATCGATTTAGAGCTGGAAGGGACCTTAAAATCACCCTAGTCCAAACACCTCATCTTACAGGTAAGGAAATGGAGACTGAGAGGTTCAGTGATTTATTCAGGATTACAGTTAAGTGTAAGAGGTGGGGTTTGAACCCAAGGAACTCCATCTTTAAGGTGATGACCCTTAAATGGAACTGTCTGTAAACAAGATCCTGAAGTAATCAGAAATTCTCCTTGATGTTCCTTCAACCTACATAGAGAACTCACCAAGAAGTTAACAGTATTTTAGTTCAAGAAGGGAGCTTGATGATCATCTGGTCTGTCAACTTCATCTTATAACTAAGGGAACTGAGATCCAATAGGATAAAGTGACTTACTTAAGTCCCAGAAAACAGTAATGGACTATCAGGAGAAATATTTTGGGGTAAGATGAACTTTTCTAAAAGTCTCTCAAATCAAACCAGTTAACCATTCAGCCTCCAGCTAGAACCATCTTTGCTTTAAAGAGGAGGTAATTCTCAATGAGGAACAGATGAGTGGAGAGTGTAGGGATATAGACTTGGTTAATAGCTCCTGTCCTCATCAGGTGGGTGACTTTTGACCATTCCAAGTATGCCTCAGTGATCTCAGTATAAGAAAATGACCTCAAATGAGGATGCTACTTCTTCGCCCCCCCCAAAAGACTTAAAACCCCACACTAACTCATAGCTGGGAGACACCTTTAAATTTCTCTTTTTATATCCCCTAGCCTAGTACCTTGCACATAGTTGGACCTTAATAAATGCTTGTTTAATTGAATTGAATTGAAATTGGGAGGACTAGATAGACAGAAGGGGAAGATGATGAGTTTGGTTAATCAAAAAGTATCTATTAAGCACCTAATATGTAAGAGACATTGTGACATACCCTAGATACAAAGATAAAAATGAAATAGTCTCTGCCCTTATGAAGTTTATGTTCTTTTGGGAAGGTAGGCAACTTCTACACATATAAATATATACAAAATAAACACAAGATAATTATAGCAGAGGAGGAGAAGTACTAGTAACTGGGGGAGTCAAGTAGGTCCTTATCTTGAAGGTAGTGTTTAAGCTAAAGTCTGAAGAAAATTAAAGATTTTAAAAAGCAGAGGTTAGGAGAGTACATTCCAGGCATGGGCAGCAGCTTGTACAGAAGCACAGACATGGGAAATAGAATGCCACATGTAGGGAAAAACAAGAACACCATTTTGTCTGGATCATAGAGTATGTGAAGATAAGATTGGGGCCAGGTTGTGAGCAGCTTTAAATGATAAGCAGAAGAGTTTGTATTTGATCCTAAAGGGAAGAGGGAAACCCATTGGAGTTTATTGAGTAGGGGAGAGATATAGACCAGTGCCATAGGAAAAGTACTGTGACATTTGTGTGGAAAATAATGGATTGGGAGTGGGGAGAGAGAGGGAGGGAGAAAAGGAGGGGGGAGAGAAAGAGAGAGAGAGAGAGAGAGAGAGAGAGAGAGAGAGAGAGAGAGAGAGAGAGAGAGAGAGAGAGAGAGACTAGAGAAAAGGAATCAACTGGGACATAGTCCAGGCAAGAGAAGATGAGAGTTAGCATCATGGTGGTGACTGTGTGAGTGAAGGGGGTACATAAAATATGGCATCTGGGCATGTGAGATGAATAAAAAAGAATTAGTGATGACACAGAAATTATAAAACTAGGCACTTTCCAAAGAAATAGGGAAATTCAAAAAAGAAGTATATAGGGGAAGGAAGAAAAGATAAGTTCTGTTTTAGATATGAGTTTGAGATCCTACAGAACAACTATGACATATTGAGTTTGAATGTGATATGACATAAAAATTCAAAGAAATCAGGTGAAAATGTAGGTTGTGAGCTGGAAAAAGCTATCAGGCATAGAAATTATATTTGGGAGTCATACCCTAAAATAGTGAACAATAAAGAAATGGGAGTGGGTAAAAGGGAAAGTACAGAGAGAAAAGCACTAAGAACAGAAACAGGGGAATACCAGCACTTAACAGGGCAGAAAGAGGAAAAGGAACAAACAACAGTGACTGAGAAGAATTAACTAGAGAAAAAGGAGAGTCAGAAAACTAAAGAAGGAGACGTAGTCAACAAGCATGGAATTGGCATCAAGGTCAAGGAGAATGAAGAAAGAAACAGGTTGTTTAATTTGGTGATTAGGTGACCTTGGAAAGAACAGTTTCTTTAGAGTGGTGAGGTTGGAAGCCAGAATGAAGGGGATTAAGGAGAAAGCCTGTAGCCATGTAACTATGATTTCATCCTGACAGTGTTCTAGTGTTCATGCATTTTAAGTCAGGCCATCAGAGATATTTATATTTTGCTAAGTTTTAAAATAGTTATGCATGAAAATCTTTGTTAGACCAACATTCAGCTATGTGTTGGTAAGCAAAATGGGCTCTTAGTACTTAGTTCAACAAGTGCCCTTGAAGAGTTTGGCTTTTGTTTGCTTTGAGTGATTTAGTGTATTTCATTGAGTCTTACTAAGTGCTAAGCCCCAGGCTCTAATCCCTATTAGGTGTTAACATAACCTATGTGGATGTGAACCTCCCAGGGTCCTAAGAGGAGGGGCTAACTCAAGAGCCAATCATAGCAGCCTAAGTGTCTGAAGCCCTATAAGAAGAGAGGACAGAGCGACTTGTGCAAGGGCTCTCACTCCTAGTGGTGCTGAGGTGGAGACTCTGGGCAGCTGTAGCTTAGGGCCTTCCAGCTTGTAACCTGGATGCTGAGACTTTGTTAAACTCTGGTAACTATGAATTGGGATTTGAATCAGACAAGGTCTGTCTGTTGATGTTTGTAATTTGTTTGTATTCTGAAGTTCAGGGTGCTGGCTTTTTCCTCTGAGCTAAGTGAATGATATTTGTATGCTGAATTAAAGTAAGCTTGTCAACCCCTTAAACATTGCTTTCCTTACTAAAGCAGATCAAAAGAAGCTGTGCTTTTGCAGTGTGCTGGCAGTTTTCTGGGTGCTGGCTGTTGTTGGATCTTATACCCCCACAGAAGCTGCTAGCTGGATTGTTGAAACAAGCTACCTTACCATCTGGTACCTCAATTATAAAGTACTAGACAGCCCTGGCTAGGAAAAAACAAAAAACCAACAAACAACAATAACAAAATAAAACAAACAAGAACAAATCCTGATTCCTTAGAACGAACTGGCTATGAGATCAAAGCAATTATTAAAGGTTATGTATAGATTTTGGAGAACCTGCCCAAGAAATTTTTCCAATCTCTCTTAGTTTGGGGCAGATTTGCTCTTGCCACAGCTTAGAGTTACCTCTAAGGCCTTCCTAAGGTAGACTATCAATAAAGGAGGTTTCTACCCCTTTTGCACTGACCTACATAGGCTGGAAGTTGTGGATATACTTGAAGCCCTGGAGAAGGTGGTCGATGAGGAGAGTTTGCTCAGAGAGGATTATCATCCCTCTGAGCTCAGAAAGGCACACAAAAGTGCCTGTTAAATTCCTAACCACCCTTTAAAGCCTGGTCCAAGTGAGAAATAATCAAAGACATCAAAACAGGAAGAAGCTGTACTGCCCAACTCTCCCTTAAAGCTATTCCAACAAAGGCCTATAAATAGTGCCAAACTGAGTAGTGATCAGGAACTCTAAACTGAAAACAGAGCAAGTCATTTTTCCAACTCTGTTCAGGATAAGGAGACAGAGATCTGTGGGCATTGGGGATGAGGTGTAGACAGGAAGGTGCCGTGCAGAAACTTCTAGCCCAAGAACTAAACCAAAAGCTTAAGCTGGTAGTCTACTAGAGCAAGAAGCAGTTGGATTAAAGCAGAAACTGGACTGAGGGTTGTGCAGGGAACAGAAATAGGAACCAACTGGCAGCTGTAGACATGAGCTTAGGGAGGGGTGATCTATGTTGCATACAACGGCAAGCAGGGGTCATAGGCCTAAAAATGTGTCCTAGGCTAGAAACAGATGAAAGCAGCAAGTGGCTCTGAACCCAGAGCCTTAGATTCATCTCCTACCCTGGTTTATCTATAGCTGAGGAAGGTAGAAAGCTAAGACCAAGGGAAGGCCTGAAGCTATGTTATTCTGAGCCTCTGTAGCCTTTAGGGGATGTGGCCAGTAGCAATTTATTAGAGGTCCAACTGGGACTACATCTACAACCATGTCACTCAGACCTAAACCTGAAATAGGAGATCTCAAAGCTCAGAGCAAGAGGGCAGTATTCAAACTTTACCCTAGATAAAAGTGCTTGAGGTACACTGGAAATTTGCAGGTCCCCCTGAGCTACCCTTGATATCGTTGAGGAATACAACATTCAGTAGCTAAAGAAAGCAACATCAAGATGCCAGGAAATAGAGATCAGAACCAAACAAAGTCTAGACATTCCCTAAAGAAATGCAAAGAACCAGGACCTAACACAAGCCCCAGTTTGGAAAGTAAGACTGGAAAAAATGAGTATACATAAAAAGTTTCCCAGGACAAAGAGCTGTGATAGAAATAAGGACTCCAAAGACACAAGTCCAGAAGAAGGGAATGATTCCAAAATATATACATGCGAAGCCTCAAAGGAAAACAACTTAGATACAAGGTCAACTAGAATTCCTAGAATAAGTGAAGGAAGAAGGTTTTTTTTTTTAAGAGTTTCAATTTTATAAATGAAATGAGAGCACTTGAGGAAAGAATTAGAAAATAAATGAAAGCTTTAGAGGAAAGGATTAATAACAGTATAAGAGGTTAAAAAAAAAAACCTTGTCCAAGTAATAGGGTCCTTAAAAATTAGAATGGATCGAGCAGGAATGAAGAACTCCATGAAACAAGAAATAATAAAACAAAGTCAAAATACTGAAAAAAGAGAAGAAGTTGTAAGTGTCATATAAAAAAACAAATGACCTAGAAAACAGATCAAGGAAAATTAATTTTAGAAACATTGGACTACCCAAAAGCCAGAACCAAAAACCAAACTGAAACAAAACAAAAAAAGAGCCTGGATTTCATATTTTTTTTAACTGGGAAAAAATTGGGAAAAGTAAAAAATAGAAATAATTCATCCTTTATGTCCTGAAAGAGATCTCAAAATGAGTGCTTCTAGGAAAGTTATAGGAAAATGCAGAACTCTCTGGGGAAAATGAAATATTGTGAGTAACCAACCAGAAGTAAAGGGTTTGGGTAATGAGGCAGCACAGTCAGGATCACACAAGATTTAGCAGCTACTACGGTACAGAATTGGAAAGATTAAAATATGATATTCCAAAAGCCAAAGACTTGGCAATTCAGAACTCACCGTTAACTTTGAAGGGAGAAGTTTCAGTTGAATCATAAGGTCAGAAGCCATATTGAAAGAGATTAAGGAGTGAGTGAGAAGAAAGTAGAGAAAGTAAAAGTAGACAGATGTTTCAAAGAATTTGGCTAAGAAAGAGAGGAGAGCTATAGGATACTTTGAAGAGAAGGTAGCATCTAGTTAAATTCTGGGTTGTTTTTTTTTTTAAGAATGGAAGAGATTTGTGCATATTTGAAGGCAGTAGAGAAGGAACCAGTTGATAGGAAGAAGATTCTACTGAGAGGTGGGATGGTTAAGAATGCAATCTACTAAGAAAACAGAATGGGATGGGATGAAGTGCAAAGAGTCCCTGCCCTCAAGGCATTTATATTCTAAGAAGCCAAAGGATACTAGCTTACTTGAATTGAATTGAATCGAATATTCCTCTGTGTGTCTAATACAGTGGACCAAGCACTACAGAGAGAGACAGAAAACAATAAAAAGAGGATATGGAACCCTTGACTTTTTAAGAAACTGGTATATTGGCAAGGTACTTAACCTTTATTTGATTTACACAACTCCCTAATGCCTACTAATATATATATGTATATATATACATATATATGCATATATATATATGTATATATATAATCTCATTTGTTACTTACAATAACTTTGTGGAGACAGCTAGGTAGCACAATAGAGTACTGAGCATGGAGTCAGGAAGACCTGTTCTCAAATCGAGCCTCAGGCAGTTACTAGCTGTGTGACCCTGGCAAATCACATAACCTCTGTTTTCCTCAGTCTCTTCAAATATAAAATAGTAATAATAACTGAACCTACCTTTCAGCATTGCCATATCAAATGTAATATTTGTAAAACATTAAGCACAGTGCCTGGCACACATTAGGTGCTATATGAATGCTTATTGCCTCCTCTCTCTTGTTCTATAGGTATTATTCTCCTTATTTTATAGATGAGAGAATTGGGGCTCAGAGATTTTAAGTAATTTGCCTATTGTCAAGCAGTTACGCAGTATTGGAGTAGAATTTAAACCTATTTCCCTTATGATTCCAAGTCTTACATTCTTTCCATTGTGTCATCCTGCCATCATGGAGGACCCCATCTCTATTTCCTGCTCCAATCCAGGTCCTTGTATCCAGGATATTAAGAGAGTAGGATTAAATAACCACTTTGAGCCATTGTAGGAGCCTAGAGGAGCCACTTTGAGGTATAAGAAATGTGTGGGATGAAAGACCCTCACCAATTAAATTTATAATAAGGAGCCATCTCAGGGTGGGAACAGAAATAAATTTTATTCAATTATCGAGAACAGGGCATCCTCTGCTAGAATAGATCTAGCAAGGGAGGCACTTTACAAGGAGCAAAGCACCAATAATTATAACTAACATAAGAGAATTCCCGCCCACCTCTGACCCTTCTCACCATTGGCTGGGAGGTGGGCTTACAATCTTAGCACGAAAGGTAGACAAATAACCGGGAAATTGAGGCACAGAAACTCCAATTCCCATTCTCTTAGTTAATGATTACAACTGAGGTGACATCTATAAATCTAACAAAGGAAAATAAGATAAGGGGAGGGGGGAGACCCTCTCTATTCTCTTACAGTACTTTTACAGTAAAGGAAAGCAGGTCGCAGTGACCCTATTCTTACTGAGCAAATCTTTAAACCAGAACCAGAAGAAAGAACAAAAAGTTTCAGGGTAAACTTTCCCAGAGGCTGAGCCATCAGACTCTCATGGCCTCAGAATTTTTTTCACTTCCCTATTTCTTGATTTTTAAACATTTCTTAGTGTGTGTATATATATATATATATATATATATATATATATATATATATATGCACACACACATATGTATTTATACATATCTTCTCTGTGAAGTACCTAATTTTAGACTGAGTTCAGTAAACCAGTTGTTAGCAGCGGCAGGGCCAGGACCCACCATGTCAGCAGTGGCAAACTAGTTGTTAATTTATTTGAATCCCACCACTGAATGTAACCCTTCAACAACATTCATAATATCCAGACCTAAGAAGAAAATGGTAGAGAAGCAAATGGGAACATCTCATTTTCATATGTAGCACCCGCTCTGGAGGTACTCCCCTAAACTTGCACTACCACTGGCAGGTTGGATCCCTGGAAGGGCAACTTATACCTCACGTTCTCCAGGCAACCCTGAATAGCTATACTCCTAATACTTTAGCTCGTGATCTTTCACTATTGTGTTACCCATTAAGAACCAGCCCATGGACTCAATTACTTCTTAGCCAAAGTATTTATGCAAATACAAAGAACAATAGTTAAATAACTTCTCCTTCAAAACCAAATGCACTGTGGTATGAGCAATAGCCTAATCTCCTCCCCCATGTAAATTTAGTTTTGTCCAGTGGTTTTCAGTTCTGTTGGACTCTTTGTGACCCCCTTGGAGTTTTCTTGGCAAAGATACTGGAGTGATTTGCCTTTTCCTTCTCCAGTTCATTTTATAGATAAAGAAACTGAGGCAAACAGGGTTTAGTGAATTGCCCAGGGTCACACAACTACTAAGTATCTGAGGCCAGATTTTAACTCAGGTCTTCCTGATTCCAGTCTTGCCATTCTATCCACTGCACCACCTAGCTGCTATGTAATGAAAAACTATTGTGCTGTAAGAAATGACCATCAGGAAGATTTCAGAAAAACCTAGGAAGACCTATATGAACCGATGCAAATGAAGTGAGCAGAATCAGGAGGACATCATACACGGTAACAGCATTATTGTAATGATGATCAACTGTGAAAGATTTAACTACTCTGATCAATACAACGATCCAAGAAAATTCCAAAGGATCCATCATGAAAAATACTATCTACCTCCAGAGAGATCAAATGAACTTAGTGCAGATTGAAGCACGCTTTTTTCACTTGCTGTGTTTCTTTCTTAATTTTGCATGACTTTACATATATATATATGATATCAAATTCCTTGCCTTCTCAAAGGATGGGAGAGGGGCAGGAAGGAGGGAGAAAATCTGGAACTCCAAAAAAAATTTTACATGAATGTTAAAAATAGTTAATTTTTGAAATCCTTGAAACTTGATTTGCGCAGAGGACTAAAATCTCATGCTATTGCTATCACTTCCTGGTCCCCTGAATGCAAAGAAGCCAGGAAGAGCTCCAAGTGGGCTTTCCTTGCAGGAAGGCAACTCAGAGGCAGGAGAGCTTCACTCAGCAGAATCAACTTAGGATGACCCTTGTTAAATATTCTCCTGCTATGAAAAAATGAAATCTTTTGTCAGCCGCTGAATGACTTACACTTGTCTCATTGTATTCCAACAGGAGACTGGCCTGAGTCAAGCACAACCCAAGGCATGCACTCTCATAACTATACTGGGCGGGGGGGGGGGGGGGGGGGGGGGGGGGGGGGG
>CM053624.1:144317020-144372323 GCA_028646595.1 Phalanger gymnotis | reverse complement strand
TTTGGGTCTCCTTTAGCAAGTCATTGACTTGTTTTTCATGGTTTTCTCTCATCCTTCTCATTTCTCTTCCCAATTTTTCCTCTACTTCTCTAACTTGCTTTTCCAAATCCTTTTTGAGTTCTTCCATGGCCTGAGACCAGTTCATGTTTTTCTTGGAGGTTTTTGTTGTAGGCTCTATGACTTTGTTGACTTCTTCTGACTGCATGTATTGGTCTTCTTTGTCACCAAAGAAGGATTCTAGAGTCTGAGACTGAATCTGGGTGTGTTTTTGCTGCCTGGCCATGTTCCCAGCCAACTTACTTGACCCTTGAGTTTTTCAGTGGGGTATGACTGGTTGTAGACTAAAGAGTTCTATGTTCACGCTTGGGCTGATGCGCTGCCACACCAGCACTCCTCCTTCCCCAAGAATCCCCAACCCCTACTGGGCTTAGATCTTTAGCAGGCTCTTCACTCCTGCTCTGATCTGCCACTTAATTCCTCCCACCAGGTGGACCTGGGGCCAGAAGCAACTGCAGGTGTAGTTCTGTAGCTGCCCCACCTCTGCTGCCCCAGAACGGGTGGCCGAACCGCAAACTCCCTGTCCCCGCAGCTTTTCCCACTAACATTCTCTGTTGTCTTTGCTGTATGTGGGTTGAGAGGTCTGGTAAATGGCACAGCTCACTGATTCAGGGCGCTAGGGCACACTCCGTCTGGCTCCCAGTCTGGTCGGTCCGCGATCTGGTCGGTTCATGCTGCCCACGCTGGGCTCTGCTCGGCTCAGCTCCGCTCTCCTCAGCTCCCAGCTCCATGCAGGATAGACCTTACCCAGAGACCATCCAGGCTGTCCTGGGCTGGAGCCCTGCTTCCCTCTGCCACTTTGTGGGTTCTGCAGTTCTAGAATTGGTTCAGAGCCATTTTTATAGGTTTTTGGAGGGACTTAGTGGGGAGCTCATGGTAGTCCCTACTTTCCAGCCGCCATCTTGGCTCCACCCCCCCCCTTTGCTTGTATTTCTATCCCCAGAACTTAGCATAGTGCCTGGCACATAGTAAGCATTTAATAAATCATTGTTGACATATTTCATATAGGGTTTTCTACACTGATGAATTTAGAAGTGAGTCCCATATTTGGGCTGGTATTTTTTTTAAGGCTGAGCACAGAATAGGAGAAGTAACCTTTGTTCATAACTCATAATTCTTTATTATATTTATTTTCCAATGCAGTTTCCACTAGGCCTAAAATAAATAACTAATAATTGTTAATTTCTTTCCCTATTGGATTAATTTATGTTTAAGTAACTTTCTTGATGATCTCTTAAAATAATGAGATGCCCTAGATTTATTTCCAGGTTTCTCGAAATTTTTCTCCAGTTTTTTCTCAAAAAATACAAGTTACTATGCAAAATCTTAAATAAATAAATGCAAACTGCTGACAATCATGTGGAAAAAATGTTCCAAGTCACTAATAATAAGAGAAAATCAAATTAAAACAACTCTGATGTTCTACATTATATCCATGAATTTGGCAATGAAGATTAAAAAGAAAAATAGCAATTGATGGAGAATAAATAAATTGGTGTATTGTTAATGGAGCTGTAAATTGGTTCAACAATTCTGGAAATAATTTGGAACCATACTCCAAAAGTCACTAAAATGTACAAACCCTTTTCCCATTGGTATTACTATTAGATATGTACCTTAAAGAGGTAAAGGACAGCGGGTACAAATGTACAAATATGTACAGAAATATTTATAGATGCACTCTTAGTTGTAGCAAAGAACTTGAAACAAAACAGAAATCCAGGAATTGGTGAATGGCTGAACAAGTTGTGTTATATGCATGTAAAGTAATTTTATGGTGCCATAGGGGAAAGTGTAAAAGGAATAAATATTGATATAGCATTCACTACATTTCAAGCACTGTGTTAAATCCTTTACAAATATTATCTCATATGATTCTCACAACAATGCTGAGATATAGGTACTGTTATTATCCCTATTTTACAATTGAGGAAACTAAGGCAAATAGAAGTTAAATGACTTGCCCAGGGTTACACAGCTACTAAGTATTGAAACTGGTTTTCAACTCAGGTCTTCCTTACTCCAGGGCCTAGTACTCTAGTGACCACACCACTTAGCTTCTGTAAGAAATCAAGAATATGTCGGAGAGATTTGTATGAACTGATGCACAGTAAGGTTAGCAGAACTGGTAGAATAATGTATGTAGAAACAACCCAGAAAAACCTCAAATCTCTGACCAAAGCATCAAACAATCAAGAGCATAAAAGACAGAAGATGAAACATACTTTCTACCCTTTGAACTAGAACTGGTGTCTGCAAATAGCAGCCTATGGGCCAAATCCTGTCCACACCTATTTTTTAATAGCCCTTGAACTAAGAATGATTTTTGTATTTTTAAATAAAGTTTTATTGCATTTAAAAATGTAAAAATCATTCTTAGGTATTAGGCAATACGAAAACAAGGGGCATCTAGAGTTAGCCCTTAGGCTATAATTTGTTGACACCCTGGACTAGAAGTACAAACTTAGACATTTCTAGATGTGGCCAAACTGTTGATTTGTTTTACCTGACTATTTATGGTTTTTATAAAGAAATATATCTGCTGGAGAGAGTGGAAGATGGGTTGGAGGACTGTGATAGACATAGAGAAAAAAAGAAAAAAAGTTATGATATTTCATTCATTGAACTGAATTAACCTAACTGTTATAACTTGGGCTTCTCCAAGGATGCCCAGTTTTAACACGGAGCTGACCTTTGAGTATAGTCAGTTTGTCTAATGGGGAGCGCCTCCTCCCATCCCTTAACATGTGGATGAGGTAGTCTCCTTTGATTTGCTGACTGTGTCTTTAAAAGTGGTTAAACTGAGCCATGTGATCTCTTTTCCACCATCTTTTCTATTGTGCTTTTTTCAGTGACTCCAATCTGCTGTGCCTAGCATGGAGACCATGAACTGAGAGGGTAAGGACAGTCCTTCCCCATCTTACCTCTCTTTTATCTTAGCTGTGAGAAATGGATCTGATGTGTCTGTTTTGTGTTGTTTGTCCTCAGTTTCAGGTGCTAGATGCAATACTTATGTGACTGGGAGTTTGAGCCATGATGACTTTAGAGCCAGAAATGCAGCCAGCCAGCCAGCTAACCTACTGAAACAGTAAGGCAATAATAATGGAGATGATAATTGTCAAAATGGCTATGTAATTCTGTATCGCAAAGTATACGAGACTCTCCATAAAGAAGGTAGAAGAAGTAAACCATTTTTTCAGACACCAGAGAACCATATTGCATAACCAAATGCTCAGCTCCCACAGCCATTCAGTCCACTTCATCATAACGGCAAGGAATCCAAAACATTCAATACAGATTATGACAACATGGAGCCTGGCCATCCTAAAACCTCTCTAACCCCCTGAATGAGGCGATGATAGTCTCTTTGTTTCTTTTTGCCTTTTGTCTATTAAATTTGTTCGTAAGATTTGTTTCCTGCAGGCTTAGTACCATCCACCTGCAGATGCTTGATCGCTTAAGTCAGATGTCACCCTCTGATGTGTTCAGATGTCAACTCTGGACCTGTCCACAACTGTGATGTGTCGTCTTTGGACCTGTCCATGACTGTGATGTGTCATCCCTGGACCTGGCACCAACTGAGCTCCAGATGCCAGCTTGCTAAAGAACTTACCTCTCAAATAGGACTCTTTATCTTTGGGGCAGGGACAGCTCTACATAAATTTCAGCAGGAAGACGTTTTGGAGGATGAGACCTTCTCCCCTTACCCCAAGCCCATTCATTGGAGGGGGGAATGATGACATTGTTTTATATACTTTTCTTGTGTTATCTCTGTTATATTGTTGTGTAAAGTTCTTTGACACCAGTTATCCCAGAATTCCCACTGCCCTGTGTAATGGAAAAAAAAAAAGATCTTGGGGCTGAATGTAGTAGCAATTAGATTTGAAGATCTTTCCCACCCATTAATAGGCCATGTGACCTGCTTACATCACAGGAAGCCCAAGACATATATGGTGGGAAGAGCTTCCTGACAGGAAAAGGAAGTTATGTAACAGAAAATGCTGAAAGAGAGAGAGAAAGACAATATGGCTGCTGGTGGCTGCTAGTGGCTGCCCTTAAGATTGTTAGAACTGAACAGACTGATTAAGCTGTACTGTGAGTTTGTTTTGGGGAAGACCCCAGCAGGGGGTCAGAGAGGTTTCAGGATGGCCAGGCTCCATGTTGTGATATTCTGTATTGCATGTTTTGGGTTCCTTGCTGTTATGCTGAAGTGGACTGACTGGCTGTGGGAGCTGAGCATTTGGTTATGGGATATAGTTCTTTGGTGTCTGAATAAATGGTTTACTTCTTGTATACTTTGTGATACAGAACTACATAGGCATTTTGATAATTATCATCTACATTGCTATTATTGCCTTACTGTTTCACCTACTAGGCTAGAAGCCCTAAGAAGCCAGGGTGAGCCCAAGAAAGGTTTTAAACTTGGAACTGGGACTGTGCTCTATGGGAATGGAGCTAAATTGTGAACCTAATTCCCTTCTCCTGCCCAAGGACTGAGGTAGTACAAGAAGGAAAGGAATTATGTCTCCCATGTGTGAGTGATGGGGTGCTTGTGTGCCTGTGCTTGGAACCCAGTTCCAAAATCACATCTCTCCCTAGCCTTAAAACGCTGTCCTTAACAATTTCTCTCTAGAGAAACACAACAGCATGCCCTAGCAAAACACTTATCTCTCTTCCTGATACAGTGGCCCGCTGTACCTATAGAATATATTAGTTCGTGCAGCTGTGTACGTGCTGTACTGGCCATATACTGGATCATAGAGATATTTACTACTCACTGACCTATGATACCCATGCTAGACCTAGACGTATGTATACTCCTTTACATTTATCTTATCTAACAAGGCATTGATGGGAGCAGCCTGCGTATTTCCCAGTTAGTCCTGACCGTTAGTTAACTTAGTGACATTTCAGGTCTAAAACCACACCTCCATGTAGCCCCCCCCCCCACCTTGGGCTATTTCCCAGTGAACTCTGGGTAAGGTACCTGTGCAGTAGATACAAAAAGTGCATGTTCCTTTAAGAACTGACCACCTCTTAACCACTCCCTAATCCCACCCTGAATCACCTAATTAATATATTTGGAACATGTCTTACTCAATTTTAACCTATATAAACTTTATCTGCACTCTTGTAAGGTTGCAAGTTCCCTAAGGACTCTGGAAAGCATAATATATCTTTGCCATCTTGACTTAAAGAATGCTTGAGATCATGAATTCATTCCAGATGGCCCCAACCCTCTCCAGTACTCTGGTCCTTGAGGGGTACCCCCCAGTGACCCTTTCTGGGTACTCCAGTCTTGGGGTTCCTGGACTTTGTCTCTCAAACCTCAACATTTTGAGCAATACATTTGTGTATTTTAAAATTTATTTTTGGAAGCAAATATTCTTTTGTAAAAGTTTTTGTGTTATATTGTAAAAGCTAACTAAACAAGCTTGGGTGGTTGTTTGATGTTTAATATTAAGTTTTGAATAACTAGGTAGATGGATACAGTTATTAGGTACATGCAAATAAATAAACAAAACATGTAATTTAAAAGTATATAAAAGCTGAAGTTTTTTTTTTTAAAAAGTAGATCAATTTAAGAACCTGAATAATACGGGAAAAAAAATGAATTCTAATCTCAAGTGCATATTAATTAATGTGCAACTGATGGAGTTGTAAATTTGCCCAGTCATTCTGGAAAGTAGTTTGGAAGTAGGCCAAAAAA
Organism: Phalanger gymnotis; assembly: GCA_028646595.1. Taxonomy (NCBI): domain Eukaryota; kingdom Metazoa; phylum Chordata; class Mammalia; order Diprotodontia; family Phalangeridae; genus Phalanger; species Phalanger gymnotis. The sequence continues at coordinate 144,366,556 of CM053624.1, read as the reverse complement.
GTCTCTAACACACATATACCCTTTGACATGGTGACAACACTACTAGACCTATACCCAAAAGACATCAGAGAAAATTGAAAAGAACTCACGTAAAAATAAAAAATATTCATAACATTTCTGTAGTAGCAAAGAGCTGGAAACTAAGGAAGTGCCCATAAATTCAAAAATGGCTGAACAAATGGTATATGCATGTAATGGAATAGTATTGTGTCATAAGAAATGATGATGGGGATACTTTCAGACAGACCTAGGAAGACTTGTAGGAACTGATGGAGGACAGAACTAGAAGCACAATTTGTATAAGAGTAGCAAAATTGTAAATAAAAACAACTAAGAAAGACTTAAGACCTCTCATTAATGCAATGGTCACTTACAATTCCAGAGGACTGGTGATGAAGCATCTCTATCTTATCCACCTCCTAAAAATGAGGTGCAAAATGAGAGAAATATTTTCAGACATGGTATGTGGGGGATTTTTTTTTTGATTGACTATGCATATTTATTACAAGTCTTTTGTTTTCCTTTTGGTTTGGGGGGAAGAATTGAGGAATAGGACACAGGGAGGATAGCAACAGTTAAATAAAAAAAGAAAAGAAAAGAGGGTCGTTGAAGCATTTTTAAAAAATGCACAAATAAGAACAGACGGAAGATCAGTAGGAAACAGAAAAGCAGGATATCTTTGAAAATAACACTTTGGATTTGTTGTATACTTGGAGGGAGAAGTAAGCTGAATATGGTGCAGATCTGTGTCTGCATGTGTAATACTCATTCTGATCTGCTTTGTGTATGGAAATGCTTATCTTATTTGGATTTTGTTAAATTTCGATTAAAAAATAAAATTTTAAATGAGAAAGAAGTAATGTTTTTGAGTCTTCTTTGTTTAATGCATTTCTTTTATGGTTGAGGAAATAAATAGCTGCACTGTACCTGAGGCAGCATAGTGGAGTGAATAGAGAGCTGACCTTGGGGCCAAGAAGTCCTGAATTCAAATCTTACCTATACATATAGTGGTTGTGTGACTTTGGGCAAGTGATTTTATCTTTCAGTAGGCAACTCTCTAAGACTATATGTTGCCAAGAGAAGGTGCCAATCTGTGTTGATGATTAGAGTTCTCATTCAGGGGTTCCCTGTACAATAAAAGTCCTTCTACCTCATTTCAACCATTTTATACGTTGAGTAGACTTTCAGAAGGGATCCCACCAATGGAAGAGACACCAGACGTGAATAATGCCTAAACTTTGTTTTAAGGGATTTTCCCTAGAGCTCTGGGGTATGGTAAAATGATGCAGAGTGAGAAGGAAAAAAACTCCCAAGCCCCACCTTAGGGTCAGGATCCCACAGGAATGCATCTAGGTTCCGTGTCAGTCAACAACTGGGGTTACTTTAGGTGACAATTGGAAACCCATGGAAGTTCAATTCCAGTTTAAAACTGTAGTCATATGAAATTGAGGGAGATGTGGCTATATATAGGGTGTCCCAAGTGACGGAAAGCTACACTTTTTTTGGTTCACCCTGTGTTTTTTTCACATTCTTGGTTAAAAATAAAGTTTTCAGTTTACAGAATATCTCTTGCTTCTTGTTACTTGAGGACTGTAATTGATTGATTCCAACAGAAAAGAAGGTCAGAGCTTTATAGATGCTTACTGCTTAAGTCTCTTAATGAGGAATTGTGGTTATACATTACCCGACATAGAGTAGAATTGTAGAGACAAAAACTGATCTTCAGCGCCCGCTTGTGGCCAGCATTTCGCTATGACTGACTTAGTATATCCTGCAAATCACTTGACTATTTATTGATCTTGTAGAACACTATTGTTTTTGAGGGATTGAAGGATTTTTTTTTAAAATAACAATCTCAATGCTTTAGTTTTTTTGGTGATTCTGACACATTGGTACGAATTGAAGTGGGCACTTTGACCCCACTTATCTCCTCCTCAGGATTTTTAAGTCTCCATAGAGGTTTGTGAGAATCTTTTCCCTGTTGCCATTGGTTTGAGTCCTCAATGGCTGTGTTCCCTCCATTGTTAGGGGGCCAGTGACCTGCACTGTTTCATTTAACCGCTTAACATTAAGTAGCTTGAAATTTTTATTCACATATTTTTCATTTTAATAAATAAAGCATATTTATAGCTTGGGTTTTTGAATCACAGATAGAACTGAGGAAAACCTCTAGAGACCCAAATAGTTAACAGCACCTATGCTATTAATGCTAAAACGAATGCATGCTCTTTTGCATATTAAAGTAACCTATATATATATCAAAGACTGTAAATGTACCTCACACAGCTGATTCCAATCTAATAGAAGTAGGATTCTCATCTGAAAACCATGCAACTGATATGAACTCCCCTTGTACTGTAATGTAGAGGAGACCACAGCTTAGTCACTTCTATGTGAATTAGAGGTTATTTCTGGACAGTTTAAATCCATAAATCATTTCCCAAAGTTTGTTGTTGTTGTCATTTCAGTTATGGCCATGACCCCATTTGGAGTTTTCTTGGCAAAGATACTAGAGTGGTGTGCCATTTCCTTTACCTCATTTTACGGATGAGGAACTGAGGTAAACAGGATTAAGTGACTTGCCCAGGACTACACACCTATTAAGTGTCTGAGGCTGGATTCACATTCAGGTCCTCCTGCCTCTAGAGCCAGCTTTGGATCCACTGCACCATCTAGCTGCCCAAGTTAACATTTAGGCTGAAGGTATTCTGCACAAAGGCTATTCCATTGAAGAACACAGGACAATGTCAGAGGTTTAAGGAAGAGGAACATTGATAGTCACTTCTTCAAATTTTAGATACTGTCATAACTCATCAATATAGCAGTTGGACTGGATCTTACCTCATTAGATGTCCAAAGATTTCTTGTTGGCATTAGTACCAAGTAACACCCCACAGACTTCTGGCATCTTCACTTGGCCTATAAGATCTTGTCTACTTTTTAGGGTATTAGAAACTTTTATTTTATGATCCCCATTATAGATCTCAACACTTCCAGGTGTTTCCTTTGGCAGGTATGCCTTTTGATCGACATCTTTTTTGGTTACCTTTACCAAAAGGAGATCCTGTTTCTTGCAGCAGACAGTCATTCAGGGCTCTAGCAATTGGCATAAACCCTGAAATATCAGACCATCTAAAAGCACTTGATTATAGTTTTCACTGCCTTTGAGAACTATGCTTTGCTTCATTCAGTAAGTCTCAGATAAGACATCTTTGGCTCTGAGGACTTTCAGTCTTATCTAACTCATCAAGTTAGACATCTGGATTTTCTTCTGCTGCTCAATTTGTTTCTCTTCCTCACAATATTCCATTATCTTCAGTTTTTATGTTCGCACAGGACAGGCTTTCTCAACATTGAATTCTTCTGTTTTTCATTTCTTTCTTCTGCCTTGTTATTTGTTCGATGAATACTATCATATGTTTGATCTGCTTTTGGATATAGGCATCATTGAGGACCATGGTGACAGCAATGGCTACACGGAATTTCAACCTCCGAGAACCACTGAAGATGGGGCAGCCCACTAGGTAGCTTTTACAAAGGAATATTTACTTCATATATTTGTGAACATGTCAAGAACAAATTACAAGCATTTTCCTCCATACTTTGAAGGCATAATTCCCCCTACACCTCAGTCAGGAAAGGAGGGATGGATATTAGACTAAAAACTTAGCTCACTTTCTACATAGCATTACTTCTACCCAAATGCCACCTTAAAGGTGGCATCAATGTGGAATGAGCCTTTCTGGTAGGCTGGGGTGCCAAAGGTCACTCTTAAAGTTTCTCCTTGGTCCTAGGGGCAGATTGATTCTAGGCTAGCTATAACACCTAAATCTGACTCCCAGATTCTTTTTGCTTGGACTTCCGAACTTGACTAGAAATTCCACTCCCTGTACTAGAATGGAAAGGAATGAACAAACAGGCTAAAGTAGATCCCTTTTCTCGGGAGCCACATGACCTCAGAGGGGAAAAAAGCCCTGAGGTCTTTCCCCTTCTCGCATAACTTCTCATAGCACAGCATCGCACTGTCAGAACTCAGCTGAAAACCAAAAAGTGAAGTGGTCAATATTTACTCAGATACTTTTGAAGATGCTGACAGCTCTAGATATGTAGTCCATTGAAAAAAAATCCCTTCTTTAGTATATGGTAAGCCAACTCAAAACAGGCATAGTATATCTACAAATGCTCTGCAATCTCTCCAAGGCACTTCCCTTCCTTGACATCATGATTCCCCAGGGAGTATCCTTCAGGTACAGATGCCATCTGAGCAAGCTGATGGGGTGCCAGAGTCCCTTTACACAGGAATCAAGAGTAGCTCACCCCACCTTCACAACAGAGAATTTTAGGCATAGGTGATATAGACATCAGTTTTTATGGTGTTATTTTGGGGCGCAGATTAGGTCCCGCCGTGTGATGTAATACCTGAAATTCCATCATTAAGGGATTCATCCTATTGGCTAGAGCTTTTGGTAGCCTTTGTACATAAAAGTTCTTCACTGGTAGAGGTAACTCCTTAACTTTACTTTACATCTTAATGTGAATATTGCGTAAATCACTTTCTGAAACATAGATTTTGATGGGAGGAAGAATAGCAAGTATGAAAGAAATGAGGCCTAAGAAATGAGGGCAAGAGATAGAAATGCTACGTAACAAAAACCTCAGAACATTATATTCAAACCCACTTGTAAAAATAGGTATTTAAAACTACAAATATTACCATAAGTTTATCAATAAATCTAAATCCCCTTCTCATTTTTCGTGTATATTCACATATATATAATTATTAAAATCATGTAGCCAGGGATAGCCTCAATTATCAACTAGAAGGCTATTGCAACTCTTCATGCATAAGGTAAAATTTTTATCTTAAATGTTCATACATAAGGGCCTGCACAGGGTAGCAGCTGCATAAGAAGAGAGAGAAGAGTACTTAGCTGAAAGACATTATGAAAGTAGAATTGACAGGACTTGGCAATAGATTGGAAAGGGCAGGAGATGATGGTAAGAGAGAGTGAGGAATTAAGAGTGACATCTAGTTTGAGAACCTGGGATAAGAAATGGAGGTGGCTTTGGCAGTAATAGGAAAGTTAGGAAGAGGGGAACAATATCTTTTGGGGGACAGTAGCTTTTCAGGGAAAGATAGTGAGTTTAGCTTTAGATATGTTGATGGACATAAGATGGGCATCCAGTTTGAGATGTCTAATAGGCAGTTAGAGATGAAAGATTAGAAGTCAAGAGAGAGATTAGGGTTAGATGAATAGATCTGAGAATCATTTGCAGAGAGATGATAATTTAATCCATGGAACCTGATCATATCTCCAAATCAATTATATAGAAGGAAAAGAGTAGAGTACCTAGGACAGAGCCTTGGAGGAATACCAACAGTTACTAGCATGACTTGGATGAAGATCCAGTAGAAGAGGCTATGAAGGTGCAATCAGACAGGTCAGAGGAGAACCAGGAGAGAACAGTGTCAAAAAAATCTAGAAAGTAGAGAGCATCAATTGATCAATAAACACATATTAGGGCAGCTAGGCAGTGCAGTGAGTAGAGCACCAGCCCTGGAATCAGGAGGACCTGAGTTCAAATCTGGCCTCAAACACTTGACACACTTACTAGCTGTGTGACCTTGGGCAAGTCACTTAACCCCAATTGCCCTGCCTTCCCCCCTCCAAAAAAGACTATAACATTTATTAGGTACCTACACGTACCAGGTACTGTGCTAAGCGATATGGATACAAAAAGAGGCAAAAGACAGTCCCTGCCTGCCCTTAAGGAGCTTACAACTTAATAGGGAAGACAACATGCAAACAAGTATATACATAGCAAACTATATACGTGATAAATGGGCAATAATTAAAAGAGAGAAAGCACTGGAATTAACAGTATCAAGGAAAAAGTGTGAGCAATAGCATCAAAGGCTGCTATAAGAAGGATGAGGATTGAGAAAAGACCATCAGATTTGGCAATTAATAAATCACTGGTAACTTTGGAAAGAACAATTTCATTTGAATTTGAGCAGTGAGGTGGCACAGTGGATAGAACACCTGGCCCGGAGACAGAAAGACTTGTCTTCCTGAGTTTAAAGCTGCCCTCAGGCATTCACTAGCTGTGTGACACTGGGCAAGTCACTTGACCCACATTGCCTCTATTTCCTCATCTGTAAAATGAGATGGAAAAGAAAACGGCAAACCACTCCAGTATCTTTGCCAAGAAAACCCCAAATGGGGCCACAAAGAGTTGGACACAAGTGCAATTACTAAACAACAACAACGTTTCAGTTGAATGATCAAGTTGGAAGCCAGACTGAAGAAAGTTAAGAAGAGAGTGAGAGAAAAGAATTGAAGACTGCCTTTTATAAATGTAGATAGAATTCTTAATTGTAGGTGGACCTCTCAAGGAGTTTAACTGTAAACAGGAAGAGAAATATAGCATGATAACTGGAGGGTTTTTTTTTTTAAGGACTAGAAGACATGGACACATTTGTAGGTAGCAAGGAAAGTAGCCAGCAGAAAAGGAAAGACTAAAAATGAATGAGAGAATGGGGGAAATAGAGCAATCTATTGGAAAGGATGAGATGGAATAGGATCATTTGTGCAGGTAGAGGAGTTTACCTTGGCAAGGAAAAGGACCGCCTTCTTCATGTGAAACAGGAATAAAAGAAGAGATAGTTACAGAAGACATTTGTGTGATGTGTAATAAAAGAAGGGGAGAAGAGGGAGATCTTGGAGGGATTTTTCAGTGAAATATGAGACAAGATTCTCAACTGAGAGGGTGGGAAATAGAAACCTATATAAGGTTTGAGGAGGGATGAGAAGATTTGGAAAAGCTGCTGTGGTGAATGGAATAGTGAATTGATTAGGGAGGTGTAAAAGCATTACGTTGCTATAGTGAGAGCAAAGTGGAGATTGTGTAACTTAATTATATTGTGAACTCAGTAAGCATGGTTTCATTATTTTTCTCCAGCTTCATTTAGCAGCACATGAATAGGAGTGAAAGAAGAAGATGATGGGAATATTCCAGGCTGAGGCATAAAAGGGCAAAAATAATGATAGAATAATGGTGTCAAGATAAGGAAGAGAGGAGAGTATAGCCAGTGCCAGGGTGATGGCCTGGGAAAGAAATGAGGGGTGGAGTGGAAGGATCACTTGGAGTAGAAAGTCACAAGGAGGATGAAAAACAGAGTTAGGGGTTGTAAGGCAGAGGGAACGGGGTAATGACAAAAGATTATGGGCAGATAAAGGAATTTCAGAGTTTGTGAACCTTGAAGAACAACACTTGTGGGAGATGGCAAGGGTTTGACTATCTTTGTGTATAGCTGTATATAGGGTGGAAGAGTCAGTCATGGGAAACGAGTTAAGTTGAGGAATTGGGAAGTTAGGGTGTTGTAGCAGCAAGCACCCCAGCATGCCCAGGATGTCCTGTTAGCACAGGTTCTTTGATCTACTTTTAAAGGAAAGCAACTTTAAAGGGGTCAACAATCTTACTTTTAATTACATTTGCTAGTTCAGGGGAAAGGTCAGCACCCTGAACGTCAGAGAAAATACAGGCAGAGAAATTAGCACAAAGACCAACAGACAAGGCTCTTAACTGCCTGAACCAAAGCAATATTGCTATACGCTTTTTACATACACCACTAGATCAAGAGAGCCTTTACATCTAAGCAGTTGCAGCTGAACATATGGCTACTCAGAGTCTCGACAAGGAAATCAAAAGATCCTTCTCATAAGCAAACTCCCAAAGCAAAATACCAACTCAGACTATATATACACTTCTCAGAGCCAGAAGGCATCACAACCCTCATGACTCAGTGCCTAATTAACTTTAGTACCAAAAGATGTGAAAGCCTTTCTACAAGCAAGCCTCCCTTAAGCAAGCTCCTCCTTAGCAAGGCCCGGTTCTATGTGACTCGGGATGTATCACAGCTGTGAGCTGGACCAGAGCTCAAAGCAGGTCACGTAGGCCTATTAATGGATGAGGAAGATTTCCTATTCCATTACCATTACAGGTGTTTAAGGGAGTTATCAATATGTCAAAATCCCCTAGTATGAGAGCAGAAGTTAGGGAGGAGAGAAAGATTTTTAGCCGGGCACTTAACTGCTTGAGGAAGGAAGGAAAGTATCCTGCAAGTGGGTTGATTACAACCACCAGAATCTTGATTGGATGATAAATATGGATTGAATAAACTTCAAATAGGAGAGGTTACTGAATGGGGGTGGTAGAGTAAGAGAGTTTGGAAGTATCCATGGAGAACAAAGAGTATTCCAATTTCAAAAGTATGACTAGTGATGTATATACTGAAACCAAAGCCAAAAGGAAGGCTAGGGATGCTATGTCGTGAGGAGGGAGCCAAGTCTCAGTGAGTTCTAAAAGATGAAAAGAGTGAAAGAAGAAGAGATTTAATATGAAAGCAAATTTGTTACCTATGGAAAAGGCATTCCAGAAAGCACAGTGGAAGAAGTCATGGGCAGATCTTGAATGGTACATTGGAAGGTTTGGATTGAGGAATATGGGATGAAGGGAGTGGGCAGTGGGAGACAAGGATAGGGATTTGTACTGTGACAGCCAGGGGTTCAGAATCACTGGCATGGGGTGGGAGTATACTAATTATTGATAAATGAATTCAGGCAGGTTATCATAGTTATTTACCCACCTCAGTATCAAGAAGGTCAAAGGTTATTCCTACTGAGGAAAAGTAAAGTCATTGGAAAAATTGATCTCGATCTTAGAGGTTCTTTCCTGTGCTGGATAGAACTTGGGCCTCCCTAACAAAAGAGCTAAAAATTCAGATATTAATCCTAGAGGTAAGTTCACAAAAAAGTGAGAGTTTTCCCTTTGAGACAGATGCAGCCTCAATAGCCAAAGCCAATTCAGAAGAGAAGTCTAATAGTAAATATCAACAGTAGTTTTGCAGAGACGCAACAGGGATAGAGAGGACTGGTAGCTGAAGAAATGGAATGAGGCACAACCAGTCCTAAGCAAAGTGTTCTAGCCATGTTCCAGTTGTGTTTCAGGTGAGATGCAACCCTAGGAGCATAATTTGTCCTATCACACCATCACTAAGGAAATTTGTTGGAAATTATATCCCTTTGCATATGAGGAATTTCCCCAACCCTTTTAAAAATTTTTTAATACTTAGTTACATTTAAAAACTTTGCTATTTGATTCATAGTTTCTGGACTGCTGGTTGAGAATACAGGAAATAGGCACTTGAACACTATTTGTATGACTAAGGTTACTCAGAAACAAATCATTTTGACTATTATAAATTCCCAAATTAACTACAAAGGACATAGGAAGGAAGATGCTATCTGTACCCACAGAAAGATCTGATAAATAGAAGTATGTATAGAATGGTTTTACAAACATATATATGTGTATACATACATACATACATACATACACACACATATTTTGTGTAATGGTAATCATCTCTTGGAGGGGGAGGGAAGAAAAAAGCGGGGGAAAAGAAAGTTACATGATAACTTTATTATATGTTTAACAGGAATAGAAAGTTGTACATATTAGATTCTCAGTTTTATGTACAATCATTTTTGTCTATTCTACTACGTTATGGAAATGTTTGTTTTATTTCTTAAGTTCAAAATGAATTAAAGTTTAAAAATTTTAAAAGTAAAAGATAAAAAAGAATGGATCTTGAAAAATTATTGCCTCCACCAGGAAATTCTCTTTTGTCCACTTAGCCCAGGTTAGCTGCTCTTCCCATCTTTGCCTTGGTCCAACTTTTACTCCCTCATGCAACACATCTAGGCTGTGTTCAAGTTCATAAATGTGTTGGTTCCACTGTTATTGATAGAGAGGCAATGTGGTAGAGTGCATTTGAAATATGGGAACTTGGGTTCAAATCCAAGATATGCTAACTACCACCAATGTGATTCTTGGCAAATCATTCCATCTCTCTGGGCCTTATTTTCCTCATTTGTAAAATAAGGAAACTAGATGGCTTGTGGTGTCCCCTCCAGTTCTAAATCTAGATATTACTATAACACTGCCAGTATTTTTCCATCTAACCTTTTATTCAGTTATAAAATACTTTAGGCTCCAGAGGTAGTGTCCTGCTGAATACTGGAGAATATTTGATATCAAAGATGCTGAGGACACCCAGAATACAGGAGGCTAAGCTCAGGACTGGCTATGCTTAGTGAAGTGGCGCTTCAGAGTTAGCAGACCAACAAAATCCCTGATTTCCCTGGATATTATGTATCTTTCAGTAGATATATCTAGCCTATTCATAATTCATATTCATATTGGGGCAGTTAAGTGGTATAGGACATAGAGTGCTGGGCCTGGGGGTGAAGAAGACATCGTCTTGAGTTCAAATCTGGCCTCAAACACTAATTATGACAGTCACTTAACCCTGTTTGCCTCAGTTTTCTCATCTGCAAAATGAGCTAGAGAAAGAAATGGCAAACCACTCCAGTATCTTTGTCAAGAAAACCCCAAATAGGGTCACAAAGAAATGGACATGACTGAAAAATGAAACATCAACAAAACTCATAAATCTTATGGTATGGATCTTCCAGAAGTGCCCAAATTATTTGGCCTACCACCCCTTTTGAAATAAAAAATTACTCAAGACCCCACTGGAAATCTACTTTCTTTAATCCTTAACAAAAATTTGTGTCATTTCAAAAAAAATATAAAAGATTAAAAAAAGACAACTTAAATTTAATTATTTGTTGTAAATTTGTGGGTTATTTCCTGCATTGAAATTTTGATGATGCAATATTGCGTCATGTAACTGTATAGTATCATATTGTAAACAAATCATTCATTACAAGCACATATTCCTGACCATGTGTGCTGGACTTCCTGACAATGCTCAACATGCTTGCTACCAACACTTGCTTGTTAAGACCTGTTCGTGGACTTGCCCATTTATAACTTGCCTTTTGTGTGTTTATTTGGAAAATAATGTAATCACTACAACTTTAACTCTGTTACACAACAGATGAAACACATGCAAATGGTTTTTCAAAATTTTCTTCTCTTCTCTTCTTTCCCTATACTTCCACCGGCCCCTTGTTTTTTATTCAATGCCCCTCAATTGCACCAGAGGCTACTACCACCCTCCCTGCCATCTTTCTAGCACCTTCCCTTCCCCGCTCCCCCCTCCCCTACGGAGATCTCTCCGGAGATTCTGTTGTCTGAATAGCATTTGTTACTGAGATGCTACAAGAATAACAAGTAGTGGCCACAAAAAAAACTGTATGCATGGAACAGAATCTCAAAGGACCTGTATTGTGTATATTTCATAAGTTTAATGTGGAAAACCTGCCTATTAACAGTGTATGAATACTTGAGGGTCTAAGATGCTAAGGATCTTCATATCAAATCTGTAACTACAACCCAAGGGTAGGACAAAAATAGGCAGGCTCAGCGATTAAGGAAGTAATCCTCTGGAACCATGCCAAAAGAGTCCACCAAGAGGAGTGCCCTAATTTTTGTTATAAGTGTGGGCAGGATGGACACTTGTGGGCTTAAGACACCTAAGAACAGAATCGATCTTAAGGATTCAATAGATCAAAAAGCATTTTAGAAACGTATTTGGCATCATTTCTCTTTACAAACACTCTTTTCTGAATACCTCTCCTACTGAGACATTACTTGTAACAAAAGAATATAAAAGAAAGAGAAGTGGTTCAGCAAAACTGGCCAACACCTACTCTGACAGTATTGCAATGCAATACATGTAGTGTGCCCTACCAGTCTGTCAAAAACAACGAAATGGATTTCTGAACTCTTGCCCTGTTCCTTCAAGTACTCAAACTTCCCAGTTCCTCAATCTATTTGCCATGACCTGCTCCTACACTTCCCCTCTGCTGCCCAAAGATAGTTGTACCCTTGATCTTGCGTTCCATTTCAATATTCATGAACTCTGAAATTTAATTTGATCATTATTTATTATTCCATTTTCTCTTCTTTCTTAGGACTTCTAATCCTATTCTCTGTCTTCCTTATGACCTCTAATCTTTCCACCCCTCAGAACTCTTTCCCAGGCCATTATCCCTACACTAGCTATACACTAAACTCTCCTCCCTTCTCTGTCTCAATCCCTTTGAGAATCAGTTGAACTCTATACTATACTGTCCTTACACTCAATTTTCTTGCCTTCTTGTCCTATTTACTTGTCCTGCCTTACCAAATTCAGTATCCCTGGATTGCTTCTACCATCTTACTCCTTTTCTCCTAATTCACTTCCCACATGAAACTATGTAGACAGGCTCCACTACAAACTGATTTCCACTGGGGATGGCGGCTGCGGGGGTTAGGGGAAAGGAGTAGATCAGGTAGCGTGGGGGAGGGGACAATGGGGTCCCCCCAGGTCTCTCTCATTCTCCAGACTCTCAGCCTTGGCATTTATACCTCTTTAGTACCTTCTAACCCCGGACCTCTGAATGACATGTGGATCAAACAGCTCCTCCCCAAATCTCTATTTGAGGATTCCAGGTCATTTGTCTTTTTGTTTCCCACCTGACAGCACTACTCTCTTTTTCATAATTTCCCTGCGTTGGGTACCCACCTCAACCGACCCCCCCCCCTTTTCGCCTCGTGGGTAGGTACTGCTTTCTTTTTCCTATTTGTATCCCCGGCTCTTAGCATGGTGCCTGCCACATTGGAGGGTCTTAACGTTTCCTCACAACTGACTGACTGATAAGGTATCACTGAAAGGCCTCTTGGAAGGAAATAATTGGTCAATTAATATTTATTTACTAGATGCATAGCGCCTTTAAGGCAGCCACTCGGTATCTTCTTACACACATAAATCTTTTCTAAGCAGAGTCCCCCATACTCCACCCCTAAGCCTGCTAGGGACAAGAAATGTAGATTACAAGGGCACAAAGCAAGAAGGCTGGGGGAAACGCGGTACGGACTGAGATGGGATTGATGGAGGAGGGGGGAGAGGAGCGGGGCATAGAGGGTGACTAGAGGGAGAAGGGGCTGCAGCAAGTGGTAGAACGGGTATGGTGAAGAACACCAGACACCTCAAAATGAGAAGGCTAATCCTTTAATAAGCTCTAGGCCCCGCCCCCTTTCCATCCCACGCACGCTCAATCCGGCCTTCCGGGCTCTCCCATGGCCCGAGCAGAACCAGAAGTGACGTCATCAGGTGCCCCGGAAGTGCTGTTTGGAAGGCGAGATCAGAGCTTCTCGGGGTCGCTTTCTCGGGGTCTAGGGCTGTCTCCGCTGGAGGGCGGTCGGGGTGTCCGGTACATCCCGGGAAGCTACGTGGTTTGGGCCTGCTTCCTTTTCCGAGACGTTAGGAGGCGGCCGTTGCCATGACAACCCAGGCAAGTTTGGTGGCAAACCGAGGCCGGCGTTTCAAATGGGCCATTGAGCTGAGCGGCCCCGGAGGGGGCAGCAGGTGAGGCGTGAACGGGACCGAGGACGAGGGGAGGCCGGGAAAGGTTCACACCCTGGCAGCGGGGGCAGCCCCTGGAAAAGGGGAATGGGGCTATAGACCTCATTCTGCATACGTGTTACTAAGCTGCTGCTGTGTATGTGGCTCGTGTTACATATGACCCAGGGGTACGGATACCCCACAGCCCTTGCTTGCTAGGAGCTTAAGAATTAGGAGTGAGGCACGCCACACTAGTGTGACAGGAGAGAGGGGCACTCAGACAGGCAAGATAGTCCAAGACACTGGAAGAGGGAGGCATCGGGGAAGTGGCATCTCACCGGCCTCGAAGGAAAAGGACTTCAACAGATGGAGATTGAATGAGACAAGATAAATCAATGAAATCAATAAACACTTATTAAGAGCCTACAGTGTGCCAGGCACAAGAGTCCATTCTAGGCACGGGGGACAGGGTAACTGCAGAGGACAGTGGTCCAGTTCAGGTGAAACAAATGAAATAAAGCAGAACAGCTGGCAGGGAGACAGATTGTGGAAGGGCTTGATTGTTAGTCTCTAATCATTTATTACGGGTTTTCTACATGCTAGGTACTTTAGCCACTAGGCATAAAAAAAGGCAAAAAACAAGCTTCAGTCATCAAGTAACTCAAGTTCTGGTGTGAGAGAGAACGTACAAACCATTTTCTACAGGCATGCTTGGTGAATAGGAGCCACAGAGGGAAGGTTTCTTGAAGAAGGTGGGTTTTGAGCTAAGGCTTGAAGGAAGCCGGGGAAGTCAAGAGGGAGAAAGCATTCTAGGTCCAGGGGTAGACGCTGAAAAGGCATGGAGTGTCACCAGTTGAGGAAGACAGTCAATGCCCCGGGAGCACAGAGTATGTGGAGGGGAGCCTTTAAAGGGTAAGAAGACTAGAAAGATAGGAAGGGGCCAGGCTGTGAAATGCCAAATTTAATATCAAACGGAGCATTCCATCCTGGGGGTAATAGGGAGTCACCGGAGGTTATTGAAGGGGGGGGGGCACGGTTGATGTGCTCAGATGCATGCTTTAAGAAAATCCCTTTGGCTTCTGAATGGAGGGCGAAATAGAGTGTGGAGGAGACCTGAGGCAGGGAGATGAATCAGGAGTTTAAACTTTATTAGGTAGGTAGAAGAGAACCACTAAGGTACTTTGGGCAGAAGAGTAGTGGAATCAGAGCTCTGCATTAGGAAGATTACTACACGTTCCATTGATGATGAGGATGAACCAGAAAGAGGATAGGCGGCTTGCTGTGTCAGTGAAATGTAGGGGACAAACATGAGATTTTGAGGTAAAACCAACAGGACTACATAGGCCATACTCACCTTTTGTGTAGCCTTAACTGCAGCCCATCCTACACAGTGATGCCAGATTAATTTCTTTGAATATAGATCTGACCACGTGACTCCCCAACTTAATCAGCGTCAGGGACTTCCTGTTGCCTCTAAGATGAAGTATAAACTTTTGAGCTCTTTAAAGTCTTACCCTATCTTTCCAGCTTTGGTGGGCATTACTCCTCCTATACTATGTAATTCAGCCAAACTGGACTTTCTCTGTTCACACAGGATTATCTCCTATCCTAGTGCTTTTGCACTGAATGTCTTACATACCTGGAATGTACTCCCTCCTTACCTTGTCTGAGCCCCTCTCTTCCTTGAAGATGTGGCTCATGAACCATCTTCTAGATGTAACTTTTCCTTATTTCCCCACCTGCTAGTGCCCTCCCTCACAAACTACCTTATACTTAACCACTCTGTACATAATTGCCTTTGTGTTATGTATGTGTATTTGTATGTGTCTTTGTTAGAATGTAAGCTCCTTGCATGCAGGGATTGTTTTATTCTTTGTACTTTTATGTCCAGCATCTAACGCGGTGTTTGGCACAGAGAAGTCATTTAATACCTGAAGACTCAGTTGTCATAGATTAGGACTGTGAATGGACTTCAGATGCCATCTAGTCTTAAACCCTTCCTTTTACAGATGATTCAAAATTATGAGCATGGGCAATTGGTAAGACAGTAATGCTAACCCAGAAAGAAATTAGAGAAGAGGGCAGGTTTTTGGGGGGGCATTTTGGGAGATTGCATGGGAGATGAGGTTGGGAAACTCCTAGCTTCTGCTTCTTGGTCTGGTTCTTTAGGGGCCGAAGTGATCGGGGAGGTGGCCAGGGAGATTCCATGTATCCAGTGGGTTACCTGGACAAGCAAGTGCCAGATACCAGCGTACAGGAAACAGACCGGATCCTGGTAGAAAAGGTACAGAGATATAAATGGATGATCAGTGCCTTTGAAATCTTTGAGCTCTACATTTCTTCAGTGGTGAGAAGAGTCTCTTTAAAGACAAAGGACCTATAAAATAAAACCTTGGGTCTTTTAGAGACAAGCCTTGGGACAGAAGGGGGCAGGGATAGGAAAGACAAAATCCATCTCTTTTCTCCACCAGTGGAAGCCTAAAAATTTTAATAAGCAGGTCTCTCACTTCTGTTTTCTAATCTTTGGATGGGAGATCCTCAGATGGCACCAGAAAACAAATTTGAAAGGACATTCTGCTGACAAATCTTGGTGAAGGTAACCAGATGTAATTGGGGGTGTTAGTAATGACCGAAGTGAAATAATTATGTTTCTTCTAGCGTTGCTGGGACATTGCCCTGGGTCCTCTCAAACAGATCCCCATGAACCTTTTCATCATGTACATGGCAGGCAACACTATCTCCATCTTCCCCACCATGATGGTGTGTATGATGGCCTGGCGGCCCATTCAAGCACTTATGGCCATTTCAGCCAGTAAGTATTCTTGGTGCTAGCAAGGTATGCATTGTCTTTTCAAGCAGCTTTATTACAGAGGGAATCGCAGTCTGTCTTCCCCAAATTTGGGAGGCACGTTTTCCCCAGAGTCTTTGGGGACCAAAAGCCAGTTCATTAGGTGATATCTCCATTGAAGTAACTTTGTTACAAAGTCCTTTGCTAGTAAGAAGTGAGGCTAAATTGCTTATATTTGAGTTTCTTTTTTCTATAATGATCAGTTCCTCAGTAAGTGGTCCAGTCTTAGTGTGTCCTTGTATGTATTATATTAGTCTATGGTTGCCTTGGATCTATCCTGATACCTCTCATTGCCATTACAGCTTTCAAGATGCTGGAGAGTTCAAGCCAGAAGTTCCTCCAGGGCTTGGTCTATCTCATTGGGAACCTCATGGGGTTGGCTTTAGCTGTCTATAAGTGCCAGTCCATGGGACTGCTACCTACACATGCATCAGACTGGTTGGCTTTCATTGAACCCCCCGAGGTAAGGCAAAAAGTAGACATTTAAACTTGCCTAGGTGGAGGTGTAAGCAACAGCCGACTGGGTTATCTAGCTTATTTGTCAGAAGGTGGAGTTGGGGTTAGAAAACCAGACTTAGGAGATAAGGCACATAGGTGGAAAGCAGGAGAGCTCGGAGTGAAAGATGAAAGGGACTTTCATCATTTTCTTCTTTCTTTTTTCTTTTCAGAGAATGGAATTCAGTGGTGGTGGGCTACTCTTATAATCAGGGGAAAGCGTGAATTTGCACCCCTCTCACACTTGGATCCCATTTGATTTTTGTCACTTGTCCCTTCTCAGTAACACTTCAGTCTGTTCTGCTTCACAAAGGTCTCCTGTGGGGAAAAGAAGAATCAAAAAAAACTTCTTTTCTCAAAGGCAAAGAAGAACAAAGCTTATAGGGTCAGAATATAAGAGTACCAACAAAGAAAAGCTACAGAGGTGCTCCTGGCTGAAAATAATGTAAAAAACTTTATTTATGTTTCCAATACAGAGCAAAAACAACAATCAAAACCATAATTCCGTGTAAACAAGAGTGGCTGCTTCAGCCTCTCCTCTCAATAAATTAAACTGCTCAGAACGGCTCTTGGAAAAGAAAACAAAGTTGTATGAGTTCCCTTAAATCCATTTTCCTTAAAATAAACGTTCTACCTCTAAATGATATTAAAGGGGACAAATACTGCTGGAGACAATTGTGGCAGATTTGAGAAACTAATGCTAGCTTCAGATTATACATGACGAGAAGAAAAAAAAAAAGAAAACATAATTGTTAATACCAGACTGAACCTGGGCATTTTCTACCTGCCATATTATTTTACTTAACTTGAGGACAGAGGAAGGTGACTGTGCTTAATCCATCACAGGGTAGGGAATGGGTTCCTTAGGGAGAGGCAGTCCCCAGCTGCCTCAGGAAGTTGTGAGGCATGTATGAATATGAAGTAGTGATCTTTCCCCTGCTAAAAGACTGGCCTCAGTATGATTTTTAATCCAGTTATGGAAGGCATAGACCAATAGCAAGAGGATGTTTGACACTACACTCCCTGGGAATATTATGGCTAAATCTCCAAATTTGATCTTGTCCCAAAGGTAGAAGGTTCTTCCCCTCCCTTACCTCTGTGAAAGCAGACAGCCCCCTTCCCTAAGGTGCATTCTCATGCTGAGTTTTCAGTATTGCTCTACTTTGCAATGATTGAGAGACACTTTGTAGACACAAGAGACAAAATACATACATATACAGTGACCCACACAGAAATGAGAGTGAGAGTCTGGACAATACTCTGCATTGTAACAGTGTTAAAAAAAAAAATAGATGGAGGCAGAGGGGCTATACAAATAACCTCCAGTTCCCTCATCCCTTTAAAATATTCTGACTATAAACTTCAGGGAGAATTTCCTTAAAACCTTTCATTTTTCTGTCTAGAATTCATTAATCTACCTAACCTCTAAAATCATCACCCTTTTGGGGTAGGGGGGTGCTGCTCAGAGAAACTAAAAAGCCCATCAAGAGATGAAATGATTTTTTTGAGTATCAGGTTGCCAAGTCTAGGCTCTTGGGTGGAGCAAAGAAGGGAATTTTCTTCTGGTATTGAACCCCAGTACACACCATAAAAAGGAAATTGGTAGAGGGAAACAAGGAATAGAAGGTGCAATGCAAGCTATAAACATTCATTAGCACTCTCTTCTGACACCTTGGAGGAAGAAACGGGAGCTAAGGCTGGTTAAATATCTTGTTCTGTCCAAGGAAGACAGGAATTGGAGTTGACTCATTTTTTGCTATTCTAATTTGTGTGTGGCTACTGATGATTTTCTTCATTTATACTGAATGGTTGCCTTCTCTGTCCATGAAGCTAGTTGAATCCTCAGAATGTTGCACATTCAGAATACAAAAAGGCTCATTTCACATGCTACTGATTAAAGAAGAGAGAGAGAGAGATTATAACTATTTCAGTTTAGTCAAGTAACAGCTGAGTTCATGAAATGGCCATGGGCCTAGGCAAGGCGGAGTGGTCCCTATACATGAATCTCTCTGTAATAGAAAGAGACATTTCAGGCTAACTTCAGGTGTCTGAAATTGCCACAGCCATATAAGGCAAAGATTTCCTATGCCTGGAAGCAATATCTTGGTGATTGGCAAAAAAAAAAAAGAATATTTAACTTGTAAAATCAACCCCTCAGTCCAGTCCTTCATAGCATTCTAAGCATGCAAAGGAAATTGGCAATCACAAGGCTTCTGATTAATCTCGGAAGAAATTGAGGGAAAGGGCAATGTCCTCCCCTACCTCCCACCCTAAAACAAAACCAAACAAAAATCTCATTTCTTAAATTGTCTGCGCAGTGCTATCAACTTCCCTATTTCATCTCAACTCCAAAAACCAGGCCACACAATGAGAAAACTTGGAACTTTTTAAGAAGGCCAATGCCGATTCATATTCTGAGTCATTTGAGGAGGAATGAAGGGAATTTAGCAACTCAGTGACTTTGGCACTGTGAATTAAGGTACTGGCACCAGAACTTTCAATTCCATTGCTGAATTCACCTTCAAAATATAGGCCCATCTTACTTTAAGTGACATAATTATCCTTAGGGCAGATCAGCCAGTCTCCCAGTTTGCTCTTGTGGTTCTGTACTATGCCTGCTAAACAGAGGATGGGAGGAAAGGGGAAATAAGCCCAGTTAATTTCTCATTATCCAGTTTGTTTATTTTGCCCAAGTCACTCACCTATAAGTATCCATGGACTATAGTTGTGTCAGTCGGAGCAGCTAGCTGGGGTTTGTATAAATGATTCAATCACCTAGATAACATTCCCATTAAAAAAAGTAATTTCCAGTGTAACATTGCCTTACAGTAATACCACAGAACGGGCCGAATTTGGGAAACTTGAAACATTCAATGTACATACAATGTACATACATACATACTTTAACCTGGGATCAGACTAAAGAGCAGCATCTATTGGGGTTAAGTTTCTAAGTTCTTGCAGAAAGGGCTTTGTGTATAGGTTTGTTTCATTCTTTGCAGTGCCACAACATAGAATGAGGAGAAAGTTTTCCATGTGGGTTTGTTACAGAGAGACTGAGGTGCCATATACTTGTGGCTGTGGATTTTTTTGCTGTAATGTTGTTCTACTTCTCTGAGCATCATCCTTGGAATAAACATCCTGGAGTTCAAAGTTTCTACAGGAGATCACAACTGAGTAAAGGTTTCTGAAATCCATCTTGCAGCTTCAGTCTTGCACAAAACAAAATGACTGTGCCTCCGGTCCTATTTCAATTTACCCATTGATCCTGGCTCCTTTCTGCCTCATCTCTTTTTCCTTTCTGGTATGATGTACACTAGACTGGGCAATGACAAGATTTTTAGGTTCCACTGATGATGAGGGAGTAACTCACATTTATGTACTGCTTTCTAGTCGCAAACATTTTACACACATCTCATTTGACTTGCTTCTTTTAGAGGAAGGATGAGGGTTAAGTGGGAAGAAGGGCAACTCCAACTCCCTTTGCACTAAAGCACAGGGACAGAGGAGGTCTTGAGGCTCAGCTCCGCAAAAGTTCAGCATCACGTATACAGAAAACAGCCCTCTAGTCCAGTGGGAATGGCAGCAAATAAAGTGCCAGATCATCTGAGATTTTTGTGGAGAATTGAAACCTGTGAGGAAGGTTAGGTCAAGCAATCAGATCAGGTGTGGTTAGGAGTAGATGGTGATCACTTCACTGCCGCCTCCTCGTACAAGAAGGACACGTTCTAGCCCTTCTGTAAGCACCTCCAGGAACTCCATATCTATACAAATGTGTCAAGGAGTCAATCAGAGCCAGAACACTAACATATTCAGCTTTGCATACTGATATCCAAAGGCTTTTTATCTTCACAGAATTGAAAGACAAGTATCAAGACATGGCTTACCAGGTAGGGTTCAATTTGGTCCTGTGTAAAAACAATTCAGGAACCTAGTCACATTATATCCAATCCTGGACATCTTTCCCATTTTACACAAGAGATGTGTTTTGGGAATCTCAATAGTTGTGGATTAACCCGTGTTGTGCTTTCACATTCACCCTCAAGCAGCAATGGGAAGAACCAGAAGTCCACTGAAACATGAACCTCCAATATTTTTTTCTACAAGGGTTTCCAAGGTTGATTGATTGACATGATTTCTATTACTTCTACTTCCCTACCAACAGCTCTTGCTTCCTCCTCCCGGTGATATGGTGGGTAAAGGGATCAATGCATCTTGCAGCCCCATAGGGTATCCACCCCAAATTGGTCCTTGTTCATAGATGGGGAAAAGAACCTTTCTCTTTCATACAGAAAGTTTTATCTATACAAAGGATTACTGGAAGAGGAGCTGCTTGGGAGTGACTTGATGGGATAGGGATCCAGATGAAAAATGAAATCCCAGAAAGTCTTCACCTTACAAAAATCCCTAACAATTTTAAAAGTCACGAAGGATATATGGCTTCACTTCTGGGGATTTCAAAATACTTTCATTTGGGGCAGACTAAATTACTTTTTATAATCACACAGCCGTTATATCTACATCCAAGGGAAAGATTCATAAAAGCAGGGAAAGAACACAGCACCTGGAAAGGATACAATTCTCGTCACCTTCAGGGTTTCGGGGTGGCCCTGGCATGTTCAACAATACCAACTTTGCTTCATGGGATTTGTTGACAATCACCTCATTCAGCTTTACTGCAGTGTGCATCCGCCTCACATTAGACTGGTCCCTGGGGAGGGAACAAAGTGCAAGTAGAGGTAGTCCAGGGGAGAAAAATTAGCCTAAAGCTGAGGTAGACAACTTGTCTGGCCTGAGTGTGAAGAATGGTAATGTGGTAGGTGGGGATAAAACTAAATTGAGGCATACTACCAGTTTGTACTTCTCTTGCCTTTTTCTCTTAAGCACCTTAGAAATACACCAAATGTAACTATATTTTAGGGCAAGATAGCATTGTTTTGCCCCCATGTAATCAGGGTCAACTTCACTGGAACAGGTGGGAAATTCTGGGCAGAAGAAACATTTTAGCCACTCATTTCTTTAGTTTCTTCGCCCAACATTAGGGTCAAGTAATAAATGGCCTTCACCTATTTTTACAGGCCAGGAGGATAGGAGGTGAAAAAAAAAATGTTTCAAGTCATACCATAAGTAAGTGGCAGAACTAAAAACAGAAATTTAAATCTTTCATACCATGTCTGATGCTGTCCACCTTTTGCAAGATGGCCTTTTTATATCCCTATCTTTAATTTTATAAATTCCAAGCTGGGCAACAGAATACATTTAAAGTCAACTGCCAAATTATTCAAGGACCAGTTGCTCAGTTTATGGATTATCTAGATGCTTCTTCCTATGGCAGCCTTTGTAGGCATTTCAGTTTCTGAACCATTATATCATGATATTTAAGTTGTCAGTAACCTGAATTCTCTCACCACCATTTGCTAATTTTTTATTAGGAGTTTGGTAGTGACAGCTTTTTGGAAAAGAGGGAGCATAGTAGGTGCATGTATATGTCCCTCAGTGACTTTTGTTTCTACTGCTGTTTACACACCATCCCAAATCTCTGACATTACCTCAGAGAGCAACTGATGTACAGTGGAAAGGAATCAATCAATATAGATTCTCTGTCACCTGCAACCTGTTTGACCTTCAGCATGTCACTTAAACTCTCTAGGTTAAATTCTCTCTAAGTTCCTTTACTTGCAAAGTGAAACAGCTGGGGTAGGTCTCCCTCTAATGTCCCTCCTAGCTCTAAAGTGATGATTCTATAATCCATTTTCCATCCTCCCAGGAAGGATAGATATATTGTTCTGTACTTGGCTTGTAGTCAGATTAATACCAATAAGACACTTACGGTCGCATGTTGAGCAGGTCCTGGAATCCCTCTAATGTCTTGGGTTTATGTCCTCGGGATGCCATGTACTTGTCCTTTGTCCAAGTCATGTGCACTTTTTCTTGATAGGTCTCTGTTTCTTCATCCTCATCAGAGCCAATGCTGGTAAGGCGTAGCATTGAGTTCCGATCTTTAACCAACTGTGCCTGAGGGGAGGTTCAACAGAAACACAACTCTATGTTCAGTTTTTTCCCACATCTCAAATTTGCACAAATCCCAGACGTCAAGGAAAGATCCCTCATCTAATGGTTACCCCAAACGCTAGTGGAGTAGTCTGAATAGCTGACTCCATGGTGGGCAGTAAGAGAGACTGTTAACTCCTGAATTTGCTACCTTTTGAGAATTAAATAAAATACATCTGCTCAGTGGCTTAATTTTCATGTGTTTAGGATAAAGGAAAACGAAACAGGGTTCTTACCTCTCGGTCTCGTTCTGTTTTGGAGAGCCGCATGTGCCGTAGCATCTGAGATCTTTGTTCCATCATCAGAGTGCGCTCATAGGTATAGGCTGATATGTCACTATCATGCTGCCAGGAAAACACCATGCCGAATAAACAACAAGCACAAAGGAGAAAAAGAAGACCAACTCATTTCTTTCTTTCAAATCACTAGATGAATGCAGAGAACTAACTGTGTGGTCAACTAAACTGCCATCCTGATTTTATGGGGCCATTAAATGGAGAGAGTAAGTTATCCAAAGCTAGCTACATAGACAATTCAATATTCAATTTAGGGATAAAACCCATTCGTAGTTTTGACTTGTGACGTCTACCCCAACCACTGCACGTATCTCTTTGACACAAACACAGGGTATCTGGTCAGTGTCCTTTTAATTGCCCAGCTAAAATAAGATGTGTTAATTTAAAACAGGGTTCTATAAATTAAAATAAATCCATCAGGTAAAAAGCTGGCAAAAACAGCCACCAAAAAAAAGAAGGAAAGGGGGCATTCTGCTCAGTATGTTAAAGTTTTGTTGCAGCTAGAGGATTAATCCACAATTCCAGGTCACTGGATCATAGTGAACAGATCCACGAAATGGAGATATTACTGAGCCTGGAAGTATAAAGGTTGGGGATAGAGACAGTTTTCATGCTCTTCCTCAGACTCTAGAATCTTACCATCTCTACCACTTCTACCTCTGCCTCAATGCGGAGGTGATACAGGAAGGTAGCCAGGTCCTTCTTCATCTGGATGCTATTGTCTTCTAACTGGGCTACTGTGAAGATGCGGATGGCACACTTACGCCACACCTGGGAGAATACACACACAGAATCACAAGAAATGAACACAGTAACTTCTACACAAGAATAGAACTGAGGCTATAGAAATAGCTCTATCACTATATTCATTCCTGATGTCCTACTTCTGGCCTCAGGGTATTAATAACACAATTCAAACAAATTAAGTAGGCCCTTGATAAAATTATTTTACTATTTAAGAAAAATACTGGCAAAAATGAGAGGATACAACAAGAGAAAAGGTTTTGACTATTGGTTCATTACATAAAATCTAATTTTTGAAAAATCTCAATTTACCTAATCTTACCAGAAAGACAAGCAACTTGATCCTTCAGTATTCTGGTATTCAAGGTCTTGTTTTATGTAAATAATTTTAAGTTTTCCAAGAATGGATGTTACTGTAACTTTTTCGTCTGAGGACTCTGATAACAGAACTTTATTTACTAGCATTTTTTCACTAGTCCTCTTTATTCCCCTGAGAGACTGGGAGATACTAAATATTAAAATATCTATTTTTTTCAGAAGAGGGGAAATGAAGAGCTAAAAGGTTAACTCCCTGAATCAGAGGTAATATCCACCCATTTTAATTTTAAGTCTCAAAAGCTCCACTTGAGCCAAAGAGGAAGGATGTATCTAAAGAGATGGGGACAGATGCTAGGCAGGGGAGAGAAGCAAACAGAGTGGCCTAAAGGATGCCCAGGTGTACCTTATGCTGTTTAAGGAGGAATGGTAAGAGCATGAGCATCCCCCCATCATGCACAATCCACCACACATCAATGTTGCCCTCAGCAAATGGTTCCACATTACTGGGAAAGAAGGAGACATTTTTGGCTACCAGTAGGGCAAGGTGGGCAGCTGTTGTCACCCGAACTGTGCCTGGGGAAAGAAAAGAAAAAAGACCCAGAACTGATAAACAAAGAAATCTTTATATTTCCCCTTCTTAAGAGATCACTAGGCAAAGAAAGATGATGGCTTTTCATTTTTACATTCATACAGCAAGGACTAAAAAAATGAACTTGTTGCCACCATGTGCTGTCTTAATGAGATGATAAAAATGCTCAGAGAACCCACTACTGCCTAACCATAGGCAAATCTCATGTAGAGAATCACAATGTGATTGTATTTTCAGGGAACTGGGAACCAGTAAGTAAATGTGAGAGGCTGCTAGTGGTGAAGGAGAAGCATGCTGTACAAAAACATTAAGAGAGAAATTCACAATTAAAAACTTGGAAATATAAGAATCAAAAATGAGGAGAAAATGTATTCTTAGTGGATGCATTTTGTAAACTCAGCTGAGGTAAGCATTTCACACACACAGTAAGATCAAGGCAAAGAGGGTGGGAGATGTTGAGTCAGGCTATAAGGTCTTTATTATTCTAGCACTGCAAAGTATGTCTCAGTCTCAGCAATACAATGGTCTTCATTTCAGAAGATAGAGAGGGGAGATGGGTATAATTGCAACTCTTGCTTGAGGGCTTGGAAAAAGATAAGGGGTGCGCTTTACCAATGAAAGTCTTCCAGGCACGGGCATCTTCACTCTGGCGCCAGCCATTGGGCCAACCCATCACCACAGTGTTGTGTTTCATGCCTCCAAGGCCACAGGACTGGATGAGATGGGAGATGCCCTCCCTCAATTTGGCTGCCACCACAAGCTGGCAGAAGCCCTTCACTTTCTCTGCCTCCATCAGGTGCTTGATGGTCTGAAAGAAATACAGGAACACTGAACCAATCTGCCTGGGACACTTGTGCCATTGCTCCCATCTAAAATGCTGTCTTGTCCACCCCATGTTATGGCTCTTTACTTTGTATTTTCAGTCTCTGCACATGACCAATTTCTTCCACAAGACCTTAATAATAGGCCTAATTTACCTAAAATTATTCAAGCAACTCCTACTATTCTTTATCCTTTCTACCTCCTCAAATATCTAGCAGTTCCATGCACATCTCTATATCCAAAATTGGTCATATTTTGGTTTATATGTTTCTCTGTCCTCCTTTCTTCCATTAACCACTAATTACTTGATTTAGTACGTGTCTTCTGCTTTCTTTGCAGCTTACCCCACAGCTTGGCACTATGAGCGTACAACAATGTGTGATGGCTAAGTAGGGTGAATTAACTAGTGGGAATACTCTTTTTTTTTCACCCCCAGCCATATCTCATAACTCATTACTAGTACAGTTCCACCCCAATCTTTCTTATGGGGTCCTCTTTCATTTCCTCGCCTTCAAATAATGGCACTTATAACATTTATTGAAATAGTCTTCTGTACAGTTTAAAAGTTTGAAAACTCCTTTCTCTCTTTGGTCTTTACAATCCCTGGGAACACTGGTATAGAAAGTGGGTATGATCTACCCAAAGCCATGGAATAAGTCAATGGTAAACTAGGATTAGAAGCTGGGGAGCTTCATTACCAAGCCAGAAGGATCATCATGAGGGTTCTTTGATTCTTTTTTTTTTAAAGAGAAATTAAAACATTTCTTTTTTGTTATTTTGTAACTACCTTAGGCTTGTTTTCCTAGCATTTATAAAAATGCTAGCCTTATTTCGTTAATATGAAACTATTAAAAATGATCACAAAAGACTCTTATATTTAACTTGGAAAAAAATTCTTACATGATACACTCATAGCCTCCAAGAAATTACAATATTCAATGCCACTTTCAAAGGGCTAGTAGTATCCCTCTCAAGCAGAACTGCTGGACTGGACAGGCATTTTATGATCATCTGCAGTTTCCAGGGTCTCACAGCGTTTTACAGCTCCTTTAAAATGGAATCTGATGGAATTATTTCTCTTAACCTCTGCCACTTATGGCAATGGTACTGACTTTGAGTGCTAGTGAGAAACGACTTTAGGTGAAAGGTTTGTCACATAGGTATAGCTAGGAAGAGACAGCAGAAGCAGCCTGTTTATATCATCAGTTACTAGTAAGAAGGTTATGAGGATATTTTGAAGGAACAGATTCATTTACGTAATTTCCCTCAAAACACGTAAAAACTAGTAATTAGGAATTTATTTTGAACTCATCTTTGTGATTATGATTTGCTCATCTTTTTTACAATAGTATAACTTATATACTTGCCAATATTCTAAATGCGAGAAGAAGGCTGGTAACCTGCCTCATCTCAATCATATGGGAGAACCTAGGAGTAGAATAGTGTCTGTTCAAAGTCAGAGCAGTTATCTGAGAAGACAACTTCTTAATTGCCATAGGATTAATTTATAACCTTGAAAGCCAGCTGCACAACCTAGCATAGCTCTAAATTCAATTAGGCCCTATCCCTTTTCTTACCTGCTCAGCAGCTAATGCCTCACCATAGTTCTCCAGGAAGTTTCCCACAAGAACAGAGCCCACAATGGTGAGACCTTTACCAGCTTTGAGCTGCGAGGCAAAAGTTAGGAGGCGAGGATGTTTAACATGTAAGTCTTCATCTAGTTTCAGCATCACCAGCAACTGAGGCCTGTGCAAAAGGGGAAAAGGAAGAATAAATTATAGGGGGAAAAAACCTGTTAAAAATCACCTAAACGAAAGGGAACAGATTTAGAATGGTTTGTGGCAGCTCTATTATCCTAATTTCCTGCACCATATCTTTTTTATTTCACAATTATTTACTGAGTATTTATTATGTGCCACAACACCGTCTAAAGCTGTGTATCCCACTTTACCTCCAATTCTTTGTGTGTGGAGGCCCTTCCTCTAGCCGTAGGAGGGCAAAGCGAGCTGCACTTAAGGACAGTCCCCGGATCCCATCGCCCCACTCTTTCTCAGCACTGTGGTAAAGAAAAAGGAAAAGAGACTGACATAAAGCTGGTAAAATCCAATTTCCTAATTAAACATTTGGCTAAGAATGGACATGTTGCAAACTTCATCAACATTCTACCTTCTCTGTTAATTGATAACATCATCCTTCACCAGCAACCAGGATGCATTGTGAAAATGTACAGTGCATAAACATGGCCAAAGGGGTCATTTTCTCATTTCTCCCATACAGTAGTAGCTGCTTAGCAACAGAAAGTAACATAGGGGTTGAGGTAATGAAATTAAAATGAATCATGAATTTACATAGACAATACAAGGGAAAATACAATTGAATGAGATCCCTGAGTCAGGTATTTACTAGCATTCATTATGGTAACAAAAACACTGGAAATAAACTGGATGTCTGTTGATTGGAGAAGATGAACATATTGTGGCATATGAATTTAAAGGAATACTACTATGCTGTAAGTAATAAAGGATATAATAAATTTAGAAAAACACTGTGAGACTTTTACAAACTGAGGAAGACTAAAGAGAGTAAAACCAAGAGAACAATATGTTCAGTGATTAAAATAATGCAAATTAATATAGCACTGAAGTACTACCAAATTGAGATTAGTTATAATGATCAATTTTGGTGGCAGAGGAAAGAGAGAAAAACACATTTTCCTCCTCTCAGTAGAGAAGTGGGGGACTACAGGTGTGGAATATTAGATTTGGTCATCTTGTTGGCTAAGCTTTTCCTCAATTTTTCCCCCTTTTTATCAGGGAAGATATGATGGGGAGAGAGGAGGAAGGCATATTAGGAAGCAATTCTGACATAAAAAAAAATGTCTTGGGTATCTGCTGGAATTTTAGATGATCTTGGAGACAGGGACATGCTGTTTTTCATTTCAGATATACCTCAAAGTATTAAAGAATGTAGAACAAATCCATGTATATGCTTGTCTTTTGTATACTTTTGATCTACTATCAATCAGAAATATTCTTTCAGTTGTTTTTTTTCCCCAGCTAACTCACACTGATCTACCCATTCGGTTTTGCTACTTCTCTTTGTGATCCAAAAGCCTCTACAAGATTACTGACAGAATTAGGGATGCAGTTTGTAGTTACTGAAGAAGGTGAAGTTAACTGAACCTAAAAAGCCTGGCTTCACTAAATTATTGCTTTAGTTGACTGTGCTAAATACTCATATACCCGAAGTTTGAACATTTGTGGATGTTCAAGTCCAAACCCACAGACTGTCATTCCTGCTGTAGTGACTCACCCTTGGTACTCAATGTATTTGTAGATCATACCAGCTATCACCATGGCCACAATGGCATAATACCAGGATGAAATGAACATCAGGGCCACACAAATGCTCATGCCCATGAAGGAGAGTGCCCTACAGAATAAAAAGCCAAAAATATTTTTAGTATCTCAAAAACAGGAACATGATAATGAGGACTGATCTCACTGTTGTCAAAATATGTAAATAGTAAAATATGTGATAAAGTCTATGTTATCACTGAAATCTTTATTAGCAGAGCAGGGATGACTGATAAAATCAGCA
Organism: Phalanger gymnotis; assembly: GCA_028646595.1. Classification (NCBI taxonomy): domain Eukaryota; kingdom Metazoa; phylum Chordata; class Mammalia; order Diprotodontia; family Phalangeridae; genus Phalanger; species Phalanger gymnotis. Next base: position 144,337,433 of record CM053624.1, on the reverse strand, counting down.
GAAGAATTTTAAATCAACAATTCAGTAGAGGTAACTTTCACACTAGGAATTCTCTATCACAGATTTCACATACATTCTCCCCAAAAACATTTGTTCTGACGATTTCTAAACGTTCTGTGAATATCCCATCACCTGGGGGGAAGTTGTCATTAATTTTCTTACTTTACAGATAGGAAAACTATAACAAATGGCATAAAGTGCTTTTTTTCCCATAAAATAAACTAAATTATTGATTACAGAATACTATAACATCTAAGAATTTAACTATAAAAGGCAAAAGAAAGTGGTACTTTGGAGGGCAGTGAAATCAAGCAATAGCTTCTTTAAAACTGGGGAGGTCTGGGCTTACTTAAATGAAGAGATCTTTAAGAGATGGGGGAAACTGATAAGGTTTAAGAAAGGGATAGTACGTAACGTGGCAAAAAGTAGACGGTGAAAGCCTAAGGAGAGGACACAAGGGAGGAGTCATTCTATAGTGGATCTCTTCTACCTTTAGGAAAGGAGAGAATATGGCTAGAGGTAGTTACAATTTTTGTTTGATGATACTGAAACCAACAGTGACTGATTCTCAGAAAGGGCTATCAGGGAAAGCACTTTAGGTAAGAACTGAAAAATCTGAAAATAGCTTGTGTGATAGTTTTTAGTTTCCAGTTATGTAATTTGATCAATTGTTCTCCCCAAGTTTTGAGACAAGAAAAACAAACTTACCAGTGGTAGTAGCGGAACCGGGGTCTCCAATTGGGTGTTCGAAGCAGAGTCTGCAAGGCACATGCCAGGTTCACGAAGAGGTAACACATCAAGAAAAACCTGGAAGAATGAGAAAACTTGCTAAAATGGCTTTTACCCAAGTTTACTAAAAGTAACAGAACTCTCCCTTAGTGCAGTTCAGTGTTTATTTGCAGATTAATAACATGACTAAGAGTTGAGGGAACAGAAATTTGAACCTCACCTTACTTTTTCTCAGGTGGACAATTGAGTCCTGCTTCATTTTTATTGTGAAGCTTAAGCAAACACTGAGTATGAGGTTTGCTGTTATTCTTATGAACAAAACCTGAGTGACATTCCTTGTGTCCCACTCCCACCCTCCTCAAAAACTTTCACTTTTATTTTTTAAGATTTATGTTGAGCAAAAGAACACATTAAATAACAAATCTTTAAGCTAAAGAGTATAATAACTAAAATAACTGAGTGAGTAATGCCATGAAAAAAGAACATATTCTACAGTCTGCTGACTGGTGACTAAAATAGACATGAGGCCCACAGAAGCAAGAAATTCCTTCCATCCAAGGGCGTAGTCACTTCAATCTTTCATACAAGAAACTGAGTTAGGGCCTTGTCTTGCCCACTCTGAGTCGGGGTGTAATTAAGCTTGCCTGCTAAGAATCAATTTAAATTTATAAGTTTTAAAAAATAATTTTACTACGTTTTCCAGCAAAATTTTTGTGGATCAGTAAGAATTTGTAGTGCATTAGTGTCAGTCCATAGACAAGTAACTGGGAACACTGTTAAATGATTTATTAAAAAATAAACTATGGAGTATATATTGACTATTACATGGAAAGGATTGGGGCCACGAGATCCAGGGAAGCAATAAGGATCCCTAGTTCCGCAATGACAGCAGTAAGGAGTAAGGCCCAGGTAGGCTCCCCATTGGCTTTGCTGTGTCCAAACACCTATAATAAGAAAACATGAAATCTTAAGAAATGAAGTCTCACTAGAATGGGATAAAGCTTTATTAAAATTACCTTTGGCAGCTATACCACTCACAGTACTCTCCTAATTTAGCTATTGTAATATTGAAGATTCATTTAACTATATGATATTAAAGAGGATGATGGAATCTGAGGGGTATGATTTCATATAATCTCCAATAAAGAAGTATAGTGGTGTGAAGACAAAGGGAAGGGAAAGGAATATGCATTTATATAGCACCTATGTGCCAGGCATTGTGCTAAGAGCTTCACAAATAGGATCTCATTTAATCTTCACAAGAACCCTGAGAGGTAGGTACTATTATTATGCCCATTGTACAGTTGAGGAAACTGAGGCAAACAGTGTGAGAAAATTATTGTATCAACTTTTTGTAAGAGGGGTGGAAATTAGACAAGTAAAAAAGTGGTAGGTCTTTTGTTATGAGCCCTGGATTGTTCCATGTTACTTTACCTAGCAATCCTAAAATTCAAAACAGACACTGTTGAGACATTTTTTAAAAAGCCATGCTGCCATGAAGAATATAGTTACCCTATGGGGAATGAGAGAGTATGTACAGAGAGGAATATTTGAGTCTCTTACCCGAAGGAATGGTATGATGTTGTCCTTGGCAATAGCCTGTAGCAGCCTCGGGGCACCGGTGAGGCTCTGAAGTCCAGCCCCACAGGTTGAGAAGAAGGAACCAATAACAATGACCCATGGGGATGGCCAAGATAAAGTACCTACCACCAAATTTCCTTTCACTGCATCTCCAAACCTGAGAGAAAAGTCAAAGGGAGGTTGAAATTTAATTCGTAGGACACTGTAAGATTAAATGATGAAAAGGAAAGTGTTCTGGCTTTGTCATTAAGTCATCAAGGAATAATGACAAAGTATAAATGGAAAGAATGATAAAAGATTGAAATTGAATGCTGTGTCATTATAATCACCCAGCTTGAACCCAAAGAAGAAAGATGAGAATGTATCTCCCTCCCTTCTTTGCAGAAAGATAGGGGACTAAGAATGCAGAACATTGAATACTGTGGGACTTGGGTGATGACTTGTTAGTTTTGCTGAATTGCTTTTTCTTTTATTTTGCTATAAAGGATGGCTCTGTGAGGGAGGGGAGGCGTGGGTACAATTTCCATGAAGGTGATATAAAAACAAAAAAATATGAATAAAAAATTCCTTTTAAAAACAAAGTCGGTTCATCCTGGCCAAGTCATTTAGCTTCTCTTTGGGTCTTGTTTTCTTCACTTGTAAAATGAGGCTGAGCTATATCTATAAGGTTCCATCCAGCTCTATGATACGCTACCAATTCACACCAATTTTCTGTGCTATTATTAGCCATTTGCCATAGGCTCTCTCCTCTCCCTCATCTATACTCCTCAAAACTACTTGACATCATCTTCCATTTTCTCCTTCATTCCATTCTGACACATATTCTCTGATGGTTGTAAAGATCAGTCTCCCTACTTATACCCTTGATGTTATTCCCTCTCTCCCCCTGCTTCCCCCACTACTTACCAATGTGCCCAGGTCTTCTATATCCTTACAAAACTTTCAGTTTTAACCTTTCCTTTTATTCACCTTTTAAAGTCTCTGAGTACTAGCTTCTGATCTCATTAGCTGAAATTGCTTTTTCCAGACTTACCAACGATCTCTTAATTGTTCCTTCTTCCCCCACAACTGGAGGCCATAAAGCAAAGGATGTATTTGTCATATATGCTCATGTTCAGGTACCAGTTCAGCTAGCTGACTTCTGATCCCCTTTCGACTTTAATTTCTATCATTTTCATTCAATAATTCCAGCTCCACCCTTACAAAATAAATATACTTTTACATGCTTAGCTATCGCATCGTGTTCAAGTAAACATGAATAATAAAATTAGTAACATCAATAACAATAAGCTAATCGCTAATGGAAGAATCAGCTGATAGTTCTGTTAAGCCTTCTTTAGGACTTCCTAATACATCTGATTTAGACAAATCTTGAGCCTTCATGAGGGAGAAGCCAGAGGTGCTCAAATGTCTCTTCTCTCTTATCTTCCTGCCAGGTCAGAGACTTCCCTTTTCGTAGCTTCCTACTAGATGTGAATATCTAGGAAACCTGGTTTTTCAAAATCATTCACTGCTTTACTGCACCATTAATTCCTCCATACATTTACACAAACATACAAACCCTTTAAATCTGAGTAAAGTTGGCAGTCAACCTTTATTTCAACTCAGGTTAGCCTTTTTTGGTACCTGTGTCTTAAGAAATACATGTAATAGACGTCACAGCAGATATAAAGAAGCAGCAACAATTTAAGTGCTTGCTATGTGCCAGGCACTGTGCTGATAGAACAATCATAACAGAAGACCAGAATACTTACTTATCTCGGAGAACAACCCCTTCAATGCAGGCCCCAAAGAGGACAACACTACTTAAATCTACATCAGGAGTCAAGGAAGTGTCATTCTTCATTGTCAAACATGAGACAGAATGTTGGTGGCCAGTGCATTTAGCCAAACCCATGCCTTCTTATAAACTATGAGGACTTATATGAGGACTATAATTTGTCTTTTGATGTCTCTTTCTGTTTTTTTTTGAGGGGGAAAGGATGAAAATAAGGGGAAGATGGAGGAAAGAGGGGATAAAATGAAACACCACTCTGTCATGTTTTGAGCCCTTCCATAATAATATACTTTTATTGGCTGAACAAAAAGTATTAATCCACCAATTTCTACAACACAGTCCTACCACTGATATCCACATCAGATCTATATAAAGGATACAAACAAAAGAGGTGGTCAGGATGGCAAGAATGGTACCAATGGGAATGGATTTCTGAGCATCCTTCAAATCTCCAGACCTATTTGATCCAGCCATGATACCTAGAGAAAAGATCCAATAAGTCAGCCCTTGCAGCTACTACAAAGAAAATTTGCTTAGATTCATGCCAATGATTCCAAAGGTTGGGGAAAAAATAAAAAATTCTAAGAACATGGCTCAATCATCTAACTAAATAATCTTCAGGGACTAACTGACAGTCTTTACAATTAAGCAGGCAGAAACCTATCTGTTTACCTGTGACAGAGGGAAAGAAGATTCCAACCAGGAGAGTGAAGGAAGTGGTAATGTCAACAAGCACATACTCGTGATTCAAGTTGCCTAAGAAATCAGAAGACTTGGCTGATGGCTTCTCAATTAGCTCTCCCTTTGGTAGATAGTTACTCCAAAGATTCTCTGTAGTGGAAATAAGGGGAAGAATCAGAAGTTAATGTGGCCAGAAGACTATAAGAAAATCTGTTTTAACAAAATTCAGTTTTCTCATTCAGTTTTTAAATATACATTTTTCTTCTATGAGAGCAAAAAACCAAAACAAACAAACAACTCCCCCCCCCAAAAAAAAACCCCACACCCACCAAAACAAACATCTTATGTACTTTCTAAAATAGTTTCAAATGTAGTTTGGCTAACTGTTCTGGTATATCCACATGCCATTAAGTCAGACCTGGAAAAGCTGGTTAGAAGTGAGTTAAGGAAAGCAAAGTGAAGCTGGCTGCCTTTGAGCTTCTATTAGTGATCAATGCTGCTCTACATGCCTCAGTGAGATCAAACCTGCTTACGTGCCAAAAAAAAAAGTTGTCATCCAAACCACTAAGTCACTTAGGAAAGGAGTTTCATAGATTTTAATGAGTTGGGAAAACATGGTGACATAGTGGTTCCGGTCCAGTTCGCTCATCATTTAGCCCCGCCCCTGGGAACTGCAGGAAGAACATTGTCAATTTTAGAAAGAAAACTGAAAACGTGGTCCTCTTTCCCTAGATCCCACAAATGATTTGTAGATTAGCAACAGATGAGAACTGCCTAAAGTTGGAGACAAATGATGAAACAGACAACACTCTTGAAGGGAGCCAAGAAATTAAGTTCCTTGTGGCCAAAACAAGAATCTGCTGGAATTAAGAGTCGTGTGCCAGGAGTTTAGAAAAGAAGGAGACATCCTGGCAGATAGTTCTCAATGACAATGAAAAGGTCTAAAAGACTAAAGTGGCCAGTATTACTTCCACACAAGGGATATTAAAAAGCCCTGTTTTTTGCCCTACTCACCAACAATGATTCCACTAGCCAATCCAGGAATGCCCTGGATTGATGTGACGTTGTTGTGCTCAAAGTAATCATCACAGGTGGCATTGAAATAGTGGCTAGAGTTACAGAAGAAGCCCCACAGTTTTGAAGGGACTGTCATGTTGTTCATTTCCTTGCTCTTTGAGCAAATGTCAATGTGTCTTGAAGAAAGAGTACGGTTGCCCAACATGCAAACTCTAAATGGAAAACAGGTGGAAAAATGAGAACAGGAAATGAGCAAGAAAAGGCTTTCATCGTCATCCCGATTTTTTAATCCTAGAAATGTCACAGATTCATGGCAAAGGGTAAATATTCCCGTCTAATACCTCCTAAAGAAAGCTACTTTGCTAGAATGAAAAACACAACTTCTATGAACTGAGAAGAGGCTATTCCTTAAACCCAAATCACAGACTCTCAGTCTTGGAAGGGATCTCAGAATCCAATCAATGCTTGTCTCAACATCAATATTCTTTACATCATTCCTAACAAGTGGTCATCCAGCTTTGTATTACGATTTCTGACACATTGACATAGCACTTTAAAAATTGGAGAAGAAATTAAGTGACATTGGTATTTACATAGCCAATGAGATTTAAGAAACGGGATTTGAACTCAGGTCTCCCTGATTCCAGGCCCAGCACTCTCTTCATTATGCTATGTTGCTCCTCTGGGCCTCGATATCCACAACTGTAAAATAAAGGGACTGGACTCGATTTCTAAAGTCTCCTCCTGTTCTAAATCATAGGATTTTGACTTAGAAGTTCCAACTTGGTTAATTCCAGAACTTGTCCTTTTTGTAAAATTCATTTTTATTATAAGCATAAGATCAAAGATTTAGCGCTAAAGAGACCTTAAAGATCACCTAATTCAACTCTCTCATTTTACAGATGACCTGAGACCTGTCCAGGGTTATAGAGGTAGCAAATGGCAGAGCAAGGATTCAAAGCTCCAAATCTAGCACTTTCCCCACTCTCCTATGCTGCCTTTCAACTTGAATCATTTTGTTTATGAAAAATATTATTACATTCAAAATTCTTAAAAAAAAGATTCCTACTGAGAGTAAACACAGGCTCCCTAGGTAATCCATTTCACTTTGGGGTAGCTCTTATTGAGAAATTCTTCCCTATATCAAACCTAAATCTGCCTCTCCTCTACAACTTCCACCCATTTTTCCAAGTTTTGCACCCTCCAAGCAGAAGTCTATTGGTTTTTCCAAGATAGTTTTTCCATGACTGTGTAACCTTGGACAAGTGAAAAACTCTTCAGACCTTAATTTTTTTCATCTATTAAATGAAGAAGACTGAATTGATTTCTAAGGTCTGTTCTAGCTCTAGAACTATTTGACTTGATAGTCTGAGTAGCTCAATTGGCTCCCTGGTTTCCTTTAAGTCCCAACTAAAATCCCACCTTCTACAAGAAGCATTCCCTAATCCCTCTTCATTCTAGTGCTTTCCTTCTTTTAATTATTTTCTACTTATCCTGTATATAGCTTGCTTTGTATACATATTTGTTTTACATGTTATTTCCCCCATTAGACTGTAAGCTCCTTGAGGTCAGATTTGTCTTTTTGTATTTCCAGCACTTAGCACAGTGCCTGGCTCGTAGTAGGTTTTTAACATATATTTATTTAATGAATGTAAAGAAAAAAAAATCATTATCTTAATCCATGAAGGATTCAGTTAGTTTTTCAAAGAAAACCTCTATTGCAAGCATATAGCCACTCCTACCCCTTGCCAGCCTTTTGTCAGAGGAATACTACTGGTTATAAAAGGTGAGTACAGTGAGAAAACAGCATGGATCAAATACTCATCATTGCTACTAGAAAGTAGCTTAAAATCTCCATCTTACTGATGGATAAAAGTATCTGTGTATTCAAAAGACACCACCTATCCACCATCACAGATTGCCCTGTATTCTGGGACCATAAAGCACAGGGCCCTGTACTAAGAGCTGCATAACTGAAGCTCAGCTTGTAGTACAGGGCAGAAAACTTCTTTGGTGCCCTCACTCTCCCTTCCCCCAGATTTCTAATTTCTAAAAATGGGATAGTAAATTTACCTATCTCACGGGACTTTTAATAATAACAGACAAATGGATAAGTAACGTGCTGCTGCAAATACAAACTGTTCTGGGAACATTATATAATCATTACATCACCACAAAATAAAAAGGCTTCTTATATCTGTCATCAGGAGATGGAATGAGTTACCCATTTTGTGCTGAGGCTCAATGTCATGTTACTAAAATCACTAAAATAATGAGTTTCTGCCTAAATGTTGACTAAACCTATATTAGAGGAAGCTCTCGGAGGCACTGTTAGCATCTAAAGTCCTGCAGCTAGCATGCCATGAGACCTTTCTAGTAATTTTGTGGCACACGATTTCCTGCCCCCCTTCCCCCTCCCCTCAGAAGATGAGATGTGCTGACATACGGAAAATTTGGAGGGGCAAAGGAAGATTTGATGGCCCCAGCATAAATGGCCAAGATAGATACAATGACGCAGGCCAAGAAGAGTGAGGCAAACTTGTTCACGTAGCGTACGCCAACAAACACTACCAGCACCATAAGGACCAAGAAGGCTGTGCCATAGACACGCATGTTATTGAGCATGGCTGCTGATTCCTTAAGGGCATCATCACTTCGGAAAATGGCAGCTCGGGGGAAAATGTAGATCTGCCAGGAAGGCAAAGAAAGAGAAAATGAGGTCACTCTCATGGAACCAAATAGCTGTGCTATAGCAAACTACAATAATGTTCACATAGCAAGGCAGAAATATATAGAACTACTCCGAAAAACCTCTTAACGCTAGTGCCAGTCCTTTAATATTATCTCCAATTTATCACATAGATTTCATTTGTACATAGTTTGCGTGTTCTCTCTCCCATTAAACTATTGGCTTCTTGAGGGCAGGGACTGTTTTTTGCCTTTCTTTGTGTCCCCAGAGTTTAGCACAGTGTCTGGCACATAGTAGGAACTTAATAAAATGTTGGTTGACTTGACTTGACTAAACCCTTTTAGGTTTTTCTTTTCCAATCTATTTCCAAATTAAAATACCTGAAATGACTGGGAAAATAGTCTTATCAAGGGTTTTTTCCCCCTACACTGTTCTGACTAAATATCCCACTAGAACAACAGGAATGAGTTGTTACTTGCATTTAAAAGATTAAATAAAAAGATTGATTACTGTGTTTTCTTAGATGTTTCTGTTGTCAGAAGAGAAATGATTAAAGGGGGTAAGAATGACAAGGGAAATTAGTTTTGCTTTACTCAACTACATTTTGCTTTGATAAGTAAAACAAATTCCTTTCTCAGTCTCAAAATGACATGGAAATATAACAAAGGGGGAGGTGAAAATCTACATTGTCATAGCTACATCCGCTCTACAAAGTTCACAAGAAAGACCATGGAGTTCCAGAGACATGCTGAAAATCAGTGGCTTGGTCAATTCCCCTAGCCAGTATTTGGAAGAATCTTTCACCAAGTGTACCTTCTTGTTCCACAGAACCTAGCACAGAACACAGCCAAGACATTAACTCACCAGGAATATCTCGATGGCACCAAGGATATACATGGCTGCTGCAAAGGTGGTACCAAGGTAGAAGCAGAGGCCCACAGCTCCACCAAACTCTGGGCCTAATGCTCGGGAAATCATGAAGTATGAGCCTCCAGCTAGAAAGGTAAAGTGAGAATTTTTAAAAAGGAATATATGTCAGTGAAAATAAAAATACAAAAGAAAGATAAATATAACTAAAATTCTCAAACATCCTGGATTTTATAGGGAGCAAATTTCCCAGTGGAAGGTCAGTGTCATTAAGCCTCTACTCAATAAAAGCTACTCTTCATTTATTCCACATGAAGCAATCAAATTCACTAGACCGTCTCAGAAAAATCAGATAGAGGTCACTTTAGGTTAAAAAAAACGGACATGTAAATTATTCTGAAAGAGAGAGGTTTACATGCCTGTCTTTAGCTCACATAGATTTCTAAAACATAATGAAATGCCTTCCACAGAATACAGACCAACATTCTATGTATTAGAAGGCAGTATATATGTTAAATGACATAAAACTCTCTACTTTCTCAGAATAACTAGTTTCTGAATTCCGGGATTTATAAGTATACAATAATGACAGAAGAGAACAACCCTATTGTACTAACACCAGAAGGCAAACTGAACACTCACCTGGCACCACACCATTGGTGGCAATGGCACTCATGGAGATAGCAGTGAGCATTGTCTAAGTAAAAGAAAAGAGATTAATGCTAAATAAACATGACACTTTTGCATTACCTTATCCAACGAAATAACACGGACATGTGAAACACTTTGCGAACAAAGAACTATACAAATGCTGACTATTATTATTATATTTTTTCTTACGCATTTTCAAATTACTTAAATTTTAGAAAATAATTTGCCTAGTACTTGACTATGTATTCCATTGGGTAGGAAGCTGGCTTTCTCTCTGTGAAGGTAAAGATAAGAGGATGATGCTATTATAAGTCTGTTGCCATATTATGATACAAGTTACATTTCCAGTAACCGGGGATTCCCGAGTCTGCTATTCAGAAGCACCTCACACTGTTCACTTATAGCTTTTGTGCTATAAAAACCCTAAGTCTTATGCTTCAACTCCAAATCACAGCAGGTTAGCCAAGGAATCTGGTTCCTGCCACCTGAATTGTAGAGCTCTATATAATCTGAGTGTTGAGACCATTAAAGAATAAATTTCATGTCTCTCAAAACGTGGAGAGGAGATTATGACCTCATCACCTACTCCCTAGGGTTAGTCCAAAGCCAGTCCCTTTCATTTATTCTTCCTTCCTCACAGCATAATCACTATCATACAACACATACATAATTTAAAAAAAAAAAACCAACCAAAACTGAATCTGTGATTTTATTGATATAGGGAGTTCCCACTGAAAAAACTTTCTCTTACAATACCAAATACAAAAAACTTACCTAAGTTTTGCATTTGTTTGTAATCAGTCCATAATGTCATTATATGCTTAGTTATATCATTCTTGTCTGTATTCATTTAATAAGACATTTATTAAGCATTTATCGTGTGCAAGGGCTTAGCTTGGTCCCAATGACAAATGTTGATTGATTGCAAGTCACTAAACTAGGTGTTGTGGAGGAGATACAGAATAAAACATGGTTCCTGCCCTCAAAGACTTTATACTCTAATAATAAAGACGAGAGATATCTAAATAACTATAATAACGTGATAAATGCATATAAGGGAGGTACAAAATGCCTTGTGTTCAGAGGAAGGAATTCAGGGAAGGAAAAAAAAAACCAAACTGGCAATGGTATGGTGAAATTTGAGGTGGGTGGGTCCTGAAGGATGGACAAAATTTTAACAGGATAAAATGAAGGTGTAGGCATTCCAGGAGGATGGAACAACACAAACAAAAAGTAGAGAGAAGGGAAAGTAGGGGGCACATTTGGCTGAAAGATATGTTATATATAGAAGAGTAATGGCAAATAAAGCTGGGCAAGGTGTTCTCACAGACTTTTGAGGGGACAATGACTTTTGAAATGATAAGATCACAGATGTTAAAGCTGAAAGGGACCTTGGAGACTCTGTCACTTAATTCAATACCAATTTAAAGGTGAGAAACAGCAATTTAAAGATGAGAAAACTAAGGCTCAAATAGTTGGAAGTGATTTGCCCAAGGTCACTTCTATAGACAATGGAAAATCAGGATTAGAACTCAGCTCTCCTGGTGACTAGGCTCATGCTCATACCAGTATATTGTATAACTGGGACCAGCCTGTGGAGAGTTAAGAAGTTTGTACTTTCTTAGGGAATGAGAAGCCACTGAAGATTTTTTTTTGACAGAAGTAACATTATTAGAACTGTGCTCTAAGAAACCTTATTTTGGAAGTAATATGCAGGATGTATTAGAAGAGGAGAGAAATTTAGAGGTAAGTAGTCCAGTTAGAGGCTATTAAAATAGTCCAGGCAAGAAGTATTGGGGATCTAAACAGGGGTAAGATCAAGACTGAGAAGAAAAAGGAGGGAATCAATTCAGGATATATTTCAGAGATAAAATCAGCAGGGCCTAAACTGACTGAAAAGTGTAGGGTGTGACAGAAGATTGATCATGGGAAACTTTCCTCTGGTTCTTCTAAGATTCTGTGCATATTTCTGCAATAATCATTTATTTACTATCAACAGGCTTAGAGTTCAAACTCACTTTGGAGATCAACTAGTCCAATCCCTCAATTTACAGATGAAGAAACAGATTAAGTTAAAAGTGACAGGACTCAGTCATCCAGGTAGTTAGCAGCAGAGACAAAGTGTGAACTCAAGTCCTCAGAGTATAATGTCCTTTTATACTGTAACAGTGCTGCTTCCACTCTTGCTATAACTGGTTCACCTCCTTTTCTGGGCACACATTTCCTTGAAAAGATCCTTCAATCCATTTCTTTAAAATAAGTCATTGTTGATAATATTCTTTGGCTTCCTTAAATTCATCAAATGTCTTTTTATTGACCTTTGGGTCACCTGAAATTATGACTATTCAGAGATGATGACATTCCATGAGTTATAGTAGGGGAATACTAATGTTAATAATATTAGTTTCTGGGGCAGAGATTAACTTGGGATCAGTAAAAGCATCACACAATTTCCTAAATGTTATTCAGTTTAATCTCTTCCTATGTAATATCTGTACATTGGTGGAAAAACTTAATAGACAATCTGTGTTCATCATTCACTTTTTTTTTTCCCAGGCAAACTTCTCCTTTTGGTTCTAATACTGGCTCTGCCATTTACAATTTCCTAATCTGTAAGATGAGACAGATGGACTAAGACCTCTAAAGGCTTTTTTGGTTCCAAATCTATTATCCTATAGTCTATGCCTCCTGAGTTTTACATTTACAATTTACTATTAATTGAAAGTTCTTCCTTTTTTAGTCCAGTACTCAACTTAGTACAATGCACAGAGAAAAGTTCTTCATTAATAGTTTGATCTAATAACAGCATAATTTGAAAGGTTAGTAGTTATTCATCCTTTCCAGTGAAACTAGTGATGGTGCCTGGGGAATCACAAATGGGAGTTCAGTCTTAAGGAGCAAAATAAAATTATCTGTCCACATTAGAGTTTGCTTGACACAGCTGCCAAAGATATGACCATCCCTGGATCTTTAATACATAAGAACATTTTTCCCCCTGAATTGCTCCACTTAGACTATACTGTCAGCTGGTTTCTGATCCTTAGAATTGGGGGTGATACTAGTTTAAATGAAAGTGGGTCTTGTAACAATTTCTATATAAAAAACTATTTCCTGTTGCTACATCAGACCTTTTGAGGAACAAAAAGCCATAATTCTTTTGACTGCAAGTTCTTTATGACTTTAACTCCACAAATATTTACTGAAGATATATTGCATGCAAAGTCTTGTGCTAGATGCCAAGGACCATGAGAGTGAATAAGACTGCATTTCTGTCCTCCTGGATGGCATTCTCTATTTTCCTGCAAATTTTTCCCTTTGAAATTCCCAGAATAGTATATCATACAGCATGTACTCGATAAATATTTGACATTGCACTTGATTTTAGTATCAGAATGTTCCCTTCTGGAGAGGATCATTGTTCTTTACCTGAAATGTTATTTTGGGGATAAAATGAAAAACTGGTTGAATTTGATTCAATTCAATTAACCAAATACTGCATCTTGAGCCTAATAGTTGATGTACATAGACTTTCAAAAGCACAAGATTCCCAAAGAGTCCCAGAAGCCCATGTGGGACTTACACAGCAGCAGCAGATGAGGACAATGGCAAAGGCCTGAAGAACTCCAGCTGTGCCCACCACCCATGTGAGCCGCAGAAAAAGGATCACCCCAAAAATATTCTGTAGACATGGAAGGTACACACCCATGAAAGTACCCATTTGGGGGCTCTGGAAAGAAAGGCGTAGAGAAGAAAAAAAAAGTTAAATGTCTATCTAGGAGAGAAGATGCTCTTCCCCTTTAATGCCTTACCCACTATCACAATTTCAACAGTATAAATAATAGGATAAAGAGTTCCTTGGGAAGGACATACATACATACATACATATATATATATATATATATATATATATATATATATATATATATATACACATACGAAACCCACACCTTACAGATGAAAGGTACCCTACCTTTTATTACACATAGGTACTTGGTCCCAAATAAAAATAAAAAATAAAAAAATAAAAAAAAAAATCTATAAGTTTTATCGATGGGTCCTTTATAATTTCACATCACCTGCTTCTCAGAGCTATGCAGTTCCTCTCCAAACAGAGATCACCTCCATGTGATAATGGAATAATGACTCAGGTAGAAGGGCTCTTTCCCTTAGCACTACTTAATCTCCATTAGTATTTGGCAAGAAATCCTCAAAAGCAGCCAATAACATGAAGGTTTGGAGGCACTTCCTGTCTTCAGAGAGTTGAACACAATGTAAGTTAAGTTATGTGTTTTTCATATTCTTAAGTGAAACTGATCGTTGGTTTTTTTAAAAGTCAGAGACAGATGGTGTAATCTAACAAACCAGGGGATGTAAGATTTCTTCTCTTGTACTATCCTGATAGTCTCTCCCTTTCCTATAGGCAGGGTTTCTTTTATACACTTGTTACATCCTGGGGCCTCACCTTGGTGGGCTTCTTTTTCCCTTCTGTAATATTCTCTGCTTCTTCGTGCTCCTTTGCTCCTTGTGTCAAATTAGTATAATTAGCCATGCGATTAAGCAGTGAAGACACTTTTGGCCTAGTGTCCATCTCTTCCTACCAAGTGAGGGAAAGGTAGGAAATATGTAATTAGAAATAGTGATAAACATCTAAGTGAATAGCAGAGTAACACAAGGCCTAGAAAACTATAAATTATGAAAATACTTCACAGATTACTTATTCTAAAAAGTTTACCTTTTCCCTCCTACAACAGGTAGAAGACCACAAATTCAAATCATAGAACATGAATATAAGTACCATCTTTTTTTAAAAAGACTAAATCAAATGTATTTTATGATGGCCTTTCAACTTAGCCTACAGCCTGGGAAAAAAATCATGTCACACATCAATGCAAGATTATATAGCCTAGTAAGAATACTGAAAATATGACTATTGACTATGGCACTGTTTTTAGGTTGCTTACGTTCCTGGCAATCAGATTGGACCAATCCATCACTTTAAGAGATTAGGTCTATAAAATGATCTTTTGGTTGATTTTGCTTTTCTTAAAACCTCAGTCTATCTCCTGAAGGTGGTTGAGAAAAAATGGCCCTTTACAGAAACCAGCATTGAAACAGCAATCGTCACTTGCTCAAAGTCAGCCAAAGGCAATGCTGGCTTGATATCTAGGCCAGAGCTCTACAGAGCCTTTCAGAATGAGCTCTGTTGTCATTCTTGGGAAATAGATAGACGATTAGATTAGAATTATCAGCATAACTCTACTTTCTATGGTGATCTTTTTCTGATGTTCTTAAAACAGGTTTTCAAATTGACACAAATTGTGTTGCTTTGTACACAGGAGGAGAGATGGCACGGTATAGAGGGTTGGCCTCTAACATAAACTACTTATATAACCATTGGCAAGTCACTTAAACTCTCGATGACCCAGGCAGTCCCCTAAAACTAAAAATTAAAGACAAACTTCTGATTTATAAAATCAAGTGAAAGAAGTTTTCATACTGAGAGTTCTATGAATTGATGAAATCTCAGTTATCAACCCCAACCCCACAAAAAGTACTATGGAAAGATCTCCAAATGAATCATTTAGGTACTAACTGATCATTATCATAAGAGTCGCACCTGAGATTTCTGGATTTTTTTACTCTTCAAGTAGAAATTTGGCTAAGTCAATCACTCATTTTAAGTTAGACTGTATGATGCATTAAATTATTAGCTATAATGATAAACTGAAATTTTAATCAACCATATCATTAAATTATGCAACTATCATTGTTTATTGCCAACTAATGGGATAGGAAATACTAGAGAATTCTTCCCAGTGTTCTCATAGAAGCTCCATAACTGACTACACAGCAGTTTCTATCTCTAGTTTTCTCTCAACTATTACCTCAAAGAGTGCCAGGTTTCTGTCAAAATATTCATCCCCCTCTTCAAAATTGGAGTTGTTGAGATAAGCATTTCGAGCTTTCTTATGCCCATCATCTGTTTTAAAGAAAAAAAAGGTGAAAAAAACCTAATGAATTTCTTAGTGGGATTCAGATGCCACAGGTGTACACCGGCAAGTTAGTGCAACTGCTGTGATATGTAAAACATATTTCCTAATAAGCAACAGTGGTGAGCAAGTTCTTATTTAAGGATGCAGGATTTTTCCTCGGATAATGAGAGTACATAAGAATCAAGTACAGAACATATATCATTCCAATGATTCTCCAGGCAACTGTTTGGAAGACCCTCAGAAAATGAAACCTCAGAGACCCATCATCCAGTCACCTAAGCAGTAACAACTGCCATCTCACATTTGCACAGTGCTTTAAGATTTACAATGTGCTTTCTTCATAACAGTCCTATGAGTTTGCTAGTTCAAGTATTATCTCCATTCTTGAAGGGAAGGTAAAGGAAGGGAATCAGTATTATACAGTACCTCCTATGTGCCAGGCTAAGTGCTAAGCGCTTTTATAAAAATCTCATTTGATCCTCACAACAACCCTTCGAGGTAGGTGCTATTATTATTATTCCCATTTTATAGTTGAGGAAACTGAGGCAGAGATTAAGTGATTCGTCCAAGGTCACATAGCTAGGAAGTATCTGAGGCTGGATTTGATCTCAGATCTTCTTGATTCCAGGTCCAGCATTCTACTGTACTTGTCTCTGTTGCAGATGGGAAAACTGAGGCCCAGAAACACAACTATTAAGTGTTGCAGTGAGATTAGAATCTGGCTCTTTCCACACATCACATTGCTTGCTCTGTGTCATCCTTAATCACCAAGCTTTTGCTTACTCTGTGTCATCCTTAATCACCAAGCTTTTGATGATCCCTACGATGGGATGTGTGAGGCACTGTGTTAACTATGGCTAACTTTATCCTGTTATTACTGGTGGGCAAAAATCTTTTGTCTCAGATTTAAGTCACTTAAAAACAAATTACTTTTTTTTTTAATAATCCCAGGCTATATCCTTAAAAAAAAAATTTGTGATACCCCCAGGACTTTATATAACAAATCCATGCAGAAAAACACATACTAGGCTTCAAAGAGGCCTATGAGTTTGTTTACAACAGCAATGCACTATACAAACTTTATCTCATCTGAGCCTTAAAATAGCCCTGGGAGGTACAATCAGGTATTTTGCCCAATTTGGCAGAGGATGCTACTGAGCCTAAAAAAAAAGGGTGGGGGGCAGCTAGGTGGCGCAGTGAGTAGACCACTGGCCATGGAATCAAGAGGACCTGAGTTCAAATCTGACCTCAGACACCTGACATACTACCTGTGTGACCTTGAGCAAGTCACTTAACCCCAACTGCCTTGCCTTACTGCATCCCCCCACCCCCCAAAAAAGATGCCACTGAGCCTTAAAGGGATGTGTCCATAGTCACACAGCTAGTTAAGTCACAGACATATTTCCTGACACCAAGCCCAGGCTCCTTCTCCTTGCTTTGAGGTTCTTCCCATATTCTTTTTATTCTACATTGAAATGGAAGATTTTCTCACACAGCCAGTTTAAATGCCAATCTGTTTATACTTCTGTACTAATGGTACAATGACTTTAACCAAACTACTACTTCCTTAGATAATAAAATATCATGCACATTTTGCCACTGAGCGATGGAAGAAAATCAGTCCTAGTATTAGGCTGACAGCTCTGTTCAAGGTCACCCCACATTACCAGTCCCTAGTGTTCAACAACTTTCTAAAATTTTTGCCAGCAGGATAAAGTTAAAACATCTCAATTTTGCCATTCTTTAATCTTTATACACTATACTCCTCACCTAAATCAACTTCTCTTTAATATTTCACTTCCCTGAAGTTACGTCTCATTGTCCCATTCTATCTTATTTCCTTCAACAGATTGCCTCCTTTTAAATCACCATGCTCCCTTATCTTCAATCTTTCTGCCTATTAGCTGCTTCCCTATTGCCTACAAACATACCTGTCTCCAACATCTTCAAAAAACCCTCCCTTGCGGTTTTCAGACAAAGAAGTCAAAGCTGTCTATAGTCATATAGAAAAATCCTCTAAATCACTATTGATCAGAGAAATGCAAATTAAAACAACTCTGAGGTACCACCTCACACCTATCAAAGTGGCTAATATGACAAAAAAGGAAAATGTTAGATGTCGGAGAGGATGTGGAAAATTGGGACACTAATGCATTGTTGGTGGAGTTCGAACTGATCCAACCATTCTGGAGAGCAGTCTGGAACTATGCCCAAAGGGCTATAAAATTGTGCACACTCTTTGATACAGCAATATCACTGCTAGGTCTATATGTCAAAGATATCCCAAAAAAGGGAAAAGGACCTATTTGTACAAAAATATTTATAGCAGTTCTCTTTGTGGTGGCTAAGAATTGGAAATTGAAGGGATGCCCATCAATTGGGGAAATGGCTAAACAAGCTGTAACATGATTGTGATGGAACATTATTGTGCTATAAGAAATAATAAGCAGGATGGTTTCAGAAAAACTTGGAAAGATTTACATGAATTGATGCATAGTGAAATGAATAGAACCAAGGGAACATCTATATTGTACACAGTAACAGTAACATTGTTTAATGTAGAATTGTAAGGGACTTAGCTATGCTCGGCAATACAGGCAATACAATGATTTAAGACAATGCTAAAAGACTAATGGTGAAGCATACTATCTGCCTCCAGAGAAAGAACTATGTTGATTGAATACAGACTGAAGCATGATATTTTTCACTTTCTTTCATTTTTTTCTTTTATTTGAGCCTTCTTGTACAAAATGATTAATATAGAAATGTTTTACATAATTGCACATGTATAATCTATATCTGGTTGCTTACCATCTCAGGGAGGAGGGAGAGGGAAGGAAGGATAGAATTTGAAACTCAAAACTTTAAATAAAAATGTTAGAAACTTGGGGAAAAAAAAAAACCTCCCTTAATCTTTCCATCCCTGCTATCATCCTCTATCTCTTCTTCCTTTTGTGGCAAAACTTGCAAAGGACATCTACAATTGATGCCTCCATTTCCTCTCCCCTCACTCTCTTCATAACCCCTTCACCACCAAAACTGCTCTCTCCAAAGTTACCAGAGATCTACTAAATGCCAAATCCAATGGCCTTTTCTTTTTTTTAAATTTAATTTATTTATTATATTTAGTTTTCAGCATTGATTTTCACAAGAATTTGAATTATAAATTTTCTCCCCATTTCTACCCTCCCCTCCACTCCAAGATGGCATATATTCTGGTTGCCCTGTTCTCCAGTCGGCTCTCCCTTCTGTCACCCCACTCCCTTCCCATCCCCTTTTCCCTCCCTTTCTTGTAGGGCAAGATAAATTTCTACGCCCCATTGCCTGTGTATCTTATTTTCTAGTTGCATGCAAAAACTTTTTTTTGTTTGTTTTTGAACATCTGTTTTTAAAACTTTGAGTTCCAAATTCTCTTCCCTCTTCCCTTCCCACCCACCCTCCCTAAGAAGTCAAGCAATTCAACATTGGTCACATGAGTATCATTATGTAAAACCCTTCCACAATACTCATGCTGTGAAAGACTATATTTTGCTCCTTCCTAACCTATCCCCCTTTATCCAGTTTTCTCCCTTGACCCTGTCCCTTTTTGAAAGTGTTTGTTTTTGATTACCTCCTCCCCCATCTGCCCTCCCTTCTATCATTCCCCCACTTTTTTTTTTTATCTTCTTCCTCCTTCTTTCCTGTGGGGTAAGATACCCAATTGAGTATGTATGGTATTCCTTCCTCAGGTCAAATCTGATGAGAGGAAGATTCACTCATTCCCCCTCACTTGCCCTCTCTTCTCCTCCTACATAACTGCTTTTTCTTGCCACTTTTATGAGAGATGATTTACCCCATTCTATCTCTCGCTTTCTCCCTCTCTCAATATATTCCTCTCATCCCTTAATATGATTTTATTTCTTTTAGATATCATCCCTTCATATTCAACTCACCCTATGCGCCCCCACATATATATATACACATAAATATATACATACACACACACACACACACATATATATATATGTCTATATATGCATATTCCCTTCAGCTACCCCAATACTGAGGTCTCATGAATCATACACATCATCTTTCCACGTAGGAATGTAAACAGTTCAACTTTAGTAAGTCCCTTGCAATTTCTTTTTCTTGTTCTTTTTCTTGATCACCTTTTCATGGCTTCTCTTGATTCTTGTGTTTGAAAGTCAAATTTTCTATTCAGCTCTGGTCTTTTCACTGAGGAAGCTTGAAAGTCCTCTATTTTATTGAAAATCTATATTTTGCCTTGGAGCATGATACTCAGTTTTGCTGGGTAGGTGATTCTTGGTTTTAATCCTAGCTTCATTGACCTCCGGAATATCGTATTCCAAGCCCTTCTGTCTCTCAATGTAGAAGCTGCTAGATCTTGGGTTATTCTGATTGTGTTTCCACAGTACTCAAACTGTTTCT
>CM053624.1:144250509-144316520 GCA_028646595.1 Phalanger gymnotis | reverse complement strand
CTATTTCTATACAGCCAGCTCTGCTACACCAGCACTCCTCCTTCCCCAAGAACCCCCAATCCGTACTGGACTCAGATCTTCAGCAGGCTCTGCATTCCTGCTCTGATCCGCCACTTAATTCCTCCCACCAGGTGGGCCTGGGGCCAGAAGCAACTGCAGGTGTAGTTCTGTAGCTGCCCCACCTCCACTGACCCTGGTGCGGTGGCTGAACCACCAACTCTATCGCCTTGTCCCCAGCAGCTTTTTCCACTAACCTTCTCTATTGTCTTTGGTGTTCGTGGGTTGAGAAGTCTGGCAAGCGCCACAGCTCACTGATTCAGGGAGCTAGGGCCCTCTCTGCCCGGCTCCTGGTCTGGTTGGTCTGCGCAGCCCACGCTGGGCTCTGCTCCACTCTGCTCCCAGCTCCGTGCGCAATAGACCTCACCCAGCAACCATCCAGGCTGTTCTGGGCTGGTGCCTGCTTCCCTCTCCTATTTTGTGGGTTCTGCAGTTCTGGAATTGGTTCAGAGCCAATTTTTTTATAGGTTTTTGGAGAAACTTGGCAGGGAGCTCATGCTAGTCCCTGCTTTCCAGCCGCCATCTTGGCTCTGCCCATCCCAATGGCCTTTTCTTAACCTTCAACCTTCTTAAAGTTTCTGCAGCCTTTGATACTGTCAATCACCCTCTCTTTTTCCGGATACTGTATTCTCTCTAGGTTTTAGAGAAATCACTCTTCTGGTTCTCCCGCTATCTATCTGACCTTTCCTTCTCAGCCTCCTTTGCTGATTCCTCATCCAGGTCATACTCCAGAGGGTTCTATCCCGGGCCCTCTTCTTTTCTTTCTCTATACTACTTCATTTGGTGATCTCATCAGCTCCCATGGATTTAATTCTCATCTCTTTGCTGATGAGATCTACCTGTCTAGCCCTAACATTTCTGCTGTCCTCCAGTCTCACAACTTCAAATGCTTTTCAGACATCCCAAACTGGATTCCAAGAGATATCTTAAACCCAACATGTGAAAAAAAAAAAAGAATTCATTATCTTTTCCCCTAAAACCTCTCCCCTTTCCAAACTTCCCCATAACTTTCAAGAGCACCACCATCCTCTCAATTTCCCAGGCTCATAGGTGACCTAAGGGTCATCCTGGACCCTTCACTATCTCTTACCCTCCATATCCAAGCTATTGCCAAGGCCTATCAATTTCACATTTGCAATATCACTTGAATATGCCCCCTTCTGTCCTCTGAAATTGCCACCACTCTACTGGTGGCCCTCATCACTTCGTGCCTGGACTATTGCAGTAGCCTGCTAGTGGTCTGCCTATCTCTCTCCCCACTCCAATTTATCTTCTATTTAGCCACTAAAATGATTTTCCTAAAGTTCAGGTCTGATCATGTCACCTCCCTACTCAATAAACTCCTGTGGCCCCCCATTGCCTCCAGGATTACATATAAAATGCTTTGTTTGGCATTCGAAGCTCTTTATAACCTAGCCCCCACCCCTACCTTTCTAGTCTTCTTATTCTTTATACCATTCCCCCAATACTCTTTGAACTGGTGAAACAGGCCTCCTAGCTATTCCATGAACAAGACGCTCCATCTCTTGGCTCTGGCATTTTCTCTGGTTATTCCCTATGCCTGGAATATTCTTCCTCCTCGTCTTTACCTCCTGGCTTCCTTCAAGTCCCAAATAGAATCCCACCTTCTACAGGAAGCCTTTTCAAATCTCTCTTAATTCTAGTGCCTTCCTTTTGTTATTTTCCCCCTATTTATCCCATAAGCTTGTATGTACATAACTGTTTGCTTGTTGTCTTCTCCATTAGATTGTAAAATCCTTGCGGTCAGGGACTACTGCTGGCCTTTCTGTGTATGCCCAGGGGTTAGCACAATGCTTGGTACATAGTAGGCAGAGATGAGGAAGGAGAGCATTCCAGGTATTGGTAATTAGGTAATTGGTAATTAGGGTGGCACGTTTTTTACTGTTTTCTCTTTTGGAGCATTGTTGTAATCAAGTGCCTTTGATGAGTCTGGCCTTTGTTTCTTTGATTAAATCGGGAGTCTGATGACCTGCTTACCTCAAGGGAAAGCCTAGTTCACATAGGTTTGAGTCCCGTGGTTGTGATGCCCTTTGACCCTGAACAGGGTATATAGACTCAGAGGTTAGTAATTTGTTTGGGGCTCACTCACTGGAAGAGTGTCGTGTGATTTGACTAGATGAGACTCTGGGTAGCTGCTAGAGCCCTCTGGCTTTGAAAACCCAGATGTTGGTGCTTCTCTCATTAGTAACTGTATATGTGTTGTTATGGTCAGATAGAGAGAAGCCTGTCTACTGATTTGTGTTATTTTGCTCTGTTTATAATTTCTGCTTGTAATTTCTGTTTGTATTTTCTGTGAAGGTCAGAGTGCTGACTTTTTCCCCTGGACTAAGTGAATGATATATGTATGTTTGATTAAAGTGAGATTATTAACTCCTTGAAGTCTCTTTCCTTAGAAAAGCAGATCAAAGAACCTGTGCTAGGAGCCCTCCTTTGTGTTGGTGTTGTTGGTCTTATGCCCCCACAGCAGCTGCTAGCAACACTGTTGTTACAATGATGGAGAGAAAATTAATGATGCAGATTAAAGAGTGTTGTGTGTACAGTCTTTTCGTTCCTCTTTTTGGAGAGCTGATTGTTAAATATTTACCAGCACATCTCTCCTATGACGTGCCTAAGTTAGGCAAAAAGATAAACAAGTGAAGTAGGCTTGGGGTAGCAGTAGGGGAGGTGTTCAGGAATATGTTTCCAAATGGAATTGGGAGGATATTTCTAACCTCTGATTCTAAAAAGCAAGTATGGAGAAGGTATCTACAATCAATGCTATTTATATACTTAAATGTATTTGCACATATATGTATTATACTATGTGTATGTGTATATATATGTATACATACATATTATAGACTTCATATAAATGTGACGCTCTTAGAATCAGACTCCCTCCGAGTCAAGCCTACATATCTGTAGCACTATATGCAAACTACAATAATATGGAAATATGTGTGCACATAAATGAAATATATATTTGTATATTTTCATATAAATATGTGGATTATATTTTCATATAAATTTGCATATTGATATAAACATATGAAATGTATGTATATGATATATGCATATATTATATATTTACATATAAATAGAAAGAGTATTGATTTATGGGAGACCTGAGGGTCATTTTGATATTGTGACCATTGGCAAAACACTTCTGACCTCTAGTTTCCCCATCTGTAAACTAGGGATGTCATAACACTTGAACTCTTGTTCTATTTGGAACCATTTCCTCTTCTGTTAAGCAAAGGGACTGGATTCTGAGGTCTCTCAAAGCTCTAAATCTATGATCCTATAATAAATGTAGGTTGTAATTTTTTTTATATAATTTACAATTAATTTCCTCACAACTATCCTATGAGGTAGGAAGTGAAAATGTTATTTATATTTTACAGATGAAGAATAGCATCTGATCATAAGTTTTACAGAGGGGAATCCAATCATGTCACTCTCCAATTCAACGGACTCCAGTGGCTCCCTATCACCTCCAAGATCAATGTAAAATCCTGTTTGGCTTTTAAAGTCCTTCATAACCTGGCCCCTCTTATCTTTCCAGACTTCTTGCACCTTCTTCCGCTACAAATAATCTGTGATGCAGTGACACTGGGCCTCTTGCCATTCCTTGAACAAGACCCTCCATTTCCCAACTCTGGGTATTTCTATTGACTATCCTCCATGCTTGGAACTCTCTCCCTTCTTACCTCCACCTCCTGGATCCCCTGGCTTCCTTCAAATCATAGCTAAAATCCCATCTCTATAAGAAGCCTTTCTTGATCCCCTGTAATGTTAGTGCCTTTCCTTTGCTGATCATCCCCAGTTTATCCTGCATGCACATAGTTATTTGCATATTGTCTCCCTCATTAGACTGTATGCTCCTTGAGAGCATTATTTTTAATAAATGCTTTATGGCTTGACTTTTCCACCACAGCACATGGTGTCTCACTGTTATGAAAAATTTGGTATATGTTAAAACAAATTGGAATGGGTACACGCTGGAAGAGATTTCATTCTACATCGCTTTTCACTCTTCTGGTATTTTGTCTCTCTCATCTGTTTTCTTTTTCACTTCTCTTTCCTATCTAGAAGTAAGTATATAATTAGATTATGAATCAGAAGGGACTTTAAAGTCCACCCCTCTGCACTTTACACATGAAGAAACTGAGGTTCAGAGAGAAACTGAGGTTCAGAGAGACAAAACCACTTGCCCACAGTCATGTAGTAGAACCAGAATTTGAACTGAGGTCTTCTGACTCCAAACCCTGTCTGTACCCTTTCTACGGTACCATAGTATCCCTCCAATTTCAAATACACTAAAAAGAATATGAGATATGATAGGAAGTACCTTTAGAAAAAAAAAACCCTCTGAGGTGGTTTATCATTCTCATGGAATATCACTACGCCATTAAAAATAACAAATATGAAGAATATAAAGAAAAATGGAAAGATATATATGAAGTGATAGGAAGCAAAGAAAGCAGGAATAAAAGAACACCACACAATGTACTGACGGACCAGACGAACAACAAAACTTTGGGGACAAAAACAGAAAAGGGACAGTAAAAAATAATTAATATTATTATTCTGATAGAGTTTATGTTATTTTAAAAATGTAAATATTTCTCACTATATGGTGGGGTACAGCAGATCTGATCTGACCAGACTTGTCATATAGTATCTTTCAAAGGTTTTACAAATATTTGTCTTTCCATTTTAAAGCTAGAAAAGAGAAGTAGCAAGGGAAGTTTTTAAGAGGCTTTTCTAATGTCTAAGACCAGCCATAGAAAGAGGTGAAGGCAATAGCATTTTACTGAAATTGTTGCAGAGAGAAACTTATCTTCTCCCTTACCCTGTTAATCTACCAGTAACAGAACCTGAGTATCATTCTTTCTTTCTGTCTGTCTGTCTGTCTGTCTGTCTATCTATCTATCTCTGTAGATATGTGGTCATACCTCGTTTTAATGTGCTTCACTTAACTGTGCTTCACAGATACTGCATTTTTTACAAATTGAAGGTCTGTGGCAACCCTGCATCGTGTTAAGTCCACCAGCACCATTTTTCCAAAAATACTCACATCACTTCTCTGTCACATTTTGGTAATTCTCACAATATTTCAAACATTTTCATTATTATTATATCTATTATGGTGATCTGTGATAAGTGATCTTTGATATTACTATTGTAATTATTTTGGGGTGCCACAAACTGCATCTATATGAGACGGTGAATTTAACTAATAAATGTTGTATATGTTTTGACCCCTCCACTGACAAGTGGAGCATCTCTCTCCCTCTCCTCAGGTCTCCCTATTCCTTGAGATATACAATATTGAAATTAGGCCACTCAATAACCCTACAATAGCCTTAAAACATTCAAGTGACAGGAAGACTCGACTGATGTGGCAAACTTCATTACTGTCTTATTTTGAGAAATTGCCACAGTCACCTCAACCGTCAGCAACCACCACCCTAATCAGTCAGCTACCACCAATATGGAAGCAAGACCTTCCACCGGCAAAAAGATTATGACTCGCTGAAGGTTCAGACGTTGGCTAGCATTTTTCAGCAACAAAGTATTGTAAAATTAAGGTATGTAAATTATTTTAGACATAATACTGTTACACGCTTAATAGACTACAGCATAATGTAAACATAACTTTTATATGCCTCAAAAATTTGTGATTCACTTTATTATAATATTCACTTCATTGCAGTGGTCTGGAACCAAACCCACAATATCTCCAAGGTATGCCTATGTGTGTGTATCTATCCATCTATCTATAGACAGATATCTAATATCTAAGTCTAGATATCTCTCGATTGATACACAGATATCTACATATAGATACCTCCAGTGGTGGGATTCAGCTAGTTCGCACTAGTTCGGTAGAACTGGGACCTAATTTTAGGTTGAGTTCAGGGAACCAGTTGTTTGTGCGGGGGGGGGGGGGGGGGGGGCCCTCTGCCCACCATGGTTCCGTGTGGGACTGGTTGTTAATTCATTTAATTCCCACCACTGGATACCTCTCTATGTAGAACGATATAGGTATATATACATATGTACATATTGATACCAATACTAAAATATAGACACAATGTTGATTAGATATATAGAGAAAGAGAGAGAGATAGAGAGATCTAAGGGTTCTGTAAACAATCCTAAGTCTTTTTTCTCCTACGTCCTGAAGAGCATCTGCCTTTCCCCTGCCCAAG
The DNA here is from genome assembly GCA_028646595.1 of Phalanger gymnotis. Taxonomy (NCBI): domain Eukaryota; kingdom Metazoa; phylum Chordata; class Mammalia; order Diprotodontia; family Phalangeridae; genus Phalanger; species Phalanger gymnotis. Next base: position 144,310,245 of record CM053624.1, on the reverse strand, counting down.
CAATCATCATATTTCCTATTTTCAATTTTGCCTTTTAATTTTGTGAATTATTATGCATAATTTAAATGGAAGTATTGCTTTCTCTTTGACATAATTTTTCAAAGGCTTGTTTCACTGTAATAAGCAATTTTACATTGTTGTAAGTCCACCATTCTGTTCATTCTCTCCGACAACAACAAAAAAATATGTTTCCATTAAGTCAATTGAAAAGCAATGGCTAGATACTCTTTAGTTGATGAATATATGGCTGATTTCAAATGAACCCAAACCTAATTTTCTACTGTGTCTCTAAAGAAAAACAGAAAGTGGCCTTTATGAAATATAAGCAGCTCAATAATTTTTTTTAAAGTCATGCTCAATCACCGAGGGACAAAGAGTTAAACAGAAGCAGCATCATAGAAAAGAGCACTGGATTTGAAGTCAAAGGACCTTGGTTTGGATCTTGTTTACTGTTTGACCTTAAGCAATTCACACGATTTCTCTGAGCCTTAGTTCATCATCTGTAAAATAAGAGGGTTGGCCTGGATGGCCTCTGGAGGCCCTTCTAGCTCTAGAATGCTAGAATTTGAATGGCAGCCCATCTAAAAATATCTTTCTTAGTCATAGAAAGATAACAGGAAGTGGTCAAAAATGGTCTATACCGCTAAAAAGAGAAACCTACGTCAACTCCATTTTATTGTTTTATCTTCTTTCCTTACCCAGCTAATGTTTGGGCTATTTAAAAAGACATGATCATATATTAAATTAAATAGGAAAAATTATTGAGTCCATTGTCTAATGGAACAATTTTAGAAATGTCCCTTAAAGTCTCACTCCTCATTCCTCAGCAATCATCTTGGCTCAGAATCACTAAGCTAGTACTTTTTTTTTTTGAGGGCGTAAGGCAGGGCATTTGGAGTTAAGTGATTTGCCCAAGGTCACACAGCTAATAAGTGTGTCAAGTGTCTGATGAGGCACTTGAACTCAGGTCCTTCTGACTCCGGGGCCGGTGTTCTACTCACCGTGCCACCTAGCTGCCCCTAAGCTAGTACTTTTACCTGTCTTGGTATGGACCTTGTTGGCTAGGAAATATTTCTTAAGCTGATCTTAATCATAGCCAGCTTTAAACTGTAACTTCCTCCTTTTGAAACCTCACTCTGCTTGCTACATACTTCTATATATGATCACACTGGCAGCTTTACTCTTCCACCTTCTGAGTTTTCCCTTAGCCCATCCCTGGGACATGTGGAAGAGGCATGGTGAGTCACAGCAGAAACAACAGTTACAGGGAAACGACTGTACCTTGCTGTCAAAAAAAAAACAAAGAAAGAATGAAAGGGACTATTATAAATACAATTCAAACAAGTTAAACAAGTCAACTTGTTTAACAAGTGAATTGGTTCATCTAACAGGGCTAAACTACCCCCAAATAGTAACATCAGAGACAGCTATCAAGATTTGTACTGCCAATCACTGAGGCCCCTTTAGGGAGAAAATACTAGGATAAATGAAAAGCCCAACAATAACTGTCATTGACTTTTATCTAGCAACTGCTGCCCCTAGATTTCATAGTTCTTTAAAAAATCATTCTCTTAGGGATTGTGATCCTACAGCTGAAGCAGTGCCTTAGAAGGCAAAGACTAAAGGGAAAGAATACAATAATCACACCACATTAGCCCTGCTCTCGGAGCATCATTACAAGGGAAAGGACAGTCTACCGCAACAAATGCAGGCAAATTATCCAAAGCGGAGAGATGGAATTACCTGAGAATTGGCCAGAAGACTGATTAAGTGCTCAAAATGGTTAGGAGTTTTATGCAACTGTTAGTAACCAAAAGCGATTAATGTCTGGGGTTTACTCTTTCATAGGAAAGGCAGTATCATCTACACATTTGGCCAGCACTAAGGAAACAGAAAACGCTCCTAAAAAATACATGTATACCCTAAAGTTTATCTGCAGTTTACCCAGTATCATGCACCAGTGATGTGTATGGCATTCTGCCTACTCCTCAAGTGTTAGCAGCAGACAAGTCCTCCTTCCCCTCTTCAATATGCCTTCATTTTATATTTACTAGGAAATTAATTTAAGCTATTTCTTGAAAAGCCTTTCATGGATTTATGTTCCTGAGATAGAGGCAATATGATGTCCAGTTTGTAAGTATGGAAAAATCTTAGGATCAAATAGAAAAAAGAAGAATCATTCTTACATTGAAAAATTAAAACATACAAGTATTTTGATATATGTACATGCATATGTGTATGTGTGTATATATATGTATATATACACATACATATAGTTCTTGGCACATAAATACATGTGCTTAAGTCCATTAATATTTAATTTTTAAATGGAAAATATTGTAAACATTAACCTTTTCTCATAGAACCCCTGCCCCATTACACAGAACATCAGGTTTCTAAATACCACCATTTAGGAACTGCTGCAGGGCAAGAATCTCAAAGGAAATAATGAAAAAAATTAGGAAGAAAGAAGGTTTATCAATACTGGATCTCATACAATACTATAATGCAGAAATCACCAGAATGATTTGATACAGGTTAAAAATTTGAGAGGTCACCAGTGGAATGTAGCAAATATATAACATGCAAAAGAAAACAAAGCTAATATTCAATAAACTCAAAGACTTCAGCTACTGGGTTAAGGACTCACTATCTGAAAAAAAAAACTGCTTAGAAAACTGGAAAGCAGTTTGGCAGATACTGGGTTAAAGAAAAACTCATACCATGTACTAAGGTAGTTCTAAATGGATATATGACGAGTATTATAAGGGTCATTTCCCAGTTGATAAAGGGTCAACGGATTTGAACTTTTCGTTTTCGAAGGAAGAAATCCAAGCTATCAATAGCCATATGGAAAAAATACTCCAAATAACTAATTAGAGAAACACAAAAACTAAAGCAAAGTCTGAGATTCCACATAGCAAGTTGGCAAAGTTGATTAAAAAAAAAAAGAAAATGCCAACTGTTGGAGGATTTGTGGAAAAAGGCACATTAATACACTGTTGGTGGACTTCTCAATTGGTTTAGTCATTTTAGAAAGCAATTTGGAACTATACTCAAAAAGTTACTAAATTGTACATATTCTTTGGCCCAGATATGCACATTAAACAATATCCCAAAGAGATAAAAGAAATGGGAAAAGGACTCATGCTTACAAAAACATTTACGGCAACTTGTTCATTAGTGGCAAAGAATTGTAAACTAAGGGGGTGCTCAACAATTGGGGAATGGCTGAAAAACTTACAGTATATGAATGTAATGGAATACTATTGCATCATAAAAATGATGAAAAGAGATAATTTCGGGAAAATCCGGGAAGACTTGTATAAACTGATAGAGACTGAAGTGAGCAGAACTAGAACAATTTATACAATAAATACAATGCAATGACCAACTACAATTTTAAGTGGGAGGCATGATGATGATGTATGCTCCCTATCTCCAGAAAGACTCAAGATGCAAAAGGAGATACATTTGTAGACACGCCCAATGTGGGAATTTGTTTTGATTGTGTATTTGAAGCAAGGGTTTTGTTTTTCTTCTTTTTTCAGTGGGGGGAAAGGGGAGCAAAGTGAGAGGGAAAAAAAAAGTTAAACTGAAACTATTTCCAAAATTAAAATTTTGAAAAAGAACACCATTCAAGAAAAATTGCCCTAGAGATACCACCATACTTATACGTAGAGTTTTACAGTTTTTAAAAGACTTAGAATCTATGATCTCCTTTGATCCTTAGAAACACCCTGTGGGGGAGGCAGAGCAAGACAGAATTATCCCCATTTTAAAGACTGGTAACCTAAGCTCTGAGGGGAGAAGAGACTAAAGTTAAATGACTGATAAATGGTAGGGGCAGGATCCAAATTCTGGTCTTCTGACTTATAATTAAGTGCTAGGAAAGGAGATGGTACCAACTTCCCCAAAGTCCAGATATACGTCTAAACCAATTTGTATGACATATACATTTGCTTAACAATGTGCTCCCTGAATGAAAAATAAGAAAATGAGGAAAAGGCACTAGCATCTTAGTTTTTATGTCAAATTCTGAGGCTTTTTAATAAAAATAAAGAATGTATCAGCTATGTCCTCCACTTTGCACACTTTTTGTATGTCCAGGGGAGCGGAACCTGTGACCTCCTAGGTCCCTGGGTACAGCCTTTTGACTTGAGTCCAAGTTTTACAGAACAAATCCTTTTATTAAAGGGATTTGTTCTGTAAAGTTTGGATTCAGTCAAAGAGCTGCACTTGAGGCCCTAGAGGGCCACATGTGGCCTCGAGGCTGCATGTCCCCCACCCCAGAATCCCAACCTTTCTCTGTGAGTATCCAAAAAGGTACTAGTTCTGAAATCCTGCTAATTTTCCCCCAATTTCGCCATGACATCCTTCTTGGAATAGAACGGGAAACATAGATAGCTAAGGATTGCTTAAGATAATGTTCTTTATAAAACACTTTCAAACATTAAAATGAAAGTACCTAAAACAACAACAACAATAAAACGCCCACCAAATAGTCACAGAGTAAGGCAGTTGAAAAGTTCAGGATATCATGCAGTACTTGTCTTCTCCCCTTCTATTTGGAACAACCAACAATAGAATCCTTTTAGGATTATATTGGAACAAAGGAATTCTAACTCCCACAATTTTCTCTCTAACTATAGACTGGAAAAAGATCACTAACGAACTGGTTTTCTAAATATAGACAAACTGAGGCTTAACAACCAAGGTGCAGGATGATCTCCAAGAACCCTTACTAAATGATGGCTACGAAAGGAATAAAGTTGGAAATGATGAGAAAGGAAAGAAAGAAGAAAAAAAGAGATTTAGTAAGGGAACTCAATTCACAAGTTCTCAAATGTCCAGGTTAGTATAGGCAGGGAGGACCATAGAGAGAAGGTGGTCCCCTCAGCAATACTGTACCTAGCAGCTGGCTGTGTTCTCCTGTGATGGAGTTCTGACTTGGGTCTGAAAAACAAACAATCAAAAAGAAAAAGAAAAATGAATGACAAAAAGAAAACAAAGAAATGAGCAAATGTTAAAAACCTCCCCCAAAATACATTAACAAAATAAAACAAAGTCATGGAATGTTACAACTGTTTCTCCGTTAAAAAAAGAAAAGAAAAATGAGTTGAGATTAAAAATAAATGACTATACCAACCCTCTGGAGGTAGGAGGATATGAAAAAAGAGTTTTCCCAGGAAGAATTGCAAACTACAAATAAACACATGAAAACACGCTTCAGAAATGCATATTTTAAAATTCCATTGTTTCACTTCATACCTTGCAAAATGGCAAAGATGGAAAAACCCAGCAACATTCAATACCTTATTCTCAAATTTTTAAAAATTAAATTAACAAACATCATCAAACATGAACATTTCCACATACGAAGAACAGAAAAAGAGGGCTGAATGTGAAAACACGAATCTCTATTGTTTATTAAAAATCTCTATCATTAACCTCCTATTTTCCCAACTCTTCCCTTACAAAATAAAAACTTTACTTCATAAAACAAACACAGTAAAAGAAGACAAATTTACATATTGGTTGCATCTGAAAAGGTATATCTCATTCTATACCTATAATCCATTAACTTTCTGCCTAGAGATGGAATGCTTGCTTCATTATCATGTCTTCTGAAGTCATGATTGGTCACTGTACAAACTGTTCTCCTGATTTTGCTTACTTCACTCTGTATTAGTTCATATAAGTCTTCCCAGATTTCTCTAAATACTAACCGTTGGTCATTCTTGCAGTGAAATAATACTCTTAGTGCATCAGTTTGTTCAGCCATTCCCTAGTAGATTGGCACCCACTTTCATTTGAGGTTGGTTTTTTTTTTAGCACGACAAAAACTGCTATAAATATTTTTCTTCCTTCTCTTTTCTTCTCTTCTCTCTTTGGAGCATATGTCAATTGGTCCCTGGGTCAAAGATAATGCACAGACTAATGGCTTTTTGTATATACTTCAATAGTTTTCCAGAATGGCTGGCCCCAATATTTACAGTTACACCAACAATGTATTAGTGCACCTTCACTCTCACTGTCACTCCAGTAACTGTCATTCCTCTTTTAGTCATCTTTGACAATCTGTTGGGTGTGAAATGTAACCTCAGAATCATTTTAATTTGCATTTCTATTGCTATTAGTGATTTGGAACATTTTTAATATACTTGTTGATATCTTGCATTTCTTTTCTTAAGAACTCCTTTGATCTATTAAGGAATGGCTCTTGCTTATACATCTATAGCAACTGGGAAGAGTCAGTGTTATAGGGACATTAGGAAGACAGGCATGCTAATACAATGTTGTTAGCCCCGTGAATTGGTCTGACTGTTGTGGTTATCTATTTGGAACCATGTAAGAAAAATGAATAAACTGTACAATTTCCCTTTCCCCCTCCAAATCTTGTTATTGGGCATTTACACCTAGTGAGTTAAAAGTAGAAACAAAAGTTCAATATGCACCAACATATTCACAGCAGCACTTTCTGTAGTGGCAAAGAATAAGAAATAAAGTGGGCAACAACAGACAGTGCAGAAATGGCGTGTGAATGTACCGATGAAATGTTATTGTTCCATAAGAAGTGACAAACAGGAAAGAGTTCAAAGAAACATGGGAAGACTTGTATGAACTATTGCAGAGTGAACTCAGCAGTACCAAAAGAATATACAGAATGATTATAACAATATAAATGAAAAGATCACTGGCAGGAAAACAAAATCTGACTCATTTCCAAGGTTTTTAAAAAAGGCAATTTTATCTACATGACATATCACTTTCACTTTCAAATATATCTGTTCTAATTAGGGAGCCACTTTTGTAAGAAAAGAGAAAAAAAGAGAAAAAAAAACATTTCAGCAAAACCAATCAATTTGTTACCTGTTTCTACCAGTATGTGGGCTGTTTGACACCTCTGTCCCTCAAGGATATATTTTCTCAGCTCTTTTCCAGAGCCAAACCTGGATGATGATTATAATTACGCAGCACCCAGTTTTGGCTTTTTTGTTCTTTCCATCTACATTGCTGTAGTCATTACGTAGATTGTTTCCCTGGTTCTACATAATTCATTCCAGATGACTTTCCATGCTTTTTTGAATTCTTTTTATTTGTCTTTTCTTAGGGCATAGTAATATTCGATTACGTTCATATGAGAAGATACCTCCTTCTGCTCCTTTGTATAGTCCAGATTTACACATATTGAACAATGCCTATGATGTCAATTTTTTTGAAGGTTCTTCTCAGTTTTAATGAATTTTTTTTTCTTTTAAAAAACTAGGGCTTTTTGGAGAGAAGAGGGGAAGAAATATGGGGGAAATCTATGTGATATAAAAAGGAAAGATATCAATAAAACTATTAAAAATAAAATAAAATGACAGTTAGAAAATTGGTGATGATAATGTCTAATAATTGTCATTTATATAGGCCTTGGAAGCTTACAAAGCACTTTCCTTACAATTCTGTGAGATAGGCAATGCAAGGATTGCTCCCATTCTACAGATGAGAGAACTGAAGCTCAAAGAGGCTGACTGATTCATCCATGGGCCCATAGCCAATTAATGTGTGAGCCAGGATTCCAGTCCAGGCTTACTGACGCCAAGTCTTGTACTCTTCGAACCATACCACACCATGCTGCCTTTGAATGTAATACAGTGATGGCACTAAACCAAGATCCTAACGCAACAAGTAATAAAAATCACAATCAAAGCAATTCACCAGTCACTTCTTTGGCAGTCTTAATTGACTTTGGCAGTCAGACTTGTACTTTCTCAAAGATAACAACTACTGAAGTACCAGCTAGGGAGTAGACAGTAGCTACCCAGATATACCTGGGGACTAAACCTGATGTTATTTTCTTGAGAAAGCTCAACAGTACTTTTCACTGGTACTAGAATTATCATAAATTAAAATCAAACACTCAAAAAAGGAAAGAAACATCATACTTAATCAGAATCTATCAGCAAAAAGAGTTATCTGAGGTATTTCGTACATGGTCTAAGACTAAATGGTGCAAATTCCAAATCCAGAAAGTGTATAAGGCTGCAGTAATGTTCACTAAAGGCCTCCACAAGACTCTAGGACCCCCTTGCTACTTCCCAAGCTTATTTGCTATTTTGATTATCAATTATCCAAATCTTGTTTCAAGCCCCTAGCGATGTCATTTCTATGCCAGGTTATACAAAGGGCACGTGAATCGAAAGGTAAAATGGCATATAATTTAATACAAAAGACAAAGGTAAATAACAAGGAATTGAATTGAGCAGTAAATGTTCTTTAAATCTATATGATAATCAAGTTTCCCTTTAATCCCTCTTTATATGTCATAGCAAAAGATGGACATATTAAGTTCAGAATAATAATACTGGTGGCAATCTTTAGGGTTCTATAGTATTGGACTTAAATTTCCTTTCTTCTTGAGGGAGGAAGTGTGGAGGAATGGGGGCACCTTGGCTTCCTTCTTACTTCAGCTGAGAACAGCAACCATGCCAGATGGCAGGTACCCTGTGTTTCCTGTCCTGTATGTTATCAATAATGTTTTCGATGAAAAAAGGTATTGTCCTAGGCAGTGGCAGAGAAACATCTACCCAGTAATTACTGATTTATAGATGTCCATCTGCCAAAATTTGATTATCACTAATATTATGAGCTGAAAACAAGGGCAAATCTGGAAGTTCATTCTTTCTGTTCTGAATGTGCCCTGAAACTAGACATGCCTGGGAAAATTCATATTTGGCCACTGGGTTTGGGTAGAATGGGCATTAATATGTATACATATTATAATATGTGTATATACTACATGGCAAATTGTGCAATCAATTTAACAGCCCTTTTTTGATATATGCCAAAGCACCTTTCTATTGTGTTATCTGACTTCGCTTCTCCTGATCTTTCCTGCTTAGATTTGAGGTCATTCCCAGATATAAGCAGGTTTGCCCAATATTGGGAGTCGATAACATTAGTCAAAATAACAGTAAATTCTTCCTTATTTATTACTTCATATTTAAAGCCACATAATCCTCAGAGTGATTATAACATTCCTATTCTTTCATACCTTTCATAAATCAAGTTGTTCTTGGCTCATAATAGCACTATTAGTCACAACCCATATTGTGGTTGCAAATGAAAACCAGAAAAGCATAACGTAAAACTGAATAGGTGACTCTGAGAACATCATTTCTCTCTTTTATTCTATTACCAGGCAAGCTTACTCTGAAAAAATTTAAAATATCTCATATGATAAATGTGCAACACCCTTGTGTGCTCAGAATAATTCATCCTAGGTGACTAATAAGGAATACAAATTTTATCTAATTCCCTATATGCCTAGAGGGCCAAGCAAAAAGTCTGTGGATTATTTGCAAGAGAGTTACATAATAAAACTTTTTCAAAGGGCTTGATTCAAAGCTGATCTGTAACTCGGTCTTTGGGAGTAGCCTGGGACACTGAGAAATTAAATGACTAGACCACAGTCGCACAGCTAGTATGCATGTGTCTGGAGTTGGGACTCAAACCCAACCAAATCTTTTTGATTTCTAGGACAGTATTTCTCCATAAAAAGCTCAACATTTAATTTCCATGAAAGAATGGCCTTTTCCTGTTCCTTTGGTTTTCACTAGACTTAAATACCTTGCTGGAGAAAACAGGGACAATCAAAGACCAGTAGTATCCTCCAGTTACTAACTGTATAACTGTAGTTGACAAAATGTGATTATAGTTCTCTCATTACAGTGTCTTCACAATCTACAGCAGGTGTTACCAACCAGTCTCCACATAAAGATCTCTTGCATTCTTTAAATAAAGTATGAGATAAATAACATCAATGATCAGCCTACATCTGAAGATTTATTTATCCTCATACTTCTTTGAGTCTATTTAAAAAACCAGTCCTAGACACCTCATCTTTAACTTCTTGCACTGAGGCATTTCCACCTCCTCAAAACTCAAAGAGGCAGAAACATGAGGACATAAAACTCCAAAAGGCCTATATTGGCCAAATACCAGGTACAAAAGGATTATAAGCTGAAATAAGGTGCCAAAAAGTACACATTAAACAGCTTTCTCCTGTCTCTCTAAATGGAGGGATTCTCATGTTGGGGTGACTTATACATGCCTTGAACACAAAGCAATAATACTTATAGGAGCTAACTAAAAACAACCATATGAGTGTAGCATGACATGTACCCAGATTACACATTTTTTCAACTATCAACATTTTACATTTAGTGATTATTTCTCCTGGGCTAACTTGGGGTGAATTTGATAAGACACTTGCAATTTACTGCCCTTGACTAGGTATTTAAAAAAAGAAAATGGAGGGAGAGGGTTTAGATCTGTAAGAATGATATTGGAACCCTCTGGGGTTGGTATTGTTTCCAACTTACGAAGTCTTGTATGCCAACTGTATGTATTCCTTCGAACTGGATTCATCATGCCCTCAGGAAACCTCACCATCAGGAAACTCATCATCCTACAAGATTGCATGAGACTTGGTACTAACCTCTGATCAGCACCCTCAAAACTCTCTGCCCCTCTGACTGGAGGAGCTGTAGGGAGGAGGAAAGAACCCATCTCAAAGCCTCCTTTTAGAGTGGGTTCCCAGACCACCTGTCTCTTCATGTCTCTTTGGACTAGACTCCATCCTGTCCCCACACTGGGTACCTTCTCTCTCTACCCCCCTTTTTAGCTTCAGCTTCAGCTTCCTTTTGTGTTGTCTTCCCCTATTAAATATTAGGCTCTTTGAAGACAGAGGCTTTCTTTTTCATATTTGTAGCCCCAGCACTCAGCACAGTGCCTGGTGCATAGTAGGTGGTTAAGAAGTATTTATTGACTGGTAGTTATCAGTTCAAAACTTGATTTAGAACCAGTTTTACAGAACTGCTTTCAATGCTTAATCATTTAGATTCTACCTTCCCTTAACCTGGTAACTTTATTGTCTCCTTAGTTGCTTAAACTATCCCCACAAAGGTCTAATAGCTATGGTCAGCCTTTCATGGAAACATCTAGCCTAGTGGTTCTTAACTAGGAATAGTTGGCCTTATTTTCAAAATATATTTATGACCATTTCAATATAATTGGTTTCCTTTGTAAGTCCATGTCTTTTGTTTTATGCATTTAAAAACAATACTCTGAGATGGGGTCCACAGGCTTCAACAGACTGTCAAAGGAGTTCATGACACAGGAAAATTAAGAAGCCCTTCCTTGGAGGCAGCATGGTATAATGCAGCATCAGCCTTAGAATCAGAAACACTTGGGTTCAGTTTCTACCTAGGCCATATACTGCCTGTGTGACCATGAACAAGACATATAACCCTTGGTGCATCAAGGAAACTCCTTAAGATGACAAATTATGGATAAAGAGAGATTCTGCACTGAGGGAAGCAGTTTCCATAGAGCTCCCTAAACCAAGGAAATTATAAGTCCAGACCCCATCCCTTCTCTACTCCCTCCAAAAAAAAATTCAACCAGTCCTGAATTTTACTTCCTTTATAATCAGACTCTGTGCCTTACAAGATGACAACAAATTAATCTGATATCCCAATCCCTATTAGATGTGCTATATAGGGAACCTTAGAGAGAATTCTCAGAGTTTTCCTTTGCTTTCCAGGTGACATACAAGGCAAGAAGTATTTATTAAGTGTTTATTATGTGCCAGACACTGTGCTAAGTGCTGGGATCCAAATAAAAGAAAAATAGAGACTCTACTCAAGGCACTTACTTTCTAACGGGGGAAGACAACACACAAAAGGGACATGAGAGGAGGTGGAACATGAAGGAGGATCATGATGTTCCAGTTCATTAAGTTAGAAGTAAGCCTGAGAAGGGAATGAAGCATGGCCAGCCTGGGCCCTTTCTCCAAATCGACAGTGGGATGGGAGGAAGAGAGGGAATAACTTACCAATGGAAGAAAAGTCCTATAATGGCAGAAAGTATTTCGTGGTGACAAGGTAGCACATTTTAAAATGACTTTAAGTCTAACTCAAAGGAGTGACTATTATACATTTTTTTCAGGCTAAATATAAGGGGAATTCAGTGAAATGGTAGGCCAGAGAAAACTGTTTAGGTAGAGTAGGTCTTCTGCTGTTCCTCAAAAACTATACCTACAGGCAACTACCAATATATCCACATAGCTAAACAAATGTTCACTCTAGGTCACTAAATCTACCAAATTAATTTGTGGTCACTGAAAGCAATAACCTACAGGAATGAAATATTCGAGCTTAGAAAAGTGGAGGAAACAGTACATGGCATTCTACCCTATAACTATTGTGGCCACCTTCTTTCTACAAACTCAAGATGCTGCTAGTGATGTTTTCTATAAGGCCTCTTCCACCTTCCTCTTTGGTCTTCTCCTTCCTTAAAAACCTTGTTACTAGCAATACTGTACAATGATCAACTGTGAATGACTTAGCTATTATTCTCAGCAATACAATGATCTAAGACAATTCTGAAGCACTCATGATGAAAAATGCTATCTACCTCCAGAGGAAGAACTGATGGAGTCTGAATGCAGATTGAAGCATATTTTTTAAAACTTTATTTTTCTTGGTTTTTTTTGGGGGGGAAGTCTGTGTTATCTTTCATAACATGACTAGTATGAAAATGTTTTGCATGACTGCACATGTATAATCTATATCAAATTGCTTGCCTTCTCAATGAGAGAGGAGGGGAGAGAAGGGAAGAGGAGGGCAGGGAGAAAGGGAGAGAATGTAAAACTCAAAATTAAAAAAAAAACATGTTAAATTTTTTTTACGTGTAATTGGAAAAAAATGAAATATTAGGGGGTGGGGAAGAGAACCTTGTTACTTTTTAGGTCCAGATCCCGAGTAGACTACATGTGATTTAGAAGTGAAATGATGGCATATGATTTTACCTCAAGAAATTTCTTAGTTATGTATTTGTAGTATTGTCTGTCTTTCCAACCTGCGCTGTCCCATTTCTCCCCTCCCAAACTGTGAATTACACATAGTATGCACTTAGTATCTGTTGAATGAAGCCATTTCAAGAAATACAATTCAATTCTAAAAATGTTTATTAAATGCTTATGCCTACTATGTGCAAGGTACCATATAGCTCAAAGCACTGTAGCTATAGATAAAATTGTCATTGCTTCTGCTCCCAAAGAACTTTAAAAAGAAATCTTGAGTTGAAAAGGGGCTCAGCCCATCCTGACACTGAGCAACAATGCCCTCTACCAACATCCACTCCCTGCAAGCAGCTATCTCTTCAACCAGTACTCATATGGCATAATGTCAAGATCCTTCATCTCCCTGGTTACCCTCCCCTGGACTGACTCCAGGCTATCAGTTTCGTTCCTAAAATGTGGTGCCTCAAACCAAACACAACACAACAGTTCAAATTTTGTCTAATCAGAAAAGGGCACAATGGGACTATCATCTCGCTAGTCCTGGACACAATGCCTTTCTTAATGCAGACTAAAATCAAATTAGATTTTTGGCTACCCTATCAGCTCCCAAATCTTCTCTAGATAAACTGCTCCTAGCTAGTATCCCCTCCCTCCCTGAGTCGCGCCCTGCCCCCCCTCCCTGGCACACTATACTCTTGAAGATGATTTGTTAAATCCAAACATAAGACTTTACTTTTATCACTATTACATATCAAAAGTACAGAATCAGGTAGAGATCTATGGGACACTCTATCTCCTTCCAAGCTGTGCCTGAGTTACTGAAAAATGGCAGTTTTTGAGCTGTGTGACTGGAAGAATGGTGGTGCTATCAACAAAAAGAGAGAAATTGAGAAGGTCACTTTTACAAAATGAGCTCAGTTTTAGAAATTCTGAGTTTGAAGTGTCAGTGATATATCAAGGTAGAGATGTATAGCAGGGAGCTGGCAACTGATACTGTGTTTGAGGGGAGAGTTCACGCAAAAGAATAAAGTCAATGAACACCAGCTGAATGAATCTAGATAAGAAAATATAAGAAAAACAAAGTTAATTCTTCCACCTAACCTCTTATTTCACCTGGTTCCCTTCCTTCCTTTTTTCCTCCTCTGCTTCATCCTATGGATGGAGAGTAAAGGGCAGAACAAGAAATTGGGAGATTTCTTTAATGCTTTTTAGCTCCTTGAATATACTTGCAAAGATTCCTAGTGAACACTATTGGCAGAAGAATAATGTAATGCTCCTCAGGAAGGGAAAATAGTATAAACTCACCATTAACTTCGAAATGTTAAGAGCAACTGTGACCTACAGCTCAACTTTATAGTCTTACTACTCTTAATTATACACGATTCATCATATTTTTTTCTCTATTTCTTTAATACGAAACACTTTTTCACTTACTTGTTCAAGGAAACACCTATCATTTGTCTACTTATTATGCTTAGATATAATGGCAGGGAGAACTTTGTGAACTCATACCTGCATGAACCCTACCAGCATTTAAACATCACATACAATTAGAAATGCAGAAACCATCAATTTGCAACAGATATCCCACTATTAGGCATTACTATTCCAACAGATTAAACACTAAGTGAAGTCCCCAGACTAAGAGAGAAAAAGAAGGAAATACAGTCACAGTTAGCTGAAGACAAGTGTTTGTGAGTGCAGGTGTGTATTTCCTGAGTGTGGGGCCATGGGTCTGGACTTGTGATTTTGTCAACTTGGGAAACTCTACCAATACCAGATGGTTCTTCCCCCCAAGGAACTGGAAAAGACTATAGATTGTAGCAAAGTTTCTGATTTTTGTTAGAAGTTGTTCCCTAATAACTGCCTACACCTATAAAACCACAGGTCTAGTGTAAAGGAAAAAAAAAGTGACTTTTAAAGCATTAACTTTAAATACAGACATGCTACTGTTGTTTCATGTGGATTTAAGTCAATTAAAGCTTTAAAGTTTTTGTCAAATGAACTACTAAGCCCTGTCTCCTCTATTCTATACTTGTGCCATTGATTCCTTTAACCCAATTCTAAGATTTCACATTCATCCCTTTAACATTTCATCTTAGTAGATTTGGCCCATCCTTCTAGCTTATTGAAATTATTTTTGTACTGACATCCATTTCATCTATTAGCTACCCCTTCCCAACTTTGTGTTGGGAAACCACACACTTGACAAGTACACCTTTTAAAATATTCATGTAAGTTAATGACCAAAAAACAATGTACTTCTGAAGAAAGCTAGAGATTGAACTCTGTGGCAAATCACTAGAGACATTCCTCCACATTAACATAGATCTATTAATCAACAGTGTTTAGGCATGGTTATTTGGTTATCTTTAAATAAAGCAGACACTATAGCTACATTTTTTCCATAAAGATAGTATGACAAGCTTAGCCAAATACCTTAGTAAAATCAAGATAGAGTATATCTACAGCGTCTTCCTGATCTACAAGTCAAATAACATTGCCAAAAAGTGAAATTAAGTTAGTTTGGCAGATCTCAATGAGCTGGCTCTTAGCGTTCACCATAACCCTTTCTAGGGGTTCACAAACCATTTGCTTAATTATCATTTATCCTATAATTTGGCTAAGTGAAGCACAATGATCTACTCTTTATAGAACCTACCTTTTCCTGTGCAGTTACATCTCCCTTGGGTTAATTTGTAACTAGAATATTAGAATTTTATTTTGGGGAGTTACTCATTCTTTTTGAACTTCCAACATTTAGAGTCTCTTGCCAAAGTATAATTTTTTTCCTGAACTTTTAATCTACTTTCCCACCATCAAAACCAAATATTTTGAATTGTAACAAATTAAAAACTTATCAAGAAGATTTACAGATAATTCACGGAAGCTTCTTATAAAATATGACTAATACAAAAATGGAAATTATTTATTTTTGCCACACTTACATTAAGGATTTTTGTTAACTAACCATGTTCTTGGGGAAAACAGTGTGGAAATAAGAAAAAGAAGTGGAAGCATTAGGGGGCACAAAACAATAGAAAGGAGAACTAGGATAACATCACACACTGCAGCATTGCTATCCCAAAGTTGCCTCGACAAGCCAGGTGAGGAAAAAGAAAAGGTGACTGGGAGTGAAAAGAGGCGTGCCTAAATTAGCAAGAGTTATTGCCCATACATGTAAGAAGGGTGACTCAAAGGGATTTATCTGGGCAATTTTCCCTCTGGCCCTGTGACTTGACTCAAGAAAATAGTAGCTAGGGAATCATAGGCAACCTTATCTTACGCACAATTGTACACTTTACTGTTTAAAGTATTTGTCTATACTTTGCCCAACCAATCAAGTGTATATTCTCAGAAACATGATAATCAGAGTGCTTCTTATATTCCTTATCGCAAATCTAATTTTTTAAAAACTCTGCAGAGATAAACCATTGTTCCCCTTATGTTTCTTCAGAATGCCTCTATTCCCTTGACAATGCTTGTAACCAAATAAGCCTGGCAAAAGTTTTGCTGGCTTCAAATTCTCTTATTTTCTGAAAAGTCAGGGAGGAACGAACAACATGGTATTTGTTTATACAGCCTGAAGAGCATGGAGAAAAAGGCCACTTTGCAAATTATTTCCTCAGATCAGATGTGAAAAGTATTAAAAATACTTTGTTTTAATTTGTGAGCAGTTGAGATTAAGTGTAAGAGAGACTTTTACAAGTAAAAAAGAGGAAGACGATAATGACACTAATTTTCACAGCTCCGTAATTCATAGATTGTTTTGGGAAATGGCTCATACAATTAATAATTTATGAAATATGTTCTTATAACTCTGTGAGACAAGCAATATATTTATTATCTTATTTTAAAGATGAGAAAATAGATTCAACAATGTTTAGTGTTGCCAAAGGTCATACAATTGGTAATTATCAGAGCTGGGATGTGAACCTAGATTTTCTGCCTTCAAATGCAAAGTTTCTTTAGACTGAGGTTAAAATCATTACATTCTTACAAAGTTTTATTTAATCTGCAGGAAAAAAATAGCAAAATATATTTATGAGCTCACTATTTACCATTATTTTAGGCTAATAGCTAAGGAGAATGAAATAAGCAAGAATGAGATTTGGCAGTACGGTCAAAGGATTTGGGTTCAAATCCCAGCCTTGTTATCTACATGACCCTGGCAACTCACTCAAACTCTCTGGGCTTCCTTTTCCTTAACTGTAAAAGACAGCAGGGTTGAATTAGACAATCTGGGATCCCTTCTGGCTCTAAATTTATTATCATATGGCTGATCAATCCTATGCCATTCTGGTATCCATTAATTTTACAGGGCTAAAATCATAGGAACCTGTGCATAATAAAGGATAATAATAGGCCCTCTCAACCTTAATTTTTTTTTTAAATCTTGAGGCTGTCTGATTTTTTTAAAAATCAGCTTCCTCTAAGAGCTATTCTATATAAGTATGTTCTGAACTATTTTAAGCTATGTTCACACTGTACTGTTAAAACTGTTGTAAGTAGCACTCGAAAATCTTGCCTTCTATAAATGAGTAGTTTGTCTACAACTGAAATTTCGCTGTTAATGGCTGCTTGACAACTATACGAACCAAATAAAAACAGGAGTCGTGAGGTTTTCAGAGAGCCTGCAGTACAGGACTCTCTCTAATTACGGTCTTGTTCTCTATCATTTTTTTAAAACTCAACATCTACTTTCAACTAAAGGGCATGAAATCTTTCTGGATTAGACTAAAAGACAGCTAGGTATCATCACCTATATTTCCTGTCAGTATTACTACCTAAATTCTCTATTTCTAACACCCCCAGGAACTCAGGCACTTATTCTGCTCTGCCCTCTGGAACCCCATTCTATTGTTAACAAATTACCCTTTGACGTTAGACTCCTAGAAATCTGATTCTCCCCTACCCCCACCAACCCAAGCTCCTCCCTCCCTGGCTCCCTTCTCTACCTATTGGATCCACCTAAGATACCTCTTTTCCTTTCAGCTTCTCTCTGTAAACTTCTATCACCCTTCTCAAGATCCTGGGTGCTTTTATCAACTGGTTTGTAGGTCGTCCTCTTCCTTCAAGGAGTTTAGTACCTGGCCCAATTTTATTCTTCACCTCACCACCTGACTTTATACTTGGAGACTTCAATATATGTTGGTACCCACTCAAACACTCAAAGTACCTCAGTCTCCTCAGTTCCTATCATTGGCACCTTTACTCTACTTCAGCTGCACAGATGAAGGCCATACTGTTTATCTCATCACTATTCATAATAGTGCAATCTTTGTGACCAAGAATTCTGAAATTTCTGTCTGACTACAACCTTTTATTCTTCCATTCTCTAGCTTACTCTTCATACACATTCTCCCTAGAATTGAACATTTATTCATATGCAAGTGTAGGATTCCTTAATTTGCTACCCTAAACCCACCCCAGTGGCAAAGATGAGTCATGGGTTTTGTGCTAAAAGCTGGAATTTTACTATACAGAGAAGCTTAGAACAGTTGATATATTCATATAACAGTAATACAATTTGTACATATAGGGCATGTTTCATTTTAGTAAATATTAATAACAGTGAATAATTATATAGCCATTCAAGATTTACAAAATGAGATTGCCCTTGAAAGAAGGATTCCCAACATCAGAGATGTGGAAGGAGTCCATTCCAGGCATGGAGGGCAACCTATACGAAGGCAGAGTGGTTGACAGAAATCAGGGAATAGCTTGGTAGCCCTCTTGGGCTACAATGTAGAGTTTCTAAAGGAACATCGTGCAGAATAAGGTTGGAATGGTATATGAGAGTCAGGGGAGGGAGAGCCCCAAATGGAAGTTTGTATTTTGTATTTTATCCCTTTATTAATAAGGAGCCACTGGAGGGCTTTTTTTTTTTAAGCAAAGAAGGGACCTTTGTCTAGAAAAAAATTTTTGGCAGCTGTGTGAAAAAATGGATTGGAAAGAGAAGAGACTGGAGGCAAGGAAGCCCTGGTTTAGATATTAAAATAGTTTCAGTGGAAAGAAATTAATTTAGTTTTCCTAGGTAGGGAATGAAATGAGGGGAAAGAAGAATCTGAGTGGAATTCATTTCAGTTCAACAAGCACTTATAAAGTATTTGGGTGAAAGATACTGTGAGGTGCTGGGGGTACTGAGACAAAAAACAAAACAGTCCCTGCCCTCGATGACCTTACATTTTACCTGAGGTTCATGAGGGAATGGGGTCTCCTACAAGAGGCCACTGACAATACATCCATAGATAATTATTTCCATATATTGTGTGGGGAGGCAGGGCGGGAGGCTGGCCTTGAAGAAAGTAAGATCCATGTTCAAGTCCCACTTCTGACACTAGTTTTGGCACTGTGAACATGTCACAACCTCTCAATGTTCAACAGCACTAAGGCTATAGACTACAGACTCATTGCTGATTTGATTGCCAGAGAGAGTTTCCACACAGGGAGTTCTTTAAAACTGATGAATGTATGGGTCTGGACAAAAAAAAAAATACAGTAGTAATTTCCAAGGGCTAGAGGGCAAATAATAACTGTTGAAAAGATCAAGAAAGTTTTCATGCAGAAGTTGTGATCTGAACTGTGTCTTGATGACAACTAGGAAATCTAAGTGACAGAGTTGAGGAAAGTAAATGTTCCAGACATGGGGGACAGTCTGCAAGGGCGGAGGGATAGGAGATAGAATGTCATATAGCAGTAAAAGGAAGTAAGCCAGTTTGGCTGGAATTTCACGTATAAAGGAGAGTAATGTGAAATCAATCTAGAAAGATAAATTGGAGGAAAACTGATGCACTTTAAATGTCAAAGGAGTTATACATCTTATGTGTGAGGAAATAAAGAGCCAGAGGAGGAAATAAGTAGTCACACTTGTGCTTTAGGAGTATTAATTTATCAGCTATGTGAAGGAAGGTTGGTAAGGAAAGAGGCTATAAACAAGGATGCTGTTGCAATAATTTAGGAGAAAGGTTATCAGGACCTGAAGTAGACTACCCTGTATTCTCACTGTATGAGTAGAGGGAAACAGGTGTGTGTGGGTGGAGGTGACAAGACTCAATAGCTAAAGGAATGAGAAAGATAGAAGAGTTTAGAATAAATCCAGCATTGAGAACTAAGTAATTAGAAGGATGGTGATGTCCTTCATTGAATAGGAAAGTTAGGAGGGGGAGGGGAGAGTTTATGGAGAAAGATGAGTTCTGTTTAGGTTATGTTGACTTTAAGATGCCTGTAGGACATCCAACTGGAGGAGTCCAGCAGGCAGGTGGTGACTTGTAATTGGAGCTTTATAAAAAGATGATGAGGACTGGATGTGTAAATTTGGGAGTAATCTGCTGTGGAATAATTGAACCTGTGTATGCTGAATAGGTCACTGAGTGTACAGAGAGAAGTGAGACGTGAAGGAAGCCCACGGATATACCCATAGATGGAACAGGTTATGGATGGTTGATCACAAGAAAAGGCTTGACCTTTGCAAAACAGAAGGGTTACCCCTTTTTCAGAGACTGGAGCAAATGGAGGGATGCTGAGAGGACTTGAGCTGTAGAATTGAGGAAAAGAGGGAATACCTAATAGATGGTCTCTTATTTTCCCCCAAATTTTTAATTTTTAAAGATTATTTTTTTTTTTGCTCTTCACATCACCTTCATTTCTGAATCTGTTCTTCCCTACTCATTGAGGGCTGGTCTCTTCTTTGTAAAATATGAGGCAGGTTCCTTGACTGAAAAGGAGAAGAGGAAGAGTGATACAGGTTGTTTAGTTCAGAAGGGAAGGTTTGGAATAGAATGCAAAGGAGAATAAAGTGAGAGCTCACATGAGATTAGATAATACAAACTTATAACGTATCTAGTCAGTGACTAGTTTTGTGACTTCTCTAGCCGTGTTCAGCAGCCCGCTAAAGTAGGAAGAGAGAAGGCTGATAATGGGAAAAAAAAAAACCCTAGGTTTGGTTTTTGGGAAGGGAAGAAAGACAAGAAGAAGGAGTTCAGCAATTCAGGGTAGAAGAAAGAGTTAAGTTGAACTGATTAACTACAGGATTATTTCAAAGGCAAAAAAGAAAGAATAGAGCAGAGTTGATAGGACAAAAGGACCAACTGTAGATGCTGTGCTCCTAAGAACTGAGCCCAGAGTGAGAGGGGAAGAAGAGGAAAATGGACACAGGCACTAAGGAGGAGAAGGTACATTGGTGATGGTGGTGGTGAAGCATATATGTGTGTGCACATAGTAGCACGAGTGCCCGTGTGTGTATACACTGGAAATACGTTGGAAAGCTGAGGCAACAAAGCCTTCATCTGCACTAGTTGGATTCTAAAGTCCTTTCCAGCTCTAGCTCTACGCTCCTGTAACCTACTGGAGTTTTACTTCAAAGTCCATGCTGATACGTTTTGCGTGATTTC
Source organism: Phalanger gymnotis (assembly GCA_028646595.1). Taxonomy (NCBI): domain Eukaryota; kingdom Metazoa; phylum Chordata; class Mammalia; order Diprotodontia; family Phalangeridae; genus Phalanger; species Phalanger gymnotis. The sequence goes on along the minus strand of CM053624.1, from coordinate 144,288,996 downwards.
ACACGTATAACTGATGTCACGTTTCTTGCCTTCTCAATAGATGGGGGAAGAGAAGGAAGGAGGGAGAGAATTTGGAACTCAAAGACTTTTTAAATTAATGTTAAAAATCAATAAGAGTAATTTTTTTAAAAGAAAGTCCATGAAGATGGACCTAGATTAGTTTATAATAAACAATGCTAGCCATGACACTTCAAAGTCTAAAAGGTCAACAATAAAAACACAAAGATGATATGAAAACTTTGTTGGTGTCTGTAACTATTGTGGCAATGGATAGAAATCTGGGATAACAGACTTCATATGTTTAACTCAATCTGAATTCTCTAAGAACCAACTTGACACTTGGGCAAATTAAGTTTAAAAGATAAAAAAAAAAACCCACCCACACAAGTTCAGTGTCACTTTGCAGGATAAGCCATACCTAAAAGGGGGTTAGACAGTTTTACTTCATTATCAAAACCCTAGCTAATGAAGTGATAATGAGAAGAAAGTGTTTTAAGCTACTTCATACTACATTATTAAATGAACACATTTTATAACCAAGGATTTAAATATAGCTTTTAAGCTACCTCCCACTCCACGTTTAATGGAGTGTTAAGTTGCTAGGGAAATATCTAGAGATGGCAACTCAGTACTTTTTTTAACTGGATACTGGGATTTACTAGTTTGTTCCAGGCCCAGCATCTGGATTCTCAGATCAAATTATTTGCACTCACCCTTGTTAGCTTCAGGACAACTGAAAACTGTAAATTTAAAAAATCAATTATGCTTTTTAGTTGCCATCAGGGTAGTTCATTGGGCAATAATAAAATATGCAATTCGGTCTGGCAATTGCTCGTTAGTTATTGCTCAATTACATGATGTGATCTACTATATTTAGCCTGCCCCAGCCAAGAGTCACGTTCTACTTTGACCATCTTCTAGAGCGCCTGTTGTGGGAGTGGCTGTACCAAGTCTGGCCTCCAGAGACCATGCCCTTGGGGACTTATTCTACTGAGCTTTGGAACCTTTGCCCTAGGCCCTAGGGCCTAAGCTGTCCAGACTGGAGAGTATGAGTGCTAACTCATCAGATAAGATGGCCCACTACATCTAGCTGGCCCTAGGCAAGCTTCACATTCCACCATGGTCTTTCTTTTCTCATCTGTTATATTCAGGGGCTCACATCCCTTTCCAACTTCTTCTAGGAACTGCAATCAATTCAATACTGCTATCGAGAGTGGAGAAGAAGTGCTGGACGGTGACTCTATTCATCAACTCTATGACTTCCTAAGTTATAATGACCAAGCTAGGCCGTGAGAATGCATATGAATATAATGTCAAGACTTTTTAAATATGTTGGTTAGTTTTGCTGCACTGTTTTTTCCCTTTCTTTTAAATTCTTTTTTTTTTTTTAATAAAGGCTGGCTCTGAGGGAAGAGGAATATACTGGGAAATATAGGTGATATAAAAATGAAAGATGTAAATAAACATTTATTTATAAAAATAAAGTGCTATAGTATGCCGAAGGGGGAAAAAGGCATGTCCTCTAACTCTGCATCTATAACTACTAATTTGTACTTAGGATCACAGATCCAGAAGTAGAAGGAGCCTCAAAAGTCAAGTTCGACCCCTTCATTTCACAGATATGGAAACTGAAGCCAAAAGAGGTTAAGCGATTTGCCCAAGATCACACAGGCAGTAAGCATAAAAGCAAAATTTGAACCCAGGTTCTCAGGTTCCTAAGCCAGGACCCTTTCTTCTGAACCACCTTGTAAAGTGAGCAGTAAACTGACGGATCATTTTATCTGTGAGTGCCAGTTAAGCAGGCAAGATATGATAATCAGAGTGTATGATTTAGGATGTCACCCTACATCTAAGGTTAGCTGTAGACATGGATCTTAAAGTGCTTTTAAAAATTTTGGCATTAGCTACTAAATCCTGGAGAATGTTAATTCAATACTAGTAATTCCACTATATAAGACATAGTTCCTATAATACAAATTTTAAAATTTTAGAATTATTTCAGACAAAGGCAAATTTAGTTATGTTTTTTAAAAGTTATATGAATTTTACATGAATACATGAGACTCCTAAAGGAAATGATCACCAGCCAATATACTGTGCTTTGCCATAAAGCTGAAGTTGTAGAAAATGATAGTACTTCAAGAAAAATTTTTGATAGGAGATAAAACTTAGGATCTTAGATTTAGAGCTGAAAGGGGGTATGTAGCCTTTTCCATGTGACTCTCTACACAGCAAATCATACTGTACTGCATTCTTACTGTAAATTATAGGAAAGTATCCTGAGGAGTCATAATTAGGCAATGTTAAGACCAAGAAAAAAGGTGAGTCAAAATTTCAAGAGCATCTAGCTTTCCTTAATTAACTTTACCTTTCTTATTATTCCCACCTCTCTCTCCAACCCTCCTCCTTCTTATCTCCTTGTTTATTAACATTGGAGATAATACCTGGCCAAAGCATAGCCCCACATGGATTAATGAATCTTTCCCACCTAACAGCAATAAGACAGATGAGCAAAAGGCTGGCTGCTATCCAAAAGGAAAACAAGGGAGGCTAACGTATTAAGTCTCCACTATTTGAATCAGAAGCTCTCTCTTTCACAGTTAAATCTAATTTACTGGGTTACATTAGGATATAACTGATCTTTCCTTTTCAAAATTCCTATTAGCTAACAGAAAGGCCAATTTCATGGCAGCAAAAGCATATCATTTAGCTAGAATCAAGATGCATATTAACCCCCTGGAGTTTTAAGTTCTTTGACATAAAAGCAATACTAACGGCATTTCCTCTTCTTTAGTATGATTGTTCCCTGCTTGCCTTCAACTAACATCTGGTTCATTACTGAAATGGCCATGGTTACTCTTCAAAGAGCAAATGGAGAAGAAGGAGAAGAAGGAGAAGGAGAAGGAGAAGGAGAAGGAGGAGAAGAACAACAACAATTCAATCTCGGTTTAAATCAACAGTATTATTTTCAGTTACAAGACATTTATTTCAAGTGATGCTGTTTCAAGTAGGAAAACTGCAGTTGTATTTTTGGATTTAAATGTGGAGATTGAGAAATTGGCAAATGCAGATAGACATGCAAAATTTCAAAGTTCTGAACACGTTCGTTATTTAGGAAAAATATTTTCAATTATAAATCTGAAGCACACTGAAGGAACATGTATGGAACCGCAAAAATATTCTTTTTCACACAGTAATGTTGACTGGCAAACTTTTAAAAACTGCTTGGCTTTTAGGCTTATATTTCAACTATCACCTAGCAGTTTGTTTTAGAGCAGTTAGAAATGACCTAAATGTTAAGATCTTAAAAATACCTCCTAAAGAACTATACTGAGCAAGCAGTATAGAGGAAGAGGCCTGGAGATGGAGGGAAAGGATGATAGGAAGATCAGTCTGTTGCAGCAGTCTAGGTATTGGAGACAAGGAAAAATATGTACAAAATAATTCACAGAAAGCAAGATGGAAGGTGATGTTGCTATTATTGCAAGGAACGGAGAGATACAAAGGATGCCTCTTCAAGGGAAGACACTGTGTGTGTAGAGTTTTCAACATTTTAAGTTCAGGCGGTGCTAGGTCATTTTATTAACCACTGTTACCACAGACAAGTCTCTTAACTTTTCTGAGTTTTATTTTTCTACCATGTAAAATGAAATTATCTATACTACCTTATGCACTATAGTTGTCAAAGTAATTTTCCTAAACTTTATGCCTGACCACGTCACTTCTCTATTTAATAAACTCCAATGGCTTCCTACTACCTCTAGGATCAAACAAACTTCGACATTTCAAGCTCTTCACAACCTGGCCTCTTCCTATCTTCCTGTTTTAATACATTACTCCCTTTACATCCTCTACAATCCAGTAATACATAATGGCTTACTTGCTGTTCCTCAAATATGCCTTTACATCTCCCAGCTCTGTGCCTCTGCATCCATTGGCTGTTACTGACTCTTGGAATGCTCTCCCTCCTAGAAGTTTTAGCTTCCATTAAGACTCAGCTAAAGTGCCACCTCCCAGTTACCCAGCTACTTGTTCCTTCCCTTTTAAGGCTAATAACTCTTATCTACTCTGTACGTATCTTATAAGCACTGATTTATGGATATGTCACCTTCTCCATTAGAATATAAACTCCTTGAGAGCAGGGACTGCTTTTGCTTGTGTCCCTAGCACTTACCACAGTGCCAGGCACATAAATGCTCATTGACTGATTGACCAAGTAGAAATATCTTCTAAGCGATTGGAACAATGATGACATGAAGATGCACGAGTTATCCATGTAAAGTTAAGAGAAGAGATGAGCTTTTCAAAAGAGTAAATCAGTAAAATGAATGGTGAAAAGGATGCAACCTGGGAGGATAGTCACCATTAAGTGATAGGAAGAAGAACCTGTAAAGATGACTGGTTAGAAATAGAGATGTAAAGGGGAAATGGTAGAAGAAGCAGAGTAACATGTCAAAGAAGCTGCGGGAGGAAAAAAATTCATGATAATGAGGGAGGAGTTGGCCATCAGTGTTCAATGAAGTTCAAAAGTCAGGAATCAGAACTGAGGAAAAAAACACACACCAAATGTTTCTAAGAGTCTGTTGGTGATCTGGAAAAAAGCAGTTCCAATAAAGGGGATGGAAACTTTTTTTGAGGGGCATGTGTGTTAAGATAGTAAGGAACCATGAGTCTAGCCAGGAAAGAAAAAAGTGAAACAGTAGCTGGAAGGGACAGATGACAAAAATAAGACACCCCCTCCTCCTATATCCTACCAATATAAGGGAAAATGAAAAAAGACAGTAATAAGGGACAGACAAGACAAGAAAGAAGGTTTGGAATCAATGTTTTTAAGACAGAAAAGGAGCAAGATGAAAAGATTAGTTTTTGAGTAGAACACGTCTGCTGAAACAACAGGAAAAGGAAGGAAAAACAGCTGCAGAATAATTGAGAATATGTCAAGGTGTAGAGAGAATATAGCCAAGGTGCTTTTACCTAGTATTCTAAATCTTTGAGAAGATGAAAGATCAGTGAGGCTTGAAAACAGAGAAAGTTGCAAATAGTAGAGTTGGGGTAGAAGCCAAGAAGTTAATGACAGAGGATAAGTAGCATTGTCTGGCTGTGGCAAGGCAAAATTGCAAGTTGAACAAATGAACTCCTGAGTCAAGTAGAAATATGAAGGCTCACAGGGTGGGGGTGGGGGAACAGCTTAGAAAAACATAGCTAAAAAACTCCACTTACCTTTTGAATTTTTACAAGGACATTATCCCTCACCAACTGGAAAACATGGATTTTTAAAATATCAATAAAAATTGCATTCATATTGCTAAGCAGCCTTCATTCCTCCAAAATTATCTTTAAAAATATCATTGAAGATTTTAATATAAAATTGTATATAGCAATCACTGCATAAGAATCATATATTATACTGTCAAATATTTCTTCGCAGATGATCCAAACAAAATTTGAAAAATTAAGTGCATTTCTCCTTATAAGTACAGAATAAAGCCAAATAAAAGACCTTATTAAAATGGGAGAATGTTTTCTGATCCTTGGATTCACATTGTTGCAAATCTCTGAGATCAAAAGATTTACATCAGAAATGTGATGACAGCATTGCTACTAAAGTCATTTGGATTATAAAACAGGCAGCATGCTTAAGACTCAATGGTAGAAAGGTACCAATCTGCGTTACAGACTATTTTTTGGGTTATTTGGTCAAGAATTACAGTTTGGGGTTCCTTTCCATAATACACTGGCAGAGCTTTTGAACAACATAGTCTGAGTCTTCTTGTTTCAAATTTCTTCAGCAACATGCGAAAGATATTAAGTCTATGTTTTGTTGGACTAAAGAGTCAAGAAGACTTGGGTTCAAATCTTGCTTCAGAAACTTACCTAGCTGCATAACCCTAGGTAAGTCATTTAACCTTTTTCAACCCATTTATTCATCCATAAAATAGGATGATAATAGTACTTACCTCATGTTGTGAAGATTAAACGAGATAATATATGTAAAATGGTTTGTGAACTTTAAAGCATTCTCTAAATGCTATTATTACTATTATTCTAATACTAAACCAAGGCACTTCTTTTTAATCTAGGTAAACCTTCAATTTTCAGGACTCCATAAAAAGGACAAAAAAAAAAACCCACTACAATTCAGCATTATCTTAGAATGAGACTGATTAGCTCAAGTAATGGATGCACTAAGCCCAGAAAGGCTGTTTTATTGTAAATGTTGTTGGTTCATCTTCTGTTTCACTTCTGTTTTGGTATTCCCAGAGCTCAGCACAATGCCTGGCACACAGTACCTACTTAAAAAATGCTTGTTGGTTTATTTTTCTGTTCCAGTTATTGACTCCTTTTCATTAACTTTAAACCTTCCTTCCCCTCTGCCCCACTAAAACAAAGAAATCTAACATGCTAGGCTTGGAGAAGAATTGAGAAACTATATCTCTTGTGGTGAGGGCCAATAATCCCTGCTGCAAGAAAAGCTGGGGCCAGTGGATTTCCTGAATTCAGGAGTTCTAAGCTGCAGCTCCTCAAGGCAGGGGAGGGGTTGTGCCAGGTAACCTATGAAGAGGAGAGAGGAAGGGAGGAAGGAAAAGAGGAAAAAGAGGAAGGCAAGAAAGAGCAAAAGAGAGACAGAGATAAAGAGACAGAAAGAAAGAAAAGGAAAATAAGAAAATTCACCTTCTTTCTTTGTAGAGGTAGGAAAATTAAGTGGGTGGAATATTGCATAACATCAAGTCAGCTGATGTTTTGATTTTGTTGAACTGTTTGTGTCACAAGGGAAGGAAGAATACATTCAGGAAAAAATGATGAAAACATAAAAGAAATCATCAATAAAACAATTTTTAAAATGAAGTCAGCTTATAGTTCCATTTGTACAAAAATGTTAGATATTTAAGAAAGTCACTTAACTCTTGGCCTTGGTGTTATCTGTAAATGAGGGAGTTAGGATCTCTAAGGTTCTTTTGGACTTAAAATACTTTAAAAGCTTAATATTTGGTTAGTTATTGCTTAAATTATATTCAAAATTTAACATACCAAATTTTAGGAATATATTTTTATGTTCTTAAACTAAAAACAACTTAGATCTGCAAAAGACCACAGGTGAAAAAAAGTGTATATTTTGGGTCTTACCAAGACACAAAACCTTCCACAATAAGGATCATTTGTCTTAGAACTGGAAAGAACCTTAGAGATCATAAAGTGTCTTGACTTATATAGAAAAAAAACCAATTTCTTCATTTTACACATATGGAAACTGAGGCTCAGAGAAATTAAGTGACTCGTGAACAGTTGTGTGGATGGTAAATATAGCCAAGATTTGAAACCAAGTCCTTTGACTCCAAATCTAGTGTCCTCTCCACCACAACAAAAGTAAAGGTATGCTGACTCATTAAACATGTCAAAGAGGGGCATCCTTGCTCAGGTACCAGTTGGATTAGATGCCTTCTGAGTTTTCTCTCGGCTTTAGAGTTTATGGTGCTATTGAAGAATTGGTTAAATTTCTTAAAGCTGTTTTCTTATAGCAATCTGGCAAGGTTGAAAAAAGGACAGAGGACAATACCTTTCTTGATGGCCCTAAAGGGAGTCAGGGACTTCTAGGCAAAAGATTTCCATACCTCTAGCACTCTTAAATGGCATTGCCAGTTGTATTGGTAAAAGTCTGTGATTATTAACTAGGGTAAAGAACATTTAGGATTTTACATTATTCATACAAAATTTCTCCTCAAAGCCCTAAGAAGGAATTCTGTGGGAAATTCATTGGGGAGAGGGGAGCTCATTTGGGTTGTGAGAACACCTTAGGATCCTACCTCTGAAGGCTAAGACCAACATCACAGCTAATTGCAGGTATCATCTACAAAAGCCATGGTCCTCATAGATCTAGCAGCAGCTCAGCTACGCTTAGACGAGGAGGTAGGCCCCAAGGTAAAGCCCATGACCCTTGAACATCAGAAGGAGGTGAAAGGGGAAGAGGAAGAGGTGTTGGACAGGGGAAGACATTAGGAGAGGGGTAAATTATGATGATGGGATCCTGGGGGTGGTGGCCCAGTGCCACATGTGAGGAGTAGGGACAACTGACAGTGACACCTTGAAGTCATGATGGGGAGGACTACAAAGGGAAGAAGTGTCTCACTTCCATATCAGCACGCTGGGGACAAAGTGCTAGAGGCCCTATGCTAGTTACAGCTCTGGTTCCCATAAATGTCTTTTTCTATTTTAACCTCTTTTTGGATAGTCCATATGAAAAAGAGTACTTCAATTATTTTAGAACATAAGCTCCTAGAAGGATCAAACACAACTAGATGCTCTGTGTATTTAGGTGAAAGGCTAGCATATAGAAGGGATTTAATAAAATTTAAAACACAAAGCATAAATGCTTATGGTATTCTTTTTATGGTATCCTTCTTACTATAGACTCCTTGCTAGCGTGTGCTTAGTGGAGCTAATTACCCTCCAATACATGTTCTTTCACTCTGGTATAGGTCAATCTCTGAAAGAATATTTTCTTCAAGTAACTTAATTCAAATGTCAAAGCATACGTTTACGCCAGCAGCCCAAACCTGTCTAACCCCCAGTTACCAGAGGAATTCAGAAGCAATTTAACTATCTAACCATTACAGGCAGAACCACAACATTCTAAGAATTACCTATGACACTTACAGCATTGTATTTGGACTAAAATGGATATACATAGTTAACTCTGTTATAAAAGCAACTCTAAAGTATGCTACAGGGTGGGAATGCTTTGAGTTACCCATGTACAATGACAGCCATACTATGAGACTTTTATAAAATGAAAAAGAACGAAATGAGCAGAACGTCAGAAAAATAATTTATATCAGAGATGCCCAAAATGTGGCCGCATAGTGCCTAGCTACCGCAGAGCTCTCACTAAAATGACAAATCAAAATATATTGTCTATTGTTTCAATAAAAACCTAAGGTTGGATAAGCCCTGATTTATATAATAACAATATTGTAAAGTCAAACAATTTTGAAAGGGTAAGACTTGTGCTCAATACAAGAATCATTCGTGATTCCAAAGGAATGGTGATGAAACATATTATTCATCTCTTGACAAAGAGGTGACAAATTTTGGGTACAGAGGCATTTTTTTGCATGCAGCCAATTGTGAAATTTGTTTTGCTTGACAATGCATATTTGTTACTTAGCATTTGTTTTTCTTTTCTCTGGGAGTGGGGTAGTGGAAGGGAGAGAAGTTTAGGGTGGAACTACAAATGTGGAATATTGCATGCACTTTTCAGATAAGGTCTATACAGTTAGTCTTGCTTAATTTTTTTTACATTGTTACAAGAAGACCTCTCATGAAGTAAAGAAAATCTAAGTGTTTATAATGTAAAAACAAAACATATCGATAAGACTTCGAAATTTAAAAAAAGCTCTGATTTCCTTTTTTATTTTAAAATTTTTTGTTTTAGTTTCCAACATTCATTTTTATAAGATTTTGAGTTCCAAATTTTTTTCTTTCTCCTTCCGCCTCCCCAAAACAGCAAGCAATCTGACATAGGATATATATGTACAATCATGTTAAACACATTTCCAACATTAGTCATGTTGTGAAAGAGTTTCCTTTTTTCTCTAAGAAAAGATACAAATTCCTGTGTTTAACTTTTAAAACCTGTCACATTCTGGCTCCAGGCTAACTTTCCACATTTATTCCATTATCATTTACCTTTTCACACTTCATGTTTTAGCTAAAGTGCCCTGGTAGCTGTTCCCTGAACACCCTGAATCCTGTCTCAGGGCCTACTCGACGGCTGTCCCCCACACATGGAATGCACTCTCTTCTTACCTTTATTTCACAGAATCCCGAGGTTGCTTTAAAACTTAGGGGTGGGTAGTTTTTCTTTTCGTAACCAGAACCTAGCACAGTGCCTAGTAAGTATTCATTGAAGGATGAATATCAGGAGAACTCTCAGGTTGAATTATCAGAACCATCTGGTAGAAAAAATATAAGCTACTTGAGTGAAGGGACGGTTTTTGTAAATGTTTATTGAACTGTATTTTGTTAAATATGTAAAGATGTAACTTATTCCCCTACTAAACAGTAAGGTTCAAAAGAACAGGGACAAGTGATGTATAAATTTTATCATCCACAGACAAGCTCTGTACTCTAGGTAAAACAGATACTCCATAAAATGTGGTGGTGCCGTTACTGAATTAGAAAGCCACAAATTACTCATAGGGTAGCTGGGAGGAGAGTCCTCTGCAAACATTAAAAAGCAAGAGAAATGTAAATTATTTAGTAGAAAACTTTGTGGGAACCCTGGGAAATTCAAAACCTTTTCATTATTTTGATTTTTTGGGGGATATTTATTGAAAGAAAAACTAGGATTTACATAGATTTTTCTTGGGTATTTTTAACAACATATGTTTTTTTTAAAAGTTTTTTAAATTAACAAGCACTTATTTTCTTTCCCTCCCACCTTCTCTATCCCTATTGAAAAGAAAATGAAAAACCAAATGATTGTAACAAATATTACCTACATCAAAAACAAATTAGAAGAACAAAGAAGAAACTGCCTTTTGGATCTTTGTTTGGGTAGGAGTTCATGAGCAAACAAGAGATAAGAGAGGATCAGAGAAAATAATATGCTTTTCTCAAAGATCAGAGATAGGTAGTGGTGAAGTAGATGAAATGCTGGGGCCTGGAGTCAGGGAGACCCAAGTTCAAATCCAGCCTCAGACACTTGCTGGCTGAATGACTCTGGGCAAGTCACTTAACCTCTGTTGCTTCAGTTTCCTCAACTGTAACATTGGGATAATAATAGCACTCATCCTGAAGACTTGTGAGGATTAAAGGAGATAATAGGTTTTTTTTTCAAGTGCTTAAGCACAGCATCTGATACATAATGGGTCCTATATGAATTCTAGTTATGAAGCCCTTCTATGAATAGACTTTTTTTTCATTAGGCAAACTTGCCTCATTGTTGCTGTTACCCCTCACTGCTATGACTACCCCTCACTGCTCAGTTCTTTGCCTAGCCACAACTACCTTGGGTCTTCTCTGGCACCCGTGGCTAATTTTCCTCCTCCAAGAGAATAAAGAAGGCTTTTTACCTATAACCCCTATGAATTATTTGGTTTTATTTTTCAGAGTTGACAGTAGGTATAAAGCTTTTGGTATAACCTCTGGTTATTTGGTTGGAGTTAACAGTTGGTACACAACCTCTGCGGCTCTTTGGTCATTTATTTTGAGTTTGCCTAGCACGGCACATGAAACATAATGGATGCTATATGAATTCTTATTCCTTCTTCTTCCTCAAAGGAAGACATGATGGTACTATAAAAACAAGTATTGGCTGCGGCATTAGAGGATATGGATTCAAATTCTGCCTCCATAGGTTTCAGTTGTAAAAATAAGTGGGTTGGATTAGATGGACTCTAGATCCACAACTCTAAGTGAGAGGTTCTTAACCTTTTTTTGTGTCATGGATACCTTTAGCAGTCTAGTGAAACCTATGTACCCCTTCTCAGAGTAACATTTGTTGCCTATGTTCATAATTGAAGGGATGCAAAGGCTAAATTCCAGTTAGGGTTTAGTGCAAATAAAGATGTAATCTTTTTTTAAGTATAGACACCCCCCCCCTCAAATTTATCCACAGACCCCAGGTTAAAAATGCCTGTTCTAAGCCTATTTCAAAGTCGGTATCCTGTTTCTACCATTTAACAGCCAAAATCTTTAGTAAGTTATTTTATTTTTCCGAGCTTAAGTTCTCTCATTTGTAAAATGTAAATAAAACTTGTACTATGTACAAGGTTATGGTGAGAAAAGCACTGTATAAAATTTAAGCACCATACGAATGTCATTATAAATAGCCATTCATATCCTAAACATTTTATTCTATAATCAATTATCAAATTACAATAAAAGAAAACATGTTATATTTTTATTTGTCCTGTCTTCCCAACTGGATTTCAAGCTCCATCAAGGCAAAGATCCTTATCTTTTTGTATCCCACATGTTCTATTTATCTCCCATAGGGCCTAGCACAGTGCCTTATGCATACGAGGGGCTAGAGAATACATTATTGATTATGTAAGTCCTTAGTCATGACTAGCCTTATCTGCAATCTCTCTTATACAATATGTTCCCAAAGAACAATAAAACCAACCAAGTCAAGATTATCAGAGGTAGGCATCAGAATCTAGTTTCAAGTCCTGTCTTTACTGCCTCTTATTAACTCTATAACTTTAGGGAACTTACTTATCCCCTTGTATGTAAAATGAGGATAATAATGCCTTTACTACCTACTTCAGAGTCATTATAAGGAAACTTTGTAAATCTTAAAAATATTATGTACATGTAAGGAGTTCTTTTGGGAAGCTGAGATGCTCCTCTTCTGTCTTTCCTCAGAAACTGATTGCCTCTTTGATAATCACATAGATTAGAGGTGCAATGCAGCCCTTAGCAGATTTCCTAGCAATAGGATCCTAGCTGGGAGAGCTAGAGACAACATAACACACCAGGGTAGTAACCTGCTATGACACTAAAACATTTCTAATCTTAGTTTCCTACAAATATTCTGGAGCTAGGAACCTTCCCCTGGTAAAACTGGGATCATGGGAAAAAGCATGACTAAGAGAGAAAATGAGATGAAGAATGTGAAAGAATGAACTTGTTTCCATTTTGTATAATTAATAAAGTCAGCAGCAAAAACAATGGACAATGCTGCATCAAAGGGTTAATATTTAAAAGTAGAACACATTCATCAGGTGTAGGCTAAGACATAAGCATGAAAGGACAGCTTCTTTTAGCTGAAATACTAGAGTACCAGGCTCAGTTTCAAAGCAGATGAAAGCAGCCTGAAGTTTCTTATGATTCTGTCTGCTTATTCAATGAATTCTATGTTGAATGGAATGAGAATAACCTCTTGGACTAACGATTCTAATGTCTTCCATCATATTTCCAACAACAACTGACCTGAATTAGCATTAGTCTTTCTCCCCTCACAGAAAAAGATTAAGCCATATTCTTTTTAAGAGACCCTCCTGGATCACTGCCTTGTCATGGTGGAGGGGCTTATGTAGTTCAGTGAAATCATAAGCTGTCTTGCAGGGTTATCCAGGGGCACAGATCATAGCGGAGAGTACTGATAAAAGGTGATCTACTGGAGAAGAAGGAAATGGCAAATCATTCCCGTATCTTTGCCAGGAAAACCTCACGGATCGTATTAAAATGCTAAAAAAAAAAAAAAGACACCAGAATGGCATGCCATTCCATGGGGTCAAGAAAAGTCGGACACAACAGAATGACTCCCCTTTATAAGAATCTTCAAAAATCCATAAGAACCAGGGAGCAATTACACTATGGCAGCTGAGCCAACATACCAATGGATGTATGAGTTGACGTGTGTATTTCCCCCTGTTCTGCAGGTCACAACCTATCCATGCTTGTCTATTCTACTCAGTTATTGTCCTGGCGCTTTCTAAAAGATGAAACATCAAAATCAACGTAATCACAGAATGGGAAGAGACCCTGAAAAGCCATTTACATAGTCTGTCTCATTGCCTTAGATTAGTCCTGATACTTTAGGAAATTCACAAACTTTTAAGATGCTTCTGAATGGGAATATTCAATACCAAGTACAGTCAAGCAATGGTTTCAATCTGGTAGGGCGGTCAGGAAATCATTTTTGTAGCAACAGTTAAGAGTTGCTATTTGTAGTAAAAATTAATAACAGAGGCAATCACACTAATCAAATATTTACTAAGCTCTTGTTACATAAAGCACAGCCACCACAATGGGCATTTGTTACATTTCTGCCCTTTCGTCAAATCATTTTTAAAGTATTTCACTAGCTAGCTGTCCCCTCCAATACTCGGCAATTGGTAAACCGAGCCAGGAAAGATATAAGTAACTTTTAAAGTTAGAGGCTGCTTCAAAGTCCAAGGTAGTAAACTACTGAACCATGTTCGGTGATATTTTAATAAGCTGTTAAGTTTTAATGCCCTCATGTAGTTTGGTTAAAGTTGTTACTAGATAACTATAATGTCTATGGGCAAAATTTCAACACTAAATGCAACATCAACACGCAGGCTGCTCTTTTCATATTTTTTTTGTGTTCGAAAATCACGCATGCTGGTGCTAATAACTGGCTTCAAATTCTACACGCAGGTGGGACACATCTTGTGAAGAAAAAAACGAGAAAAAATTCTGGAGAAGCAACAGATAAGGACTATTAAAAAACAAGACAACAGCCTCTATGTGCCCTAATGCGGATCCGACGGTGGAAGGGTCTTAGTTCACACTGTCACTTTTGCTACCCCTGTACCCAATGCAATGAGCAACCTGGGAACTCTCCACCCTCCATCTCCAGCCCGAAAAGGGTGTGCTTCCCCACTCCTTCGCTCACCTGGTTCACAGGGATCCTGAATCCGGGGTTTCACCTCTACCAGGCTGGGCTCTTCTGGACTGACACAAACCGCTCCCCCCTCCTCTGGGTCCTCTACCTTAGTCACTGTAAACTGGGGCATTTTTCGAACTCGGATTTTTCAGCTGCTTTGGGTTTCTTGTTGCCCTTCTTCCAGTGCCACTTTTCTCTGCTACCCGGCTTTAGGACTTCGCACAATAACTGCCGGAGATTCGGACAGGGAATGGGGAAGTCTTCCCCGCTCATGTGACCTACAACCCCAGAGGGGCGGAGGGGAGATGAGAGGACACGCCTTCCGCCCCGTGTTTATCTGTCACTTAAAAGGATTAAGCACTCCACCTCGAATTGTTATTAAGTAGTAGAACTGAAGAGACCAAGTTAGCCACTTTCCCTGGGCTACCTGAAAACAGGTGACGGGGCAAAGTTCGTGAAACTGTCAGTCCAACAGCTGATTTATTATTGACCTTTTGGGTCATGATACCAATTTTTGCTCATAAAAACTTTCAGGATGGGAAAATAAAGAGGTAGTTTAGTTCATGCCCTCTGTCTACTATTCAGAAAAAAAAGTGTTGTACATTGACCTGATAGGTCCTGGTTTTTAAGGTAAGTCTATTAATATCTCTCAGAACGGACATTTTAGGGAGGGCTTATCAGAATCTTATATTTAGCATCATGATAACAACTCACATTAAACCTTTTCATTTGAGGAAAGTCCTTTCTTCAAACCAACCTCCGTGAAGTCCGTAGTTAAATGGGGACTATCATCCCCATTTTGTAGATCAGGAAACTAAGCTTTAGGGGTAAAGTAACGAGGCAGAGGTCACAAGCTAGTAAAACGTCAGAGGCAAAATCTGAACCCAAGTGCCCTGACCAGTCCCGTTCTCTCTGCTACACTAATATCATTAATTCATTCACTCAAAAAATATTTATTGAGTTGAACAAAGTTATTGAGCTAGAATTTGAGGATGGGGGGGCAGGGATTAGATTTCACAAAAATTTAAGATACCCTCCTTAAACTTACAAATTTGGTCAGTATATACAGAATGAAAAATATTTTCTCAAAGTATAAGTACACATATCAGTTTTATATTGTCAAAGAGTTTAAATTTCTCATATTTTCATGGAAATTTCCCTTATTAAAGAGGTACATAACTTTCTTTAGCACCTAGTTAGAGAAATAATTGGTGCCAATCCTTGACATATGAGTTCAGGAAATTTTGTGTAATTTCTAAGTTCATATATTTAGTTTATGATAGATTTTTCTATTACCCAGTACTAGCTCTTTGCACCTTGCCCTGGTATGCTAAATAAATTTATCTTAGAGTTCATGTCCACTTTGATGATGTAATTAGTAGGCATTCTTTGCATTGGGGAATATGTAGTATCTGAAAAACCTCTAAGAAGAAGCCCTCCAGCTCCAAAAAGCCAATACTTTTCTACCCCACATTGAATTAGAAAAGGAATTACTTTTGGTTTATACTTTAATTGCAAGTTTATGCTAGCCAGTAGTCAGAAAATTTAAAGGTTTTAAGTTTTAGACTTTTAACGGGTATACTTGTATAGAAAAAAGTTTATCATCAACTT
Organism: Phalanger gymnotis; assembly: GCA_028646595.1. Classification (NCBI taxonomy): domain Eukaryota; kingdom Metazoa; phylum Chordata; class Mammalia; order Diprotodontia; family Phalangeridae; genus Phalanger; species Phalanger gymnotis. The sequence continues at coordinate 144,273,026 of CM053624.1, read as the reverse complement.
GTAAATCTATGTTGCTAAACTGTTTCACTTTTGGACTAAACTTTAGAGTCTGGAACCAAATGCACTTTTGGTCATCTTCCTATGTATATCTTCTGTACTAAGATTAAGCCAAATATTTTCATCAATTTATCACAACTGGCATAACAATTTACAGGCAAAGGTTTGAGCGTGAATTTTGAATACAATATTTCTACTGTCTTATCCTTCAGGCCAGCTAGCTATAGGGATATTAACAAGTTCAAGAGTTTTTAGAAAGAAAAACAAAAAGACAATTCATGGTTTGTAGTGAGAGATTTATTGCAAATGTAACCCTACTTCCATCTCAACCTAGAGTCTACACATGTGTAGTCCATCTTTTTTAACAAGCTCATTGAGGCACTGTACTTGGAAGTTTTGTGAAGAATGGGAATAGGTCTGTTGGCTGGGTAATTTACCCAGTATTCCCCAAGTTTCATGGTTTTGCCCAAAACCTTGAGGTTGAAAAGGCCTGTGAGAAGGAGAAGAAGGCCAGGAGCAGCAAGTGGAGCAATGGTTATGAAACCTTTTGGCCTCAGGACCCCTTTCTACTCTTAAAAATGACTGAGAACCTGAAACGATTTTTGTTTATGTGGGTTATCTGTCAATACTACTGTTCTTGGAAGTTAAAACCTCTTAGTCCCTAGAACACATTGATGTTATAGAGGATACCATCAGCCTGGAGGAATGGTAGGCAGCATATATAGTGAGGTACTATAGCAAGTGTAAGTTGGAAGACAAGGTGATAAACCGTGCAGCTGACTCCCACCTGAGCTGGCAGAACACAAGGTGCTGACTCTTCTCACTTAGCTTTCTCTCCTCCAGGGTTCTTAAATTACTGAATGTTTAAAACACAGAATTACAAAGGAAATAAAATATATTGAAAGAGTTATCAAAATATCTTTAAAAAAATAACTTCTTGGAACCCCAGTTAAGAACTCCTGCTCCAGGGAAAAGCCACCAATACAGACCCCTTTAGCTTTATATTTTCCCTTGTCCAAAAAAAGGGAGATAAGTGGAAGCCATCACCAGAAAAGGATTTTGATTTCTCTAATTGTTTTATTTTTATAATTGCTGTTATCCAAAATACACATATAAATCCTAGTGACCATTAATGCTAATTTGAGTTGATTACCATGTGCAGTTATTAGAAAAGGCATTTCCCCTTTCAAAGGCAGGAGATATTTATTTGTTCAATAGAACTCACTTGGGGGCTACAGCCATCTAGACACAGACACAGACCCAGACAGAGTCACAGACACAGACACACACACACACAGATACACAGATGCACACACTGTTGTATTCTATAAGCCTACAAAAGTACCTCCGACCAAATATGGAAGCCTAGACTCATGTCTGTTCCTTCTGTGAAAGAAATCACAAACTCAGAAGAAATGGATTATAGGGAGAAAAAGTCACCTCTCCTTCATTGAGCAACTTAGCGTTCCCCAAGCATTCAAAAAACCTACCTTTATCCAATATGCTTTCTGCTGACCTGTGCTAAGAAAGGGAGAAGGTAAAGGCAGGCAGGAAATCTTAGGCTTCATGGACATACAGCACATATACAGTACAATGGGGGTGGGGGTGGGCACAAGAATTCTCCCTTCCGTTACCTGTTGTTAAGAGGCAATAACACTGTTTTGCTCCATCTTTAGAAATCTTGCCAGAAGAAAAATGGAAAGGAAAAGGTAAAAAAGCAGCCTAATTCTTGATTAAATTCTTCTTAAAGGCCAGCAGAAAAGGATGGCTCCCAGTCTTCTCAATAGTCTGAATCGACTGATTCATTTATAGGATGGAAGGAAAAGGACAAAACATGGCTGCATTGTTCTATCTTGAAGTCCTTTATAGGTGCCTTTTGTTTAAAGGGTGGTTCCAAATCACCCAATTCATTTTAGGGTAACCCCAGTCACTGAAACGAGAAATTCTCTTTTGCCAGAATGCCTGTTCACACCCTATATAGGGAGAGGTATAGAAAATCAAAGATTCTAAAGCTTACCTCCTGGTAAGCTCACCAAATTAGTCTGGAAACTCCCCGTTCAACCCCACCCAGTCCTTGAATTATAAGCCTGCATCATAAAACACAGGATTAACTCCATCGAAACCCACAAACATTTTGCAATTAGGCAATCTTGGAAGTAACTGAAATTACTTAACTGACTGAAAATCTTGTTTGGCTGTGCCAACCATACCACTCAAAACATTTGCTGTAGGAAATTCTATGGATTTGTGAGAGTGAACCTTTTATTGGAAGATGTTATAATACCAGACATTTGTCTAGTTTCCCATGGAGCACACCAAGTTGTTCACATTTCAATACTTCAAGATCTATCATAGTAGATAACAAGTCATATTTATTTATGGCACTTCATAGTTTATAATGGGCAACTAGGTGGCATAGTGGATTGATCTCTGGACCTGGAGTCAGGAAGACCTGAATTCAAATTTGACCTCAAACACTTAATAGCTGTGTGATCATAGGCAAGTCACTTAACCCTGTTAGCCTCAGTTTCCTCATCTGTAAAATGAGCTGGAGAAGGAAATAACACGCCACTTCATATCTTTGCCAAGAAAACCCCAAAAAGGGGTCATGGAAGAGTTGGACATGACTGGAAAATGTACAAGGGTGGGGAACCTTCAGCCTCAAGGCCACATGTAGCCCTCTAGGTCCTCAAGTATGGCCCTTTGACTGAATCCAAACTTTTATTAAAAGAATTTGTTCTATAAAACTTGGACTCAGTCAAAAGGCTGAGCCCAAGGACCTAGAAGGCCACAGGTTCCCCCACCCCTGGAACGATAACAATTTATAAAGCACTGTCCTCAAGTCCACAAGCATCGAGTATCTACTATGTGCCAAGCACTGAGGATATAAAGAAAGGCAGTCCCTGTCTTCAAGTAGTTCACAATCTTTCCTCTTTAGGAAACCTAAACTGGATTAAAATAAGAGGAAAAAGGATAGCTAGATATCCTATTTTTGTTTTCCTTGGGTCTTAAACAAAAAGTACCTTTAGGGGACTTCAAGATGCAACAGTCCAACAGTGTTTTGTCCTTTTCCTTCCATTCCATAATTACAATAAACTAAATTTATTTTAATTATAGAGATTATCACTTTACCTTGGGCTAACGACAGAATTTTGGAATATTCTTAAAGAGATGAAACTGCATTATATTCACTTGAATTAGCTAATAGAAAAATGGAGAGCTAAGCTATAAATCTGAGGTATAAATGCTTTAACATATAGATCTGTAATTAGCCCATTTGTTAATTTAAAACAGGTGTTGAAGGTACTATTTGACATCTTTGTTGGTATTCAACCTTAGAGAAGATTATTTGTACATTTTGTTTACCTTAATTTGCTTAGCAAGCTCTTCTTTCTTAGAGTTTTAATGTAAATTTCTCCTCAGAATCTCTCCATCATCAGATTAACTTTTATCTACCAGAAATAAGGCTAAAAATATAGAGTGAGACCAGACTTCCAAAAGCCTTGAATGCAAGGATAAACAGTCAGAACTTGACTTGGCAAGCAATAAAGAGCTGGTGAAGAATTTTAAGAACGGGAGTAATATGAGTTAAGTCTGGTAGCAATGTGTGTGTTCCTCCGCCCCACTGTGATAACTGCTTCAATTTATTAGTGGTATGACAATATCAAAGAACAGGAAAACAAAGGTAGTGAGGGATTAGGGGTGGGATCTGATAGAATACCCCTGGAAGGTAGAAATGGAAGCGTTCTACTAGAATGATAGCGGGAAAAGAATGGAAGTGACAAATATATATGAGAGATTGTGGAAACAGTCTTGGTAGCTGATTGGAATATGGAAGATGAGGAAGAGGGAAGAGTCAAACATACTATCAAAGCTTCTAGTATCAGAGAATACTAGTGAATGATAGGATAAATGGACAAAAATAATGAAGAGGACGAACAGGTTTAGAGACATCCAGTCTTGAAAAGCTGCTGTTGGCCTTAATCCAGAAACAAGACAAACTAAAATTACCACCCCAAACCACTGTGAATGTCAACAATCATAAATTGATGTAATTTAAAAATATATATGATATAAAAGACAAACTATTTCAGGTGTGACTGTACTTACATATACAATTCACAGGAAACCCTTTTACAATTGTTCCTACCCTAGTAATGGTAAAAACTCAGTGTTCCCCATGTTTTTCCATGAAGAACATAAGCTGAGAACCTATCTCTTAAATCCTCTAATAAAGAAAAAGAACAGACCATAGTGGGATAGAAATGCTAGGTAGGGAGAAGACCTCAACTTAAGTCAACAAATTTATTAAGTGCCTACTTTGTGTCAGGCATTATGGTAAGTACTGGGGATACAAAAGAGGAGGGGAAACAGTCCCTGCTCTCAAGAAGCTCACAATCCTTTTTTTTTTTTTTGGTGGGGGGAAGGTAGGGCAAGAAGCTCACAATCTTAATAGGGAATAAAACATGCAAACAACTATATGCAATCAAGATATATAGGGGATAAATTTGAGATCATCTCAGAGGGAAAGTATGAAGATTAAGGAGAACTAGGAACCATGTGTCTTGCAGAAATTAGGACTATAGCTGAAACTTGAAGAATCCAGGGGAGCCGAGAAGAGGAAATGAAAAAGGACAGAGTTTTAGACATGGAGGAGAGCCAGTGAAAATGCCTGGAGTCAGGAGGTGGAATGTCCTGTACCAGGAGTGGCAAGGTCAGTATCACTGGATCACAGAGAGCAGTAAGGTGTAAAAAGATTAGTAAGGTAGGAAGGGGTCAGGTTATGCAGAGCTTTAAAAACCAGAGAACTTTCTATTTGATTCCACAGGTGATGGGTAGACCCTGAAGTGGCTTGAATAGGGGTGTGACATAGTCAGAATTGCACTTTAGGAAGAACAAATTGAAAGCTTAGTGAGATGGTTACTTTCTACTTCATTTCAGTGCCATTCTGGTAATCATTTCATTGTGTCATTGGTGTGACCCTGAGGTTCTCAAAGGCTATGCCAATAGAACATAATTTCTGGCAAGCTGGAAAGGCCTTAAGTGCAGGTCTAGTTATAGAACGATTCCCTAAGTTCCAGCCTAACTTACCTCAGAAAGCTGGCTACCAGATAATTATTAAATACAAATATGTGTGTGTATATAAATGTATACACCAAGGCATGAAGGATTTTTCATCTGCTATTGTGTATATACTGTTGTGTATATGTGTTCATGAGAACCAGGGCAGTGCTATATGAAGTGCCATAGTAGCTAAACATTGATAGTTGAGCTGAGCTAATAGGTCACTGTTATTCAGATTTTTCTGTAAAAGCAGTATGATTCCTAAACTTGTCCCCTATTGACACTGAAGAGTAGCACAATGCTAACATTGAGGCTAAAATTCCTTTCAAATGCTACAAACAATCAGGTTGTGTGCTGACACACGACATTTGAGACCCCTTTTCTAAAATATTTGCTGCACCAAAAACAGGAAGCTAGTAAACACAGCAAGTAGTTTATGGCAATAAACTACTATTATGCAACACTGTCAAAACTAAGGACATATTTCTTAAAAAGTAAAATGCAAAGTAAAGGGAATCCAAAACTAGATTTCTTCTCCTCTTTGCCTAACTCTAACCTATCCATAGGAAACAAAAACATTTTACCAAGTACCTCCTTATAGCTAGCGATTTTGCATATAATATGTGAACTTTAATTTTAGAATAAAAGTAGCTAGATAATGCTTTAATGTTAACACCCACAATGTAGTAGGCTCTGTATTGAGTACACAGTATACAATAAATACAGTAACTACAAAGTGAGGTCGGTATCATGCCTGGATAACTTAGTTTGGAAAGAGAGTGAAGTAAACTATTACTACTTGTTCTTGTTATTGTTTCAACTGTTTGTGACCAAATTGGGGGTTTTCTTGGAAAAGATACTGGAGTAATTTGCCATTTCCTTCTGCAGCTCATTTTACAGATGAGGAAACTAAGACAAAGAGGGTTAAGTGCCTTACCCAGAGTCAAACAGTTAGTGTCTAAGGCCAAATTTGAACCCAGGTCTTCCTGACCCCAGACCTGGTGCTTTTATCCACTGTGTCACCTACCTGCCATGCAAATTTATTATATATCTTTCTAACTGGAAAGAACAAAGCAAAGACAAAGACAAGACAAAATATTAGAGGAATGGACTGATTAAAGCTCAGATAGCTCTTGAGGAAGCATTAAAAGCAACTGGTTCAAAAAGAAAGGGAGAAGAATCAAGGATTTGTCCTTGATTCCTTTATTGCAAGAGCTATTCAGATCTGTTCACAACATGAGACTACTGATGTTGATAAATTAAATGACAAATATATCAGTGTCACAACTAGAACTGAAAAATTTGATATCAAAGTCAGTAAACTGGGAAAAACAGGAAAAAGGAACAGCAGATTTGGCTTAGTAAGAAGCTCTGTACCAATCTTCTTGGCATAGCCAGTTTGTAAGTGGTGAGGAGGAATGTTTTCTCATAGATCGGTTTTGTTGTGAAGTAAGAAAGGATGAAATCACAGATTTGCACTAATTAAAAATGACAATAAAACAATAGAAAATTCCTTTGCTATAAATATAGGTCCTAAAATATCCATGAGAACTCAAGAAAATAACCTATATTGGAACTGGGACATTAACAAAGACATAATTCTTGCCTCAAACCAAGACATAACACTGATCCATAAAGATTTGAGAACAATGTTTTCAATAGATGTCATCATATTGAGTATAAATAGTCAACAAACTAGACAGAATAAAAAGCTTTCAAAATACAGAGACCTATTGGAAGAAATTAAAACCACATGAGAACAGGACAAGGTGGATATCATCCCTGACATCCTATCTGCTACTGCAGTTGTGAAGATGCTTTCAGTGAATATAAAGATGATAAACTTGTATCTTAATACTGTTATTCACTTTAAAAAATCCCTAGAATCTTTTTCTATTCACCAGTACAATAATCTGAAGAATATTAAATGTAGGAGAAAAATTTTAGAATAGCGAATTGTCCTTGAACAAAAAAGATGAGAAGATGAGATAGCTTATAATAAGAATGATAGTTGACATTTACATAGCATTTCAAGGTTTATAAAACATTTTAATGAAATATCTCCATTTAACAGATAAGGAAACTGAAACTCAGTTCCAGGTCATAAATACAGAATGGACTAAGGAGGGGAATCTACATATAGTGGAAAGTACTTCACAGTAACAAGTGGTTGCAGGCCCTAAGCTGTTTACTGAGCAAGGACATAACCAAGCAGCAGCTGTGTGGTTCTGACCACTAGGAGCAGAGAGTGGTTTCAGTTCTAGCTTCTAGTCCACTCTGCAGCCTGCAGTGGAATGACTAGGGCAGGAATCCTATACCAAAGAAGATCAGAGTTCTTTAGCTCTGAACTTGCAGAGCTTTCTAGCTGGATGATAGTAGCTGAATCCAATACCAGTTTACTATAACTTCAGACCCAACCAGTGCAGGCTGACAGGTCTGTTGCTCAGACCTAAGCCCAAGTTAGGAACTTGTAGAGCTCAGACTAGGAAGGCAATAATCAGACTGTCCTGAATCAGGCCACTCTGGGGACCATGAAAACTTGCATTTCCCTAGCCTGAGCTTTCCTAGAGGTGCTGGAATAACAGTAAGTATCTCAAGTATCTCAGTATCTCAAGAAAGCAGCAATAGGAACCTAGAGGGCAAAAGGTCAGTCCAGATATTTCTAGAAGTATGCTGAGCTAGGACCTAACATAAAGTCCAAAATCAAGAAACAGGCTAGAAGGATGAGCAAGCAGAAAAAAGAATTTCACCCTAAAAAGCTATTAGGGTAACAAGGTCACTTAAAATAGAAACCCAGAAAAAGAGAGCAACCCCAAAACATCTACAGGCAAAGCCTCAAAGAAAAATACAGTTTGGGCACAAGTTAAATTCAAATTCCTACAAGAAATGAAGAGTTTAAAAAAGAGTTTAAAATGTTTTTATAAATGAGAATGCTAGAGGTAAAAAAAATTGGAAAGAAGTGAAAGGTAGGGAAGAAAGAACAGGAAAGGGAATCAAATGCTTGTTGTGGTATAAAACCTTCGTCAAGAGACTCCCTGAAAATTAGAATGGACCAAACAGAAAATGCCATAAGACAACAAGAAATATTAAAACAAAGTCAAAAGACTGATAGAGAAGAAAATATAAGCTATTCATAGTAGAAACAACTGACCTGGAAAACAGATTGAGGAGAAACAATTTAAGAATCAATGGACTATCTGAAAACCATGCCCTCCAAAAGAACCTAGACATTACATTTCAAGAAATCATAAAACTGCCCAGATCTTTTAGAACCAAAGGGCATAGCAGAATGTTTCCACAATCCGGCTAGCAGCTGTTGGGGTATAAGATCCACCAACAGCCAGCACCCAGAAAGCTGCCAGCACGCCGCCAGAGCACAGGGTCTTTTGATCTGCCTTAATAAGGGAAGCAAGGTCAAAGGGGTTGACAAGCTTACTTTAATTCAGCATACAGATATCATTCACTTAGTTCAGGGAAAAAAGTCAGCACCCTGAACTTCAGAGCAAATTACAAACAAAGTACAAATATCAACAGACAGACACAATATAGATTCATAGTTACCAACATCTAGGTTCAGCCTGGGGGCTCAGAACAAGGGCTGGCCCAGAGTCACTCACGCCACCACTGCTTCAGGAATGAGCTCCAAGGAAGAGGAGGCCAAGCCCTAGTTTTATATCTATTTTCAGCCTTAGGGGTGAGTCACATATGTGACTCACCCACATGACCTAGAATCCTCACAAAGAGGTGGACTTAAATCCACATGGTCTAAAAGCCTCTGCTGTCCCAGATATGTAAACTAGGCCCTCCCTGGAGTTAGCCCCACCTTAGCTGTCAATCCACAGCCACATAGGTTTTACACCTAATAGGGGTTTGGGCCTGGGGCTTAGCACTTAGTAAGACTCAATGAAATACACTGAATTACTCAATGCAAACAAAAGCCAAACTCTTCAAGGGCACTTGTTGAACTGAGTGCTAAGGAGCCCATTTTGCTTACCAACACACAGAAATAGAATCAACTGGACACCTCAGGCAGGAAACCCAAAAATGAAAACTTTTTAGGTACCAAGGAGCCACAGTCAGAATAACAAAAAAATTTAGCAGTCACTCATCACAATAAAGGAGTGGAGAGCTGGGAATACAATATTCCAAAAGGCAAAGGAATTGAATTACAACCAAGAATAACTTACACAGACTGAGTATAATTCTGCGGGTGGGAAAATAAACCTTTAATGAAATAGAAGACTACATATTCGTGATGTAAAGAGCAAAGCTGCATAGAAACTTTGAAGAGCAAACACAGGAGTCAAGAGAAACACAAAAAAGTATTCAAGAGCAAACAATCAAAAGGTATGAAGTAAAGATAAACTGTTTATACTCTAATAAGGAAATATGTGTCCCCTCAGCACCCTACATTATTATAAAGAGTCATAGCAGTCTAATTGTGGGAGTGGTTCTGTTATGTTTTGATGAGCTTAAAAGAAGAATGGAAAAGGAATATACTAGGAGAAAAAAGGAAGAGGAAGGTTATGGAAAGTTATTTCACATAATCAAGAGTATAAAAGTAGAAGTCAATACAATGAGGAAAGAGTAGGGGAAACAGGTGACACTCTAATATGAAATGGACAAAGGAGGAAAGAATACACACACAATTGGATACAGAAATACATTTTGTTCAAAAAGGAAACAGGAGAGAAAAAGGAAAAAGGGATGGAGGAGGATTGGAATGAGAGAAAAGGCAGAGTAAAGGAAAGGTTAGTCCTAACCAAAACGAACTAAGGATATACAAAAATATTACCAGCAACTCTTTTTTGTGTAGCAAAGAAAGGAAAACTGAGAGGGCACCCATCAATTGGAGAATGGTTGAAATAGTTATAGTTTATAAGTGTGATAGGATATTATTGTGCTGAAAGAAATGATGAAGACAATGGTTTTAGAGAAACCTGAGAAGACTTATATAAACTGATGCAAAGTGAAATGAGCAGAACCAAAAGGACAATTTATACTATAAGAATATTGAAAAGAAAAGCAACTTTGAAAGATTTAGGAAGTCTATTTAATGCAAGAACCAACCACAGTTCCCGAGGATTCATGATGAAACATACTACCCACCTTATGATAGAGAGATAATGTACTCAGGGAGAATATTGAGAAGTTGTTTTGTGTGTGTTTTTTTTTGGCCTGAACAGTATGGGAATTTGTTTGGTTTGACTCCAGATGTTTATAACAAGGGTTTTGTTTTTCTTTCTTTCTCAATGGAGTAAAGAAGGAGGTAGAAGGCAGGAAAAGCAGATTTATCATTGGAAAAAAAGCTAATTTAAGAAAGGCACAGAAACAGGAGGTAGAATGTCATGTGTAAGGAATAGCAAGTAGTATAGTTTGGCTGGGTTGCAAAATGTCTGGAGGGGAGGGCGCAATAAGTCTGAAAAGACAGGCTGGATCAGATGATGAAGAGATTTAAACAGAGGACTTTGTGTTTGGGCAGGTTGGTGGTACAGTGGATAGAGCACCAGGCCTGAAATCAAAAAGACCTGAGTTCAAATATGGCCTCAGATACTTAATAGTGATCCTGGGCAAATCACTTAACCTCTGTTTGCCTCAGTTTCCTCATCTGCAAAACGGGGACAATAATAATATCTACTTTCCAGGATTACTGTGATGATCAAATCAGCTAATATTCATAAAAAGCTCTTAGCACAGTGCCTGGCACATAGTTAACACTACACAGATGTTAATCATTAAAATTATTATTAAATTGATCCAAGAAACAATAATCAGCCATTGGAGCTTCCTTTGCTTTACTGTCATCATTTTAGCAGTTATGTGGAGTATGGGTTAGAGAGGACAGGCTAAAAACAAGGAGATCAGTTAGTCCACGTAAAAAGTGATAAAGACCAGAACTATGGTGATTAGCTTGTGAACAGTGAGAAGGGAATAGAGATGAATGATATTAAGGAGATAGAAATGACAAAATTTGGCACTAAACACAGAAGGTAAGGGAGAGTCGTTGTGACTAGAATAGTGCTAGACTCCATGGAAATGTGAAAGTTAGGAAGACAGGAGGGTCTGGGGAAACACATATGCCTATATTTCTATCATTTGTCTATTTTGGCCATGTTGAGTATGAGGTGCTTATGGGTTCATTGAAAATTGCTAATAGGCAACTGGTTATGTGAAATTGGAGCTCAAATAAGAGACCAGAATGCATATACAGATCTGTACAATGATCATAATTTTAATTCATGGAAGCGGATAAGGAGGGATGGGGTAGGGGAGTGAAAGAGAGTGAAAGAGAGAGAGAGAGAGACCCCACTATAGAGAGCCCTGGGGACTCCCAAAATTAGGGGTTTGGCACATGGATGATAATCAAATAATGCAAATTGAGAAGCAGTACCTAGACAGATGGAGGAGAACCCAGAGAGAAGAGTGTATCCAGGAGAAAAGAGTAGTGGTCATTGTCATTTGCTACAGAAAGGTCAAGGATGAAAACTCAGAAAACAAAACATTGGATATGGTGATTAAGAGATCACTATTAACTCTGGAGAGAGTAGTTTTAGTTAAGTGATGAAGTCAGAAGCCACACTGCAAGGGGCTGAGAAAGATGTCTTCTTATTTTACTGAGAAAACAGAGGAGGATCCAAGGTGTGTTGTCTCTTCTTCCCCACTCAATACCTCAAAACTCCTTACATCTCTACCTATCCTTTGCTCCTGTCTGAAGAAGAGGTGGGCCTTCTCCTATAGGCCTCCTACTATACCTAAGTCCTGAATCCCAATCTCCTGCCATCTCCTCCAGGGGCTTGCCTCATTGATTATCCCATCCTGAAAATCTTCAGTCTCTATCCCTATTAACACAAATGTGAAAAAATCCATGATTGACCCTGACATCCCTTCAAGCTATCACTCCATAATCTCTCCTTCCTTTTACTCCTAAACTCCTAGAAAGAATCGTCCACATTGGACACTCTCCCCTCCCCCAGTTTCTGACAGAACCCCCCCTAACCTTCTACCAATCTGGCTTCTCCTCCTTAGGCTTTTTTGCTGGATCATAATCCATCTCCTTTTCTCCCTTTAGTGTTTCCCAGGGTTTGTCCTGGACTCTCTTGTATTTATGATCTTGTCTTCTGTCTTTACTATCTCCTTCTTGGAGATCTCATTAGCTTCCATGGGTTCAAAGATCATCTCTATGCAGATAACTCAAAAAATTTCTAAAATTCAGTCCTTATCTCTTTACTGTACTCATGCATAAACAGCTGAATGCTGGATATCTCCTCCTAGTCATCCCTTAGGCACCTTAAGCTTAGCATGTGTGAAACAAAATTATCTTCTGCCCTAAATCTACCTTTCATCCGGATATTCCTATTTCTGTTAGGAGCACCACCATCCTCCCAGTCTTCTAGGTTCATAATCCTGGAATCAGCTCAATTCTTTCCTCTCTCTCATATCTAATCACTTATCACGTCCTGTCAATTCTACCTCATCAACATCTCTTGCATCACTTCCCTTTGCCCTGCTTCAAAATTTCAACTCTTGAAATCTTCCCTAATCTCCCCAGTTCTTAGTGTTCTCTTCAACTTCGAATGACCCTGTATTTTCTCATCAGCATACATGATGCATTCCCAACAAAATAAAGGCTCCTTGAAGACAGGGACTATTTCTTCTTGGTCCTCAGTACCATGCATATAACATACACTTAATAAATGTTTATTCAACGGAATTAAAACAGGAGCATAATAGAATACAGGTACCTGTAGTTAGAACATAAAGATACTGAAACATTTACTCAGAACGGTAACAGCAAGATAAAAAAATTAAGATATAGGAATGAATATTAAAATTTTTACCAATAACTCAAAAATAAGTACATAAGGCAAGTAAGAATAAGCTGTTCTTCCCAGCAACTAGAATTGTAGATAGGGAAGTTCTATCACAGGAGAAATTCTTGGGTAAAGTGTGAAATTTATGGGAAAGGGATGGAATCCTACAATGACAGAGCAATGGAAGAATCAAGGAAGTAAAAAGGGTAAAAAAAAATCCACAGAATTAGAAAAAGTCTAAATTTTAAATAGGTTTTAGTTGATCTAGAGGGAGTTAAGAGATTATTGAGGTTAATAATGAAAACAGCACTTACATTTATATAGTGCTTTAAAGTTTACCAAGAACACTGTAAAGACAAAAAACTTTGAAAGACTTAAGAATTCTTATCAATGTAATAACCAACTGTGATTCCAGAGAACCACTTATGAAGCATGCCATCTCCTACCCATCTCTCGACCGAGAAATCGATAGATTCCAGGTGCAGAATGAGATTTTTTTTTTAAACATAGCCCATGGAGGAGTTTGTTTTTCTTGTCTAGTCATATTTATTACAAAGAGTTTTCTCTTTTTGCAAGGGGGGGGGGCTCTGAGTGAGAGAAAAAAGAATTTTATTAATTGAAAAAACAGTAAAAAAAAAAAGTTTATCATGCAGTACACATATATTCCCTCATTTGATCCTCAAAACTAATGTCTAAGGTAGTTAACACAAGCGTACTTATCCCTATTTTATAGCTGAGGAAAGTTAAAATTTAGGTGTGCTAAGAGCCTTGACTGAGGTCACATACAGCTGGTGGCTGACAGAAATGTAGCTGTGATTCAATAGTCTGGCACCTAAGGCCATTCCAAATATGGTATCCCTATCTCCCTTGCCTTTTCTTATATTGCTCCCCCACATATATTCTAAGCTCTAGCCAAATTAGACTACTTGCCATCCTGTGAATTTTTATGTCTTCTTGACTTTGTTCTTACCATTCCTGGAATCTGGGATTATTTTACTTTTGTCTTGCTCTCTTTGATTAAAGCCCAAATCAAACACTACATCTGAATACCCCAGTTATTAATGACCTTTCCTTCCTGAAGGACCTCAAATAGTCCTTCATCAATACTTTTTTACACATTTATCATATATTGTAGTTCTGGTTCTCATCTGTGATTTTATAGGTGCAGGTAGTATTCCCTTTACTAATACAAACTTAGAAATGTCGTTTGACTTATAATTTTAAAGTTGCTTGAGATACCATTGGTTAAATGACTTGTCCCAGTTCACAAAGTCAGTATATGTCAGAGTTGGTACTTTAGAACAGCTGTTCTTGACTCTAAAGATGGCTCTCTCCTCCATACCATGTAGTCTATAATGTATTACTTTGTACTTTTGACATTGTAGATGTCATATTCCCATACTAGACTATAAGCTTCATCAGGAAGGTAACATGGTTTATGAAAACTTTGTATTTCCCCTGTGCACCAAACATAGTGCTCTGCATACACCAGGCAATTAACAAATGGTGAAGTTTATACCGAGTTTTGTCTAGCTACAGACCCAAAGATAGTGTTAAGATTTTTTACTTTGTTTACTCCACTACCACCTTGAAGAATACACGTAGGACATTCAAGTAAGTAGGAAAATTTGTACTGGGTGACTGTCACAATAAAGATCCCCATGAATGAAGAAAAAAAATTGTTGGAGAAAATAGAAAGCTAGCGTTCAGGAAAAAGGAGAAAACAAAAATCTAATCATTAGATTTTTCAAACATTTCAAAGACATAGAGCAGGGTAATTCCTCTTTTGAGTAGACTGGGATGACTGACATTACAATGGAATACTGTCAAAGAGAGTTATGCTATAAATTCCATACTGGCACTGGAGTGTGATTTGGGTGTCACTTATTCATTTTTCTAATTCTGCGTCCATAGTATGAAACCATTCATATGTACTATAGCCTGTTAATGAACATTCAAAGCTATGTTAACAATAGTATCCTGAAAAAGATCTAGTTCTGCAAGAATGACAAACTACTGAAAAATTTAGAGTTAAGGTGAAAATTATACTTTATAATGCAACTAATAAAAATTATGGAATGTAATTCAACACTCAGCTAAACGGTAAATAAGCATTTTACTTCAGTTACAAGATACGTTCAGACTTTATTGAGCACCATTAATTTGTAAGCCCACAAGGTCTCTTATTTAGACTTACAAACCTAAATACAGTATGAGTAAAGAGGAAGAAACAATACAAAATACATTTTGAAAAGCTAACAATGTGAACTCCATTAGGTAGCTGATTTCAAATACTTTATTACAGTGTCTAAATCATACATTTTATAGTTCAAAATTATTAAGCCCTAACTGTTAACATCCCCATAGAAGGTGAATTAATCAAGGACAAGCAAATTCTGTGATTGAAATAAACCAACCTTCTCTTGTTTAGAGAAGAGAAAAAAACACAACAGAATTAAGAACTAAAAATCATTCCCCCCATCTTTTCTTCAGAGTAACATTTCTGAACACACACACACAAAATGATAAAACAGCCCCTCTTCCAGAAGTTTACACAATTCAATCATAAGCTAGTGCCTATGATTCAAATTACAGTAAAATATTTTAAAAATAAGAACTATCTTAAAACAAACCAACAGCTCTATCTTTAAGAAACTTTACCAAAAAGCTCCAATCTAGTTAATATACAACAAACAATGGAAACCCAGGGCAGCACAGTACAATGGTTCTCAAGCTTTTCTAGTCCATAACTTTTTTTTTTAGCACTACTACTATAACCTCATGCCACTTTCACTTCCTTCTTCACTTCTTTCCCCTATAACAAATAAGAAAAAACAAGGCAATATGACCCATAATACTATGTTAGGAAGAAGAAAGGAAGACCTGTCAAGTACAAGCTACATAAGGCCTGTGCACTACCATGAGAAGGGAAGAAAGTCAATAAGGCTCATCTGGTATTTAAAGGGAAAGAGGTTACTTGCAAATAAGTTT
Source organism: Phalanger gymnotis (assembly GCA_028646595.1). NCBI lineage: Eukaryota > Metazoa > Chordata > Mammalia > Diprotodontia > Phalangeridae > Phalanger > Phalanger gymnotis. Next base: position 144,257,163 of record CM053624.1, on the reverse strand, counting down.
CTACAATCCCTTCAGAACTCTTTGCTTTGAGAAACACTGATCTAGAATTGAGCAATAACGGCTATCATCTGTAACCCTACATGACCTTGTGCAAACACTTTGCATTTCAGCCTTTCTGGAAAATTTGAACTACTTAGAAAGGATACTGGAAGATAAATGATAATTATACTATATAATAACATTCTGAACCCTCTGGAGGAAAGGCAACTTATAAATCCAAAATATGATCACCGCTTAACCAGTCCTAAAGCCCAGTAAAACCTCCTGAATTTCACAACCAAACATTTTTTAGGATAAAAAAAGAAAAATTAGCTAATAGCTATCTTCTCTTAAGCAGAAAACAGAAACATCATTTCGGTTACTCTTGAGAAAAATAAGGAACTCAGAATAGTTTGCTACTTGAACAACACTATTTTACATAATTAGATACTTATGATCACAAGGCCAATAGCCTCAAAGCTCCAAATTTCCTTCACAATAAAGGCTTTCTATGGTTTTGTTAATAAAAAGATATCAATTTCACCTAAATACTACTTAATGGAAAATTTCTTCACAGCTAGTAAGCGTCCTGGTTGAACAGGGTAGCTACAAATGTATTCTTCTCAGTTGTTCTGTCACTTACCTTCTGTAACATCTCGGGGATTGGAGGTCCGGTCACTGGCTGGATCCACAGCTATAGTTGCCAGTGAGGTAGTTGCCCCTGACATTTCACTCATCGGCTCACTACGGCTAGTTTCAGGAACACTTTCCCGGGAGCTAAACCGAACACGGGAACTGGAACGAGAGCTGAGGTCCGGGCTGGTGTCTGACAAACCTGGAATGTCATCGATCTTTGTTGGTGTCACCATAAACCGAACTGAAGCCATCTTGGTGGTGGTTTCTGGAGGATGCATTTTTTTTTAAAAAAAGAACAAGAAAATAGCAAAACAAAACAAAAAATCCTTCCTCCTATGCAGATTACTTTTAATCTTGACGTTAGTAATAATAAACTCAATCCTTGAAACAAACACAAATCAACCAAAATAAAAATATTCCTAATCAGAAAACTGTCCAAGAGCACTAGCCAAATAAATCACCAGGGAAAAAAAATAACGCCAATTGTGTGGAACTTCGTTCCTTCAGAATGAATAGATATTTAGAGAGCTCCCTTGGCCCTAAGTTGAAGGCTCACAGCCATAGTCTCTGGTTTGGTAAGTGACACTACCCTTCTCCCCCCCCTCGCTCTCCCCCAGGTTCTGGCTGAGGTAGTCGTTTATCAGGTGAGTATCCCAGGGTTCTAGTTGCGGAAGAAACGTGCAGGACCACCGTTATCAGGTGAACATAGCATGGATCTGGTTACCAAAAGGTGTGCACCCAGCCACCTGTTGTGTATCAGGTGAATACCCCACAGGTCTGGCAGGGAGGAGGCGTGTGCACCGACACCCGACGTTTTTGAGGCAGATAATCCACTTGGGTCTGGTGAAAAAGGTGCGCATGCATAACGGGAAAAATATCCCACACCACTTTGATGGAGGAGGTGAAGAAGATGGATGGGAGAGGCAGAGGAGGAGGAGGAAGTAGGAAGGGATGAGGAAGAGGGGGCCAAGGAGTAAAGAGGATTCCAGAGGTGCCCAACTGCAGGGGGGCGTGCGGGGGCAGCCTGCCCGTCGTTCTCCAGGCAGCGCGGTCACACTGGGGTCTGGTAGAGAAAAGCTAGCGGACAGACCCAGCCCAGGCTGTGGCTCAAGGATGTGGCAGGTATATCGTCCCCAGTCATCAGTCGAGCCCGCCGACTGGTCACTCACTAGGTTTCTCTTGCTGGTGATAGGACAGGGCCCCCTTCCTCTCCCAGGAGACTTCCTCCCCCTACCAGGGCCCTGGCACAGCTCAGCCCCTCGCCGGCCTTCCTCCGCCAGACACGGTCGCTGCGTGTCCTTTCGGGTCTCGGGCAGAGGAGGTGATGACAATGCAGGTTGTCCTCCGGTTCTACGAGAGGCAAGGATGGAGGAAAGGGCGAAGAGGAGGAGGGGGAGGAGGAAGAGGAACAAGAGGAGGATCTTTCTATCAGGTGCTGAGATCACAGGAGCCCAGCTGATGTGGGATGCGCGCGCAGCGGTTGTTTACTAGACGGGTAACTGTTTCAGCCGCGGCAAATTAGGGCCAAGGAGGCGGGGCTTGACGCGTCGGACGCGCCAAGGGAGGCGGGGGGAACTAAGTGGAGAGGGGGCGCGCGCAGCTTTCTACCGGGGCCCCGCCCTCCCTGTAACCATCCGCTAAGAAAGTCGCTCCTCCTCCTTCCCCACGCCTAGGTTGGGCTCGAGTCGGCGCTGTCTCTTCCCCCGCCCCCTACCCTGGAACCGCTCTAGTTCGAGGCTAACGGGTTGGGACAGAGCCTGCGGCGGGGCAGCGGGGAACCTTCTGAAGAGTGGAAGAACCCCGCCCCGAGCCCTGCCCGGCCTCTGGCTGATGCACTTCCGCCCCGGTACCCGTCACTGAGGCTTCAGGACTTCGGGCGGTTCTCGGCGAGCTCACTAGCGGGCGTACTGCTGGACCCTGTACCCCGGGTGGTGGGCGGGTGTGGCGAAAGATGTGAGGGGAGCGGAGCCCCGGAAAGAAATTGTTGACTTGTACGGGGGCGGATGGAGGGGGGAACCTCAGGGAAATAAGGGGCAGGCTGAGTGGCAGGAACGAAGTCGGTGTGAGGACAGACTGGAAGCCTTGCACCGGGAGGGTAGGAACCTTAGACAAGTCAGTCAACCTCTCCGGGCCTCAGTTTCCTTACCTGTAAAATGAAACGGTTGGACTTAAAGGTTCCTTCCAGGTTTAACTCTGTGGTGGAAAAAGTCCTAGTTTTGGGGTCAGAGGATTTGGATTCAAATCCTACCTATGACTCCTTTGTGACTTTGGGCAGCTCATTTAACCCTCCTTGGGCTTCAGTTTTCCTTAACTGTAAAATGAGGGAGCTGGACTAGATGGTGTTCAAGGTCCCTTTCTCCTCTAGATCTCCGCTTCTTCTCTAGTAACAACAGCGTGACTGATCATCACTCTGGAAAGATCAATAGTGATTTCTGCTTTCAATGATTGGTGCCCGCGGGGCGAGATCATAGGATTTAGAGCTGAAAGAGGAGGAAACCTTCGAGATCATTTAGTCCAGCAGGTTAGGAAACAGCCCCAGAGAAATGAAGGGACATGTCCAAGGTCACACAGTTGGTGAAATAGATTCAATGCTTTGTCTATTACACATATCCCATATATGAGTAACTCATAGGATTTGAAAGTTAGAACAGACCTTAGAATTTCATTTCATCTTAGAAGTGTGGTGAAAAGATCACCGGTTTTGTTATTAGTTAGGGTTTCTATCCTAGCTCTGCCACCTGTGGCTTTCCACAGGATCCAGTTTCCTCAGATGTAAAAGTGCTGGACTAGATTTCTAAGGCTCTTCAACATTAATGAATAGCTTCATTTTACAGAAAAGACTGAGAGTTAGGTTAAATGACTTGCCCAAGGTCAGCACTAATAAATAGCAGAGCACTGCTTGAAATCTGAGGTCTTCTGACTCCAAATTCAGACCTTCTCCCAATATGTTACTGGAAAATTGCTGAAAGCATTATTTTTTATGCCTTCCTAATGACTCTTGGTCTTTGTTATAGGCATCTAGTGTAGCATTTGTGGAGGTAAAATGAAAAAAGTAAAATACTAACTTGAAAATTGCCTGAGAGGTACAGGGTTCAGAAACACACAGTTGAAAACTCCGAGTTTTTAACATTAGCCTATTTGGTGTTCCCTGGGAAAATATTTTTAGAGACTTAATCCCTAAAGCATAGGACCCTCAAGGTGAGTATTGGAAATACATGGTTCGAATGATATTAGTTAATTTTTGTTATTGTTTATAAGTGTTACAACCTTACTGCAGATCTTAAGTTCTGTTGGGAGTAGGGAATATATTTTCAGTAGTAGAATAAATAATTTTAAGAGGTGAAAGGAACATTAGAGATAACTGATAACTCCCAGCTCTGGGCTCTTTCCATAATGCCACTTAAATATTTGTCTTAAGGTATGTGACTTTTCATGTTCAATAAATGTAGATTGGCATAAATAGACTCATTTGGGTATTATTTGGCTTATTAGAATGTTAAATGTTCTCAGATACTAGTGTATATCTGCTTTTGCTTTTCAGGCCAGCCTTAAGGCCTTCCTCCTCACATTTGGTTTAGGCAGGATTGCATTAAGCAAACAGCCCTGGGAATAAATTAACGTATACATCCAGATTTAGCAATACTTTAGTTTGCAATTAAAGTTTAAGCCGGGAAACCCTGCTCTTATTTCCAAATGACCCACAAAACCTCAGAGTCCAGCTCTTTAATACTTAAGCAGCCATGTAGGAAAGAGGAAGAGATTATTGTAATTTAGAGAATGGAATTCCCATTTAATGTTGAAGCTAATCATCTTTCATATAGCTTTCAATTCTCCACTGTGCCCCACAGCACTATCTTCTGGCCTGCTTCCAAGCTGCACACAGCTCTGACCCATTTTAGACTTCCAATCACAAAATTATAGGGGCTTGGAAGCCCTTGCTTTCCCAAAAGGTTAACATGTCCCTTCAGCTAGGATTGTTCTTAAGCCAACTCCAGAGATAAGCTGTCTAGACTGCTTTTTCCTAATTAAGAGCTTTATTTGAACATATCACTACTTTCTGATACCTTACATTTGCATAGCACTTGACAGGGTACAAAGTGCCTTCACATATATGATTATGTGCCCAGTAGGCTACAAGATAAATAGGGCAAGTGTTATCATTCCCATTTTACAAAAGAATGAACAGATTCAGAGAAATTGTTACCTCCTCAAGGTCATACAGCAGGTGAGTGATGGAGGCAAGTTGCTGACCCAATCCAGTTCTCATTCTTTGATCAATTCAACGAACATTTTTAAGGGCCTATTGTGTACAAGACCTTATTTTGACTAAGGGATCTTTTTTAGGGGGTGGAGATGGGAAGCAGTCTGAACCAATGCTTGATTCCATCAGTATGAAAAATGGAAATGTCCTTAGCAAAACATTAGCAACTGACTGTATAGGCTTAGAAAGTTGACTGGGATGTTGTTAGGTTAAGTAACTTGATGTTGAATGGTCAGGCAGTACTTGAAGTCTTCCTGACTCTATAAGACCAGTTCACTATTATGCTGTACTGCCTTTTAGAGGGACTATACACAAGAAAAATGACATTGTCCCTACTCTCAAAAAAATGTCATATTCTATTGGATTTAATTGCAACCAGGCAATGAAGTGGATAGTGATAGACTTGGGAGTCAGGAGCTCATCTTTGTGAGTTCAAATCTCGTGTCACTGTGTGACCTTGGGCAAGTCACTTAACCCTGTTTACCTCAGTTTCTCCATCTGTAAAATAAGCTGGAGAAGGAAATGGAGAATTACTCCTGTATCTTTGCCAAGAAAAACCCAAATGGAGTCACAAAGGGTCAGAAGAGACTGAACAATGCTATGTGCCTATGTTGCTAATCTGTACCAGTGGAGGTAATTTTTTACACCAGCAGTTACTTAGAAGAATCACAGGTCTAGACCAAATAGATATGTACAGATCTACACTGTATCATTATAGCATATAGGGTCCTTGAAGGCTATGTCAGCAGATTATAAAATCTGGTATTCAAATATAGATGTAAAGTATTAGATTTGTTGCCTGTAGAATTAGTCATGATTTCCCAGTCCTTGCACATGCCACAAGTGTTCCTTATATATGTCCCTCTCCATTTTAGAACTCTATGGACATCCGCTATTCCTGTTTAAGATTTGTGAAATCAAATGCTCCAGGTTTATGGGATAAAGCTGTCCTTGTGTCATTTTATTATATGCCCTTTGCCTTGTGAGCTAATCATGTCCTGATTGACTAAAAGTAAACATACCATTAGAGTTCTGAGTTGTAGTTTCAAGAGAGCAGACTCACAGAATACCTTAAATAGGTAGTTATCCCCAAAGAACCTAAACTGTGAGTGCAAGTTGGGGAGATAGCTTAGGGAGAGTGCCATACACAGTGCATATAATAAATACACAGATGTACATGCATGTATATTTATGTGTACACATATGTACAAATTCATTTCCATTAGGGTTTTTTCTTTTTTGAAAAAATGTAGCTGAATCATCTTGGCTTCTCTCTCTCTCTCTCTGTAAATATATATACATACACATACATGTATATATATATACACACATATAAACCTATATACCTACTCATACACATATATAAACATATACATATATACACATACACACACATGCATATTCCCTTCAGCCACCCAAATATTCAGGTCTCATGAATCATATACATCATCTTTCCATGTGGAAATGTAAACAAAACAGTTCAACTTTAGTAAGTCCCTTGCAATTTCTTTTTCTTGATTACCTTTTCATGCTTCTCTTGATTCTTGCGTTTGAAAGTCAAATTTTCTATTCAGCTCTGGTCTTTTCACTGAGAAAGCTTGAAAGTCCTCTATTTTATTAAAAGTCCATATTTTGCCTTGGAGCATGATACTCAGTTTTGCTGGGTAGGTGATTCTTGGTTTTAATCCTAGCTCCATTGACCTCCGGAATATCGTATTCCAAGCCCTTCGATCTCTTAGTGTAGATGCTGCTAGATCCTGGGTTATTCTGATTGTGTT
>CM053624.1:144189369-144250009 GCA_028646595.1 Phalanger gymnotis | reverse complement strand
TCTAAATCATTTCAGCTTTAATAGCCTACAACATTGATCAAAAAGATGTGGCAACTTAAGGCCTTTTCATTTTTGCTTGATTGCTACCAAATACAGAGAAGAACTAAGGCAGATTGAGACTCTAAGAAGAAAGTGTACAAAAGAAATAATTTTAAAGTTGTGAGAATGGGTTAAGAGAGTCAAAGATTTGAGCTCTTCCTGAATGAGGTCTCCAAGATGTAGGGAAAGGTTCTTGGGCCAGAGTCCTTGGTGGCTGTCATTGCTTGGTGGGTTGGTAATTCAGAGGACCAATCGTGCTTGTTGGGTCATGAGAACCTTGAATCTCTTCTTGATAGTGATACGGTGTCTTGAGTACTTGTCATCTGGGGAAAATCTGGCCGGGTGAGCTGAGCAGGTCTGTTGTCCTGCAGGGTCTGTTTTCTGTTAGGAGAACAAAGAGAACTGAAGGTGAATTCTCTCCTCTGAGACCGACACCACTCTAGTACAGGCCCCTATTGCCCCCCACCTTAATTACTGCTGATGGGTCTACCTGCCTTAAGTCCCTCCCTAATCCAATCCATCCTCCATTCAGCTACATAAGTGATTTTCCTAAAGTACAGGTCTGACCATGTCACCCATCTACTCAAACTCCAGTGGAGTCCTATTGCCTCCAGTATCAAATACAAAATGCACTTTTTGTCATTTAAAGCTCTTTATAACCTAGCCACTACCTACCCCTTCCAGTCTTCTTATACCTTAATCCTCACCACATATTCCTTGATCCAGTGACACTGGCCTGGCTGTTCAACAAACTTGGCATTCCATCTCTTGGCTCCAGGCATTTTCTTTGGTGTCTCCCATGCCTGGAACACTCCTGTAGGAACACTATGCCTACTGACCTCTCTGGCTTCTTTTAAGTCCCAACTAAAATCCCATCTTCTAGAGAAAACCTTCCCTTGTCCCTCTTAATTGAGTGCCTTCCCCCTTGTTAGCTTCTATTTATCCTGTACATACCTTCCCTCATACATATGTTAGAATATTGTCTCCCTCATTAGATTGTAAGCTCTTTGAGGGCAGAGCCAGTCTTTGGGCTCTTTTCGTGTCCCCAGTATGTTTACTGATTGTTTTGGACCAGAGACAGAGAAAAGGTAGAAAAGATCCATATAGGTAAAGGGTATGAAGTTATTTATTCTCATTCATCTCCTTGGCCCCTCCTCTCATCCCCAACCTACTTAGCTCCAGCAAAGTCCCAGTATTAGTGCTTACCTACAGATAAGAACTGTGCTAAGTATGATTAGATCATTAGATTGTGAACTCCTTGAGGGTATGTAGGGACAGTCTTTTCCTTCTTTTTTGTATCCCAGAGCCTGGTGCATAGTAGGTTCTTAATAATGTTTATCAACTATGAGGTGAAGTACTCAATGAAGAGAGTGGGGAAAGGAGTGAGATGGGAAGGTTGAAGAGTGACGAAAAGTTTGGGGATAAATATTAAATTAAGTGGGATTTATGACTGGGAGTGGGAAATGAGTTCCTCCTCCAACTTCGACTCTAGAAATCCTTTGCTAGATTCCTTCAAAGTACAATACAGTTCAAATACCATCCCAGCAAGAGGCTCTCCCAGATTCCCACGGCAGCCAGCACACCCTCCCCACCACCCAAAGTTACCATGTGGTTTCCCATTAGAAGGTAAGTTCCCTGAGGTAAAGGGCTCTTTCTTTTTCATATTTTACCTCCAGCGTCAAGCAAAGTGGGCACAAAGTAGGCGCTTAACAAATGTTTACCCAATTGGTTTCTATCCTTGGGCCTTTGCTCCTCTTGCTTTTTTTTTTTTTACATAAATTTTCTCTTTTACACGACCATCTCAGTATAAATAGTGCACAAAAGCTGTGCCAGAAAAAAAGTGAACCGGGCAAGTCGTTTATCTTCACTCGGCCTCAGTTCCTTCTTCGGTAAAATACTACTACCTCCCGGGGCTGTTGTGAGAACCAAAGGAGAAAAGCGCTTGCAAACTTTAAAGCGTCATATAAATGCTAGCTATTAACTTTTGTTGCGTAGGGTTGATTTTAAATTGGCTCTTTTAACCCGACCGGTTAATTTCTTCCTCTCCTCCCTAACCCTCCTGCCGTCTCTCTTCTAAGTCTACACAACCCCAGTGCCTTCCTCCCCAACTCAGCCCCAACACTCGGGGATTACCTTCCTCTCCCTACCTTTAGGGTGTAGACCCGGTCCCCTTGCTCGTTGAGGTAATACTGCAGAAACATCGCGGCCAAGTCACTTCGCAATCCGGTTACGCCACAGAAAGACTCGGGCTACCACTACACTTTCACCTCCACCGTAGCCCAGGAAACTCCAACGACTGCCGCGGAAGGCCGGGCCTGCCCCCACGACCCACGTGTTAGTTCTAGAGACACTTCCGGGAAGTGGTGGGGCGCGGCATGCTGGGAGTTGTAGTCCCTGACTCCTCTCCTCCTTCCCTCCTGAAGGGGGAGTCCTCGCATTGGGATTGCATTTAGCACATCCCTAACCTGCAAATTGGGATAGGCGGTGGAAGAGAGCGTCTAGAGGAAGGAGAGTGGGCTTCTAGTGCCACTGGAAGCCATTACCCAAGGATCCTTCAGGGATAGAGAGGTTGATATTTTTGAACCCAGATCTTGAATATCCCTCCCCTGCATGCACATTCCAGTAAGTACTTCCATTGAAGAACCGAAGTGCCCAGAACCTTATAGGGGGCAAGTAAATAAAGGCGCCAAGGCAGCGCCAAAGCCGCCCTTGACCCGGGTTTGAGACCAGGAAACCGAAAGAGGCCTTAGAGCAGCTAGGGCAAACCCTTCATTTTTCCAGAAGAGAATATTGAAACTCAGACAAGTTAATTAACTTGCTCAAGGTCACCCGGGGGTAAGTAGGGGAGCCAGTCTAGAGATGTGAGCCTACCGCCTCTTTACTACATCCTGCATATTGGAGAGTGGATGAATTAAGATGAAAGACTAGAAGCCCAAGAATGGTAGGGGAGTGGGTTGTCAGAAAAGAAGAAAAAATGAATGGGTGAAGGGGTGGGGAAGTGGTGAACTTGGAAATCCGAGAAACATAATTCAAAATAATAGTCCAGGAAGGTGGGTTTAATTTCTGGGTCTGGAATCTGGAGACAACCTCATTGTACTACTTACCTACGATGAGTGGATCATAGACTGATAGTTGAAAGTGTCCTTCCAGGCCCAACTTCTTATTTTTTAAGTGGAAACAGACTTTGAGAGCTGGAAAAGACCTTATTGTCCAACCCCCTCATTACACAGATATGGAAACTGAGGCTGGTGAGGTTAAGTAACTTGCTCATTCAGGGTCATTCAGCTAGTAATTGAGTTAGGATCAGAATTCAGATCTTCCCTGCTCCAAAGGGAGCACTCTCTTGTCTGTGCCTTCCCAACCTGGTTCTCCTCCCCCATCCTCCCATAGAATGTTCCTCAGTCCCATGGCTTTGCCTTCACTCTTCTCTCCCTTCCCCCACTGCAGAATGCCCTGGTTTCTAGGTTCCAGTTCTGTTTTGATTCAATCTTTTCCCTTCTGCTACCCTCAATTCTTGGGCAGCTACTGTAAACCAGGTGGCCTTCTAGGCTCTGGACCTGACCCTTGCCCCATCCTGGAGGCTGCTAGGCAGCCCCGATTAGTGCCCAAGCCAGAGGGTCCAGTCCCAGATGGAGGTGAGCGGGTCTGGGGGCCTGTCACAAGAATCCATGCCCTACCCCTCCATCCCTAGGGACAGAAATTTGGGACTGTAGTCCTGGGGATCACCTTTTTGGCTTGGACTGTGGGACCCAAGAGGAAGACAAATCGATGGATCCATCCTATTCTCTGGCAACAAACCTGGGGAGGTTGGGGAACCAATTTGGAGCCTTGGGGTTCATGGAGTCAATATCTTCAGAGCTGATTTGGGATGCCTTGGAGGAAATGAGCCAGGTAGCTCTGAATTGAGAGAGAAGGGCCATTAACAGATTGATTTAAATAGGCAAGAAACCTCCAGTCATTAGGCATTAACCCCCTTAAAGAAAGATAAAAGGGCCTAGTAGAATTAGGTCTAACATATATGTGCATCTTTCTGGCAACTAGACCTTATTTTCCCAAGTTTTTGCTTTAGAAATTGATATTTCAGCCGGGATATATTAGATCAGGGAGGATAGAGGGAATTGGGTGGAAAGGACTTTTGACAGGAATTTGGCCAGAGTGGTCCTCTTTTGCTGAGGCATGTCCTGGAACCTACTGAGAAGCTAGGAGGCTTGGGAAGACCTCAAAACAATACCACCCCCCCTTTCCCCATAGTTTACTATAGATACAATGCAATAACTGTCCTAGGGTGGATTACCTCGCCTTCCTTGAAATCTAGTGACATCAGTTTTTCTTTGCTCAGAGAACATCTGGAGCTTGTTGCTTTGATTTATCAGGGGCTGAAGGTTGAGTAGTATCGGGGAGGTGGTTAATTCATGGTTATTCAACCACAGTTGGAACATGGACTGTACTAGGACCCTAGGCCCTCTAACCCATCTCATCTTATTCCCTCCCTCTTTCCATAATGGCTAGCATGTCTTGACCTTTCATGCTTGTCATCAGTGATGGGCTTGTTCACCATCTTCCATGACTCCATGATCATATTTTATGGTGGAGGAGTAAACCATGTGTGAGTTTTGTGTCCTTTGTGGGATAAGGTGGGATTAGGCCTTGGTGGATTGTTAAACTCTTGTTGTTATTAAATGGAGGTGTCTCCTTAGAAGGCATCTTATATATGTGGTGTTATATTTTCTTGTATTCCCAATGCCTTGTGCATACATAGTAAGTGTTCAATAACTACTTGTTAATTGAAAGCCTTGCCCTTTCCACTGCTGAGGGAATCACCCAGGTAAACCATAGAATCAGAACCAGTCTTAGTAGCAACTGCCACATTTCACTGGGTCTATCAGCCAGCTGCCTGAAGCATAAGAAAACCTGTCATTTTTGTTCATCTAGCCTGCTACTTGCCTCCTTATTACTCAGCCTTTTACTCTTTTGGAGTGGAGAATCTCTGGGAATCTCTGTGGGCCTCCCCTCCTCAAGTTAAAAAGACTCTAGATTAAGTGGCTAGAGATGGCTGAGAGTAGGAGAGATGTCTCTGATTTTACTCTCATAAGCAGAAATGAGTTGTTAATAGGAATGAGAGTTTTAGGGATAAATTGGTTATGGCTATAGAATTTTTTTTTATTGTACTTTTAGATGAGAAGAGGAACAGGGGACTTAAAAAAAGGAGCAAGGAGATGAAAAAGGGGAGGAATGAAGAAATGGGGCCAGGAACCTCTTTGAATCTATCTCTAATTTAGGGATGCCAAAGGAGCCTAGGGAAGGGCCAGGTTCTAGATTCTCCCATCAGATGCTCAAACTCCTAGGTAGGGTCATGCTTTGGGTTGTTATCTCCTGCATGTCAACCCAGTTCTGTATCTTGGGACACCACCCAGTGGAGGTAGACTGCTAAAAATATCCTTAAAGATGTCAGTGACATTGTAGGCATTTCCCTGTATTTTTTTTTTGACTGGCAAAGACGTTTACCTTATGAGTTAGGGGACCAGCTCTGCAATGCATCAGTGTCCAACGGGTACTCAGATGTTGAGGCCTCTAGTTGCCTCATTTTCTGCTCCATTCCCTCCTTTTTCTCAACAGCTCCTCTATTGTCTGGACCTGAAATGACCCTGAAGCCTGGGCCTGTCCCACCCTGTACTTCATTTCCATTGCCCCCACCCCCTCTAGGACCATCAGACAAGCCTCCCTGGGAGCCACCACCTCAAGCTCCTATTTCTTCACCATTCCCTCCGGGTAGCCCTTTGGTTCTGTCTGCTTTCCCCAGTACACTGCTGGTGACAGGGGATGGGGGAGCAGGCCCTAGTGGGGGTGGGGCTGGTAAGGTCATTGTCAAAGTCAAGACAGAGGGGGGCCCAGCTGAGGCCCCCCGAACTCAGACCTTTATCCTCACTCAGACTGCCCTCAACTGGATTGCCCCAGGTCCTCCTCGTGGGGGCCTTGAAGGCCCCACTCCCCGGTTCCTGGCAGCCACCAATGTCAAGACCATTCTTCTTGCTAAGGCTGTTGGGGTGGCTCAGGCTAGTGAAGGAGAGGGACCCCCTACCCATCCTCCCCTAGCCCCACCACCCACTGCACAACTAGCTCCTATTATACCTCCAGAAAAGGCTTGGAGGGGGGCAGATGGGACTCCTGGGGAGGGAGGCCCGCCCCCACCTCATCCCAAACCCTCTCTGGGTGACCTTTCCTGCACCTCCAAGGGTGTTTATGAAAACTTTCGTCGCTGGCAACGTTACAAAGCACTGGCCCGGAGACACTTACCCCGGAGCCCTGATGCAGAAGCCCTTTCCTGCTTTCTCATGTGAGTGCCTACTTTTGGAGTTAAGCTTGTAGACTCCTTCAGACTATATATTCTTGGAAGGAAGAATCAGGAGAAGCCTGATGGGTGATAGACTAAAGTTGTTTGGAAGTATCTGATGGTAGGTCAGGGGCCACAGTGCAACTTCCCAGAAAAAAGATAATTCCTTCACATTCATGTGTAGGTAGAGCAGTTCAAATGGATCTGCAGGACAGGGACATTCCTAAGGGGATGAGGGTCTGTAAACAAATAACACTCTGTGCCTTTAACCCTTATCTGTACTGGTGTAATCAAGTTTAAATGACCATCAGGAGCAGCCTTGAAAGGGTAAAAAGGTCACAAGAGGGTGGTATATATTCTAGGGGATGTATATTGAAAAGGCAAAGGGGTAGACTTAGCTGGAGACTTAGTGTTGGTTTGAGTGGGAGGCAGGGACAGCTTTATGTTATGTATCCGAATCTCAGACCCTGTCTGAGTGTCACACTTTTTGCTGGCTTTATGTTATGTATCTGAATCTCAGACCCTGTCTGAGTGTCACACTTTTGGCTGGCTGCTTCCTTGAGTTATTTTCCAGGTGCCAAAATTAAGGTTCTGTTACCCCACTTCACTCTCCCCCCAATCCCTTTAAAGCTCAGTGCCTTTGGTAATTTCTCAGTTGCAGTAAACCCTAGGGAAAATTCTGAGTCCCAGGACTTTGGAGAAAGTCCAGGGTCTCAAATGTACCCTTGCAGATAGGTTCCATAAATTTTTAGCCTGTTAAAAAGCTTAGCAAATTTACAAAAGAAACACTCCCATCTTACCTTGGTGATCCACCTTAACTCGCTACCCATGTGACATTGAACCAGTCCTTTTATTAGTAAGAGCCAACGCTGACATAGAGCTTTAAGGTTTATGTATACCTAGATTTAAATAACCTGCGTTATTTAATTTAATCCTCACAACAACCCTGTAAGGTTGCTGCTATTGCTGTCCTTGTTTTACAGATGAGGAAATTGAAGCAGGCACCTGTTAGGTGACTGGCTCAAGGTCATGTAGCTAAGCAATTGTCTGAGACAGGATTTGAATTGACCTTCCCTAGCTTAACTTCTAAGACCAGCCCTCTTTCTACCACACCATCAAGTTGCTTGAATGGATTAACCAACAAACATTTATTAATCACAGAATATGTAGCAAGCACTGAGAAGACACAGACAAAACCCTGAAGTCTCTACCCCTAAACAAGCTTATAATTCTATTGGGTGAACCAACACGTACATATATAAGTAGGTTGTGGGGGAAGGGAAGAACCATTTACTAAGTGCCTATGTTTCAGACCCTATGCTAAGCACTTTTACAAGATATTATCTTATTTGATCCTCACAACAAATTTGTGAGGTAGGTGCTATTATTATCCCTATTTTACAGTTGAAAAAAACAGGCAAATAGAGGTTAAGTGACTTGCCCAGGGTCACATATCTAGTAAGTGTTCTGAGGCAGGATTTGAACTCAGGTCTTCCTGATTCCAGGCCCAGAGCAGTAGCCACTTCTCTATCCAGCTGCAAAATATATCCAAAGTAAGTAGAAAGTAATTTTGGTGGGTACTAGCAGCTAGAAGGAATCAAGAAAGACTCCATTTAGGAAGGCAGCTAGGGATTCTAAGAGAGAGAGAGAGACAGTTAAGGAAGGTGTGCACTCCAGGCATGAGGAATGCCCTCTACAAAAGCCTAGATGTAGGAGTACCAAGAGATTTGGAGTGTTGAGTCCTTTTCTTCATTTTGCTGACAAAAAAGGACTGATGTGGGTTGAATAGATAAGAAGCAACTAGAAGGTTCTCTATCCCTTTGTAAGGGCAAGCAAAGTGGGACTTTTTACTGTTTTGGAGTACTTCTCAGCACTAAGACAGTGAAGTGCCTTTGATTGAGTCTTGCCTTTGTAGGAAGGCCCACACCCTTTTTCTAATTAGGTCTTGAGAAGTGTTAAGCCCTGGGGCCCAGAAAAAGGGTATATATATATGTATATATACCCAGAGGATAACCATTGAACTCAGAATGAGAATTGAGAATCCAGATGAGAACTCTCAGAACTGCAGGAGGAAAGGTTTTGCTTGGGGACTCACTCACTGGAACAGTGTTCCTGTGATTCTCAGGGTAGCCATTAAGGAGGCCCCTGGCTTACCCAGATATTAGTGCTTCTCTTTCTGGTAATTATGTATGTATTGCTATGGACAGACTGTTAGAAGCATTGTCTGATGATTGTGTTATTTTGCTATGTTTATATAATTTCTGCTTGTATTTTCTGTTTGTGTTTTCTCTGAAGTTCAGAGTACTGACTTTTTCCCCTCAACTAAGTGAATGATATATGTATGTTTAATTAAAGTGAGATTGTTAACCCCTTAAAGTTGTTTTTCTTAGAAAAACAGATCAAAGAACGTCTGCTAGAAGCCCTCCCATGTGCTGGTGCTGTTGGTCTTACACAGCCACAGTAGCACAAGTAGTATTGTTGTTACACCCTTCCAAAAAATATGCTTGATATATATTCCTTCATTTATACTTCATTTGTGTTAACAAGCTCTTGCTTTAAGATTCAAATGTTCCTGTCAGAGCTAAGCTCATCAGTGAGTCATGCCTTACTGTGAGTTATCTTAATTATATCATTAGGTTACTAAAGTGTAGCAATGGATAGAGTGCTAGACCTGGAATCAGGAAGTCCTGAGTTCAGTTCCTTCCTCAGAGCAATTACTAGCCCTGTGACCTTGGTCAAGTCACTTAACCTCTGCCTGTCTTAGTTTTCTCATCTGTAAAATGGGGAAAAGAATAGCACCTACTTCCCAGACATTGTGAAGTCAAAATGAGATGGTATTTGTAAAGTGTTTTGCAAGCCTTAAAGCTTATCATCATTATCATCATCATAATCACCACTACCGGCCACCATCATCATCATCACTCCCAACACATAGCTAAGATCATTACATTGTGGAAATGGGAGTTTTGAATGGAGAAGGTGTCACCATGGGAGAGGTAATTTTGGAGCATAAGATACTATTTAGGGGGCTTATAGGATGGCTTATAGTAAGTAGGGTGTTATTCTGGGGTGCTTTGGGCCACTAGAGAACAGCATGAAGGGGCAGCTAGGTAGCACAGTGAGTAGAGCACCGGCCCTGGAGTCAGGGGGACCTGAGTTCAAATTCTGCCTCAGACACTTGTCACACTTATTAGCTGTGTGGCCTTGGGCAAGTTACTTAACTCCAATTGCCCTGCCTTCCCCCCTCAAAAAAAAAAAAAAAAGAGAACAGCAAGAAGATAGTAAGTCCTTAAGGACTGGAGTACAGTGGGGAAAAGGGAAGCCCCAGAAACCAGGAGGAGGGCACAGAAAAGGAATAGAAAAACAAGAATAATAAACTCTGCCTACGATCCTGACGATGACAATTACTCCGCCCTACCTGTGAGAAGTGTCTCATGGGCTGTAAATTGCCTGTTCAAGTTTTCAGGCATCTGGGCTCAGCTACTCCTGAAAAGCTTTTGTAATGATAGACAGAAAGATGTTAATTAGGTCTGAAGGCACATCAGCCATAATCTTGGTGTTGCTTCCTTCACCAACAGATCATGGACCCCCTATGCCTTTGCGGACAGTTTCATGAGTTCCTGTGGCTCCCCCAGACATCACCATCTGGTGGGAAGTCTGGCAATGAGCCTCTCCAAATTTAGCTAGGCTCACCCTTAGTTAACAGGATCCGTACTTAAGTGCTTCTAGCTTGGAGAGTTTGGGGACAGCTTTAGAGAACTTATGAAATATTAGGGTAGAATTTTAGTGGTCTCTCTGTCTCCTCTCTCTGTCTCTCTCTTTCTCTCTGTCTTCTCTTATGTCACAACCCCTCAAATCTAGCAGCTATTAGTCAACCAAAAAGCATTTAATAAGTGCCTGCTATGTGTTGGGGATATAAACACAAAGAATGAAACAATTCCTACACTCAGGGAACTTATATTCTAAAAGATCTGCCCTTTCTGATAGAACGAGGGAGGAAATTACTGCGTCTTATTGGATGTGGGCTGTGATGGTGACAGAGATAAGTGAGATCTGATGGGGATGGGAATGTGGAAGGTGGATGGAAGTGGGTAGTGGAATGTGGATGGTGGGGATGGGAATGTGGAAGGTGGATGGAAGTGGGATGGAAGTGAACTGGGTAGATGTCAGGATAGGCGTATGTGTGAAAGGGTCACAATGGGGAGAAGCAGAAGTAGGATGTGACAGGAATAGGGGTGTTTTTAGCCCAGTGCTTCGTTCCTTGGCCCGGCTAAAGCCAGCTATGACCCTGGAGGATGGACTGCCACGGGCGGTGCAGGAGTGGGAGCGAAGTAGCAACTTTGACCGAATGATCTTCTACGAGATGGCAGAAAAGTGAGTTTGACCCTTGTTGGCTTGACTGAGGAGGGATTTATGGTAGGGATCATTTGATGGGATGACTGTGGGTAGGGTGGGCATGAGACCACAGAGTCTCATGGCAGATTGGTATCTGAAGGGTATGTGATAGGGCAGAACAGATGTGGGATGACACAAAGTCTCATGGGTCCTTGGCATCCCACCCCCATTATCTTGCAGTATGTTCTCAGCCTGATGCTTTCTCTTGTTAGATCTTCCTGTTGCCTCCATTATTTTACCTATCATGAACTTCTCTCAGGATCAGCTGATTTATAACCCTTCCCACCTACCTGCTGTATATCTCCAACTAGGTTACCCCTATCATCTCAAAGTGAACTCCTAGCTTAAACAGCTAAAGCCATCTCTCTTCCCAAATTCCCTTTTTTAATTGATGGTACTACCATCCTCCCACTCACTTGGGTATGAAATCTCAAGGTAATCTTTGGTTCTCTCCTTTCCCACATTCCTTACATCCAGTCAGGTACAATGTTTGGTCAAGTTTGCCTTTACACCTCTTGCATTTGTTCTCTTTTCTCAATTACACTGGGACCTTTCTGGTTCAGTTGTATCATTACTTCAAAAGAAAATTTTATTGTCGGCTCTTACATTTTATATCACAGTCGTTTCTCCTTCTTCCTCCATGAAATCAAACCCTTCTTTGTTAGAACAAGATATGTAAGCGAAGAAAGTCAACACAAAGACTGTGTCTGAAAGTGTAAATATTATATTCCACATCTGCAGTCCCTGCATTTCTACCTGGAGGAGGAAGTTATGTTTCCTCCTTCACCAACAGATGATTGTCTAGGACAGAAATTAGTCATTACAGTTTGCCATTGTTTGACTGCTTTTTAGTGTCATAATTTTCATTATTATAATTGTATTCTCTTGATTCTGCTTTCTTTAGTCTTCATTGCTTTGTTCAAGGCCTTGTTTGGAAGGTCTTTCATGTTTCATGTCTGAATTCCTAAAATTCATCATTTCTTATGTTGTAATAATAGTCCATTGCATTCATACCCCAAAATTTGTTTAGCCAATCCCCATCCATGCTTATTAATTTTGTTTCCTGTTTTTTGCTACCACAAAGAATATGGCTATGAATATTTTGTGTTTTGTATACATATACGTGCATATTTACACATATATACATATGTTTGTGTGCATAAATGTGTTCATACACACACACACACCTACACACAAACCCTTTTCTTTCTATCATTGATCTCCTTGGGGTATTTGCCCAGTAGTGGCATCCTTAGTTCCTCATCACTTTTTGCCCGGGCTACTATAGGACAGTCTTCTAAATGGCCCTCCTCTTTCTCTCCAATTCTTCCTTCACATCACTGCTAACATAACTCACAGGTCTGACCGTATCACTCCCTACTCAGATCTTCAGGGGCTCTTCAATACCTGTAGGACAAAATACACTAACTTGCTTTTGATGCCTTCCACAATATAATTCTAATATTTTTCCTGCCTTATTAAAACTTATTCTTTCATTCACTCCGAGTGTCAGGCAGATTGGACTACTTGCTGTCCCCTAGCTTGACATGCTATTTCTCTGACCTCTGTGCATTTGCATAAGTAGACTTCCATTCACAGTATGTACTCCCTCCCTCCCTCTTAGAGAAGAGGGAGTATTTTGGAATCCTTCTCTTCCTTTAAGACTCAGGCCTGGTGCCAACTCTGCTGTGAAGCCTTTCTTAATCACTTTATTCACTTCCTTCTCAAAGTTTCCTATGCTGTTTTGTCTGGCCCTCTTCTTCATCCTCATCATACTCTAACTTCTATTATGATTATGTACGTGTCATATAACTAACCCTCTCCTTTCTCTCTCCTCCCCCAAAACCCTCCTCTCTTGCCAGAGGGTATATAAACTCCTTAAAGTCAGACACTGTTATTTTTGTTTTTTTGTATTTTTAAGGCTTAGTACAGTGCCTTACACACAGTTGGTATTGAATTAATGTTCTTTGAATTAAATGTTAGTTATGTTCTCTGCTTAGTGCTGAGATATACAAAAAAGGAGGCTATAATCCTGATCATGAGGAGTTTCTAGGCTCCTGCCCGGCAATACTCTATATTCCAATTATCACCATTCTTATTCATTATAGGAAATATTCTTGGGTCCAGATTCTATTCCCCATTACTGCCTTTCTTTGTGCCTACTTCATACACCCGAACTGATGAATTGGAACCAACTCTGACATCCTGTACCTGCTACTTTCAGAGTACAGAAACAGACAAACCAACCCAACTGAGGCCCTCCTGTCTACCATTTTCTCTTAATCAGCTGAGAATCGGCACTCAGTTTGGTGTACTTCTCAACCCACGGCCATAGCACGTGCGATAATCATAGCACCTACCTCTCAATGTTGTTGTGAGGATCAGATGAGATTCTGTATATAAAGTGCTTTGCCAACAAGAAATAGGAGGTATTATTATTATAATTAAAAGTTATTAAACTAATTAAAAATTATAATTCAAATAAACAAACTATGGCAAACTGTAATGACTGATTTCTGTCCTAGACAATCATCTGTTGGTGAAGGAGGAAACATAACTTCCTCCTCCAGGTAGAAATGCAGGGACTGCAGATGTGGAATATAATATTATTAGTGTGTGTCTTTTGCATCTCACTGGGTAAAAAGGTAAATGCAAAAGAGGATAGACATGGTGATAGTAAGGATCCATAAGCTATTGGAAGGGGCTATAAAGTAAGACCGAAGGGGTGGTCTGAGCACAGGAAAGACCCTGTTTCTTCTTTCTTCTCACCCAGTTTGGCAGTGGGTCTGTCCGGAATGTAGGTAAGGAAATGCATGTAATGACAAGGAGCACTAGATTTGTTCAGCACATCTGGGTGCAAATCTTCGCTCTGTGGTTTACTATTTGTAGTTCCTGAGTCAAGTCATTTAACATATGTGAGCTTCAGTTTTCTCATGGGCAAAATTTGGGGATTGGACTAGATGGTTTCTAAGGTCCCTTCCAGCTCTAAGTCTGTGGTCCTGTGACCTTATAGGACCCGCTTCAAGCCTGTGATCACCTTCCTAGGTGACTCATGTTAGATAGGACTGTGAGCCTCAATCTTAGGTTGCTTCATTTCACTTTCAAAATGGATGTAGCCTGGGAGCTGGAAAGTGAGTCAGTGGACCTTGCCGTCTGCCCCTTCCTTGCCTTCCTTATTCTCTACAGGTTCATGGAGTTCGAGGCTGAGGAGGAAATGCAGATTCAGAAGGTGCAGCTGATGAATGGGTCTCAGTGCTTGCCTCCTCCAGCCCCAACTAAGCTTGATACCCCAGGACCCCCAGTCCCTGAGATTTGTCAGCAGCAAGGTGAGCCAAACTTCCCCCAGAAGGGAAGAGAATATGAACCAGCTGTAGATCAGCTGGGATTTGCAAGGTTATTACTGCAATGCTGCTACCTGAAATTTTTGAGTTCTTAACCTGAATACAGCATTCATTTGCATGTTACCTTGCATTATTTACATGCTTTTCTCTTCCTCTTAAAAAAAAAAAGCCCTAAATGAAGACTCCTGCTCTGTCTCTACAGCTTTTCCCTCAGAAGATGTAGTGGAATGAACATTGAATTAAGAGGCATCTGAGCTGGGTTTTTGTCCCTCTTCTTCTACTAACTAGCTATATAACCCTGGGCAACTCCATTAATTCTCTTTGTTTGGACATCAGTTGCCTCCTCGGTGAAAGAGAGATACCTTATCTGCCTGGAGGAAGGGATTTGCGTCAGATTTTTAAAAATAAACTTTCTCCCTCTGTTTTGTTAATCTTGGTCTGTTTTCAAAAACAAACAAAAAGCCTACAACTAAATATTTTTAAAATATTTTAGGAAAATTCACAAAAAGTTAAGCAAATTGAACATATTCTGTCTTAAAATTTTTAGACATTTAAAATGTTTGGAGCTTAAAAACACATTGATCCTTGGTTTCTAAGAAGTTAGTACAAAATAAAATCACAACAACTTTTAAATTAACGATGTTTTTTCATACTTTTCTCTTGTAAAGAATGGTATTTCTGGCTATTTAGGGATAAGGCTGTTATCAACCTTCCTATGTCCAGAATGTAAACATTGCTGGTATTTTCTGAACAATGATTATAAAAGTGAAATTCTGGGGTATTTTAGCACTTTGGTACTGAAAGCAGTTCATTTCAACATGAATAAGAACTTAATTAGTATTTGAATATAAATTTACAGCTGAGGTTCATATTGAGCTCATTTCAGGTTTTGGACTGAGCGGTCTTTATTTCTTTCAGGTCTAATATATAGATGGCTTTTAGGTTCCCTTGATTCTTTTTTTTTTCTTAGAACAGCCAACTCCTGACGGTTTCTTCCTTGGGCTCTCATGTCCAGTGTCTCCCAGCCTTCGCTAAATCAGGTCAGGCCTACCTGGCCTGGAGATACCTTGTATGTGTGTGTTTGTCCTTCGTTCTTGAAGAGGACCATGGCATGGGGGAAATGACATGACTTGTAGTTGACTTTGATTTGAGTGAGGGAGGGCTGTGCAGCGCCACCTAGCTGTGGAGATACATTAGTATAGCTAATCAATAGCATTGATGGATATAGAGATTGGAGAAGCAATAACTAAAGGAGGGGACAGGAGTCATGATTGCATGCATTTCAGTTAGACTAAAGTTTCAGTCTTTGTCCTTTTACTGATACTCTCTAGGGTCCTAACCATAATGGGATTTTGTGGGCAATATTCCCATTTTGAGGGGCTTGATTCCTAGCCAGAAGTTCCCTTTCCAGTTACTTATGAGGCGTTAACATTTTTACGTGTCCCGTAACAGTATGACTACATACAGGCTTGTGCTATCTCTACTTCTCCTTTCCCCCACCCCTAGTTTACATCCCGAAGAAGGCAGCCTCTAAGAGCCGCCCCCCACGTCGTCGCCAACGCCGACCTCCTCGCCCCTCAGCCCCTGAAGCACCCAAGGAGATCCCACCCGAAGCCGTGAAACAGTATGCTGACATCATGGCCGGGCTGGTAGGTGTCCCCCATGCTGCCTCTGGGGAGCCAGAGAAGAAACAAGAAGAAGAAGAGGAAGAGGAGGATGAAGAAGAGGAGGCCTATCCTGACCCGGGTCTGCTGAGTTACATCGAGGAGCTATGTGCTCAGGATGTCTTTGTCTCCAAGGTGAGGATATGCCTGGAAGGGAGGGCTTTTGCCCTTGGAATCCAAAATTTGGGTGTTTTTTTTCCCCTTCATTTTGTTTTGTTTCTTGCCCAAGAGGAGATAAAGCAAGGAGCTGGGTCCCATTGCCTAGCTTTAGATGAGACCTTGGGAGGGGGCAGGAAGAGCTGACACCACAAAGTGTGCTCCTTAGAGATTCTCTTGGCTGCCAGGTGCCCCCTTGTTCCCTGACCCTGTGCCTCAAATCCATCTTCCTTCTCTTCAAGCTACCTTGAAGCAGGCAGATGGTGCTGTGGGAAAGAAAGCTTGACTTGGAGCTTGGAAGACCTGGAAGAGTTCAAATCCTATTTCAGACACTTATTAGCTGGGTGACCCTGGGCAAGTCATTTAACTTGTCTACCTCAGTTTCCTTATCTGTAAAATGGGGATTGTGACAGCACTTACTTCACAGGGTTGTTGTGAAGATCAAATAAGATAACATTGTGCAATGCTTTGCAATCCTTAAAGCTTTATATAAGTGCTAATTATTTTTTTCCTCTCCCCCAGGTGGAGGCTGTGATTCACCCTAGGTTTTTGGCAGAGGTGTTGTCTCCAGAGCAACAGAGGGATCCCTTGGCCCTAAGTGAGGAGTTAGAACTGGAAGAAGGACTCACTCTCACTCAGGTAAACCACGGGAGGGAACTGAGTGGGGAGGAGGGGTCAGGAGAGAGAGCCAAGAGGGAAACCCCAAGAACTTGTCCAGACCCTGCCCTGCCTAGAACAGAGCTGTCTAGAGAGGAGCAGTTCCAGATCTGAGATGCAGGTGCAGGTGAGGAGAGCTGACAGCTTCTCATTTTGCTCAAATTACTAGCTTTCCTTCCTTCTCCCACCCTTCCCCCCTTATCACCAAGGGCAGAGTTTGAAGTGCTCATCTTCTCCTTTGTCCTAGCTGGTGCAGAAGCGACTGTTGGCATTGGAAGAGGAGGACGAAGAGGAGCCCCCAAGCTGCAGTGGAGCCCAATCAGACTCTAGTCCTTCTCCTTCCGATGAAGAGGAAGACGGGGTTGGGCGGCTCCGACCCTCACCCGGGGCTCATATGGCTGGGGCCATTGTCCGCCTGGGGCAGACAGCTTCTCCAGGAAAACGGGCAAGGGGAGAAGGGCATGGTGGACAGGACAAGGTAGCAGAGGGCCCAAGGGGACTAGGAAGGGATGGTAATACTTTGCCAGCCCCCAGTAGCTGGGACCTTCGGCTAGGGATCTCCACTCCACGGGTGACTAGGGGCCTTTTGGGGGCAGAAGGCAGAGGGTCCGGGAAGGGTACCACCTTGGGGTCTTTATATCAGGAAGGCCACTCTGGGGGGCCTGGAGACCAAGGGGACCATTTAGTGACTGAGGGGATCCTAGAATCCTCTCCTCACAGCTGGCCGAAAGGACCTCATTTGGAGGGAGCCACCCATTTGGAGGCTGGACCTCCAGAACCAGTTGATTTCACTACTTCTCCACAAGGTCAGGGAATGGGACAGCAGGTCACAGGTCTCAGGAAGGGATGCCAGGTGACAGGTCTTGGGATGCTTCCTCAAGGGAAGGAGCCATCTTCTGCTCCCCAGGAAGAGACTGTGGTGGGGACTTCTTGGAGAGGTGACAGAGGAGCTCCCATGATCAAAGGCTTTGGCCAGAGCCCCTCCTCCAGAGCAGCTGGGGATAGGGAGAGGACCCCATTCAGCTCAGCCCCTTGGGTGAGTAGCAAGGGGGACTCCACAAATCTGGAAGTGGTCTCAGGACAGACTGAGAGGATCAGAGAAATATCTCAGTATGTGGAGTCTCAGGGAGGCCTTCATGCCCCAGGAACCCAAAGCCACATTTCTTCCTTGGGGCATAGAGGAAGTATTCCACTGGAGGACACAGAAAAAAGTATGGCCTCTTCTGGGGACAAGGATAACACAAGTCCCCTCGAAAATGGTAACTACTATAGCTTTTCAGAGCCTCTGAGTGCCAGCAGCCCTGTCTTAGGGATTGGAGGACACATTCTTGGAAATGGAGGGGATCTTAGTGATTTGTGTCCTGGAGGTAACTCCTCAGTAATAGAGGGCAACAATTGTGCCTCCAACCTGGGGTCTGCCATAAATACTTTCTCCTCTAGATGTCCAGACCATGACCTACTCTTGGGGTCTGTAGAATGTTCCTCCTTTCCAGGGCTGAGGCATGATGTTAGTATAACAGAAAGTAATGTAAACTCAGGTTCCCCTCTGCTCGGAACAGCTGAGAATGGCAATTTACTGGCTATCAGAGATGACCATGACCTCCAATTAGTTATTGGAGTTAACTCTAGTTCACCAAAAGGTAAATGTTATGAATGCCAAAGAGAGGATAGAGAGGATTTAGGCTTACCAAAGTTCAAAGACACAAGTCCCTTACCAGAAACCAAGGATGACTCTAATACACAAGAGCCCCCAAAACCAGCCTCCCCTAACCAGTGTCTTGGGGACACACCCCCAATCCTGGAAACTAGTGACCCTTTGACTCTTGGAGAAACCTCTTGTCCAAGAAAGGAAAAACTTGGACTCATAGATATAGTTGGCAAAGAACAAGAGGAAGAAGAGGAGGATGAGGAACTTTCTAACTTTGCTTTCCTCTTGGCCTCTAAACTTAGTCTGTCCTCACGGGGGCTACCCCTCAGTCCTCTACCTGCCTCTGCAGTGGTTAGGGGACCTAGTCGAACATCCCGATCATTGTCTCCAGAGGCTTTAGGCCTCAGTCAGCTTCTGTCGCCCATACCGAAGTCTGGGAAACGCTCTCTGGGTGGTGGACCGTCTCCTGTAGACAAAAGGCCCCGCCCGGGGAGTGAAGTGGGTGTCTCTGGGGAACTGTCTTTGAATTTGGGGGAAGCACGGACTTCACAGTCCCGAAAGAGACGCCGTGAAGGTTATGTCCCTGGGAGGAGAAAGAAGCGAAGGCGGAACTTGTAGGGGGCAGCCAAATCATCCTACCCTCAATGGGTAATTCCCTAGGGGTGGGGGTCCTCAGGGTTGGTTCGGGCCCTGTGGCACTCAGAGTTCTTTAATCTTCTCTCAGCCATTCCTTTCTGGTTGCTCTATAAACATGGTGAGGTTTGGGGGGAGATCAGCAACTGACCTGGATGGAGATGACCACCTCAGTGAGAAGTAAGATGTGAAAGGACCCTTGGAGGGAGTTTTATGAGAAAGTGAATTAAAGACATCCCTGTTGGAAATGGTCTGCAGTGAATCTTTCCTTTGTTCTTACTGTCTTTGCTGCCAGGGGAACTGAGGCAGAGTAGAGGAGGGGAGGAGACATCATGGGTGGATCCCAGGTTCTGTGTGTTCACAGAAGATGTGGGATCCTGTCCTCTAGCCTCATGCTCTTTCCCTGCAGCCATCATCAGAACAGGTTGGCTTTCATGTCCATCTCCTGGGTTTGATAGGGTTCTTCAGATATTTCATCCATCCCCTTTCACAACCCCTGACAGATGACAGCCCTATGCTGAGATAGCTCTAAGAGGAGTCAACTGGCCTCACTGCATGATTTGTCTCCATGTCTCACAACCCTCATCAATGGTAAGTCCTTTTTGGTATCTAACCTTTACCTGCCCTATTGACATTTAACCAGTTTCCTCTAGGTTGTCCCAAATGGAATGTGTTTTTGTCTTCCCTGCCCTGTCCCCCCCCCCCCCCCGAGCTCCAGGAAGAAGTTGGGCAGGGGGTTCCTATAGAATGCCCACTATCAATATCCATAGGCATACAGCACCTCATTGGGTTTAGGAGCAACTCTTGGCTCCAGGGCAAGCTGATATACTAGAGCTGACAGTGTTTTTCCATTTCTTCTAGCTGTCATCCTCTGCCCCTCCTTTCCCTCTCCAAAGTCTGCTATTAGCTGGGCTGGGGTGAGCAGTCATTCCCCATTTTTAGTGATAGAACAACAGGATTTGGGCAGAAAGGATAGTGTGCGTGTGTGTGTGAGATCAGTGATGATGTATATATAACAGTGGCAGGGAGAGGAGGATAGGGTATGTTGTCTTACAGTAGAGTATCTTGTCCATCTGGAATTAAGAAAGAACCATTCTGGTTGTATCTTGGATGACCTTTGGAGGGCACAGCCATCCCTAGACATTTGGAATACTCAAATGAGCAAACCAACTGCCAAGCCTCCAAACAATTATGCCATTGATATGGCTGAGCTTCATGGTTTTTTTTTAATAGATATAGATATAGATTTATATTTATATATAAAATAGTTTCTTACAAAAAAACCAAAACCAACTTAAAAAAACAAAACAAAACAAAACAAAACCAGGAGTCACATGAACAGAGATGGAGGCATGGGCTCGTCCCCCGGTGCTGCCCTGAGTCTGAGGGACTGGAATCGAGCTAGGAATAAAGGGGTGTGGAGGGGGCCAGGATTCTCAGTCGTTTTTCGGCTTGGAGGTGTTCACAGTCCCATTGGACGTTGGGGTAGGGATACCATGAGATGTGGCCTCTGGGGCTTGGGGGTTGGCCTGAAGGGTATATGGGGGGCGTAGGTAGGTGCTGAAGAGTCTTCCATAGAGTGGGTCGTGCAGGGAGAAGTTCTGGAACTGGCCTAGTGAAATAAGGGGGAAGGAAGGAAAGGAGATGAGGTAAGGAAAAGAGAGAAGAGGTTATGGAAAAGAGGACTCTTTCATAGCACAAGGAGGAACAGATCCTAGGATTCCCACAGAGTTGTTCCCCAGCCTGACATCTTTCTTTCCAGAATTCATGTATCCCCAATCCCAGCTCTCTCCCTATAGTTTCAGCTCTCCTGAAATACAGATTTCTGCTTTCCCCAGGCCCCTACTACTTTCCTTGACTTTCTTGCCCAACTCCCTTTCTAGAACTCAGATGTTCTGATTCTCAGCATCCATTCTTCCCTACAACCAGCATGTTTATCCATATTTCTTTTCTCCAATCCCTCCTCACTCCTTCCCACAGTGCTTTTGAGGACAGGCTTTGAAGGAGGTGACTCACAGAGGGAGAGGCCTTGGGTAGATGTGGACTGGCACAGCTCGGCATGCAGAGTGGCAGTTGAAGGTCGGGGTGAGCCCAGCAGCAGGTGCAGGATGGTGCCAAAGCCATCTTTGTACAACAAACGGCCTGGTCCCTCTGGTTCCTCTTCAGCAAAGAGCTTTTCAGGGGGAAAAACAAAGAAACCCCCCCCCAAAACCAAAAAACCAAGAAAAGATAGAGAATAGTTAGTCTGAGATCATCTCTTTCCTTGGTCTTCCCAAGTTATCAAGCAGATGACCTGTCCCCAACACACTCTTCCTTCCCAGTGGGGTCCTTTCCCAAGACTATTCCAGGCTGATCACAGTAGAACCTCAGAGCACTTTATAGCCATCACCCCAGGCCCTACCCTTGTCCCGATTCTATTCTAGGTCTCCCCATATTAAGATTTGCTGTAGTCTAACTGAAGTGGCAGTGGGTCAGAAACCCAGGTTCTAGAAACTATCCAAAACATTAGGATAAACTATTTTGGTGTTTTGGTGGGGAGATCATGTTCTGCATATCCAGCAATGTCCCCTCACCCTTTCTAGTACCTCAAAGGCTAGACGAGTCAATTCTTCAAGGCTCCTGCCCCTATCTAGGGCTGCCAGTGCAAGAGCCACATCTCGGAAATCCACTGAACCACTGGAATCCTATGAAAAATGGGAGTTATCATGGTATTGTGGTCAATAATGTAAGGATGAGGGCCTTCATTTATCCTTTCCTCTCACAGATACCATCTCCCAGTTCTACATCAGCTGCCCAAGAACTGACTCTTCCTGACAGAATTATTTCCCTTTGGGGTGCTGAAGGATGAGCTTCCCTAAAATACCTTGGGCATCTTCAAGTTGTCTCCTAAGTCATCTGATAAAATGATTTCTTACTCCACTATGGAGGGAGTGCCCAAGACTTTGCTATAGGGAATCTCTTTTAGGAAATTCCTAAGGAATGCAGGAAAGCTCCAGATTATTGACATTCTTATCACACATGTCATTGCCCTCAAGCTGGATGAACTGGTTTTGTACTCTCTTGGTCTTGGCTGATGTGGGAAAACTGGTCAGACGGATAGAAAGACAGCCACTGGCATCACTTATTACAAAAAAGGGGAGTATGCTTGCTGTGTATGTGTGTGTGTTTGTGTGTGTATGGGACCAGAACATCTTTTTTACTCTTGTTTTCTCAGAGATTGTCAAAAACTTTGATCCCCTGACTTTGGGAACCATTAGATCTGGTTTGTCTCTGCTGCTCTGGGGACTTTTGAGAATCATGTTATCTGTTCTGGATAAGAAAGAACTCTGGCATTCAATAAACATCAGACATCTTCCAGGAACACCATAATTCTTCCAGTGGGCAAAGCCACTAGAAATATTTGGAATACCATGAATTCCCTGAGAAAGCCTGGGAATATTTAGGAAACAGGAAACTCCCAGGTCCTTTTTAAAAAAAATCTGCCAAGACTATTGAAAATTCCTTGGGGATGTGGTAAAGTTTTGGCTTCCCTGAGGGATAGCATCATAATCTGCTGCTACAGTGTTGCTGCTAGATGCTCCTGAATGACATAAACCAGGAGTTTATGAGCGGGACTGGATGTTACTGGAAGGATGTGCGTCTGGGCTACCACCTCCACCCTCTCTCCCTTGAGCGCTATGGGATTTATCTGAGGAGGGGGCCACCCACAGACAAGGAAAGGAAGTAAAACATGTATATTTAAGGTTCATGGGACGAAAGTAAGTTATGGTACCAGAACTGCCAAGCCACAAGCACTCAGCTTCTACTCTGCTTAATTACTTCTTCTTATCCCCTTCATACAGAGAGGAACATGGCTCCATATGAGACCAGATGCTCCCCTAGCTTTAACAGTATCCAGATACTGCTGTCAACTAATCTATAACACTGTGCTTATTTTCTCCCTGTATTTCCTTATCTTGCTTAGTTCAACAAATATGTGCTGTCTACCATGGCTGGACAGGATTATGAGGGACAGCAAACATAGCAGCTAGACTTCCTGGTATGGTCCCCTGAGCTGGCTTTCTAATGTGGCTTTCAACAAACAATAAGCACCTCCTGTGTACAAAGTATTGTGCTAGGCACTCGGGAAATACTAAGTTTAGAGTCACTGCCAACAAAGAGAAAGGGGATATGGTACATGCACAAGTCATTATAATGCAAAATAATGCTTGATGACTGCATAAGATGTAAACAAAATGTTTGATGAGATCTCTGGGAAGCCTTTTCAACATGGTTTTATTGTTTTCCAGCAATAGTTTCTAATATGTCCACTGAAAGGCATTCCCTAAATCTTAAAGCTACTCACTTTAGGGCTTGGAGAATAGGACCCCTGGTGACAACTCTCCAGCTTCCTTCTCACCTGCTGGAAGTAATCGAAGGCGGCAGCCACAGTGTGAGAGTCGGAGAGCTGCAGCTGTTTGGCAAACTCTTCTTTGCTGACCATGCGACTCTGGCCTGGCTCTGCTCCGGCATCCACACAACCAGGGGACAAACTACAATGGAAGTGTTTCATGCTGGGAAATTGGATCAGTTCCCTTCTCACCATGCTTCTCAGGACTTGTGCCTGTCCCTTGAGTCTTCCCAGTGTGGGATTGCCTGGGTGTGTTCCCAGATTGTTTTCTTAACTAATAGTCTCTTGAGGTCTCCCACCTTTCATACTTTGCTGGTTTACTTTCTCTCCTCTCTTCCCTTGGTTTCCTTGTTTTCTCTCCTTTTTTCCCCTTTCCTTGGGATTCCACCCTTCATTCAATCCCTATTCTTTGTGTTTCTTGTTCTTTCTGTATTTCCCCCTGATCTTCTCTTCTCTTCGGCCCCATTTCCCCACTTCTCTCTAATTTCTGCCCTGTGTTCCAAGTCACTTACCCAGCCTTTCGAAGCACTTTTCCCAGCTCCCACAGCTGAGGTTCCAATGCCACCTTTAACTGACCAACCACAGTCACAGGTAGGTTCCCCACAAATTCACATTCTGTGGCAGGAATTCCCAAGGCTCTATAAGGTGAAGAGCAACATGGAAAAAAGGTGTCTTCAGAGAGCTTATATCTGAGACAGCACCAAGTCTATCTGCTGGAGAAGGCAAATCATAATCACTGAATTTTCATTACCTAAGAACTCACATGCTTGTTTTCCAAGAGCCTATTGACTGGCTTTACTCCCTGCCCTAGAACTTTGGTTCCCTACCCCCATGCCCCACTTCTACTCTGCTAGTTCTCTTCATTTGTTGCTTTTCCATGGGCTCTATGCCATTGGCCTCAGGAACTATGAAGGAAGTTGGGTGTATGCAAAAAGGATACTCACTGTGCCATGACCCTCTGGACATTGTTGGCATAGAGAGTGGGATTGCTGCTCTCTTCAGGGCTTGGCTGATACACTGGGAGGAACTGAAATGCAAACATATGCCTTAGTAAAGAATATCTTCCTGGGGGTATCTACTCATCCCCATTCCATTTCCCCAGCGCCTTCTATGTCTTACCTCCACATCCACAAGGCTACAAGGCTGGGAGGCTGTAAGCCAGAGAACTTTGAGCCTGGGAGAGAAGAGAGTTTTGATGCCTACGAGGCCAGGGATCCTATCTCAACTCTTTATGAAGGGACCTCGACTATCATGGGGGAAGTTGCAGGCCATTTGGCTCTATTCAAGAAGGGAGTGTGCCCTTTAAATGAGTCCTCAAAGTAGACTTTTAGCTAAACACAGCTGTGTGGAGAGGCATTTATTTGGGAAGCAGTTGAGGGGTAGGTAAAAGGAATGGAGAGGAAATGCACAGCCATCTTATCCTGTTATACTTAATATTAATTAAGACTAACTACAATATAAGGGCTAAAGAAATGGGAAGCTCTAGGGAGTTGTGTCATAGGAAAAGAGCCCCAAGAGTAAGACGGTTAGGTATAGAGGAGGCCCTGAGGGTTTCATTGTTAAGATGAGGTTACTGGGAAGTAATCAATGAGAACAGAATAAGCATAGATAGGCTTCAACTAGAATAGGAAAGCAGAAAGCGCTTTTAGAGATTATGCTTTTTAGACTATAGTTTTGAGACCCTGGAAAAGGTGGTAAGGTAGTTAAGGTATTGCCTTTCTTGGTGTTCTCCCCAGCCTTGGAGAAAGACATTGGAGAGGTGTTATTTTGTCTAAAGGTTAGCAGGATGAGTGGGACTGGATGACCTCTGGAGGGCTTGGCCAGCCTGGTGGTAGGTAGGCTGAGAATCCTGTGATGAATCCTCAGCCCTTCCCTTTTCTACACCCCACCCTCTGCTCCCACCTCCTTTCCCCCGCCACATGCCCAAGGGCACCACCAGGACTCACACTCCAGGGCCTCTCCATGCCCAGCTTGTGGTATCCTAAGGGAGAAGCAGAGATTAGGAATGAGAGGGAAGGTTTGCTTATTCTTTCCAGAAACTGCCCCTCCTCCAGACTCTGCCAACTCTGCCCCTTCTACCCAGCTTATGCACAATTTCTCCCATGATGTGGGTGATGATTGGCCCCTATCCCATATTAGGGTAGATTCAAGCTCTTTTCATCTTCATATCTTCTTGGATTCAGACTCACCAGGCTGTTGGGGTATCGGATGAGGACAGGCTGCACAGGCACCCCTGCGATGAAAGCTCCTAAACCCCATGCCCAACACCCAAAATAAAGATTAGTGTGTGGGTGGGGAAAGAAGGGATGGAGAGTCAGGGCAACCCCCAACAGTCTCCTGCTCTGGGTCACTTCTAACAATCTGAGATCTTGACTTTTTTTTTTTTTTTAGTATTATCTAAAGGTCTTCATGGATTCTCTGGACCACTTGATTCACTCCTCTGGTATTCCGAGTCTCCCCCCATCCCAAAGTATTCCTCAACTCTGATGCTTACTTTTTCTCTAGTTTTACTTCTACCTCCACCCCACCTCCACACCCTGTTCACCTGGTTTGAATTTGAGCAAGGCTTTCTTGTTGGAACAGGTGCCCTCAGGAAAAAACAGCACCTAAGGAGTACAACAGGAAAGCAGGATGGGAATGGAGGTGGAAAGGAGGGGAGAGATAGCTGTGTGTTCTAAAAAGGCATCTCAAAGGGACATGAGAGATGGCTAGGTAGTTTCCTGTAACCTCTTTGGAGATTGTTTTCCCTCCACTTCTTGAGGTTACCCTCTAATGTTCCATTAGAGATTTTATTAGAAGTGGCTCCCAATTCCTGTTTCATGGAGAGGCCCACCACTCCTATGCCCTAAGATTTATGCATAATCATCTTCTGCCTTTTTTCCTGGAAGAGGGGGTGGAATGAGGGCAGAACAGCCCCAAGCTGCTGATGTTAGAGTGGAGAAACTGGCAAATGGTATTTTGGGAAGTGGGTCTTATCGAAGGAGAGAGGCTCATAACCTGGACCTACCTGAGGCCACTTGCCTTTTGAGGTTGCCCGCCTTCGGACCTCTTCTACCACCTTTCTTCGAGAAGCAGGGTCATGCCGGGACACTAGGATGGCTTGGTTGAAACGGAGAAGTGCTTGGTGGGAGGAGGGGGAGGATGCAGAAGTAAAAACAGTGGAGTTGGTTGTTATAAAATGATGCAATTTTAGGGATGGAAAACACCTAAGAGACCATCTAGCTCAACCTCCTCATTTAGACAGGGAAAATGAAACACAGGAAGAGACCTACAAGCCCAGACGGCAGGAGACTAATAAATGAGCAGAACCAGAACTAGCACCCAGTTTTCTAGCTCCAGGCCCAAGCCTGGGGGTGCTCTTATCCATTGTTCTCCACACCTAAAGTGTCTTCTAATCTGTGCTTTGAGGGTAACCAAATGATGTTGCAGGATTGTGTCCAACACCTTCATTTTACAGATGAGGAAACTGAGGAAGGCAGAAGTTAAGTGACTTGCCTAGGGTCACACATCTAGTTAGTATCTGAGGTGAGATTTGAATCCAGGTCTTCCTCACTCCAAGTCTAGTACCCCATCCACTCTGCCATACCATTTCTCTCTAATCCTCCCTTTTCAGGCAACTGACCTAAATATTCTCCCTCACTTTCTTTGGCTCCCCATTCCCAGGTCTTCCTGACTCTAATTCCAGTGTTCTAACCATTATACGTACTAGCTGTCTTTATTACTATCTTGGATTGAGGATTTCCCCTTGTGTTCTGTTACTCCTTCTGTGATTCTGATTCCTGATTTTGCTTTTTATTACAATGCTACTTGAGGCATGTCACTTTTCCTCCATGGGCCTCAGTCTCCTCATGTATTAAGTAGGGTTGGACTAGGTATTTTTTAAGATATTTCTAACTCCTGTTATTCTGATAGAGAGGCCAGGCAGTAATTTACAAATGTTGCTAATTTGCATGTCACTGTCAACACAGACCCAAGCGGCCCTTTCCCCTTGTGAATCCAGGCCAGTTTCCTTAGAGGGTCCCTAATCCCTGGTTCTTTCCATCCAGCTGTCTTCCCCGCTACCATTCTCCTTCAACCCTAGTGTGCTCTCTTACCTCCAATGACTGGTACAGAAAGGTTCTCAGCTCGGGATACAACCTTGGGTAGGTCACAGGGCAACAGAACAATGGGGTCAAAGAAGGTCGAATGGGGAGCAGCAACCAGGACAGGTGCCTCTAGGCATGAGGCACGATGACCTCGAACCCGAATGCGGAGGAAGCCCAGAAGGAAAAAGAGTAGCCGGCTCAGGCCTAGTACCCCACTGTGACAGACTGTCCTGTACAAAGTAAGTCTGGGTATCAGGAGGGCAAATCTACTTACCTTCACCTACCTCCAGGTCCCTGACACCTGGGCAAGTGTACAGTATTATACCTACAAGGCTTCTCTCCTGCTTCCTCCCCTCCCCCCCAATCCTGGCTAAAAACAGTCAAGGTTCTAGGCTAGGGGATCTCACTCTGATGTTAAAAATTCTGGGAAAAGAATTGAGTCTGACAGTCTTGTCATATGATCCAGTGTTCTTATAGCATCCCATTTTAGAGATGGTGTCCCAGGTAGCAGGGGTGGATCAGAAAAACATCCCACCCACGGGGTTTTAAACTCACCAATGGATTCCAGTGCTCTACCCACATTCTCTCCCCACTATGTTTTCTTCCTCTCAAAGAAGAAAGGGGTGGGTAGCAAGAAAGAATAAAGAATTGTGGAATGGAATAGCCATGGCTGTTTGTCCCCTGCTTTCTCACTTACTTCCTCCATCCTGTGATTGGCTCCTGCAGCTGCTCCTCAGAGAGCCCAGCCACTTGGAGCCAGGCAAAGGGCCAGAGGAGAAAGAGGACGAGGAAGGCCAGCAGCACTCGAATGGGAGCCAGCAGTGCCCCCAGCAGGCAGAACTGGGAACAGTGGGAAAAGGGTAGGGGAATTAGAACTTGGAAGACAACCTTATACAGCCTACTCATTTTCTTAGCGATGGGAAGCAGGGCCAGAGAGGTTCCCTCCTTCTCCTGACAGAGTAAAGGGTGGCATGGGTGATAGGGTATGCTGGGAAGGAGAGGGGAATCTGGGAAAGTTATGGAGACGGGTCAAACTAGAAGGGAGAGAAAATTCCAATTCTATTTAAGACTATAGTTCTATGGCCAAAAAAGCTAATGAATGTAAAAACACTTAAACATTCAAAGTGTTATGTAAATTTAGATTATTATCTGGATCAGTGAATCAAACTGGGGAAGAGAGTGGGTTGAGAGAGGGATGGAAGGGGAAGAGAGTATCTGCACAGAATAAGGGCAGTGAAGATCCTGATGAGAACAGGAACATTAAAAGACTAAACGAGGCTATCAGAGCCCTACCTTTCCTGCCTTTTAGTTCCCCACCTCAACCCATACGTAGCTCAACTATCCACAGAACTCTATGAGCACTCTCTTCTCTCCTATCTGGGATGGAGGATGAATTTGGGAGATATATTGGCATAGTATTCACTTCTTTCCTGCCTCCCAAGTTGCTTAACAGTAATAATCTGAGATGGAGGAGGGGAGGGTATTGGGGCCCAGATTAGGGAGGAGTGTTAGAGTTGCCAGGAGCCTGGGTTACTCTGGCAGTAACCCTGGGGAGATAGCAGGTAAACAAATCCCTGCCTCTAGAGCCTAGCCCTGGGATTAGAAATCAGAGTCAAGCCTATTTGCCCCTTTCCTAGTTCTCAACCTTCTGACCTGTCTGGGGTTGCCCTCCTTTTCCTGCAGCCATCCAACCTTCCCTCTCCTCACCCCACCTCCCAAGGTGCTGCAGTGCAGGGGGTTGGGGGGAGGTGGAAAGGGCATAGGGACACAGGCAGGGGTAACTCAATAGTCTTCTCTAAGCCAATTTCCCAGGTGGAACATTCAGCATCCCCACCCAAGTTCCCTTTAACCTCCTAACTCCATCCTCAGTCCTCAGTAGCTTTAGGATGCTATCTTCATCTCTTTCAGTGTCCTCCATCTCATCTAGTCTCTCCGGGTCTGTTTTTGGTTCTTCATCTTCACCTTCCTAATCCTTCCAGTCCTCCATTTATTATATCTGTCTACGCTGGTACCCTTTATCCCCTAGACTGTTCCATCCCCATGGTACCATCCCCCCAACCATTCTCCCATATTCCCTACCTCCAAGGCTCATCTTTTCCCAGTTCCCCAATTCCATCTCCCCCAGGGCCCAAACGTCCCACATGTCCCCATCCCCATTAGTTCTTCCTGCTTTCCTCAGCCAATCTCCCCTATGCTTCCCCAGTCCACACCTCACCTTGACCCTCTGAAGGCGGGATAGGTGCAGCTCGTGCACGAAGGGATTAGGTGGTGGTGGAGGCCCGGGGGTAGGGCCAAGGGGAACCCAGTCCCCCGGGCTGCCCTGGCTCATGATTTCGGGAGGCTGGGGGCCCCGGCCCCGGCCCGGGCCCCAGCTCTGCAAAGCGTCTGCCTGTGGTGGCGGTTGCTGCTCCTGCTGCTGCAGTGGTGGTGGCGGCGGCAGCGACTCTGGTCCCAGGCCCGGCCTGATGCTGGGTGGAGAGAAGGGAGGAGGAGAAGGAGCGCGGAACGAGCTCGGCGTTGTCAAGGCTCTGGGAAGGGGCGGAGCTTTCCGCTTTGGGGAGTCAGAGCTCCCCCACACTCTCCTTCTGCATCCTCCCTAGCCACCATCCCCCGCCACAGCCCATCTCCCGCCCCAAATCCTGGGGCCATTGTTCCGCAGAAGCCGGATGCTCTTCGGAATGCTCAGCCCCCGCCTGGTCCTTCACTTCTACGGCTCCAGGCCTTCTGCTCTTCCTTCTCGTCCTTCTCCTGCAGCTTTCACCCCCTCCTACCGCTTCTTCTCCACCCCCCTTCCCTCTCACCCGCCCCCAACCTTGGTCCTTTCCTTCTAGGGCTTCACTATTCTGGCGCCTGGCCTTAGTCTGGAGGAAGTGTGGGTGAATGGGGGGGTGGTGGATGGGGGATGGATGGTGGGGAGCGTCCTGTGGATGGAGAGGCTGGAAGGTCCCACCCTCTCAATCCAGAGCTAAGAGGTTTGGAGATTTACGTTAGGGACCCTTGGAGATGACCCTTGGAGAAGAAATGGGGATAAACTAGGAGAAGCCTGGGACAAGGAGTCACAGATTCCAAAGTGAAGGGGTAAGAGACCACCCCCGCCCATCCCCTCCTGGATGCGGGGGACAGCCTCTGCTGCACCTCTTTTCCCCCTACCCCGTCCTCACTTTCCTTTAATCCCACGAGAAGGGTTGACCTCCTAGCTTCATAGCTCTGGTCGGCCGCCCTCTGGTGGTCTCTAACTCCTTCAACCCTCCTTGACAATATTTCTCTCCCCCGCCCCAACTCTGATTTGGGGAATCTCTGTATTCCTGAGATGCCCCAGATTCCCAGAAGGTCTGTAATTCATTTGCTCTTAGTTGTTTGAATAGGTAAACTTTGAACTTGATTTTTAAGGAGGGGCTGATGATAGGGTCCAACATTTCTGAGAGAAGTGTCAGCCCCTCCTTAAAATCAAGTTCAAAGTTTACCTATTCTAAGAAACTGTTCCACCCTAGCAATCAGGCGCTCACATTTACCCAGGCCTGGAGAGACCAACGTCTTCCATCTCGGCTAAACCTCCTCCTCCTCATACGCCACTCTGCCCCTCCAGGTCCTCCCTTCCCCCCACCCCCAACACGCAGGAGAGGTTTAGGTACATTTTTGTATGAAACTACAAGTCTACTTACTTTGCAGGATCTTTCAGCTTCTCCTTGAACCACTGCTGCTCCATGAAGGCTTTAGCCACCTCCTGCAGCCCCTCCTTAGTACACTTCAGGAAATGCTGCTGCATACCTTTTCTTTCCTCCCAAGTAATAAATACACTCATTTGGGCAGAGACTGTCTTTGCATATTCATTAACTTGCACTACGCCCTTCACTTAGTAGGTACTTCATTGATGATCTTAGAGCTCCTATTGCAGTCACTTAGACTTCTTTCAGTACTCTGGAAAGTAGACTTGACTGGCAGCTAGGTGGAGCGGTGCTGCGCTTTGAATTAGGTACACCTGTGTTCAAATGCTGCCTCAGACACTTACTAGCTGTGTGACCCTAGGCAAGTCACAACCCTTCTATCTGTTTCTAAATCTTTAAAATGGGGATAAGAACAGGACTTACTTCCCAAGATTGTTATGAGAATAAAATGAAATAACATATGTAAAGCGCTTTGTTGTTACTATTATCAATCAACACAGTGACTTAAAGGATTATATCATTTCAGACTAGACAGTTTACATATTTTCTTAAACTGTTTTTTTAAGAGAGGAGGATTCCTTTAGCCTATATCAACTATATTACATAACTATATAACAATCTTTTCCTGTTAGGAAAACTCCATCCTTTTTATTGTAGTATCTTGTCCATTTTCTTTAGTTCTTGTCTCAGAGATGGAGAATGGTTTGATGGGGTCAGGCTTAGCCACAGGAGAAGCTCATCGCTCATATTTTTCTAGCACTAATGTTGTAAGAGTGAGAGGCTACAGAATAATCATTATCCCACCTCACTTAAGAGCTATTCCGTGGATTTATGTGAACTGATGTTGAGTGAAGTGAGCAGAACCAGGAGAACTTTGTACAGCAACATTGTGCCATGATCAACTAAGAAAGACTTAGCTCTTCTTAGCAATACAACGGTCCAAGACAATTCCAAAAGATTCATGATGGAAATGCTATTCACTTCCAGACAAGAAACTGTGAAGTTTGCATGTAGAGCAAAGCATACTATTTTCATTTTTTAATTTCTCATGGTTTTTCCCATTTGTTCTGATTCTTCTTTCACAGGAAGACTAATGTGGAAATAGGTTTAATATGATTGTACATGTATAACCTATATCAGATTGCTTGCTGTCTTGGGTGGGAAGGGAGGGAGGGAGAAAAATTTGGAACTCAAAATCTTACAAAAATGAATGTTGAAAACTATCTTTACATGTAATTGGAAAAAAATAAAATACTACTAAGAGAAAAAAAAGAGCTAATCCTCTGAACTAGGTAGGACCATCTCTATTAAATTAATCACTCAAAGGATTTATTACACGCAAATAGTCCTTGATTAAATCAGAAGTCAGTGAATCATTGTATGAACTGGAATTCAGATACACAGGAATATACTTCCATTAAGCAGCTAGGTAGAGCAGTGGGTAGAGGTGTGGGCCTGAAGTCAAGAAGACATCTTCAAATCTATCCTCATTTACTAACTGTGTGCCCCTGGGCAAGTCACTTAACCCTTTTGCTTCAGTTTACTCATCTGTAAAATGAGCTGGAGAAAGAAATGGTAAACCACTCCAGGATCTTTGCCAAGTAAACCCCAAATAAGATCACAAAGAGTTGGATACAACTGAACCAAAACAACATATTTAGATTGGTTCAGAGATTTGGTCATTCCCTGTTGGGACTTAATGACAAGTTATTTTAGAACTGGGAATTAGAGTGTTCTGAAGCTTGGTGGTAGAAGCCCCCAGGAAGGCCTGGAGAAGTAATTCCTTGGGGGAGGGAAGAGATCAACTTGGTTTAGGTCTTTTCTCCTACCTCCTTGTCTGCATGTTGTTTCCCTCTTTAGATTGTAAGCCCCTTGAGGGTAGGAACTATCCTTTGCCTTCCTTTTTGTATCTCCAGTGCTTAGTGCAGTGCCTGGCATGTAGTAGGTACTTAACAAATGTTTATTGAATTGATTGGAGAAGGATTTTATGAGAGACTTTAGATTTTTTTCATTGGTATCCTAGTAGTGTCTATGGGACAGCAGTGGTTGAAAAGTGTCTGTATCAGGAGCCAAGGACATCTTTCTCCCTCTCAATCTCAGGGTTTTAGAAAAATGAGAAGTAGCTATTCATGGAAAGGTTGGAGACCCCCAATAATTTATAACAAAAAATTCATTGTTAAGATCTGACTGTTACTTTTAAAGGCTCTAACATTTTCTGTTTACACTATTAATTTGCTTAGCTAATATCCCTCCCTCTCATATCCATAAAATCCCATTGCAAAGCTTCTGTATGCTGAAGTTACTTCCATCTCAATACATTCTTCACAATTAAATCTATACGAAAATGATCATTGGAACATGCAATGTAAATAATTTTTTTATTTAAAAAATTGATAGCGGTTTGTCACCGTATATGAGAAGGGGGAGAGATAAGTTGTGTAGCCAAGTTATTGATAATTTTTGACTCTGTCATTAAATAACAATTATTCTCCATCCTTCCTACATCCAAATCATGATAGGAAAACCCACTTTCATCCCCAAGTCACAAAATAAAATCCACGAAGACCCAGGAACTAGGATAAAGAATGAGGTAATGAGAGTTCGACACCTTTGTCCTTTGCCTGCTTCGAATTATTTCTTTTCATTTGTTAATTTACTATGGTGAGTTACCATTAGGGACTTTAGCAACTGACTCCTCATTTTTGTGTCTATTCTGTTTCATCTAGGAACCCACTGAACAATGCCCTGGACTTCATTACTACTCAAAATTCTATCGCCTTGCAATGCATCTCTCCCACTCCCCAACTCCTACCAAACCTGTCTTCCTTCCATCATTATCTGAATTTTAATCACTCAACCCTTCCCACTTGTCTTAGATCATTACTCCCCTCTTGACTACATTAAATTCCATACCCAACCCTGGACTCCATGTTTAGTTGCTTCAATGCTGTCCTCACCATCGTTAGATCTCTCGGTCCCCTGGTTTTTAAAAAAAGAACTCCACTATGCCAACCTTTGCCCTTGATCACCTTTACTGTCTGCTATTTTTACTCTTATTTTTTAGGATGCTGGCTTCTTCTTTAGAACAAGGCAAACCTGGCCTATTATGAATTCACGCTCCTTGTTAAAGTTAATGAATTCATGCCTCATGTTCATTGCTTCTTGTTAATATTTCTGATTAGTTCATTAGGCACTCCCCACAGAAGTTGTTCTAGACTCCTCCAGTTCTTAAACTCTCAGCTTATCTTTCTTGAAATATCACCCCTCGACATATCTCCAAATCTCCTAATTCATGTGGAATGGGATTGTTCAGAGGGGCACATTTGATTTGCTGGACTAGGGCATTTCTTATGGAGCTCAATAATTTCCTGATTGATTCTTTGGTCCTGTGACTGGGGTGTATCAAAGGTTATTGGCTATGGAGTCAGGAGGAATTCAAAGTTCTTATAAGAATTGTAGAAAGGCCCAACCCTCTCACTTTTGATCCTATCACTTGGAACTCTCTCAAATCTCCAGACTTTTGTGCAGAAGGGGGAAAGAATTTCCCTCCCTTCCCTCTTGTTCCCTTTTGGCATCAGTAAAAGCTACTCATATGTGGTAGCAAGAATATGTGGTTCCCTAGGCAAGCCTGAGCCTAGACCTCAAATCTCTGGTTACTTCTGTTTTGTGTGTCTTTCCATGATCACAGGTGAAATAATGATCTTAGAGATTGATGTTTCCAGTTTCAGTGACTACCCTGAGTTCAAGGAAGCTTGGGTTCCAGAGTCAGTGCTGGCTGCCCAGTAGGGATGCTCCTTAAAAGTATACTGCTTCTTAGAGGAAATGATGACCATCAATTGAATCATTTTGAGTCTGGAGAGATTAAAGACCCATGTCTGGCTGTCCAGAAGATCTCGACTTTGTGAGTTACATGGATAGTGTAGATTCTAGGCGAATAGGAAATATCCATCCAGCAGTCCCACGAAGTTTTTTACTCCCCGGAAGAGACCTATCTCTCTTCTTTTTTCACCTTTATTCTATCGCCCATCCATGCCTTCTTGTCTTCTCTGGAACCTCAATTAAACAACTGTCCTTTCCCTTTCTGTAGGTTCCTTCTCTTCTTTGGCAAACACAGACAAGCCTTCCCTAGGCTGAAAACTACCCAGCCAGCCAAGCAACTATCCAAAAAACCAAAAGAAAACAAAACCTAAACCACTGCTTTATTCTTTAGCATCTGTGAGCTAGATACCATATTCCTTTGCCCCCCCCCAACTCCTGAAATGTGTAGCCTATATTCACTGATTACTTCCTCTCCTCCAAATTGTTTATTTTTTAAATTTTATATATATAATTTGTGAAATAGTGAATTCTTTTTAAAATTTTTTTTTAGTTTTCAACTTTCATTTCCACAAGATTTTGAGTTACAATTTTTTCTCCCTATGTCTAGCCTCCCCCACCACCTCAAGATAGTATGTATTTTGATTGCCCCTTTCTCCAGTCTACCCTCTCTTCTATCACCGCACTCTCCCCCCGCCCCATCCCCTTTCCCCTTACTTTCTTGTTGGGCAAGATAGATTTCTATAGCCCATTGCCTGTATATCTTATTTTCCAGTTGCATGTAAAAAACAATTTTTTTAAACATTTATTTTTAGAACTTTGAGTTCTAAATTCTCTCCCTTCTTCCCTCCCCACCCACACTCCTTGAGAAGGCAAGCAATTCATTATAGGTTATACACGTATCATTATGCAAAACACTTCCATAATAGTCATGTTGTAAAGGACTAACTATATTTCCCTCCATCCTATCTTGTTCCCCTTTATTCAGTTTTCCCCTTTGACCTTTTCCCTTTTCAAAAATGTTTGCTTTTGACTACTTCCCCCCATCCCCTTCTCCCCTACTTTCCTTTAGGGTAAGATACCCAATTGAGTGTGTATGTTATTCCTTCCTTAAGCCAAATCTGATAAGAACAAGATTCACTCATTCTCTTTCACCTACCCCCTCTTTCCTTCCATTACAACAGCTTTTTCTTGCCACTTTTATGTAAGATAATTTACCCCATTCTATCTCTCCCTTTCTCCTCCCAATATATCCCTCTCTCACCCCTTAATTTTATTTTTTTTAGACATCATCTCTTCATATTCAACTCAACTACCCTAATACTGAGAAAGGTCTAATGAGTTACAAATATCATCTTTCCATGTAGGAATGTAAACAAAACAGTTCAACTTTACTAAGTCCCTTATGATTTCTCTTTCCTGTTTAGCTTTTCATGCTTCTCTTGATTCTTGTATTTAAAAGTCAAATTTTCTATTCAGCTCTGATTTTTTCATCAAGAATGCTTGAAAGTCCACTATTTCATTGAAAGTCCATATTTCATCCTGAAGTATTATACTCAGTTTTGCTGGGTAGGTGATTCTGGTTTTAATCCTAGCTCCTTTGATCTCCAGAATATCACATTCCAAGCCAGCAAAGA
Organism: Phalanger gymnotis; assembly: GCA_028646595.1. Classification (NCBI taxonomy): domain Eukaryota; kingdom Metazoa; phylum Chordata; class Mammalia; order Diprotodontia; family Phalangeridae; genus Phalanger; species Phalanger gymnotis. The sequence goes on along the minus strand of CM053624.1, from coordinate 144,213,552 downwards.
GATCCCTGCACCCCTTTTCTGATCAGCTGCTTGATTCCATCCACCGTCTGTGGGCCTGGAGCTCTGGAAGCAGCTGCCACAGCTGCAGCCACCTCCACCACCTCCACTACCCCAGGGCTGAGGCCGGACTGCACACTTCTCTCACTCAGGTCCAACAGTTTTCCCACTGACCTGCTAAGCTGTCTTTGGTGTTTATGAGTTGAGAAGTCTGGAAACTGCACAGCTGCCAGTGATTCAATGCCCTGAGGCCTACTCCACCTGGTATACTCTGGCCTGGTCTCTTCCAGTGTGGTCCATGCTGGGCTGCAGTCTGTTGTCAACGTGGTGTGACAGACCCTTCCCAGTGACCATCCAGGCCATCTTGGGCTGGAGACTTGTTTCACTCTGTCATTTCATGGATTCTGTAGTTCTAGAATTTGTTTAGAGTCATTTTTTACAGGTATTTGGAGGGATTTGGGGGAGAGCTTGAACGAGTCCCTGTTTTCATGCTGCTCCCCAAATTGCTTATTAACTCCCTAAATCTTACTCACCTCTCTTCATAGCTACTAAAATTGTTCTTCTGAGCAATTTTCTTCTTCCTTCTCATGACTTTCTTTCTCAGATCCCTTCCAACTCTATATCTCTGGCTCTGACCTTTCACCTCCAGCCCATATTTCTAATCTTGTCAAACATATCAAGGGGAGGTTTTGCTAAAGTTTAACATATCTAAAACCAAACTTATCATTTCTTTCCTCTATTTCCCCTTAATATCCCTGACCCCACCCCAAACAATCAACCCTGAGTAGTTTTCCCCAAGTTCTATTTATCGGTGACACGTTTTAGAGTTAGGACTGAAGGACCTAGGTTTGATCCAAGGCTGTGCCACTTACTACCCTTATGGCTTTGAACAATTCATTCCTTTTCTCTGTTTCCTCAACTGTAAAATGAAGGTATTAGATGATCTGTAAGGTTCCTTCCAGCTCCAAATCCTTTGACTTCATCATTATCTCTTTTCTGCCTCAAATGACTCAGACAAAAAATATCTTAGCTGCTTAGGGTCTTTACCCTTTCAAATATATGTTGCGAGCAGGTATCATCAGTTATTTGACTTTCTGTACTTCATGCTTAAATGTTACTGCAAGTCTTCTCTTTTCTTCCTGACTCCAGATGGCCTAAGGAGGCCAACACAGTGATTAATTTCTAACCTGAATTTCTTTCTTGTCCTCTTTCATTTCCCTGTGTCCTATTTTAGCTTTTCTCCAAGTCTAGTCATTGCATATTAAATGCATTGCTAAAGGGCAAGTCTAGAATTGGTTATAGGGCAAGAAAGGGGGATAACTGAATGAGGACCTTAGAGTGGGGTGGCAGGGTAGTCAGGAAAGGGAGCATTTTTAATAGACACATTCAATATTCCTACCTTCTGCTCCCAGAAAGCCGCAGTCCAGGCCATTTGCTACACTGTGACCCATTCCACATTATCTCTAGATTGCAGGTATTCAGTGTAGTCAAGGCATTTGTGTTCTGAATACATTGTCTACATATCTCTCCAGGTCTGCAACTGGATCTCATAGTTGAGTTCATTGTGTCCCACAGATTGGCATTAGGCACATAACTCTGTTTCCACGACAGCCTGGAGAGAGGTGCTTTCATACCTCTGAGGTTTGATCTTGGAGGTGCCAGTTTTGGCCTCTTTCCATCCTGTAGGGCATGTGTGAAATTGCTCTATTAGTGTCATTCCCTTGTGTTAAGACATTGTTCAGTTCCATTCCATAAGCGCTTACTAAGTGCCTTCTATGCTAAAAGTAAGAGATATCTGACACAGTTAGAAGGCTGACCTTGGAGGCAGGAGGAACTTGGTTCAGTCTTGCCTTTGACACACATAGTGCCTGTATTCCCCTGGGAAAGTCATTTAAGCTCTCAGTGTCTTACATATCTTTCTAAGACTGAATTGCAGATGAATGGCTGATCTGAATTTGTAGAGGTAGTTTCTACACCAGCAGTTTTTTTACACTGAGGAAATCAGAGGTCCAGATCCTCCACCCCCTAGGGGTAAGGTACAGTGCTAGGTCTGGAGCATACAAAGACAAAAAGGAAATACAGTCTATGCCTTCAAGGAGCTTATATTCTGCTGGGAAAACATAAGATGAAAGATAAATAAAAAGAAAATATTTTGAGGAGGGAGAGAGCCATAACAACTTTTTAAATGCAAAAGAGGAATGTTTAATAGTTGAAAGATCAGTCAATAGCCCTGGCAATTCTTAATCAACTCCTGAAGAGGACAGACCTTAGGAGTGTATTGGGATATGGTAAGCAAAAGAGCACTGGGTTAGCACCCAGAAGCAAAGAGGTAGGGAGGAGAAAGATGAAAGGGGAGATGGAGAAGCAGTGAAGCAGACATCGTCTAATTCACAATTTTGTCTGGAGCCAGCCTGGTGTTTCCCTGCTCCACCCTTTCTTCAAGTGGGACCAGCTAGGAGCCACTCAAAACATATCACTACACATCTGGACCCTGGCTAGGTTTCTCTGAGTTTACAACAATACCAGAAACACTACACATTTAGAGTCTAAGAGGTCATGCAGATTTGAATATTTGGTGCCTTACTGATCCTCTTTTCTGTAATCTCTTCTGTTATCCCTCTCCTCTTAGTGCCCTCCTTGCTATCTTTCTCCCTCTTCTTCCTTTCTGCCCCAGAACAAACCATTCTGGCACTCCCTGCTAATTAAAAGGGAGATTGGCAGGTATTAAATTGGAGCATCAAAGGCATTAACACTTGCTTGGGAGCTTTCTCCAGGATATAATTATAGAGTCTTTAAAAAAAAAAAAGACTCTTTCGGAGGGTAGGTGGGCAGGGTCTGAAGCATTCTTAAATCAGGCCTAGTACTCTTCATTATATTTCTTATCCCTACACCCTGGAGCCCTTGACTTTGTTATATACTTACCCTTCCTATCCAAGTTGGTCTATAAGTAGAGGTTGGTGATAAAGTGGAGGGAAAAAAATTGAATGATCTTTTCATTAAAATTTTTTATGTCAGGTTGGCATGGATAGGGATGTGGTCCAGATGCCTGGGATGAGGAAGCCCCCTTTGGCAATGTAGATTGGTAACTTATTTAGTTTTAGTCTGGGCCAGTGAGCAGTTAGTTATGTGACTTGCCCAGGGTCCATAACTGTAGGTGTCAGAGATGAGTCTTGGACCCAAGCCATTCTTAGAGGCCAGTAGACATATTTCTAACATCCATATTCCAGTTATGTTTCATTATATAGACGCAAAATGTGTGTGTATTATTTGTCAGTTCAACTCAACAAATCTTGCTGTGTGCCTCTACACGTAGCTGTTGAGAGTTAAGGAAGATATAGAATTTAGGTAAAAAAAAAATCAGGGCTTGATTTTTTTGTTTTGTTGTGGTTACCTGGACTTAAGAAATGAAAGTTAAAATGTTTATATTGGAAATTAAATTTAAAAGTGTGTTGTATATTTTTGGAGAGCTGGTTTAAACATTTACTACCACATCTCTATCATAGTGTAATCTCTGTGCCAGAAGTTTCCTTTAGTAGAAGATCCCTTGGACACGGAGTATGTCACATCTTACATCTGTAGTAGCTAGGTATTGCAGTAGATAGAGTGCCAAGAGTCAGAAAGACTCATCTTTCTGAGTTCAAATCTGGCCCCAGACACTTACTAGCTGTGTGAACCTGTATAAGTCACTTAACCCTGTTTGCCTCAGTTTCCTCATCTGTAAAATGAGCTGGAGAATGAAATGACAAACCACTCCAGCATCTTTGACAACAAAACCCCAAATGGGGTTACAAAGAGGGTTACACAAGTGAACAACAATAACTTCTCTAGGGATCGTTTCCCTTAAACAGATGATCTGAGAACTTCTGTCTCTTATTCTTATGGTTGGACGGCACAGGATTAGTCACCAAATCCTTTTATAAGTAGCCACATGTAGATTGAGTATCCTCTGCCTTCTCAAACTTTGTATACGTTGTTGATGCATTCCCTAGGAGAATGCAAGCTCTTGAGGGTAGGGACTATTTTGATTTTTGTTTTTTGATTTTTATCATCAGTGCCTAGCTAGCACCATGTCTTGCGTACAGTTGGTGCTTAATAAATGTTTGTTTAAATGAATTGAACTAAAAATTCAACTTAATTATTCAAAATACTTTGAGGTTAATGATTGGGCAAATTATAGAGATTCTTGTACAAGTTCTGATTAGACTAAATAGCTTAAAAAATAGCTAACATTTATATAGCGAATACTATGTGCCACACACTGTGCTAAGCACTCTATAATTATTATCTCATTTGATCATCAAAATGACCCTGGGAAGTAGATGCTATTATTATCCCTATTTTACAGATAAGGAAATTGCCTGAAGCTAGATTTGAACTCAGATCTTCCTGACCCCAGAACCAGCCCTCTATTTCCTGAGTGTCTGAAGTCCCTTCCAACTTAGAGATCTTAAATTCAGTATATGAAATCAGTAGGGCTCTTGTCAGAACTTGTAGATACTAACCATACTGTTTTCTCAGGAATTAGTTCTTCATTGCTTCAAAGTGATTGTTAACTTTCAGCAGTTGGTGCTTATTATTACCTCAGAGAATGAGCTTTCTAACAAGACCTACAGGGGAAGGATATTGCAAAGTGTGTCTTTTCTGAGTATGATACATTTCTTTCTTTTTTAAAAATATATTTATTTATATATTTTATTAAGTATTTCCCAATTACATGTAATTTTTTTAACATTCATTTAAAAAAAATTTGAATTCCAAGTTCTCTGTCTTTGTCGAGCCCTTCCCCTGGCCCTTCCCTCACCTCTTGAGAAGGCAAGCAATATAATGTTGATTATACATGTGAAGTCATGCAAAACATATTTCCATATTAGCCATGTTGCAAAAGAAAACAGGCAAAAACTCAAGAAAAATAAAGTGAAAAAAAGTATGCTTCAATCTGCACTCAGAGTTCACCAGTTCACTCTCTGGGTCCTTTGGAATTGTCTTTGTCAATTGTCTTGATCAGGGTAGCTAAGTCTTTCACAGTTGATCATCTTTAGAATATTACTGTTACTGTGTATAATTTTCTCCTGGTTCTGTTCACTTTGCTGTGCATTAGTTCATGTAAGTCTTTCTAGGTTTTTCTGAAACTATCCTGTTAGTCATTTCTTAAGCACAATAATATTCCATCACAAGCATATGCCAAAACTTGTTTGGCCATTCCTGAATTGATGGGCATCCTTTCAATTTCCAATTCTTTGCTACCACCAAAAGAGGTGCTATAAATATTTTTCTACAAATAGCTCATTTTCTCTCTTCTTTGAACTCTTTAAGATACAGACCTAGTAGTGGTATTGCTGGGTCAAATGGTATGCATAGTTTTATATCCCTTTGGGTGTATCTCCGAATTGTTCTGCAGAATGGTTGAACTAACTCACAATTCTACCACTAGTGCATTAGTGTCCTAGTTTTTCCACATTCTCTCCAACATTTGTCATTTTCCTCTCCTATCATGTTAGCCAATCTGATAGGTGTGAGGTGGTATGTCAGAGATATTTTAATTTGCAAGTAGAGTACGTTTCTAATTCTAATGTACCTCCATAGCATTTCTTCTGGCCCCTGCCTTGCAAGGATTTGGCCAGGACCAGAGGAACCATCTCCTTAGGCAGCTAAATGGCATAGTAGGTAGATGGGCCTGGAGCTAGGAAGACCTGAGTTCAAATCCAGCCCCAGATACTTGTTAGCTGTGTGACACTGGACAATTCATTAATGGGAATAATAACAGTACCTATCCAACCTCTCTCTAATTCCATGTTAACTCATGGTGACTTATTCCCATCTTGGGTAGCACTTTGCATCAGGTTTAGATGTTAGAAAGGAACACTCCACTCATTCTTTCCCAAGTTGTCTTTCAGTCTCCATGCTTCCCTCTTGGCAGCTGGGCCAGCTTTTTAAAACTACCTGGAACTGTTTCCTGTCTCTAAGAGAGTAAGAATGAACTTTCTGGGAGTGCCCTCCAGTTGAGGGAGATAAAAATTTGTAATCTGGAGTATATTTCTGGTGGTTTGCATTCCAGTAGGGAGATAAGGCACTGAGATAGATATAATACACAATATTACATGGTAAGTATATTAAAGACAGGCCAAACCTGGTCCTATATAATAAGGTCTAAGGGATATGAAAATTACTGATAGGAAAATCAGGGAAGGCTTCATGTAGGAAATGATATTTGAGTTGGATTTTTAAAGGATTTATATGAATTCAGTAGGTGAAGACCATTCCAGACATAGAGGAGAACATGATCAAAGGCTACGAGTCAGGAAAGTGGAGGAAATGTTTGATATACAGAGAATGCTCTAGATTTATTGATCTATAAAGGACAAGAGTAGCATGAAACCATGCTGGAAAGAGCAGAGTAGCATCAGATAGTGGAAGGCTATGAATGCTAGGCAAAGTAGTTTAAATTTTACTTGGCAGGAAATATAGCAGGTATTGAAATTTGTTGTTTTTTTAAAAATTATTATTTATTTAATATTTTGTTTTCAGCATTGATTTCCACAAGATTTTGAATTACAAATTTTCTCCCCATTTCTACCTTCCCCCCACTCCAAGATGACATTTATTTTGATTGCCCTGTTCCCCAGTCCTCCATCCCTTCTGTCACCCCACTCCCCCCATCCCCTTTTCCCTTATTTTCTTGTAGGGTAAGTTAGATTTCTATGCCCCATTGCCTGTATATCTTATTTACTAGTTGCATGTAAAAACTCTTTTTGAACATCTGCTTTAAAAACTTTGAGTTCCAAATTCTCTCCCCTCTTCCCTCCCCACCCACCCTCCCTAAGAAGGCAAGCAATTCAACATAGGTCACATGTGTATCATTATGTAAAACCCTTCCACAATACTCATGTTGTGAAAGACTAACTATATTTTGCTCCCTCCTATCCAGTCTCCCTTTATTCAGTTTTCTCCCTTGACCCTGTCCCTTTTCAAAAGTGTTTGCTTTTGATTGCCTCCTCCCCTTATCTGCCCTCCCTTCTATCGCCTCCCCTCCCTTTTTTAGCCCATTCCTCCTCTTTCCTGTGGGGTAAGATACCCAACTGAGTGTATATGTTATTCCCTCCTTAACTCAGATCCGATGAGAGCAAGATTCACTCATTTCCCCCTCACCTGCCCCCTCTTCCCTTCCAATAGAACTATTTTTTCTTGCAACTTTTATGTGAGATGATTTACCCCATTCTATCTCCCCCTTTCTCCCTCTCTCAACATACTCCTCTCTCACCCCTTAATTTAAGTTTATTTTTTTAAGATATCATCCCTTCATATTCAACTCACCCTGTGCCCTCTCTCTCTCTCTCTCTCTCTATATATATATATATGTATATTCCCTTCAGCTACCCTAATACTGAGGTCTTATGAATTACACACATCATCTTTCTGTGTAGCAATGTAAACAAAACAGTTCAACTTTAGTAAGTCCCTTGTGATTTCTCTTTCTTGTTTACCTTTTCAATGCTTCTCTTGATTCTTGTACTTGAAAGTCAAATTTTCTATTCAGCTCTGGTCTTTTCACTGAGAAAGCTTGAAAGTCTTCTATTTTACTGAAAATCCATATTTTGCCTTGGAGCATGATACTCAGTTTTGCTGGGTATGTAATTCTTGGTTTTAATCCTAACTCCATTGACCTCTGGAATATCATATTCCAAGCCCTTTGATCCCTTAAGGTAGAAGCTGCTAGATCTTATGTTATCCTGATTGTGTTTCCACAGTACTCAAATTGTTTCTTTTTGGATTCTTTCAGTATTTTCTCCTTGATCTGGGAGCTCTAGACTTTAGCAACAATATTCCTAGGAGTTTTCTTTTTGAGATCTTTTCTAGGAGGCAATCAATGGATTCTTTCAATGTCTGTTTTGCCCTCTGGCTCTAGAATATGAGGACAGTTCTCCTTGATAATTTCTTGGAAGATGATATCTAGGCTCTTTTTTTGATCATGGCTTTCAGGTAGTCCAGTAATTTTTAAATTATCTCTTCTGGATCTATTTTTCAGGTTAGTGGTTTTTCCAATGAAATAGTTCACATTGTCTTCCATTTTTTCATTCCTTTGGTTCTGTTTTATAGTATCTTGATTTCTCATAAAGTCACTAACTTCCACTTGCTCCAATCTAATTTTTAAGGCAGTATTTTCTTCAGTGGTCTTTGGACCTCCCTTTCCATTTGGCTAATTCTGACTTTCAAGGCATTCTTCTCCTCATTGACTTTTTGGAGCTCTTTTGCCATTTGAGTTAGTCTATTTTTTAAGGTGTTATTTTCTTCGGTATTTTTTTGGGTCTCTTTTAGCAAATCATCGACTTGTTTTTCAAGGTTTTCTCACATCATTCTCATTTCTCTTCCCAATTTTTCCTCTTCTTCTCTTACTTGCTTTTCCAAATCCTTTTTGAGCTCTTTCATGGGCTGAGACCAATTCATATTTTTCTTAGAGGCTTTTGATGTAGGCTCTTTGACTTTGTTGACTTCTTCTGGCTGTATATTTTCATCTTCTTTGTTGCCAAAAAAAGATTCCAAGGTCTGAGTCTGAATCTGGGTGTGTTTTCACTGCCTGGCCATGTTCCCAGACAACTGCTTGATCCTTAAGCTTTTTGTTGGGGTACGACTGCTTGTAGAGTAGAGAATACTTTGTCCCAAGTTTGAGGGGCTACACTGCTATTTTCAGAGCTACTTCTACACAGCAAGCTCTGACACACCAGCACTCCTTCTATCTCAAGAACCGCCAACCAGGATTGCGGCCCAGATCCAGGTAGGGCAAAGCAGGCTTTGCACTCCTGCTCTGATCTGACACTTAATTCCTCCCACCAGGTGGGCCTGGGGCCAGAAGCAACTGCAGCTGTAGCTCTGGAAGCAGCCTCAGAGCTGTACCACCTCCATTGCCCCTGGGTTGCTGGCTGACCATGAACTCCTTTCGTTCTGTCCCAGAAGCTTTTCCCTCTAACCTTCTCTGTTGTCTTTGGCATTCGTGGATTGAGAAGTCTGCTCACTGATTCAGGGCACTATGCCTGTTCCACCCGGCTCCCAGTCTGGTTGGTCCTGGTGCAGCCCACACTAGGCTGTGCTCTGCTCTGCTCCCAGCTCCATGCAATAGACCCTTCCCAGTGACCATCCAGGCTGACCTGGGCTGGAGCCCTGCTTCCCTTTGCTATTTCATGGGTTCTGCAGTTCTAGAATTTGTTCAGAACCATTTTTATAGGTTTTTGGAGGGACCTGGGGGAGCTTAAGCAAGTCTCTGCTTTCCAGCCGCCATCTTGGCTCTGCCCCTGGTTGCTTTTTTTTTTTTTTAATCTATGTACAAGAAATGCTACTTTTACATCAGGAAGAAGGATGTATTGGGAAGAAATGGAGGTGGAGAGATTGTTCTTCCAATAGACCAGGTGGATGGTTGTAGTGAAAATAGAGAGAATGGAATGAATGTGAGAAATATGGAGGAAGAAGTTACAGGACTTGTTGACTGCATATATATGAGAAGCAAGGGAAATGGGAATGTGAAAGTAAAACTAAATTTTATGAGATATAAGAATAAGTGATTGGTGCTACCATTGATAGAAATATTACAACTCAGAAGGAAGAAAAGATTTGAAAGAGAAAGATTAAGCTTGGTTTTAGACACATTAATTTTGAAGTGCTATTGGGACTAGAGGTATGTCCTGAAGGCAATTGGAGATTCATATCTAAAAGAGGCCTATGATTCATAAAAAACTTGAGAGATGGTTTTTGGGTAATTAGTCACTTTATTAATCATACTAGTAATAATTAATAAAAAGGGTTAGTGGCACTCTCAAATGCCAAAGATCCCTCATGGAATCTACTTAATGCTTATATGCCCTTGGAAGAATGGGTGTTCCTGAGGGTGGCAATGAGAGAGTGGATATTAATGAGAGACAGACTTATTCTAATGAGGGGCAGGGAGACATGACTGATTATGTCACTCATGGACAAAGAGAGATTATCTGAAGCCAAACCACCCTCATCTGGCAATCTGACCTGCCCGAGGGAACATAATGGTCTAAAATTCACCTTAGAATAAATTTTTTGAAAGGTTCTCTAGTTGGGTGGGCAACAATTCCAAGATTTCATTTTATCATTTGCCTTGCCCTTTAGAGACTAAGCTTTGATCTAATCTCCAAATGAGAAGGGGAAAAATCCTGGGTCTCCCTAACATTAACAATTAGTTATTTAATAATCATTTCTCTCAGGCAGGAGGGATATTTGAAAAATAAAGGAGTCTGACTAGATGACCTGTGAGGTTCCTTTCAACTCAAAATCAATGATTTTATGATCCTTTTAAGTATAGATTTAAGAATCATTTATATTGGCATTATACTTGAAGGGGGAGTGGATTAAATTGCCAAAGGAGAGGCTATCCAGACAAAAAGGAAAAAGGCCAAGGATGGACCCTTACTTTCCAAACTTTAAATATGTCTCCTTTCACTTCCTATAGATTCCTAGGTTTGATGTGGGGTAATTTGGAAATAAATGTGTAGCGCAGATAGGATTGGAGTATAGCATGGAGTAATACATGGAAAATATCTAGAGATAGTGCTGAAAGGATGTCATCCCATGGAGTTTTTGATTACCTCCTTAGACAACTTCTGGGGCCACGTATGGCTCAGCACTGAAGGACTTTGCACTTTGGGGTATTGTGGCAAACCCTGGGATCCTTATTTTTCTCTATCCTCTGCCTGCAGGTTGTAGGGAGGCTGCAGAGAAGACTGTCATCTAAATAGGAATAGCTGTCTATTCAGAAGACTCTAAAAGGGGTAACTCTGCTCTCTGGAACTTTCTTTTCCTTCCTCTCTCTGGAGCATGTAGCATGTAAGACTCCCTGTCTGGAACTTCCTAAGAAGAATGGCAAGTACTTTTTCTGACCTTCACAAAAATTGTGAACTATTTACACATAGCATTCAGGCCCATGTGTTCTTAGGTGAGCTTGAGTCTAGATTTTAGGTCCTGACGGCCTTTTCTCTTTCGTGTTTCTTTCTCTGAATCATAGGTGACCGGTGATCTGGAGATGGACAGTTTTAACCTTGAAGGTGACTTTGTGTGTTTGAAAAGTTGAGAGCTGCCTAGATCTCTTCCTTGTTGCCAGACGGACTCTAGGAGATGTACCTTGCATCCATGATAGTACTTTGTAGAGGAGAAGATGACTACCAACCAAAGGATGGTGTGTCTGTTTAGAAAATAATAGGCCCTGAAGGAGACAGTGCAGAGTCAAAGTTAAAGATGAAATACCCATTTAGCAGTGTTGAAAGTTCTCTCAGCATGTCCTCATATAGCTTGGTCTTGAGTTTCTTCACTATCCTGATCACTCTCCTCTGGATGCTCTTCAGATAATCAATTTCCTTATTAAATATGGTGCTTAGAATAAAATGTAATACTTCCGATGTGATTTAATCAGTCAGAGTAGAGTGGGAGTATAACTTTCCTCATTCTGGAAGTGATGTTTCTCTCTTTCTCTCAGAGGCAATTGGGGTTAAGTGACTTGCTCAGGGTCACACAGCTAGTAAGTGTCTGAGGCTTCATTTGAACTCAAATCCTCCTGACTCCAAAGTGTCCATACTCTTATCCACTGTGCCACCTAGCTGCTCTGGAAGTGATGTCTCTTACAGGTAGCTAGTTAATGCAGTGGATAGAGCACTGGACCTGGAGTCAGGAGGACCTGAGTTCAAATGAAGCCTCACACACTAGATGTGCAGTCCTGGACAAGTCACTTAACCTTTGTCTGCCTCAGTTTCCTCATTTGTAAAATGGTGATGATAATAACAGCACCTACCTCTCAGGGTTGTTGTGAAGGTAAAATGATATAGTACTTGTAAAGTTCTTTGGAAACCTTAAAGTGCCATACGAATGCTAACTCTTGTTATTATTTTAATATGGCATTAGCTTTTTTGGCTGCCATATCACACTGTGGACCCATATTAAGTTTATAGTTCATTACAATCATCAGATTTTTTTTCCCCAGATGAACAGTGGTCTAACTATGCCTGTTCTATCTCAGATTTGTGAAGGTAATTTTTTTGAACCCAAGTATAAGATTACATTTGGCCTTGTTAAATTTCATCTTAGTAAATTAAAGCAAGTATTATTAGATTTTAGTCTGCAGGATCCCTTTGGGTGCGATTCTATCAGTCAACATATTCCTCCAATTTTTGTGTCATCTTGCACATTTGTTATCAAAATTAACCTTATGGAGGGAGTGTGACCAAAAGTAATCAATTCAATTTAACAAGGCTAAAGGATTAATAAGAATGATTTAGTTAATCCAGTAAGCATTTATTATGCCTTATCTTTATTTACCAGGAATTGTGCTAGTCTGGAAAAATGACAAAAGCCTCAATAATAAAAGGAAGAGGGCCTTTGTTCTAGCTTTGAAGATATTTTCCTCTACAAGGTCTGATCATCCCCACTGACACCTATTTTGATTTTTGATTATTTCTTGAAAATTGAAAGAGTACCCATTTCCTGGATTTTTATAAGCCTATTACCTGGGCTATGACTATTATAAATATGAAAAGAAGCCTTGAATTTGGCCTTCAAAAGGGAGCAGCTAAATGGAGAATTTTAAGAAAGCTGCAAATTAAAGCAGTTCTGAGATTTCATCTCATATCATGCAACTGTAAAAAGATGACGAAAAGAGGAACAGTCAATATTAGAAGGACTGTGAGAAGATAGGCACATGCACACTGATGTACTTGGTGGAGCTGTGAATTAGTTTAGCTTCTGGATATTAATTTGGAAGTATGCAAATAGCATAGTTATACTGTCAATATTCTTTGACCCATCGATAACATTACAGGATACATACTCCAAAGAAAACAAAGACAGAAGCAAAGGTTCTTGCACAGCAAAATATTCACAGTAGCACTCTTTGTGGTAGCAACGAAATGGAAATAAAGCCTGTTGATTGGCGGTTGGTTGAAAAAACTGTGGTGTATGAATGTAAGGGAATATTACTAAGCAATAAGATGTGACATAAAGGCTGCATGAAGTGACGCAGGCAGAGTGAAATAAGAACCCAAAGATCAGCATACACAACAATTATGGCAATGTAAATTAAAAGATCACTTAACAGAAATTGACTCTGAGTAACTGAAAAACCAATGAAGGATCCTAAGAACAGATAATTAAACTGACTTCCCCTTTTACAATGGAGAGGAAAGGGATTACTAAGAAAGAATTTGTATACTTGGGTAGTTGCTGTTACAATGTTGGATTTTTTTTTTTTTTGCTTAATTGTTTTTCTTTGTCAGAAAGGAGGGCTCAACCTGTAAGAGAAGAAAGGTTTAAAAAATGTTAAATGAGATGAAAAAAATTGCTAACCAACTAAACAAACAAAGTTGTGGGTGGGGGAAGAGAGGGATTGGGGAAGGGAGGGATTTGGTAACAGGAGCTGAGAGAGCTGAGCATGTAAAACTAGATTAAAAAAAAAGATGTTAGGCACAGAGAACGAGGGGAAGTTTGTTTAATCAAATTGCCCTTTCCAGGAAACCTCCTAGCTCCAGAATGAGGTAATGGGTTGTGGGATATATCTCTGAAAGTTTTTATGAGATGTCTATGGACTTTAGGGCTGTAGGAAGGGGCTTTCTTGATTTGAAAAGAAGTGTTATTGATGATTGTTGCACAGCCAATAAAACTAACTAAAATTTGCAATGTCTTCCATAATGCTTGGTCTCTAGTTCTTTGTCTCTTTTTTAGCTGTCTTTTCGAGGGCAATTTGTCATCTCCCTAAGCTAATAGAACTCTGAAACTGACAAAAACTCTCAGTTGTGTTCATTAGAGCACATCCTCATTAACAATTTTTCTAATGATTCATTAGCTTACTCTTTAAATTTCTTCTTAACCTCCACAGTTATTTGGTGGTACAAACCTTCTCATACTCTTACTCTCCTACAGATAAATAATAGCTAATACTAGCTAACATTTATATTGGGTAGCTAGATGGCTCAGTGAATAGAGCATGAGCTAGGCCTGGAGTAAGGAAGACCTAAGTTCAAATCCAGCATCGGACACTTACTAATGGTGTGACCTTAATCCACTGGAGAAGGAAATGGCAAATCATTCCAGTTATCTATGCTAAGAAAACCCCATGGACATGGTTCATAGATTCACAAAGAGTTAGACATCACTGAATGATTGAACAAACAACAAATATTTATATAGTGCTTACTAAATGCCAGTCACTGGGCAAAACACTTTACAATGATCCCATTTGAGTTTCCCAACAACTCTAGGAGGTAGGTGCTGTTATTATCCCTATTTTACAAATGAGGAAACTGAGGCAAACAGAAGTTAAGTGACTTGTCTTCGTTCGAATAGCTACAAAAGGATCTATTCCCCACCCCGGTCCTACCTGAGTAGAACACAATGGGCCAGAATTCATCTAGATTATATGGTCTGGGTGGAGTGAATTCTTTGGGCAAGGTCAGAAATATCTTTGAGATACTAGGCTTTGAATGAGAGGAAGTGGGTTCTGCACATAAAATTGGTTATTAAAATAATAAGAAGATAATAATTTTTCTCAATTTGAACTTAGGTCTTCCTGATGTCAGGTTCAGTACTCTATCTATTGTGTTACCTTGCTTCACATGGACCATAAAATGCAATAAAAATTATATTACCAATAGCAAAGGGTAAAATACCTAAGGTAAAGAAAGATAGTGATTCAGATAAGATAGCTACTTCCTTCCACCTCTACATTCAGCATGGTATTTGGCCATCTTAAGCTAGAAAGGTATTTGCATAAGGCAGTGGGAAATCTTTCTAAAACCTCTGATGTTAGCCCTCCATAGGCTGAGACTCTTAGGCCTCCAGTCCCCAAAGAGGTCAAACCAATGAGGATCCCAAGAATGGCCTTCTTGCCCTTTTAAAAGGAAATCATCCCAGCTTCTATAAAACAAGTGCCCCTCCTACCATAGCTCATCATCTTGTTAGTCATATCCTCTGGAAAGTGTGATAGTAGCTTCAGGAATTACCTATCACTATAAGCCACCTGAACCTCTCAAGACTGTAAATCTCTTGAGTCTCTAAGGCAGTCACCAAGTTGAAACATCTAGTTCAATGTTTGGTTACCTGTGCTTAGGGAAAGAAAGACAAAATAAAAGATGTAGCCAGAGACCTGAGGCTCTCCCAGAAAGCTTCAGGCTCCTTTAGATAGTCCATATTCTAATTGCCATGTATGAGCAATTTTGCCTTGAGAAGGAGGGAGGAGAAGAGAATTGGATTTCTTTTTCCAGTAAGTCTAAGGGAGATCTACTGGAGCCCCAATCCGTAGAAGAGAGGAAGAAGAGAGTGGTATTGGAAGTTGTCTCTACCTTTAAGGGCTACTAAGTGAGGAAGCACTTGCTATTCACTAGCCAGTCTCCCTAATGCAGCCCCCATCTACATCCCCATTACAACAGTGGGGCATATGGAGAACAAACAGAAGCCTTTGGTTATATATGCCACTTCTCAAGAGGCCAGACAAATTTCTCATAGGAAGTGGCCAGGCTGCATACTCAGCCCTATACATGCTCCATGTGATAATTCCTATTCTCTGTGGGATGGCCATTGTTACTCTGGCATAAGGCATAATGTGAGTAAATGCTCAGAGGTGGAAAATTATGTATTATTAATAGGGTTTGGCAAATAACCTAGTTTAGTTAGAGCATAGAACAATGTGGAGAGAAAGAGAAGAAGATAATGCCGTAGAGGTAGGGTTAGATTAGACTATGGGAGACCATTGAATGCCAAGTTAAAGATTTTTCAACTTTTCTTTGGGAGGCAATGGGTAGTCATCAAAGGAAGCTGAGTAGAGGAACATCATGACCAGACACATGCAAAACATATGCTATAGCTTCTTGTGTGACTAAAGAAAAAAGTAATCTCAGTGGCAAGGACAGCATAATATCCAAGATAATATTGTAACAGTGTTGAAGAAAATACAAATACATTTTCCTATTTTACATTTATTTTCCTCTAGACTTTTAATCTTATGTTACTAATGTGCTGAATTATTGCAATTCATACTCACTTCTTGGAATTGAGTACCTTCTTTGGAATTTTTCAGTTCCTTATGAGTCCCATAGAACAGGGTACCTATCTAATGTATTAATAAGTACTTAATTTCTTTCCAGGTGTTGAAGGTAAAAATGAATATGAGAGAATCTGGAGAAAGTTCTCTCAATTATCTGTGGTGAAGAAGGTCCCTAATTAGCAACAAATCAAGCCTTTATCGTATGCTTTATTATTGTTGTTGTTTTTTGTAAGTACTAGCATAACCATTTACCATAAGGAATATGAATCTTAGAGAGTTTAAATGAGCTGACCAAGGTGAGAAAAATTATTATTAACAACCAATATCTTGGAGCAGGTTCAGAGTTCTCCCTTTCTTCCAAATTCCTGATTTTAAAAAGTTCAGTCTCTTGAAGGGCATTACTGACAATGAGATAGAATTAACTCTCCTTATATTGGTCATACACAACCCAACCTTACAAGGAATTTAATCTGAGGTGGGGAAACCCCTAGTGTACTACTTAAACTTGGGTGACTACAGGACAGATCCTTTTGTCTAGATAGCCTAAGGCTGCAGGTGGTCTGAGTATAGAGATATTTTTGACAAGATGTCATTCTCAGCCCCTCATTGAACACCTACTCTTCCAAAGGGTATATAAACTAGGAATCCACTGCCATGATTGTCTTTAGTCTAAGAGAGACAACTAAATTAATACAGCCAGCAGGTTACTAATAAAAGGGTGAATTCTTTTATTAGTAACCTGCTGGCTGTATTAATAAAATGATTAAACTGTCCAGAAACTATGTCTCTCGAACCTTTTTAATCACAAAAGTCAGTTATTATTTTCCCTTTGTGTATTTGTGTGTGCGTGTGTGTGTATGTGTGCGTGTATGTATACATACACACATGCAACTGTAACTGTAGTAGGGGATATCCCTCTGAACCATAAATTCACATTGCCAGTCAGTTATCAAATGTGTTACGCATAGGTGAGGTGGCACATTTATTGTTACATTAATTTCCTTGATACAATAGGAATCCTGAAATCTGGACTTTCATAAATAGTCCACTAGATGGCCGTCCTACCCTATTAATGACAAGTGAATTTTCTGTAGGAAAATCCACACTTGGGTATTTAGTATTTTCAGTAGAACATTACATTAAGTGAATTAGAATTACGGAATGTTATAGCAGGATAGACCTTTAGAGATAATCTAGTCCAACTTTTGAAAGATCATCTGGTTTTTAGAGATCATCAAGTATTTATATAAATGAGGAAACAGACCTAGAGAGATGAAGTGACTTGCATAAAGTCACATTGTTAGTTACTGGTAGAGCTAGGACTAGAAAACAAATCTCCTGTTTTTTCATCACATTACTTTTCTACTACACTCTGGACCTCAAGTGCTACCATATTTGTTGTAGACTATATTTTATATAATAGTACAAATTTCTGCAAGAGATTTTGAGGCAGGAAGGTATATAGCAGAAGGTGTGGTGGATCTGGGATGAGATGTAGATTGGAATCACAATCCCAACACTGTTACTTAATGCTTGGGTGATCACGGGCAAATTATTTGACTTCTTTTGCTCTCAATCTATAAAATTAAACAATTGAATGATCTTTAAGGTTCTATTTAGTTCTAGACTTTTTCATAGGAAATCTTCCTTTTAGAAATGGGACTTGGGGTCGCTAAAGGTATAGGGTCTAAAGGTTGGGAGCACTTTTGGTGGCCACTTGACTGACTCCTAGTTGTCGCCGGGCTACAGAATACAAAGAGTTACCCTCAGAATGGTTTGTCTACTACTTGAATTACCATGAGAAAAAGAGAAAGAAGGAAAGCCAAGAGGCTCATAAATGTTGAAAGTAAAGAAAATGTTTGTTCTAAAGGACAAGCTCTACCATAAACAGCATTATGCTGAGAAGATTCAGGTGGAAAAGACTGTCAAGATGCATAAGAGAAATACCAAGTGAAAGAATGATGAAATAACTCCCCAAGGAGAAGTGGCTACATATCTGCTGGACAGAGGAGGACAATCCCAAGCCAAAGTCCCTTCCAACATGATTAAACAAAAACAACAAAATAAAGCTGGTAAATGGGTAGTGCCCTTGCCAAAACTTCATGCCCAAGGAGAAATAGAAGTGGTAAAGATTATTTATACAGGAAAGAGAAGAAAAAGTCTTGGAAAAGAATAGTTGACTTTGTCATAGTCTGCTATAGTGGGAGATGGTTTTACTCAAAAACAATCAAAATAGGAAAGATTTATTAAACCAACAGGTTTGCATTTTAAGAAGACTCACATAATTCATTTTGAATTTAAAACCACTTTTTTGTCTACCTGAAGAATCCCTCATTTTCAGCATGTACAACTTTGAATATTATTACCAAAGGCACTATCATCGAAGCTAATGTGAGTGAATAATGTGACATAAGCAGGCAAAGTTATCTGGGGAAAATATGCCCAGGTTATCAACAATCCAGAAAATGCTGGATTCATAAATGCTGTCTTGCTTGTTTGACTGATTAACTGAAGTTCTGCATTCTTGACAATTATTAAAGATCACAATCTATCAAAAAAAAATAAAACAAGCCCCCAAATCCAATAGGTCTGTTACTATGTTAAACAGTCATAGAATATAACTTTCTACCAAATTTGATTTTAAATGAGGTCTACTGTTCTTAGGCAAATTCTACTTCTTTTGCTGCACATTGGTTTTTAAAAAGACAGTTCTATGTATTGATTGTTTTGATTTGAGGCTAACTTGAAGTTTAGATACTTAATTTTATCAATAATTGAACAAAATTTCTAGAGAATCTAGTGAAAAGAATGGAGATGAGGGGCTATATTCTATACTTTTATGAGACTTTTTTCTGTTTTGGAGTGGTAATAAAAAAATTAGTTTGTAACTTCTCTGCTGAATACATTGAAATTTTCCCTCAGGAGAACACGCGATAATACATTATTTGTCTCCATTTTGTTGAAGTGTTTTTCTGACCACTTAAAGACTCAGGTGAAAAAAGACCAATAAACAGTATGAAGCCAGTCTAAATGAATGGATAATTAGGGAAAACAAGAGCTTAGGTCAAATTAAGTTAATATTAATTTTTTGCTTCTTATATCAGGTCTGACTTCTTGTTGCTCATACTTCATTTTCAAAGAGGACCAATGACATCATGGATAACGTCTTGACTTGTCTGTGAATTGGATTTAAGTGAGGCAGAATTGCACAAAGTTGTCAGCCTCACTCTCTATTCTACTCATTGAAGTCCAGTGGTAAGACAATAGTCAAGACAACTGTCAGTGGCCAGGGATGCAGTGGATGAGCTTGGGGTCTTCAATATCTGACCAAACTCTAAGAGCTCCATAGTGCCTGCTTCAGCTGCCTTCATGGCCATTGAAACAAATTATTTTCATTCACCCATTCTACCAGGGTGAGTCTTCACATGCTTGGGGTAGACATCTCCCTACCTCACCAATGGGTGTGAGGCCTGTTGGTTACCCTCAACCTGATTTAGTCTGTCTGTCAAGACAGTTTACTGGTTTGTGGCCATTGTACTTGCTATGGTCTCTTGGAGCCCCAGGTGAGAGTTGAGTGGCATGTGGACACCAAAGGCGGCTGAATGGCCCTGAAAAGGGTTCAACAAGCCCTCACACCAGAGATGCTAGTCCTCCTTGAACACCCCATACATGCCAAGTGTGTCTTAAAAGCTTTTTGAAAGAATGATAATTGAAAATGGCCATTTAGTTTACCTGGCTTGTAAGCCATGTCATTAGTTATAAGGAAAGGGAGCAATATGTCAGTAAGCTATACAGATTCATCCGTACTTCTAGGGGAAAAAAATCTCACAGGACAAAAGACAATGCACCTACTGCATTATTTTTTATTAATTCATTGAGTAAGCTGGAGGCCATAACCCTCAGAAACAACTAGAGCACTGAAGACTTAGTTTATTATTAATAATTAAATGTTTTACAAAAGCTTACATTTATAATAAATTAATTCATGATCTCTCCACAATTCTAGTGCTGTGGAAATAGTCCTGAATTCTTGGAAGCTACTCCTGAAGAACAAGCTCTGCAGATTAAACCAACTCTGAGGTGCCACCTAACACCTATCAGGTTGGCTAATATAATGGAAAAGTAAATGACAAACGTTGGTGGGGATGTGAGAGAATTGGAACACTAATTCATGTGTTGTGAACTGATCCAACCTTTCTGAAGACCAAATTGGAACTATGCCTAAAGGGCTATAAAACTGTGCATACCTTTTGACCCAGCAATACCACTACAAGGTATGTATCCCAAAGAGATGAAAAAAAGGAAAAGGACCAACATTTAAAAAAAAGTTATAGGAGCTCTTTTTGTGGTGGCAAAGAATTAGAAATTGAAGGGATTTCCATCAATTGGGGAAATAAATGGACAAGTTGTGGTGTTTACTATTGTGATGGAATACTATTGTGCTATAAGAAATGATGAGCAGAATGTTTTCAGAAAAACGTGAGGAATCTTATATGAACCGATACAAAGTGAAATGAGAAGAATGAAGAGAACAGTAACATCGATATTGTAAAGATGATCAACTGTGAATGACTTAGCTTTTCTCAGCAATACAATATTCCAAGACAATTTCAAAGGACTTATGAAGAAAAATTCTATCCACCTCCAGAGAAAGAACCGATCAAGTCTGAATGCAGATCAGAGCACACTTTAAAAAATCTTCTTTCTTTTTCTTTTTGTTCTGTGTTGTCTTTTTCACAATATGACTTATATGGAAATATGTTTTGCATGACTGCACATGTATAACCTAGAAACCTAGTTTCTCTTCACTTCATTTTGTATCAGTTCATCACAATCGTAAAATAAAAAAAAAAGAAATGACTCTCGAGTGTCCCAGGGGAATCCTTACTGAAAATTAAGTTTCCATGAATCTATGTGGACATTATAGAAATGTACCAATGTGTCATATATAGGGTCTATAACCAGTGTGCTTGAGACTTGTGTTCACAGTCTTGTATTTGGGTTGTTTGAAATTGCGGTTTTGCATCTAATAGAAACGAAATAGTAGAAGTTGGCCATCTAAATCAAAAACAGGCTGATTGGTCATGGCATCTGAGTTGCAGTAATACCCTGTTGATTGAGACTTTTATTGAATAACTTTACTTTACTTGGCATATAGAACATTGAAAACTACACCCAAGTCCAAGGAAGGTTATAGGTTAGAATCTACTCAAAACTACAACTTTCAAGTTATAAACCATGTTTCCTTTTGCCAGACCAAATTAGAGGACACATTGATTCAAAGCAAAGGGAACCACTATTCTTCTGGGCACCCAGTTAACAACCTAGAAGGCATCTGCTTTTCTCATTCATCTTTCATATGCAATCTGTTGCCAAGTCCTACCAATTCTACTTCCTTCATGTTTCTCTCATCCTTTCCTTTCCTTTCTCTATACCTTCAACAACCACCTTAGTCCAGGTAGTAATCACCTTTTTTCTTTCTTTCTTTCTTTTTTTTTGCAGTGGCAGGAGAAATTGTTTTAAGAACAACTTTGAGTGACTGAGTCATTTTAACTATTAGAAGAGGTTCCATACCAATGAGGGAAGACAGTATATAAAGAGGAGCTGGAAAAGGGGGTTCTGTTGCAGCAAAATGGCACAGTGTATAGTTGGTTCGGGATCATGTGGAAGCCTAGTTCTTGGCAAAATAAGGTGGAAGTTTAACCATCAGAGCCTGGTGTACCAGAGACACAGCCCAAGGTTCCAGCTGGTAGGGTGGTCAGGAGGAGCTGAGAATAATGGCCAGATATCATGATGTAGAGATACAGGTTGTGTTTGTCCTTCATTTTCGAAGAGGACTGTGACATGAGGGAAATGATGACATGACTTGCAGTTGACTTTTGTTTGAGTGAGAGAGGGCTGTGCAAGGTCACCAGCCTCACTTTCCCCTCCAGAGCCATTGGTCATCACCTCATTTCTTTATTTTTTTTATTCCATACTTTATTATTTAACATCTTTTTAGTTTTCAGCATTGATTTCCACAAGATTTTGAGTTACAAACTTTCTCCCCATTTCTACCCTCCCCTCCACTCCAAGATAGCATATATTCTGATTGCCCCATTCGCCAGCCAGCCCTCCCTTCTGTCATCCCCTCCCTCTCCCCCCGATCCATTTTCCCCTTACTTTCTTGTAGGGCAAGATAGATTTCTATGCCCTATTGCCTGCATATCTTATTTCCCAGTTGCATGCAAAATAACTTTTTTTTTGAGCATCTTCTTTTAAAACTTTGAATTCCAAATTCTCTCCCCTCTTCCCTCGCTGCTCACTCTCCCTAAGAAGGCAAGCAATTCCACATAGGCCACACATGTATCATCATGCAAAACACTCCCATAAATAGTCATGTTGTGAAAGACTAACTATATTTCCCTCTATCCTACCTGTCCCCACTTTATTCAATTTTCTCCCTTGATCCTGTCCCTTTTCAAAAGTGTTTGTTTTTGATTACTTCTTCCCCCTATCTGCCTTCCCTTCTATTGTCCCCCCTTTTTGTCTCCTTCCCCCTGCTTTCATGTGGGGTAAGATACCAAATTGAGTGTGTATGTTATTCCCTCCTTCTAGTCAAATCTGATGAGAACAAGATTCACTCATTCCCCCTCACCTGCCCACCCTTCCCTTCCAATGAACTGCTTTTTCTTGCCACTTTTATGTGAGATAATTTACCCCATTCTATTTCTCCCTTTCTCCTTCTCTCAATATATTCCTCTCCTACTCCTTAATTTAATTTTTTTAGATATCATCCCTTCATATTGAACTCACCCTGTGCCCTCTGTCTATGTATATTCCCTTCAACTACCTTAATACTGAGAAAGGTCTCATGAATTACACACATCATCTTTCCATGCAGGAATGTAAACAAAACATTTCCACTTTAGTAAGTCCCTTATGATTTCTCTTTCTTGTTTACCTTTTCATGCTTCTCTTGATTCTTGTGTTTAAAGTCAAAATTTCTGTTCAGCTCTGGTCTTTTCACTGAGAAAGCTTGAAAGTCCTTTATTTTATGGAACATTCATTTTTGCCCTGGAGTATTATACTCAGTTTTGCTGGGTAGGTGATTCTTGGTTTTAATCCTAACTCCTTTGACCTCTGGAATATCATATTCCAAGCCCTTTGATCCCTTAATGTGGAAACTGCTAGATCTTGTGTTATCCTGATTGTGTTTCCACAATACTCAAATTGTTTCTTTCTGGATGTTTGCAATATTTTCTCCTTGACCTGGGATCTCTGGAATTTGATGACAATATTCCTAGGAGTTTTCTTTTTGGGATCTTTTTCAAGAAACAATCAGTGGATTCTTTCAATGTCTATCCTCTGGCTCTAAAATATCAGGGCAGTTCTCCTTGATAATTTCTTGAAAGATGATATCTAGGCTCTTTTTTCGATCATGGTTTTCAGGTAGTCCAATAATTTTTAAATTATCTCTCCTGGATCTATTTTCCAGGTCAGTGGCTTTTCCAATGAGATATTTCACATTGTCTTCCATTTTTTCATTCCTTTGGTTCTGTTTTATAGTATCTTGATTTCTCATAAAGTCACTAACTTCCACTTGCTCCAATCTCATTTTGAAGGTAGTATTTTTTTCAGTGGTCTTTTGGACCTCCTTTTCCATTTGTCTCATTCTGCCTTTCAAGGTATCCTTCTCCTCATTGGCTTTTTGGGGCTCTTTGGCCATTTGAGTTAGTCTATTTTTAAGGTGTTATTTTCTTCAGTATTTTTTTGGGTCTCCTTTAGCAAGTCATTGACTTTTTTTTTTGTAATTTTCTTGCATCACTCTCATTTCTCTTCCCAATTTTTTTCCTCTACTTCTCTTACTTGCTTTTCCAAATCCTTTTTGAGCTCTTCCATGGGCCAAGACCAATTAATATTTTTCTTGGAGGCTTTTTTTTTTATTAACATCTTTAGTTTTCAGCATTAATTTTCACATGCGTTTGAATTACAGATTTTTCTCCCTCTTCCCCCCCCCCCCCACTCCAAGATGGCGTACTCTCTGGTTGCCCCGTTCCCCAGTCTGCCCTCCTCTCTGTCCCCCCATTCCCCTTCCATCCCCCCCTCCCCCACTTTCTTGTAGGGCAAGATAAATCTCTATGCCCCATTGCCTGTGCATCTTATTTTCT
>CM053624.1:144137953-144188869 GCA_028646595.1 Phalanger gymnotis | reverse complement strand
AGTATTTTGGGAAACCTGCTCATTTTGCTCACTGTTATCTTTGATCCTCATTTACACTCTCCCATGTACTTTCTGCTAGCTAACCTGTCCCTCATTGACATGGGAGGTTGCTCCATTGCAGCCCCTAAAATGATTTGTGATCTTTTCAGGAATCACAAAGTCATCTCATTTGGTGGTTGTGTTGCTCAGATCTTCTTTACCCACGCTCTTGGAGGTGCTGAGATGGTGTTGCTCATAGCCATGGCCTTTGACAGGTATGTTGCCATTTGTAAGCCTCTCCACTACCTGACCATTATGAACTCAAGAATGTGCATTTTACTTTTGATTCTTGCCTGGATCACTGGTGTCACTCACTCAGGGGTCCAACTGGCTTTTGTTGTAGACTTGCCATTTTGTGGTCCTAATGTATTAGATAGTTTTTTTTGTGACCTTTCTCAGTTCATCCAACTGGCCTGTATTGATACCTACGAATTGCAATTCATGGTGAATGCTAATAGTGGGTTCATCTCCCTGGCCTGCTTCTGTTTATTGATCATCTCTTATATCTTCATCTTAGTCACTGTACGGAAACATTCTTCAGGTGCTTCTTCCAAGGCCCTCTCCACTCTGGCGGCTCATATCACTGTGGTGGTTTTGTTCTTTTGCCCATTGATTTTTTTCTATACCTGGCCTCACCCCATATCTCACCTGGATAAGTTTCTTGCCATCTTTGATGCAGTTCTTACTCCTTTTCTGAATCCAGTCATCTATACATTCAGGAACAAAGAGATGAAGGTGGGAATGAAGAGAATGTACAGCCGGCTTGTTCTCTTAAAGAAATTCTCTTAAGTGCATTTTGGGTCAAGACCATGAATCTTGAGACTCTTGAAACTAGAAGAATGAAAAAGTTGTCATTGAACTAGTAGTGATAAATTTATGTCACAGAACCTGCCTTGATTTGTTGTATGTAACTAGAAATTTATTACCCTCAAGATTTCATATTTTCAGCTTTTATAAGAACAATAATATTAATAGTAATGACAGCTAACATTTATATAATGCTTATAGTGTGCCAAATCCCATGCTAAATGCTTTAAAAAGTTATCTCATTTGATCCTCACAACAACCCCCAGAGGTAAGAAGGTGCTATTATTGTCTCCTTTCTACAGCAGCGGAAACTGAGGCAAACAGAGTTTAAGTGACTTGACAGGGGTCACTCAGTTATTAAGTATCTTACGTTGGATTTGAACTAGTGTTTTTCTTCCTGATTCTAGGCCCAGAGCTTTCTTCACTGGGCTGCCTAGCTGCATTTACCCCCAAGCATCTATGATCCTGTTCCTGGAATTTTGCCAAGGAGAAGTGATAAAAATATCCCATGCTGCTAGAAATGAATATTATTTCTTGTCCCATCTGTATTTCCATCTACAACATTTAAATTTTTTTTGTGTATAAAGCTAATCATGTGTACTACCTACCCCAAGTCAGTTTCACCATCCAACTGGTTTGTTTTTAATTTCATTGCATTCGAATTTATTAACCAATTACTACTTACAAGGTATTTTCCTAGGCCCCAAGGACAGGAAGACAAAATGTAAAAACAGTCCCTGCTTTGGTATGGTGGAATGAGTGAAGTCATGAAGCCCTGTGTTCAAGTCTTACCTCAGATACTTATTAGCTGTGTGCTCCTGGATGTGTTGCTTAACATTTCTGTGTCTCTGTTTCCTCATTACATGCAGATTATAATAGCACTGACTTCAAAAGAGATAATGTATCACCTCTGTTTTGTAAACTTTATAACACTTTATAAATATGAGCTACTTTTATTATTTTCTGAAATTCTCAGATTACTATTTGTTTGCCTTACTCTGCCCCATTTTCCTACTTTGCTTGGTTCTTATTAGATTGCTTTGCTTCTGCCCCCAACTCTCATATAACTATATAATCATATAATATAACTATATAGTATGTCATTTTATATAAACAGATGACTATAGAAAAACACAAGTATAATAATATTAGAACTCAAATGGAAATTCATACCTTTTCATTTAAAAAACGAATAATCTAAGGCAGAGAAAGCTTAAGTGGCTTTGAGGTTAACATTATTAATCAACCTGTATAAGAACCAATGTCTCTTGATCTTTGGGTCTTTGCAAGCATTTTTTTCACTTTCAAGTGTATTCAGACTCCTGAATCTTTCTTTCACTCTCAGAGCGCATTGAGCCATATCACATATTTTCAAGTTTTACCCTATGAAAATCAGAAGGGGTTCTTCAGGGTGCATTCCATTCTTATTTTTATTCTTTCCTCTTATTTATTATTAGATTCCACCTTTATTTCAATGTTCACTTTCAATTCTTCCTATATTTTCACCTCCATCATGAACTCATAGAAGTAGCGAATCACAGCATTTGAGAAATGGAAGAGATTTCAGCAGCCATGCAGTCTGACTTATACCCAAAATCAATCTCCAGTATAATATACCCTAGAAGTAGATATGGGCAGCTAGGTGGTGCAGTGGATAGAGCTCTGGGCCTGGAGTCAGGAAGACTCATCTCTCTGAGTTCAAATCTGGCCTCAGACCCTTACTTGCTCTGTGACCCTGAGTAAGTCACTTAACCCACTTTGCCTCAGTTTTCTCCTTTGTAAAATGAGGTAGAGAAGTAAATGCAAACCACTGTAGTATTTTTGCCAAGAAAATCCCAAATGGGGTCACATGAAGAGTTGGACTTGAGTGAAAATGATGAACAAGTAATGAAGAAGTGGTTGTACAGGCTTTGCTTAAAGACCTTCTTGGATGGTGGACCCCCCCCCCCCCATGTTTCAAGTTAGATTTTTCCACTTTTATATAATAGTAATGATTAGAAAGTTTTTCCTGGCATCAAGCCTAAGTTTTCCCATTTGTGGTTTCCCCAGTGCTCCTAGTTTTGCCCAGTGGGGCCAAATAGACAGTTGGTCTCTCTTCCACATGACAGCCCTTCAAATACAATTGTCCTATCCCTCCCACCTTTCCCTTAATCTTTTTTTATCCCTCCAGGCTAAATGTGCCCAGTTTTTTTCACATACAATGGACTCTAGGTTTTTCACACTCCTGGTTTCCCTCCTCTGGATACTCTGTAGTTCATGTCCTTCTCAAACTGTGGTGCCCAGAAGTGAACATCATACTCTGCATGAGTTGTGACGAGGGCTGAATACAGTGGGGCTGTCAACTATCCATTCCTTGAAGCTTTGGTCATCTTTTTTTTTTTGGAGGGGGAAAGGCAGGGTAATTGGGGTTAACTGACTTGCCCAAGGTCACACAACTAGTCAGTGTGTCAAGTGTCTGAGACCAGATTTGAACTCAGGTCCTCCTGATTCCAGTGTCAGTGCTCTACTCACTGCGCCACTAAGGTGCCATGAAGCTTTGTTCATCTTAATGTAGACTAAGTTATTAACTTTTTTGGCTACTACATTACATTGCATATCATGTTGAGCTTATGGTCCACTAAAACTTTCAGATATTTTTCAGTATAATTGCTGTCTATCCATGGTTCTCTTTTTTATACATGAGAACTTGACTTTTTATACCAAAATGAAAAAAACTTTACATTTATCCTTTTAAAATTTTCATCTTAGTAGATTTAGCTCAATGTTATATCCTTAAAAAAACTGCCTGGAGACTTAGTGGCTAGAGAGCCAGCCTCACAGTCAAGAATACCTGGGTTCTAGCACCTCATCTATAACATACTGACTATGAAATCCTTGGGTCACTGAACATCTCAGTGTGCAGGCAGCTCCTTAATAAGTGGCAGATCAATTGTTCCAGGAGTGTCCTGGAAAATGTTTAACAAGTGGATGTCAAAAAAAAAATACAGGACATACTATTAAGTTTAATCTGCATTAAAATATTTTCTCCATTACCTGCTTAAGTCTAGACAATCAACAACAACAACAACAACAAAATTAAGCCCTCATTTGTAGAGTTCATAATTTCCAAGGTATAAATGCTCATTCTGAAAATTTAACAATTGGCTTTCTACAGCACATTCCTGACTATTCCTCTGTATTAGCAGAAGGAGTGTGGGAATGCCCTATGCTTATGAAATCACAGAATTGGATCCAAAAAGTCAGTTCTTGGATCAAGTTAATTCTAAAGTGGTCTGAACATTATACCTTTACTCTTTGAGCTTCTTTCCCGTAGCTACTTATCTAGGCAGAAGAGAACGCTGGACCTAGAACTGGGAGACCAGTGTGTGAATCCCAGATGCAACATTTATTAGCTTTGTGACCATGGGCAAGTTATTTAAGCACTCAGTCATATTGTATTCATCTTAATATAGAAATAACAATATTGGTGCTACTACCTTATGTGCATGTTGTGAGGACAGCACCTTTTCTACTTGTATATTTATTATTAACTCTGTGGTAAATGATTAAAATTCTATAAATTAAGTGGTATTTCACAGAGTGTATCATCCTTCTTCCTTTTTTAATAACTTGCTAATACACACAAGTGAGGTAAATGAATCACTTTCCTTTATCCAATATCTTTTGATTTGTTCTTCTGTCATTGGCAAGAGTACTTGTAAATTCTTGTGATATTGGGTAATTTAGGAGAGTTTTCCTGGTGGCAAGCTACACCTTCTTTTTGTATTTGTGTATTTAGTCCACAGAGTACTGGGAAAAACTTGATTATCTTTTGTGATAGTGATCTCTAAACTCATCTCTCTCAGTAAAATATTTTTGAACATGTACTCCCAGCATGAATGTAGTGTGTTATGAGAAATAATTATTTCTCTACTGTATTTAATAACTAATGATAACATTAAGACCAAAGATTTTCCCCTTTTCTACATCCAGAAATCACTAATGTGGGTAATCTTAGGCAGAGATTTACCCAGGGCAAGACCTAATGAAACAGTAAAAGAAATTCTAATTTGAGCTAATGGGTACATCGCTGCTCATTGTGTTTGCTTAGACAGGTCTAGGAAGTGTTGACTCTCCCTTTTGTCAGACAGGTGATATGGAAATTGAAGAGTCCTTTTGATGAGGATTTGGGTGATCCAAGTCAGTACCCCAAGACCCTTGTAATATAACCCACCCTCACATTGTAATATTGATTTTTCTCATTCATTGTTAACCACTGAGTATTGATTGACATCTTAAGGAACACTTGCTCTTCAAAAGTCAAATAAACTGTGAGTCTATCACCATTAGGAGCTTTGCTCTAAGAGAGATTTGACCAAATAACCATCCTTTTATTAAAATGCTGACATTATTAATAAAAGGATTAAATTACCTAGGAATTTATCCCTTGAACCTTTTAAAATGTCACAATGCATGTTTGTGTGTGTGTGTATGTTTGTGTGTGTGTGTGTGTGTGTGTGTGTGTTATCCCATTGAGCATGCTTGGAGCTGCCCTTCCTGTTTCCCTTTGGCCACATGGGTGTTTTAGAGCCTCCTGGCTATCGAATGGCCTAGAACTAGGAAGGATTTGGTGTTTTGCTGCGGTATGACAAGCCATGAGTTATCCCTTCTTATTTCCAACCCATGACAATGATAGAGGGGTGGGGATATTGAATCAGTTAAAATAAAAAAAACAGCTTTAGGCTTGTACTCTTTTCTTAATCAGAAGGCCATTGTAATAGTCCAGGCTAGATGTAAGACGGCCCAAACTAGGGTGGTGATTAGGTGAATAGAAAAAAGGTGACAGATGTGAGAAATGTTGAGGATGTAGAAGAGATGGTTTGGCAATCAATGGAATATGTGGCATGAAGATGGATGAGGAGATGAAGATGATACTGAGATTGTGAAGCTAGGAAACTAGTGGGATTTTGGTTCCCTCAACAGAGATAGGGAAGCTTGGAGGAGGGGTGGGTTTTTGGGGAAAGATAATGTAATGAAATATGTAATGTAGATCAAAGCTTTTTTTTCCCACTCTGTACTTTTCATTCTGTCACAACCAAAACAAAAAGGGGTCTAATTAAGTCTTGTCTTCACTGATTACTACATTGGAATTTAAACCCCACTTTCCCAGAATGCCTGCTTCAGCCAGGATGTTATGGGTACATGAGGTAAGCATGTTTTGTGGGGAGACATTTCTCAATGGCTCCTCTGTAGCTGCCTGTGGGGAGGTTGATAGTTGGCACAGCACATGGAGGGACCTGACAGGAGATGTGTTAGAGGATAATTGTAGATGTAGTTATTTAGTGGGAGATAAGCTCCATTACTGGTCATAGTGCAGAGGGTGGGATAAGACCTGTTTTCTCATCTACTTGCTTGCTCACTCCTTGCGGTGAGGCCACAGTCCAAACTTTCAGGAATTAAAGGGAATTCCAGCTCTGTCCTTTACTTAGGACCATTCTTACTTTATATTATCCAAGGCATTTTATTTCCACTTTAAACAGTTCCTTTCAAAAGCCAAGGCACACCACTCTACATGGAGAGAGCTATTGCAAGAGAGGGTTGACAATTCAGTTCAGTGGGAAATTGGATGGAAGTGGATAATGACTGACCTGAAATGTCAGCTTAGTTTGAGGATTTGTTATGGGCAGGTGAGGAGTGGAATGGAAAGAAGCTGTGTCACTGGAAAGGCTCAGAGTTGTCTGTATACATTGTGGGGATTACTATTATTTCTTCTGTGCAGAATGAGTCAGCTATGCCATGATCATTTTTGATTGATTATGATTTG
This sequence comes from Phalanger gymnotis, assembly GCA_028646595.1. Lineage (NCBI taxonomy): Eukaryota > Metazoa > Chordata > Mammalia > Diprotodontia > Phalangeridae > Phalanger > Phalanger gymnotis. The sequence goes on along the minus strand of CM053624.1, from coordinate 144,182,220 downwards.
GCTCTTATTGGTTTCTTTTTCTTTTCTCTTTGTAAAGGCAACCATCCTTTATGGTTGCTATCAGTGTGTCTCACCATCACTTACTTTTGTTATTAAGATTTTGAGAAAGTTTTTACCCAAGTTTTCTTATTTCTAAATATGTTCATCTCCCTTTCTCTTCTCACAGAGTCAAGTTTTCTATCAAAGAATAAAAGAGAAGAAAAAAAGACAGTTCAGCAAAACTAACAAACATACTGGGAAAAGAATGACCTTATATGCAGAGGTCCTCACCCATGGTTTCCTACCTCAGCAAAGAAATAGGAGGATATTCTTTCTTTTATCTCTTTTTTAGGGCCAAGCTTAATCACTGTAATGCACAATATAGAATAAATAAGAGATGGAGTCCTTTTACTTAATAACCATCTAAATTATAATGATTTGAATAAGTAATAAATGAAATTAAGACCAAGGTGAATGCATTATACCAAATACTAAATTCTCTAATTCTATTCTAGATTGTATGAACCAATTACCTTCAAGTTGTCTTTTTATATTCAATCATGGTATTAGTGATGTTTGCAGATCCTTTCACGTCAGTTGCCAAACCTTGCCATTTCTACCCTCACGATATAGTTTCTAGATATTCCCTTCTCTCCACTCATGCAGCCACAACCCTAGTTTAGGTTCTCATGGCCTCTTATCCAGACTACTTACTGCATTATTCTAATTGGTCTCCCTCCCTCAAGACTCTCCTCATTCTAATCTACCCTCCACTTATCTGCCAAGGTGATTTTTCTAAAGCATAAATCCGATCCTTTCCCTTCCCTGCTCAATGAACTTCAATGTCTCCCTATTATTTGCAGCTCTAAATAGCTTAGTCCCTTCATACCTTTCCAATTTTCTTACACTTCATACCCCTCCATCTATTATAATCCAGCTACTCTAGATAACTTGCAATTGGACTGCAAGTTGACCGTTGACTGTTACTTCCAACTCCTAACTTTGCTGGCTGTCTTCAAGACTCAGCTCAAAACTCACCTTCTGCAAGAGGCCTTTCCTAGTCTTCACAGTCTTTGTCTTGTAGATTATCTTACATCTACTCTGAATATCTTGCATGTACCTAGTTTACCTTTTGGGGTATTTAAATGGCACAAGTGGACAGAGCAGTAGGCCTGGAGTCAGGAAGAGCTGAATTTAAATCTAGTCTTACATACTTACTAGCCATGCCCCTGAGCAAGTCATTCAATCCTACTTGCCTCAATTTCCTCATCTGTAAAATGAGCTGGAGCAAATCACTCCACTGTCGCTATCAAGTAAATCCCAAACTGGGTCATGAGAATCAGGCATGCCTGAAAGGACTGAACAACAATTTGCTTGTCTCTCTCATTAGATTGTGAGCTCCTTGAGAGTAGATACCATTTTCTCTTTCTTTGTCTCCTCAGTGGTGAGCACAATCCCTGGCACACAGTAAGTGTTTAATAAATGTGTGTTCACTGACTTACTTTGTGCTAAGTTCTGTGGTAATTCTTACTTTTTGTGCCACCACATTATTTATGTAATCATGGAATGTAGACATTTATAATCACAATGGAACTTATTACTAATTTAGTTAAGTTTTTCTTCTTTTAATAGATTTATTTATCATGTAATAGGCCCTATGTATGATAAATCTTTTCCTTTAAAATTGTTTTTATTCTGAATTTAAAAAATAAGTAAGATCACCATTTCCATATACAAAGTATAATAGGAAAAAAAAGATCACACGTGCATCTGTGAATCTACACCACGAACAACTTGTTTCTCTTTCAGATATATGACAAATTCAAGACACTTCTTAACTTGACTGATCAGAGCAAACTTACAGTATTTGAGGATGCAATTCCCTTAGCCATATGGTCTCTGGCTGGCAATCCTAGGCCTCTGCAAGTCTCACTTGTTTGAGCCTGTTAAGTGTGGCTAATTAGTTATCTTTCCTTTGATGGCAGCATTTTAAAAAGCTCTATGCTTTGTAGGTAATTATATTACACAAGACTGAAGAGACTTGAGCTGGTAGAGCTCCTTGAACTCCCTGTTGATGCTATTACCACAGAATAGGTAGGTGGAATGATAGATATGAAGTTGGCAGCACAGAAGAAGATTCAACCACCACTGATACGCTGATTCTGGGTACAGAATTAGGATATACACAAGTGAATGAAGTGTTGGCTTTTAGGCATGTAGGATACAATAAGGCTACCATGTGACTTTTAGAAAAGAAGCTTATAATACTTCTAAAATTTGAATCTTAAAAGACTTGAGATAGATACTACAGATGCTATTATCTTAATCTTATGGATAAGGAAAATTAGAGAGATTAAGTGACTTAATCTGGTGTTGTTTATTAGACTAGTGTCAGAGACTAGATTTGAATCCAGATCTTGACTCTAAATCCAGTATGTCATTGACTACATCTTATTCCCTCTCACCATGATATGCTAAAAGGAAGGAGTATCTGAATGACACAGTCAAATCAGTAAACTTCCAGACTATGAAGCAGAACGTATATTTTGGGAACTCTTTTTGGACCCTAGAACCAAAATGTGAGAGGGAATTTCTTAGAAGTGCTTTGAGAATCAGCACTGTGGACTAGGTTAAACACAGGATTAAATTCCAAACCTCAATTGCTTTATAATTTTATGCTAATGATAATTAATTCAACTGATTACTTCCATGATGATGGAAGATGAGATTCTGAGTGTGGGTGCTCTAGAGGCAGCTTTGCTGTTTTCATCATGGTTCTTTACTCAGATAAAACAGTTATGAATGCAACTCAAAAAAAGTCCTTGAAGTTCTTGAGAACCACAACAAAGTAATGCCTTTCAAATAAGTCTAATACAATATTATTGCTAAAAGGGACTTTATAGATCATTTAGTTCAATTTCCTCATTTTTCAGATGAGTTATTTGAGGTCCAGAGAAATCTAGTCAGTTAGTCAATAAACATTTATTAAGTACCTACTATGTGCCAAACACCATCCAAATACAAATACAAAGTGAGGCAAAAGCCAAACTCTATTCTTAAGGAGCATACAATGTCATGAGAGAGACTACGTGCAAACAACCTTGTTGGCAACTATATGCCAACAAGTTATATACAAGATAAATTGGAGATAATCAATAGAGAGAAGGCAGTAGATTAAGGAGGAATTGGAAAAGCTTTCTGTAGAAGGTAAGAAAAGCTTTCTGTACTTGGGACTTGAAGAGGATGATACAGCAAAGAACTAAACAAGTTGGGACTAAAACCCAAGACTATGCAGTCCCAGTCCCGTGGTTCTTTTTGTAAATCAAGCTTCCTCCTTGCAGAGGCATAACCAAAGAGTTATCACCTGAGCTGGCTGTATATATTGAATATCTCTTCAATTGTTTATTTTTATTCATTTAAAATTGTTTTATAGTTATCTATCTACATGGGTTTTAAAGTCTCTTCATAAGTTAATTCCCAAGTGTTTGACATATTTTGCTTTTTGTTATTAGTGATATTTATGTTTCTGTCACTTCTATCAGTTGTTTTTGGTATTGACCTGTAGGAATATTAATGCTATTTGTGGATTTATGTTATGTCTTATATTTATTACCTCAATTAATTTTTTTGTTGTGTCTTCATATTAACTTCAAATAAAGATAATTTAACTGCTTTACCTCTCCTCATTACTTTAATTTTGTCTTTTCATTTTATTGCTTTAGTTAGTATCCTAAAAACCATCAATCAGCAAGCATTTATTTTTTAATATATACTTTTTTTTCCTCAACTGCATGCTAAAATTTTTTTAACATTCAAAAAAGTTATGACTTCCAAATTCTATCCCTCCTTTCCATCCTTTTTCCCTTCCCCTCTCTCTGAGATGGTATGCAATCAGCTATAGGTTATACATGTGCAATCATGTAAAACATTTTCATTTTAGAATGAAAGAATGTGAAATTTTGTATAAGAAAACCTGACTAAAGAAAAAGAATGAAAGAATGTGAAAAATAGCATATTTCAGTCTGTACTCAAACAATGTCAGTTCTTTCTCTGGAGGCAGATAGTATTCTTCATCATTAGTCCTTTGGGATTGTCTTGGATCATTGCATTGCTGAGAATAGCTGTAATTCACACTTCTTCATCATACAATATTAGTTCTAGTGTGCACAATATTTTCCCACTTCTACTCACTTCACTTTGCATTAGTTCATGTAAGTCTTTCCAGGATTTTCTAAAATCATCTTGCTAGATATTTCTTTTAGCACAATAATATTCCATCACAATCATATACCACAGCTTGTTCATCCATTCCCCAATTGATGAGCATCCCTTTGATGTCCAATTTAATATCCAAATCTTAGCCACCACAAAAAGAGCTGCTATAAATATTTTTGTACAAAGAGGTCTCCCCCTCTTTTTGATGTCTTTTGGATATAGATCTAGCAGTGTTATTGCTGGATTAAAGGTTATGCAGAATTTTATAGCCTTTTGGGTATAGTTCCAAATTGCTCTCCCGAATGGTTGGATCAGTTCACAGTTCCACCAACAGTGCATTAGTGCCCCAATTTTCCCACATCCCCTCCAACATCCATCATTTCCCTTTTTTGCCATATTAGGCAATCCAATAAGTGTGAGGTGGTACCTCAGAGTTGTTTTAATTTGTGTTTCTCTAATCAGTAATTATATAGAGCATTTTCATATGACTATAGATAACTTTGATTTCTTTGTCTGAAAATTGCCTTCAACAAGCATTTATTAAGTGCCTATCATCTGCCAGGGACTGGAAATACTAAAAATGGGGCTCTCAAGGAACTCAGTTTAATGAGGGAGATATTACATAAGTATCTTTCAAATAAAATATATTCTGTGTAAATTGGAGATAATTAGCACAGGGAAGACAGTAACATTAATGGAGATTTAGAAAGGTTACTTGTAGAACGTAGGCTTTTAGCTGGAACTTGTAGGAAGGTCAAGAGGCCAAGAGTTGAAGATGAGGAAGGAGAGAATTTCAGTCACTGGTCATAGCCAGTGAAAAAGTTGGAGTCAAAAGATGGAGAGTCTTATATAAAGAACAAGGAAGCCAGAGTCACTCAATCACAGAATATATGGTGGAAAGTAAGGTGTAAGAAGACTGGAAAGGAAGGAGGGGCCATGTCATAAAGAGTTTTGGATGCTAATTAGAGGATTTTATATTTGATGTTGGAAGTGATAGGGAGTCACTGAAATTGAGAGAGAGAGAGAGAGAGAGAGAGAGAGAGAGAGAGAGAGAGAGAGAGAGAGAGAGAATGGGACTTAGATCTGTGCTTTAGAAAAATAATTTCGATAGCTCAGTAGAGGATGAATGAGTGGGAAAAACATGAGTGAGGAAATCAAATAGAAGGCTATGGAATAGTTCAGTTGTCCTGAATCAGAGTGGTGGCAGTGTCAAAGAAGAGAAGCAAGTACACAGAATATGAAGGTAAAATAGACAGTACTTGACATCAGATTGCATATGGGATGTGAGAGAGAGTGAGAAGTCAAAGATGACACCTGGGTTGTGAGCTGGAGTGACTCAGAAAGTAATGGTGCCCTCAGTAGTAAGTGGGAAGTTAGGAAGAGGGGAGGCAGGGAATGATAACAAATTCAGTTCTGGATATGTTGAGTTTAAGATGTCTGTTGGATATCTAGTTGCAGACGTCCAATATGCAATTAGAAATGTGAGACTAGAGATTAGGAGAGACATCAGGGTAGGAAAAATATGTCTGAGAATCATATACATGGAGATGATAATTAAATCCATGGGAGCTGATAAATTGCCCCATGAAATAGTATAGAAGAAGACAATAGGGCCCGGGACAAAACCTGAGGAGATACCCACTGTTAGTGGGCATGATCTGGATGACTATGATCCAGCAAAGGAGACAGAAAAGTGGTTTGGCATGACAAAGACAAAGCAGTGTCAGTAAAACCAGGAGAGAAGAGTGTCAAAAGAGTAAATGACAATGTTAAAGGCTGCGGAGAGGTGAAGAAGGATGAAGATTGAGAAAAAAATCATTAGATTTGGTAAGAGATTGCTGGTAACTTTGGAGGGAGAAGGTTCAGTTGAATGATAAACTTATTAATCAGACTGTAGAGAGTTATGAACAATGCAAGGAAAGGAAATGGAGACATCTATTGCAGAAAACCTTCCTAAGGAGTTATGCCACAAAAGAGAGGAGAGATATGGGATTGTAGCTATCAGGGATGGATGGATCAAGTGAAGATTTCTTAAGGATGGAGGAGACATGAACATGTTTGTAAGCAGTAGGAAAGGCACCAATTGATAAAGAATGACTGAAGATTAGTGACAGTAGATATGATAGAGGGAGCAATCTGCCGGAGATGGAAAGGATCCATGAGAAAGGTCACTGCTGTGTGAAATAGATGCAAAAGAGGTAATCGGAGGGGGTGTTTATTTAATATCAGCACTGGGGAGATTCTTTGTAGGAATCTTTGTTTCTTTGTAGGAAAACCTCTACATTCGTTTCTACATTCACTAAAATACTAATTCTTGAATTGAAATAAGAACTTTTTATTCTGTTAAAGAAAAAGCTTTTTAAAGTAAAAAAAGGTTTTTTATTAAAATTTGGGGGGCATTTATTGATATAATTACATTATATTTATGTATTCTTATATGCCGTAGTATGCTGAGTTCTTATTATTGAATCATTCTTGATGTCTTGATATAAAGCCTTGTTAGTATCATAAGATCATAGAATCAGAATTGGAAGGGACCAGATGAAGAAGCTGAGGTCCAAGAAGGTTATATGAAGTTCACACAGGTAGTATCAGATGTAGAATTGAAATTCATGCTCTCTGAATTCCTCTGTAAATGCTTTCCTTTTTCACGACAATGATTAATATTTGATAAAGTGCTGAATTTACCCAGTATTATCTTATTCAATATTTTCTAATGTTGATTGTTAAAATAACAGTCTGTAGTTGTCTTTTTTCATTTTACCTTTTTATAAATTTTGAGAAGAGGACCAGATTTTCTTCATTGAATCTCTAACTTTTAAAATAGTTTTATGGTATAGGAATTTTTTTCTTTGATGAATCTTTATTAGAATTTCCTTGTGATTTTCTCTTGTCCTTTTATATGACAACTTGTTAATAGTAATTTAATTTTTTTCCTGAGATTTATTTGTGTTTATTTTCTATTCAGTCTTTCGAGAATTTTATATCTTAACATTCTGTTTTATTGACATCTATCTAGTTGCTCATAATGGTCTTTGATTTTTTAAAAAAATTCTTCATTAATTGTGATCTCACCTTTCTTATTTCTGATTTTGAAATTTCAATTAAATTCTTTTAAAAATTAATTTTATTAATGGCTTATTCATATTATTGACTTTTATTTATTAATTTGATTATTTTCTATTTTTATAAATTTCTCCTTTGTGATGATTTTTTGTTTTGTGCTTGCTTTTGGTGAGTCAATTTGTTTATTTTCTAATTAGCTAATTGATAGCAATAGGATTCATTGACTTTCTATTTTTTAAAATGTTTATAAAAGATTTAGGAATATTATTTTGGCTCTAAGTTTTGATTTGGCTGCATCCTAATACATCATGACAGGTAAAAACAACCCATTTGCCCAATAATTGTGGAATAGTTAAAGATATTGTGGTATCTGAATATAAGGCACACATTTTGATATGTTGTACACATACATATGTATACACACAATTTTTGAATTGTTTCTATAATTTGCTTTTTAAATGAAGTATTATTCAGCAATTGCTTTTTTCCATTTAGTTCTATCCCTCAATGTTTTCTTAGAGATTACTGTTTTTTACTGTGCTGTGGTCTTTAACTGTAGCATTTAAATTTTTTACTTTTCTCATTTGATTTCTAATGTTCTGCTGTCTCAGGTAATTGATATTTTATAAATGTTACATGTATGTTCGAAAAGGTGGTTCCATACTTATCTCTTTCAGTTCTGTCAATATATCTATCAAATTCAATTTCAATGTGCTATTCTATCAATGATTTTTTCATTTATGTTTTTCTTGGTTTATCATATTCCATTAGCCGAGTATTGAAATACTTGTGATTTTTAGTATATTTGATAATCATTTTTATTTTTTAAATTTTTTTATTCTTTTATTTTTTCTTCTGATTTTTTGCTTTTATTATTTTTTTGCTGATAACTAAATACATTTGTATTTGTAGTTATAATTATTATATATGTCTCATTGGGCAGCTAGGTGACTCGGTGGCTAGAGTGCCGGGTCCAAAGTGAGGAAGACTTATCTTCCTGAATTCAAATCTGGCCTCAGACTCACACTAGCCATGTCACCATGGGCAAGTCACTTAACCCTGTTTGCCTGAGTTTCTCATATGTAAAATGGAGAAGGAAATGGTAAACCTTCCAATATCTTTGCCAAGAAAATTGCAGATGGGGGCATGAAGAGTCAGACATAACTGAAATGACTTAACAACAAAATATGTCTTACCCTTTCTCTTACTTTGTTAAATTATTCATTTTATCAGAAGGGAATATAATCTTCCTTTTAAAATAATACTTACATTTCCCTAACCTTAACATATGTCATACAACATTAAACACAGTTTCTATATTTAAATTATTATGAAATACATTTTACCAAAGTTGGAGTCCTTTCCCCATATCCATATTTAAGATCATCGTACCACTCATACTGAACCCTCTTCAGCATGCTATCTTTTTTCCTTGACTTTTTTCTTTCATTATTTTTCTGCATTGGTTAAAACCAACTTATTCTTTCTCTCCCTCCTCCTTTTGCTCAAGCCCATTTGTATCATTCAGTTCTTGATCATAGTAACATTTGTATTCTTTTTCACATTACATCTCAATTTCCATTTCCCAATTCCACAATTACATCAAGCTATTAAGTAATTTAGCTTTGTTCCTTGTTGAATGTTGATTCGAGTACATACATTCTTTTTGTTTTTTTTTATGTGAAAAATTTCTACAGTTCGTTCTTTTTATCACCATTCTTCAAACTTATGGCTGCTAGGGATGTGGATTTATAATTAGGAAGATCTGAGTTATAGCTTTCCTCAGACATTAGTTGTGTGATCCTGAGCAAGTCTTTTACCCTCTATTTCTGCATTTAATCTTGAAGTACTTTGACCTCTAAGTCTAAAATATTATAATCCTATGTAAGTTTTTAAATGCGGACAAAGTCTTATGTCTCAACCATCAGCATATTATATTGCAGCTTTTTTTCATTTCTAATTTTTACCAAAAAAGCTACTTTGTTTTGATTTTTTTCTTTTTGTGTTGGTTTTCCTTTTGGTTATCTGTCAAATTATGTTGCTTCCTCAAAGACTAATAGTAATATGTTTACTGCTGTTAACCATTATTAACTCAAGAATCAAACTGAATTTAAGGTGCATGTTTATTAGTGGCCCTTATAATCTGTTGATTTCTAATGTTTTTCAATATTTATGAATTTTTTCTTGTACAATTTCTTGAAATATGGCAAAATTATTTCCTTTTTTGAGAGGTCCAGCAATTAAAAATTATTTTATTTTTACTTTACCAAAATCTATTTTCTTTCCATTCTTGTCTACCCACTCTCCATTGGAAAAAACAAAAAACAAATTTCTGTAACAAATATGCATAATCAAGGAAAACAAATTTTTGCATTGGCCATCTTCAAGAAATATAGGACTTAGTCTACACTTGGAGTTTGTCACAATTCTGTAAAGAAGTAGGTAGCATGTTTCATCCTTAGGTATTTGGAATCCTAATTGGTCATTATGTTGATCAGAATTCTTATGTCTTTTCAAGTCAACAGCCAACAGTTAAAAAGCATTTATATCATTTTGCAATGTTGTTATTTTATAAATTATTCTTCTGGTTCTTTTTACTTTTTGTTGGTTCATAAAAGTCTTCCTAGGTTTATCTGAAACTTTCTTTCTTCCTTCCTCCCTCCCTCCCTCCCTTCCTTCCTTCCTTCCTTCCTTCCTTCCTTCCTTCCTTCCTTCCTTCCTTCCTTCCTTCCTTCCTTCCTTCCTTTCTTTCTTTCTTTCTTTCTTTCTTTCTTTCTTTCTTTCTTTCTTTCTTTCTTTCTTTCTTTCTTTCTTTCTTTCTTTCTTTCTTTCTTTCTCTCTTTCTTACAGCATGAGAAATTATTTCTTCTCATTGGCCCAAATCAACCTGTTCTTCATCTCCTCCTTCTTCTATGACCCAAGTCCATTTGTGTCATTCAGCTGTTGGTCAAAGTAACATTTCTATTGTTTATCACATTACATTTCAATTTACATCCCCAATGTAATCTCCATTCTCTAACTTCTCAATTACATTGAAATATTAATTCATTCTATTGATTTCTAATTTTTTTCAATCTTGCTGAAAAATTTTCTTGTACGGCTTCTTGAAATACGATAAAATTATTTTCTTTCTTGAGAAGTCTGATAATTTTTCATTAAAATTAAATTTTATTTTGTTTTTTATCTTACTACAATTTATTTTCTTCACATTTCTTTCCACGCCCCTCCCCACTGGGAAGAAAGATAAACAAAACCCTTATAACAAATGTGCACAATTAAGCAAAACAAATTTTTGCATTGGACATCTCTTAGATTTATGAGACTTGGTCTGAACTTTGAGTTCATCACAATTCTGTAAGTAGGTAGGTAGCTTGTTTCATCCTTGGGTGTTTGGAATCTTGGTTGGTTATTATGTTGATCAGAATAATTCTGATCAATGTAATTCCATCACGTTCATATGCAATAATTTGCTCAACCATTACACAAGTGATAGGCATCCCTTTAGTTTTCAGTTCTTTGCTGACACAAAAAGAATTGCTATTAATACTTTTGTATGTATTGGTCCTTTTCTTTTTTCTTCAATCTATTTGGGGTATAGGTTTAATAGTGGTATCACTGGTAAAATGGCAAGTATGGTTTAGTAAATTTTGGTGTGTGGTTCCAAATTATTTTCCATAATGGGTGGACCAGTTCACAGTTTTATCAACAGAACAATAAAATGTTGTTTCCCCCATGACCTTTCTGACATGTAATATTTTCCATTTTGCTAATGGAATGTGTATGAGGCAGAACCAAGTCAGATAGTACTGACAATATACCTCCTTGTTTCTGTTAGACTTGTCATCTCAGTCTCTGTAGATTACATTTTTTTTCTGGTCATGTGGTTTCCTGAGCTTGTTTTTCTGATTCCTCCGATATCCTGTCCTTATCTTTGTCCTCAAACTTTAGGCAAAATGCCTAATTATATTTACTCCAAGCAATGTCTCATGTCATCAGGAATAATATAGTTTGGGATTTTCTCCAGAACTATTTTATGAGCCACAAAAGAAAATTTTCACTTTATAGTTACAGCTAGCTGTTAACCTGAAATGACATTAATCCACCTTAAGGTCCTCTTGTCTTAACCATACTTGGCTCTAAATGTCTTTTAGTTATTACTTAAAATCCAAGTCATTTTCTAAGGACAATGATTTATTACCACTGAGAACTTTAAAAGAATGTATCTCATGCTTTCAAGGCAATTTCACAGAATTATTTTGGGCAATTATAAGACCTATGCTGAATATCTTTATTTTCCATATTATTCCTTGGAATTTACACCTCTATTTTCTATTTATCTCATTAGTTAAACATTTCACATTCCAGTTAAATGACATTCCTCTGCTGCATCTCTTTCACCTCTAGAGTATTTAGGTGGAGCTTAAGGAGCCCTGGACATGGAATCAGTAAGACCTGTGCTTGAAATGTACCTCAGCCACATTAATTGTATGATCCTGGGCAAGTCACTTAATTCCACTCCCAGTTTCCTTATCTATAAAGTGATAGTATTGAACTAGATGCTTTTTAAGATGCTTTTGAGTTCTATTGTTTTTGGGATCCTGTGATGAGTTTTGGGGTATTTGTTAAAAACATAGAATCCTTCTTTTATACTCCCACTTTATCCATCAACAGAAAAACAGAAGCACAAGCATAAAAAGCATATTGATCAACTTCAGAGACTATATCAATGTTGCTTAGTTTGTGACATATTAGGGTAATATTTGACTTTATTAACTTGTATATCTCTCAATCCATGCTATTAATATTATTCTCATGAATTCTTATCCTTGTATCATCTTTTTTTCTTTAAGTAGGGTCATATCCAGTTGTGCCTGTTTGAGTCAATGGATGGAGAGAATCATTCGACAGTATCTCAGTTTGTATTCCTGGGGCTCTCTGATTCATGGGAGATTCAGTGTTTCCTCTTTGTGTCCTCCTCTGTACTCTATGTGGTGAACATTCTGGGAAACATGCTCATTTTGTTTACTGTGACCTTTGATTATCATTTACACTCACCTATGTATATCCTGCTGGCCAACCTCTCTTTCATTGACTTGGGTTTTGGCTCAGTCACAGTCCCCAAAATGATTTGTGACCTTTTCAAGAAGCATAAATTAATTTCTTTTGGGGGTTGCATTGCTCAGATCTTCCTCATTCATGCATTTGGTGGCACTGAGATGGTGTTGCTTATAGCCATGGCCTTTGACAGATATGTGGCCATATGTAAGCCTCTCCACTATTTGACCATTATGAACTCAAGAATGTGCATTTTCCTTTTGATTGTTGCCTGGATCATTGGCCTCATTCACTCCTTGATTCAATTGGCTTTTGTTGTAAACTTACCTTTTTGTGGTCCTAATGAATTGGACAGCTTTTTCTGTGACCTTCCCCGGTTCATCAAACTAGCCTGCACTGAGACTTACAGATTGCAATTTATGGTCACTGCCAACAGTGGTTTCATTTCTCTTGGATCCTTCTGTTTACTGATAATTTCCTACATTTTCATCCTGGTCACTGTTCAAAAACGTTCTTCAGGTGGTTCTTCCAAGGCTCTTTCCACTCTGGCAGCTCATATCACTGTGGTGGTTTTATTCTTTGGTCCATTGATATTTTTCTATACATGGCCATTTCCTACATCAAGTCTGGATAAATTTCTTGCTATCTTTGATACAGTTCTTACTCCATTTCTGAACCCAGTCATCTACACATTCAGGAACAAAGAGATGAAAGTAGCAATGGGAAGAGTGTGTAGCCGGCTTTTGAAGAAGGTTGTTTAAATTCATTTGGGGTAAAGGTTATCAATCCTGAGACTCTTCTTAAATCTGGTGTGTCCCAAATAATCCCATTGAAAGTTCCATTGATATTTTGAACTCAACATATGTAAAATGTAATATAACATAATAAAATATAATAATAATTGGCATTTATATAGTTCTTTAAGGTTTGCAAAGCATTTTACTTGTGTTATCTTATTTGAACCTCACAAAACCCTCTGAGGTTGGTGCTATTATAATATCCATATTACAGATGAGGAAATTGATGAGCGAGGTTGTGACTTTCCCAGAGTGACACAGCTAGTAAATGTCTAAGGCAACATTTGAATTCAGGACTTCCTGGCTTTAAGTCGAGTATGCTATCCATTATAGCATCTAATTGCCTCATTATGTTTCCACCCAACCTGCACCTTTTGGGAACTTCTGTATTTCTTCTGAGGGCACCTATATCTCCCAGTCTCCAAGGTTCATAATCTTTTATTTTTCCTTTGCTCTACACTCTCCCTCACCCCCTCCCATATCCATTCATCTATCTATCTGTCTGTCTGTCTGTCTATATCCTCCCCAAAGTGTCAAAGTGGTTCTCTTTAAGCAGAATTCTGACAGTCACTCCCCTGCTCAATAAATGTTAGTGGCTTCCTATTGCCTGTAGTGTAAAATGTAAACTCTCCTGTTTGACTCTTTAAGCTGTTTGATTAAGCTAGGTTAGGTTTGTATTGAGATTCGCGTGGACAATAAGGCACACTCCCAACAGAACAGTTTTTTATTGAAAGACAGGGGAAATACTCTATTAACCCTGCAACCACGTTATTTAACAATTCCTACTACAGTTAATGCAGTGACAAAGACAGAGACAGACACACAGAGGCAACACCTGTTCAGAGGCAAACCGCAGCCCCAGGTTTCTCCAAGCTGGGGAATCTTTCTCTTCTGTACAAACGCAGAGACACCGACAAAGGACACATATACAACATACAACATACAACATACATACGTTCACCATCTACACCAAAGCTTTTCCTAAGCTGGATAACCCTGTCTTTTACAGCTACTTTGGTGAGTCCCTTCTGAAAGCAGCACCAGGAGAAGCATCCTCCCCATGGGTGAGGTTCCAATGTGTCTGTCCCACGTGGTGACTTTTGTAGGGTCCTAAACAAGTAAAGTTTTTTCCGCCGGAGAGAGGAGCGCCCCCTCCCCCACCCCTCTCATTCCTAAGAACTGGCTCTTCAGGAATATTTAGGAGTTATTTCCTATCCCTTCTCTTAGGAGTTTCCTGTTTTCAGTCTCCAAGCGGGAGAGTCTGCAAAATGGGGCAGGGAGCTTGACCCATACATGCTGAGCTTACATGGTAATATGGAGGATCTTCTCTAATGATTTATCATTCACTCGGCCCTAAGATCTGACATATTTAAGTGTAGACTGTGAAAACTTTAGGGATCATTTTGGTATACATTTGTTTCATTCGACAGGACACGTAACAATTACATAGACACAAAATTACAGGTACTACAACAAAGATTTGACTAAACGCGAGGCCTCTAGTAATTTGCCAGCAACTGTGTAAGTTGGTATTTGATGTTCATTGAGCGCTCTTTGATTATTTTTCAGTAGTTGCTTAACTCTAAAGAGGAAGTAAGTAGATGGTATAGACAAAGGTTAGGGTACCCAAGAAAGAGTTACATCATGTACTTGGTCAGGAGAAAAGTAAAAATCATCGTCCTGCCAATGGAGAAAATACACATTTGTTAAACATCCAGCAAAAGGGGCTGTTAGAGACAATACAGACACACTGAGCAGAAACTTCATATAACATAGAAAAAATTAGACATAGGATACAGAGTAAGGTCTCATAGCCAAGATTACAACTAGTACAGACACTTAGAAAACAAAATAATTATGCAGTACAAAAGGGATAACATGGAAATTACACATTACAACAACAGAGCACACCTCGAAGTGCATGATAGTGTCAATACACAAATTGCTAATAACATATACATATTTTCCATAGAACAACGGGTCTAATTAAGTGGCAAGGAAACATTAAAAACAGTCGAAAATTGTTTCTGATAATTTAGAGTAGGTTGGTGGGGTAGGATCATCCTGGGCAGCCACTGAGGATTAATAATTAAAGCTTGGGACACATCCTGTCCAGCACTGTGCAGTCTGCTGGAAAGGGTCTCAAGATCTATAAAATCTGCTATGCCCAAACCTGTCCCTGCTCCACCAAGCAAAGTGTCATACCAAGCTATTTTGCATCAAGTGCATGGTTTAGATAGAGGAAAAGCAATATTATAATGTAGCATTTTTTTTTTGTGTGTACTTTGGGTTACATTAACACTGCTATTATGGAGTATCAGTGGTGCTAAAACACAATAATGCACCAGGATAGCAAACTAGTACAGTATTATTTTCCCCTTCAGCAATAATTTTGGCAGCCCTTGGTCTATCCTCAGGCTTACTTTTTACCCAAATGTTAGCTATTATTTCCCATCTTTTTCAATTTTCCTTTTAAGAGCCCATTCATTCTTTCTATTGGACCTGCTGCTTGTGGATAATAGGGGATATGATACGGCCTGTTTATAAAGGCAAGCTACCAGGACCTCCGAGTAGGTAGATATGATTTTAAAACTGAGGTCCAGGCACAGGCACTCAATCAGAGGCCAAGCAGAAGTGTTAGAATTAGGGTCTAAACACAAGCACCCCAACACCCCATTATTCCCCATTAACTAGATGGGACCCAAAATCATTTGGGGTAAGGGACAAAGGTCTCAGTTTCTGTAACTGCTTCATGCTGAGAGAGGACGTAGAGCTGTCCCTGACTGCCAGGGTCCCTCATTCAAGGAGCTGGGTCTGTAGCCAGTGTCTGGAAACTGGGTGGTGCCAGGTCCACGGGGTGATGGGTCACAGCCTTGGACAGAGGTTGGCATCCAGCTTGGGCTGTCATCTGCAAGTGGAGTGCACTGAGCCTAGAAGTAGCAGAAAATTGGTTGAACTATCCATTTTCAAATCAAGTTACATAACTTTTCTGTCTTCTAAAATACTTCCTCAGATTCATCTTTGTTTCTCAACCTTTTTTATTCTTCCCCAAGTATACTCATTCTGGAGGAAAGGGACACTTCAGGCATTAAATCTTGTAAGTTCAAACACCAATTTCGACTCTTGCTTAGGCCATGAAATGACTACAATTTCAGATCAAAACAGCAAGAGCTATAAACTCATACATTAATTTAGAATAGGCCTTTTAAAAATCACAAAAACTCCTTTTTGAACATATCTTCTAAAAGTGATTCCCTTTTTAAAACAGTTTTAAAATTTATCCTGATGTTAAGAAATAATCAAACTTTTCAGAAGAATATCCTTAAATAACATAAATTCCCCAAGTAGTATAACAAACGAAATTCCTAGTTATTGCAGAATTCCTAGATATCACTAAGTTTCTTAATCAAAAAGTGTTGTAATGAAATCTCACATTGGTAACAGTAAGACACTGATCACAAGAAAAAAATATTATTGCTTTTAAGATTCATTTAAACAAAGGGAATATCTTAAGGTCAGTCTTAATCAATTTGCATAAATTTCTGCACATGCTCTAGTTATAGATAAAATAATATTAAATTGCCCAGTAAGACAACACGAGAGTTCATATCTTTTACTGACTACTTGCTCTGATTACAGAAATTTGCTGTAGAAGGAAAAAAAAAAACAGGGACATGTGACATACTAAATATAACAGGATAAAACATCCTTGGCTTTGTTTGAACTCAGATATAGTCATAATTCTTCAATTATGCAGTATGTTTCCACCTCATAGCTAAACTCAGGAATAGTCAGACATGAGGCACTTCTTTTCAAAAGAACACAAAAGTGAAACTGAGCCAAGGAGGATCCCATCCTAGATTTAGACTAAGACTGTCCCCTCAGTTTTTTCCCAAATGCAGACCTCCACCTGTTAACAGTCCAGGATCACATTCCCTCTGAGTAGCTTGTGGCATTTCTTTTTTCAGATACTGATTTAATGCAGACAACTATACCCAAATTCAAACTGAAAACTGAATTAGTTATGGTCCCAAGTGCCTTTTGCCTTAAACAGCAAGTTTCACCAATTAAGCCAGATACAGTTGCTTTTCAATAAGCAATAAAAATTTACTAGGACTCTCCTACATAAGGGATTTCATTAGACATATTTCCTTCTCAAAATTGAACTTGTCCTGGTGGAAAAGGCGATCTTTAGAATCCCTTCTATACTTCTCAGCAAACTAAGTTCATTATTTAGGGCCTACATAAACCAAACGAATTCTTTTAGTGGGGCTAATGAAATGGCCTAGCCCACACAAATGGATTCCAGAGCTTTGCCAATTTGCAAAATAAAGAGAATTTGCAAGGATCCCAGGAAGGGGTTAATAGAAAAACCTTGGGCCGCTTTGCTATCCCTTGCTGTTTCTCTGAGCACACTTATTCAAAGTCGATCCAAAGTCACAACAAACCTAGGAATGAAACTTAAATAAAATTTAAAAATCTACAGGAGGTTTGGACATAATTGTCATCAATATCAAATTAGTGCAACAGATTAGCTTACAAATACAGCAATACCATAAACAATTATCATCTATTTAAACTTCAGAACCAAAATCAGTGAATTACCATTCTGGTGGCTTTACCTCAGTCAGACGCGTTCCCAAATTGCCTTTTACTGAGAATTATTCATCTCATCCCCATTGACATAAATCTTATATTGAAGAAAATTCACATAAAGTTAATGAATATGAAGCAATTATGTTTACCTTAAAACAGTTTCCATTCAAATAGCATTTATTTTATGCCAAGCATTGTACCAAATATTTTCACAATCATGTGACTCCCATAATATCCCTGGGAATGAATTCCACCACTATCCCTTTACTGAACAATAAACTAAAGTACATAGAATTTCTTGGGACTACATAGTTAATAAATTTGTCAATGCCAAATAACAATATGCACCCCCCTTTCCCTTTTTTTAATTTAGATATACATTTCTAAGTTCCAATCACATTGTTCTTAAGGAAGTTTTACAATTTGGACTCACCTATTATAAAGTAGCATCCCTAGTTTTGCACAATTTTACTGCGATAAACTTCACCCTTAAAAACTTTGTTTTACACATTTCACTTAAGTCTGATGAGAAAAGTTTCCCACTTTCTTTCTTATCTCTCTTCACGTTCCAAATTTGGCCAGAATTGGAATGGAGGGAGAAAGAGAGAGCACACATTTTTTTTTAAACAACTTTCAAAAAGTTTCCAAACCTTTTCACTTTCCAAAAACCTCTATTCACACTGTGCAAATAAACTATAACAATTCCTTAAACTTCTCACACATGCCTCCTTTTCCCTACATGCTTAAACTTTCTTGCCCTCCCACTCTGGTGGACCCTGACCAAAGCCTCCCCTTTCTAAAGCTAAAACTGTATTAATTCCTGTCTTCCTTACTGCAAATTGATATCTCCCCTCAGGCAGATTCAGAGTCATACCTTTCAATACATCTATTCTAATGATGTATTCAGGAATGGGTACAAGACCATCGTATATTCTTTCTTCATCAATTGTCCAATTTTCATCATCAGTTTGACTTGTTTGGCTGATATTTCAGCCACTGCTAGTCCTGTGATGGGAATAGGAGTTCCATGCTTAAATTTGTCAGGGTTTCCATAAATCAAGGTGGCCTCTGCCCCTGTATCGATCAGTGCCCTAGTTAAAGTATTTGATCCATTTTTCCAATATATAGTCAGATTAACATGGGGTCTGTAATCCTGTCCATGTGTTTCTTTAATCTGAGCTGGGGCTCAGCCTATTTCCTAGTCTCCTTGAAGGTATGATTCACATGGATACAAGGGTTCAAGATATGTAGTATTTGTAGGGCAGTTCTTTCTTTATTCTGTTTGCTATTAAGCCCCTTATCTTGGTACATTTTGTGTAGCTCATTAGTTGGAATACCATCTATTCTTCTAAAATCTACCCCTGTTTTTCAAAAGAGCAGTAAACATTTCTTTCATTGTCGCTCTATTCCCACATTGAATCTGCTGGCTAGTTACCCTTCTCTCTCTCTTTCTCTCAAGTAAATTTATCTTTTCCCCAGTCTCCTAAGTCACTTACCTGCGAATTCTTATCCAGCACCTCTGAAGGAGGTTTTCCTACTTCTGCAATTAGCAGAATCAGAATTACATGTTTATAAGTGTGGGGTGGTGGTGCCGGTGCCATTTTAACTATCAAATTCTTATGAGAGACTTTCAAGGGAGTTTCATAATAAACTCTGCGGTTCCCTATAATAATAGCAATCTTCATTATCTCCTCCTTTAACTTTTTCCATACAGTCCCTAATTCAATATCAGGGTCTATCTGCATTAGGCCACATAGTATCAGCAGGATATTCTCTTTTACAACTGGTTGAAGCCAAAGTCAACAAATTGGTCATTTACCTCCTTGTAAATTATAATCCCTAAAAACTTGCTGTACCAAAGATTTCTGACTAATGGTTATGAATCTCATACAATCCACAGTATCTTCAATCACTCTTGTGGCCCCTTCATCACTGATTCTCACCATCCAAGATATTAACAATTCTCCCATTTTCTGGGTGAACCTACCCAAGATATCTATGATTTTCTGCTGTGTAAAATCTTCCCAAACCTCCCTGAACACAGTATTATGATCCTGTGTTTCTTGCCTCCCCTCATTGTATGGGGTGTACTCTTGGCTGAGAGTGTAGCAATGTCTCATTCTTTATGTGAGAAGCACCTTGCAAAAAAGTATCATCTCATTCCTCAGGTTCTGACATTGTATCCTCCTGTCTCGATTATCTCCTCCTGTTACCATGGTAAGCTAACAGCCTGCTAGACTCGACTTGGGCTGAACTGAGATGCACTCTTGATCTCCTTGGCTCCCTCTTTCTTCCATCTGAATTTACAGCAAAGTTAGGAGATTCCTGTTGTTCTACCACCTGAGATTCTCCAGATGTCTCAGTAACTGAGTTCTCTCTCATAGTAGTCTGTCCCTGCTTTCATATATAATACAATAGTCTGTGAGTAAAATCCAGCCTCATCTAGAAATCACTGTTGGCATTTCCTTTCCTGGCTCAAGAGTAACTTCTCTGAGACATCACACCAAATCTCTAGGTCCTCCCCTCTGTAGCTTCTATTTCCAGTCCTCACACAAACCAGTGCCTTTAGACCATTCCCTTGTTAGGGAGGAATAAGTTACATCCTCCCATCCTGGGATGACCATTTTTTCCTCTAAAGTCCTTCTACCTCTCTAAACAGAGATCTTATGCCTTGCGATCCTGTTTGTGATGCCAAATAATGTATCAGTAAGGCAATAAAAACATTAACAATAATCGTGAATATGGCTAACAGTTCTGTATTCCAAAGTATGAGAGACTCTCCATAAAGAAGGTAGAAGAAATATAACATTTATTCAGACACCAGAGAACCATATCCCACAAGTCGTTTACCCAATCTATCAGAGCAGTAAGGCATTCTATACACAATTTCACAACATGGAGCCTCACCATCCCAAAACCTCTCCGACTCCCTGCTGGGGTCTTCCCAAAAACAAACTCATAGTACAGTTAAATCACAGTCTGTTCATCTCTAACTATCATGATGGCCCTTAACAGCTATAAGCAGCCATAACTGCTCTCTCTCTCTCTCTCTCTCTCTCTCTCTCTCTCTCTCTCTCTCTCTCTCTCCTTCCCTCTCTCGTTCTGTGTCAGCATTTCCTGTGACGTAACTTCCTTTTCTTATCAGGAAGCTCCTCTCACCACACATGACTTAGGTTTCCTGTGATGTAAGCAGGTCACATGGCCTATTAATGGGTGGGAAAGATCTTCAAATCTAAATTGCTACTACACCTTGTGAGATAGGTACTATTATTATCCTCATCTTGCAGATGAGGAAACTGAGGTTTGTAAGAGTTGTGACTTATCATGGGTCACATAACTTGTCAGTTTCTGAGGTAACAAAATGAAGAAACAAAAAAAAATAAGGAGTTTTATTATGCCAGGAACAACAAAGACACAAACACAGAAGAGAAGAATAACTCAGAAACACCTACAACAAAAACCTGAAAGAAAAAAAGACCTAGTTTACCCACATAAATAATTAGAATTCCTAGAAGAAATGACATGAGTTTTCAAGTGAATTTAGAAATGGTATTACATTTAGAAGTGAGAGCTATGGAGGAGAGACGTAAAAAGAATCAATAACAATGCAAAAGGTACAAAACCTTACCATAGCAAACTTCAAAAAATTTAAAATGGATTAAATAGCAGATAATAACTCTAGTAGAAAAGACATTAAAAAAGTCAAAATATTGAGAAAATAGAGGAAAATATGAAGTATCTCACATAAACAACAGCCAATCTGGAAAATAGAGTAAGGAGAGATAACTTAAGAATCATTGTATTTCCTGAAATCCACAAGCAAAGAAGAACTTGGATATCATATTTCAAGAATTCACTAAAGAAATTTGTTGAAACATATTAGAATAAGAGGACATTGTAAAAACAGAAAGAATCCATGTGCTAAAAGAAACGCTACAATGAAAAAAAATCCTAGGAATGTCATTACCAAAATTCAGAACTGAAAAATAAAAGAAAAAATATTCCCAGAAGCCAGAAAGAAATAATTTAAATATTAAGGAATCATAGCCAAAATTTAGTGGATATCACAATAAAGGAGCAGAAAATATAGGATAAATAAAGGCAAAATGTAAAGGCCTATATCCAACAATAACTCATCCAGCCAAACTGAGTAGGAAAAAAAAATGGATCCTGAGTGAAGTATCAAGGACTTTGAAATATTCCCAGGGAGGGGAGAAGGGATAATGGGGAAACTAGAGCTGAAAAAGAACTTTGAAATAAAAACACAGGAGTTAAGAGATTTTCAAATATGTTCCTCTCCCTTTCTCTTCCCACAGAGTCAACTTTCATATCAAAGAATAAAAGAGAAGAAAAAGAAATTGTTCAGCAAAACTAACCAACATATTGGGAAAAGTCTGACCTAATATGCAGAGGTCTTCATCCATAGTTTCACACCTCTGCAAAGAAGTAGAGAGAGGTTCTTTCTTTTATCTCTCTTTTAGGGCAAAGCTTAATCATTGAAATGCACAATATAGACTGAGTATGAGATGGAATACTTTTACTTAATAATCAAGCTAAATTATAATGATTTGAATAAGTAGTAAATGAAATTAAGACCGAGGTGATGACATTGTACCAAATACTAAATTCTCTACTAATTCTATTCTTGATTATGTGAACCAATTATCTTGAAGTTGTCTTTTTATATGCAATCATAGTATTAGTGATGCTTGCAGATCCTTCATGTCAGTTGCCAAATCTTGTCATTTCTACCTTCAAGAATATAGTTTCTATATATTCCCTTCTCTCCACTCAGGTAGCCGCAACCCTAGTTTAGGTCTTCATGGTCTTCCATCCAGACTACTTACTGAATTATTCTAAATGGTCTCCTTCTCTCAAGACTCTCCTCATTCTAATCTACTCTCCACTTATTTGCCAAGGTAATTTTTCAAAAGCTTTAATCTGATTCTGTCACTTCCTTACTCAATGAATTTTAAAGGCTCCCTGTTATTTCCAGCTCTTAATAACTTAGTTCCTTCATACCTTTCCAGGTTTCTTACACTTTATACCCCTCTATCTGCTCTATGATCCAGCTACACTAGACAACTTGCAGTCCTCTTGACCCTTACCTCCAACTCCTAACTTTGCTGACTTTCTTCGAGACTCAGCTCAAAGCTCGTCTTCTGCAAGAGGCCTTTCCCAGTCTTCCCAGTCTTTGCCTTGCAGATTACCTTACATCTACTCTAAATATGGAGTGCCTAAATGGCATAAGTGCATAGAGGAGTAGGCTTGGAGTTAGGAAGACCTGAGTTCAAATCTAGCTTTAGATGCTTACTAGCTATGCCCCTGGACGAGTCAATTAATCCTGCTTGCCTCAGTTTCCTCATTTGTAAAATGAGCTGGAGCAAACCAC
Source organism: Phalanger gymnotis (assembly GCA_028646595.1). NCBI lineage: Eukaryota > Metazoa > Chordata > Mammalia > Diprotodontia > Phalangeridae > Phalanger > Phalanger gymnotis. The sequence continues at coordinate 144,159,120 of CM053624.1, read as the reverse complement.
TCCAGTATCTCTGCCAAGTTAACCCCAAACTGGGTCATGAGAGTCAGACATGACTGAAAGGACTGAACAACAACAATTTGCTTGTCTCTCCCATTAGATTGTGAGCTTGTTAAAAGTAGATACCATTTTCTCTTTCTTTGTCTCCTCAGTGGTTAGCACAATGCCTGGCACAAAGTAGGTGTTTCATAAATGCCTCTTGACTGAATTACTAGGTGCTGTGCTAACTCTTACTTTTTGTGCTACCACATTATGTAATCATGGAATGTAGACATTTATAATTACAGTTGAGCTTATTACTAATTTAGTTAGGTTTTTCCTCTTCTAATGGATTTCTTTATCATGTAATAGGTTGTATGCATGATAGATCTTTTTCTTTAAAATTGTTTTTATTCTGAATTAAAAAAGTGAGATCAGCATTTCCATATACAAAATATAATAGGAAAAAAAGGATCACACGTACAGCTATGAATCTACACCATGAACAGCTTGTTTCTCCTTCAGGTATATGACAAATTCAAGATGCTTCTTCACTTGACTGGTCAGAACAAACTTACAGGATTTGAGGATGCAATTCCCTTAGCCATATGGTCTCTGGCTGGCAATCCCAGGCCTCTGCAAGTCTCACTTGCTTGAGCCCATTAAGTGTGGCTAATTAGCTATCTTTCCTTTGATGCCAGCATTTTAAAGAGCTCTATGCTTTGTAGGTAATTATATTACAGAAGACTGAAGAGGCTAAACTGGTAGGGGTCCTTGAACTCCCTGTTGATGCTATTGCCCCAGAATAGGTAGGTGGAATAATAGTTATGAAGTTGGCAGCACAAGAAGATTCAACCGGGTCTTTAGATTTCAGTGACTGATAGCTGGTTCCGGATACAGAACTAGGATATACACAAGTGAATGGAGTATTGGCTTTTAGGCATGTAGGATGCAGTAAAGCTACCATGTGGCATTTATAAAAGAAGCTTGCAATACTCTTTTTAATTCGAATCTTAAAGACTCTTGAGATAGATACTACAGATGCTATTATCTTCATTTCATGGATAAGGAAAATTAGAGAGATTAAGTGACTTTAATCTGGTGTTGTTTATTATACTAGCATCAGAGATCATATTCAAAATCAGATCTTCTTGACTAAATCCAGTATGTCATCAACTACATCTTATTCACTCTCACCATGATATGATATAAGGAAGGAATATCTGAATGCCACAGTCAAATCAGCAAGCTTCTAGATTATGGAGCAGAACATATATTTTTGGAAATGACTTTTTGGAACCTGAAACCAAAATGTGAGGGGAATTTCTTAGAAGTACTTTGAGAATCAGTGCTGTGGACTGAATCAAATGCAGGATTAAGTTCCAAACCTCAATTGTTTAATAATTTTATCATTGACCATGCATTGACCTTTGCTGATTACAGAAGATGAAATTCTGAGCATGGGTGCTATAGAGGCAGCTTTGCTGTTTTCATCATGGTTCTTTACTCAGATAAAACAAATGAAGAATGTAACCCATACTTGAGAACCACAATAAAGTAATAATAAATAAATAAATAATACAAAGTAAATTGATCTAATGCAATATTGTTACTAGTTCAATTTACCCATTTTGCAGATGAATAATTTGAGGTCCAGAAAAATCTAGTTAGCTAGTCTAAAAACATTTATTAGGCATCTACTATGTGCCAAGCACCATCCTAAAAGTTCAAATACAAAGTGAGGCAAAAGCCAATCTCTGCTCTGAAGGAGAACACAATACAATGGGAGAGATTGCATGCAAACAACCTTGTTGGCAACTATATATCAACAAATTATATACAATATAAATTGGAGATAATCAATAGAGAGAAGGCACTAGAATTAAGGAGGAATGGGAAAAGCTTTCTGTAGAAGATAGGAGTATACTTGAGACTTGAAGAAGATGATGCAGCAAAGAACTAATGAAGTTGGGACTAAAACCCAAGACTGTGCAGTCCCAGACCTGTGGTTTTTTTTTTTTGGCAAATTAAATTTCCTCCTTGTAGAGGCATAACCAAAGAGTATCACCTGAGCTGGGTATATATATCAAATATCTCTCTAATTGTTTAATTATTTTTATTTATATAAAATATTTTATAGTTGTCTCTACATAGGTTTTAACGTGCCTTGATAAGTTAATTTCCAAGTTTTTGACATTTTCTTTTCATTACAAGTCATATTTATGTTTCTATCACTTCTATAAATTGTTTTTGGTATTGATCTGTAGAAATACCAGTGATATTTGTGGATTTATGTTATGTCTTATATTTATTACCTTAATTTATCTTTTTGTTGTTTCTTCATATTAACTGCAAATAAAGATAATTTAACTGCTTTGCCTCTCCTTATTACTTTAATTTTGTCTTTTCATTTTATTGCTTTAGTGAGTTTATTTAAAAACCATCAGTCAACAAGCATTTATTTTTAATATATATTGTATTTTCTCCCAATTACATGTTAAAATTTTTTAACATTAAAAAAGCTTTGAGTTCCAAATTTTATTCCTTCTTTCCATCCTTTTCCCCTTCCCCCCTCCTTGAGATGTTAAGTAATCAGATACAGGTCAGACATGTGCAATCATGTAAAACATTTTCATCTTAGTCATTTTGTACCAGAAAACTTGAATAAAGAAGATGAATGAAAGAAAGTGAAAATAGCATGCTTTAGTCTGTGTTCAAACAACATCAGTTTTTTCTCTGGAGGCAGATAGTATCCTGAGTCATTAGTCCTTTGGGATTGTCTTAGATCGTTGCATTGCTGAGAATAGTTGCAATTCACAGTTCTTCATCATACAATATTACTTCTACTGTTTATAATGTTCTCCTAGTTCTACTTACTTCACTTTGTATCAGTTCATGTAAGTCTTTCCAGGATTTTCTAAAATATTCCTGCTTGTTATTTGTTATAGCACAATAATATTCCATCACAATCATATACCACAGCTTGTTCATCCATTCCCCAATTGATGAGCATCCCTTCGATATCCAAATCTTAGCCACCACAAAAAGAGCTGATATGAATATTTTTTGTACAAAGAGGTCTCCTCCCTCTTTTTGATGTCTTTTGGATATACATCTAGCAGTGGTATTGCTGGATTAAAGGGTATGCAGAGTTTTATAGCCCATTGGGTATAGTTCCAAATTGCTCTCCAGAATGGTTGGATCAATTCACAGTTCCACCAACAGTGTATTAGTGCCCCAATTTTCCCATATCCCCTCCAACATCCATCATTTCCCTTTTTTGCCATATTAGGCAATCCAATAAGTGTGCGGTGGTACCTCAGAGTTGTTTTAATTTGTGTTTCTCTAATCAGTAATTATATAGAGCATTTTTCATATGACTATAGATAACTTTGATTTCTTTGTCTGAAAATTGCCTTCAACAAGCATTTATTAAGTGCCTATCATCTGCCAGGGACTGGAAATATTAAAAATGGGGCTCTCAAGGAACTCACAGTTTAATGAGTGAGATATTGTTTAAGTATCCTGCAAACAAGATATATTCAGTATAAATTGGAGAATTTCAGCCATTTGTCATAGCCAGTGAAAGAAAACTGGAGTCATAAGATGGAGAGGACAAGGAAGAGCAAGGAAGCCAGAGTCACTTAATCACAGAATATATGGTGGAAAGTAAGGTGTAAGAAGACTGGAAAGGAAGGAAGGGCTTTGTATACCAATTAGAGGATTTTATATTCTGATGTTGATAGTGATAGGGAGTCACTGAAGTTGAGAGAGAGAGAGCGAGAGAGAGCGAGAGAGAGTGAGAGAGCGAGAGAGAGCGAGAGAGCGAGAGAAAGAGAGAGAGAGAGAGAGGGAAAGAGAGAGAGAGAGAGAGAGAGAGAGAGAGAGAGAGAGAGAGAGAGAGAGAAAGACTGACTTAGACCTGTGCTTTAGAAAAATCATTGTGATAAAGGCCTGAAGCAGAGTGGTGGCAGTGTCAAAGAAGAGAAGCAGGTATATAGGATATGAAAGTAAAATAGACAGTACTTGGCATCAGATTGCATATGGAAGGTGAGAGAGAGTGAGAAGTCAAAGATGACACCTGGGCTGTGAGCTGGAGTGACTCAGAATGTAGTGGTGCCCACAGTAGTAAGAGGGAAGTTAGTAAGAAGGAAGGCAGAGAATGATAACAAATTCAGTTCTGGATATGTTGAGTTTAAGATGTCTGTGGAACATCTAGTTGCAGATGTCCAATACTCAGTTACAGATGTGAGACTAGAGGTTAGGAGACACATCAGGGTAGGAAAAATATGTCTGACAATCATCTACATGGAGATGATAATTAAATCCATGGGAGATGATGAATTGCCACATGAAATAGTACAGAAGGAGAAGACAACAGGGTCTAAGACAAAGCCTGAGGAGACATCCACAGGTAGTGGGCATGATCTTGATGACTATGATCCAGCAAAGGAGACAGAAAAGTGGTTTGGCATGACAAAGACAAAGTAGTGCCAGTAAAACCAGAAGAGAAGAGTATCAAAAAGAATAAATGACAATGTTAAAGGCTGCAGAGAGGTTAAGAAGGATGAAGATTGAGAAAATTCATTAGGTTTGGCAATTAAGAGATTATTGGTAACTTTGGAAGGAGAAGGTTCAGTTGAATGATGAGGTTATAAATCAATGTGTAGAGAGTTATGAACCATGTTAGGAAAGGAAGTGGAGACATCTATTGTAGATAGCCATCCTAAGGAGTTATGCCACAAAACAGAGGAGAGATATGGGATTATAGCTATCAGAGATGGACGGATCAAGTGAGGACTTCTTAAGGATGGGGGAGACATGGGCATGTTTGTAAGCAGTAGGAAAGGCACCAATTGATAGGGAACGATTGAAGATTGGTGACAGTAGACATGATAAAGGGAGTAATGTGCTGGAGATGGAAAGGATTCAAGAGAAAGGTCACCTCTTTGTGTGAGATAGATGTAAACAAGGTAATGGGTAGAGGTGTTTATTTAATATCAGCACTGGGGAGCTTCTTTGTAGGAAAACCTCTAATGTTTTTACATTAAATAAAATGCTAATTCTTTATTCGAAATAAGAACTTTTTATTCTGTTAAAGCAAAAGCTTTCTACTCCTAAGAAAGTAAATTTATTAATTTTATTTATTTATAACCATTAAATTTGTTAAAATTTTGGAGGCCATTTATTGATATAATTACATTATGTTTATGTATTGTATTATATGCCTCAGTATGCTGAGTTCTTATTATTGAGCCATCCTTCATTTTTTGACATAAATCCTTACTATCATAAGATCATAGAACTAGACTTGCAAGGGACCTTGAAATTGATCTAATCCAACTTATTCAATTTACAGATGAAGAAGCTGAGATCCAAGAAGGTTAAATGACTTATCTAAGTTCACACAGGTAGCATCACACATAGAATTGGAATTCATGTTCTCTGAATCCAGGTCCAGTGCTTTTCCCTCTGTAACTGCCTTCCTTCTTGATTAATTCTTGATAAATTGCCAAATTTTACCTAGTAGTATCTTATCCAATATTTTCTAATATTGATGGTTAATGATAGTGGTATGTATTTTTCTTTCTTTTTCTTTTTACATTTTCTTAAGATTTTTTTCTTTTTACATTTTTGTAAATTTTGAGAGGAGGACCCGATTTTCTTCATTGAATCTCTAACTTCTAAAATAGTTTTATGATATAGGAATTTTTTTCCTTTGATGAATCTTTCCTAGTATTTCCTTATCATCTTATCCTGTTCTTTTATATGGCAACTTGTTAACAATAATTTAATTTTCTCCTGATATTTGTTTATCTGTGTTATCTATTCTCTATTTAATTTTTGAGAATTTTATATTTTAATATTCTAAGTTTTATTGGCATTTATCTAGTTGGTCATAATGGTGTCTGATTTTTTAAATATAAATTTATTTTTTATTTTTAGTTTACAACACTCAGGTCCACAAGTTTTTGGGTTCCAAATTTCCTCTCCCTCCCTCTCCTCTCCCCTCCCTGCCAAGACGGCATGTAATCCAATGTAGGTTCTACATATACCTTCACATTGAACTTATTTACCTAATAGTCCAGTTGTAAAGAATTACAACCAACGGAATGAATGATGAGAAAGAAGAAACAAAAGCAAAAAAGAAGGAAAAAAAGAGAGCAAATAGTTTGCCTCAACCTGCATTCAGACTCCATAATTCTTTCTCTGGATGTGCATAGCTTTTTCCATTATGAGTCTTTTGGAGCTGTCTTTGAACCTTGCATTGATGAGAGGAGCCAAGTTTATCAGTGTTAGTTCTTACAGATACCATGTGTCTGTAATCATGTATAATCATCTCCTGGTTCTACTCCCCTCACTCAGCATCAGTTCATATACATCTTTCCAGGTTGTAATGAAGTCCATCTGCTCCTCATTTCTTATAGCACAATAATATTCCATTACATTCATATACCACAATTTGTTTAGCCATTCCCCAGTTGATGGATATTCCCTTGATTTCTAATACTTTGCCACCACAAAAAGGGGTGCTAAAGGATTCCTGCTCAGAGCAGAGATTGCAACTGGAGCTCTCTGGGCCCCTGAGAAGTCTCCAACAAGTACATCAAAGTCCAACTTTTAGGAAAAGGCAACATACAGTGTTTACCTCCACTTTCTCTACCAAGCAAAGATGTTTCAGAACTCTAAAAGACAAACTGAAGAGGGAAGTGAAAAAGTTGAAGCGGGAGAGAAGGAAGGAGAATTACAAAAAGAGAACAACTCAAGAAATCAGCCTAGAGATAGCAAAGCCTCAACCTCAGGTTTTATGTTGGCCAGAGGTGTCATGTCACTTTCAAGTGACCCAGAGAGCAGTGGAAGCGAACAGAGTGCTGATGAAGAATTCACTCTGCTTTCTTTACCACCTGAGTTTATCCCTAGAAAGTTTGAAGACTTAGAAGATGCCCCTATGAGTCCTGACCTCCCACCAGCCTACCACACTCACACGAGTGATGTGAGTAATGGTGACAATTCTGATGACAGCAATGAAAAGCACGACAGCAGCAGTGATCCCAGTAACAATCTAAGCCATGATGATTATGCTAGTGATGTCTACAGCAATGGCCATGTCGAAGTCGAGGAACAGGGAATGCAAACTGGTGGCTCCCAGCTGCACAACATGGAAATTAAGGTAGAACACAGCTACACAAAAGATATAGACAGAAGTGGAAAACCTGTAGAAGTCAAAGAGGAAGTGGAAGAAGAGCACAAAGAAAGTGAAGCAAGAAGTGAAAGGAAAGATCAGGAAGCCCCACCTTCAGGCTCCACTTTGGATGCTAGTGGTACCATGTCTGCTTCGAGTGATGCAGACAGCAATGAAAGTGAAGAGATTTCTGATGAAGAATCACTTGTGGCTCCTCGGTCCCCCTCACCTGTCCCAGGACAACTGGAAGACTTTGAAGATGACCTTATATATCCCAGGCTCCTACCTGGCGACAAGACTGAAACCAGTGATGTGAGTAGTGGTGAGAATTCTGACAGCAATGAAAAGCATGACAGCAGCAACGATCCCAGTAGCAATCTTAGCCATGATGATCATGCCAGTGATGCTTACAGCAATGACCATGTCAAACTCCAAGAAGAAGGAATGCACACTGGTGGCTCCCACCTTCACAGCATGCAAATTAAGTTAGAACACAGCTACACGAATGCTATAGAGAGAAGTGGAAAAGCAGGAGAAGTGGAAGAGGAAGTGGAAGAAGAGCACAAAGAAAGTGAAGCAAGAAGTGAAAGGAAAGATCAGGAAGCCCCACCTTCAGGCTCCACTTTGGATGACAGTGGCACCATGTCTGCTTCAGGTGATGCAGACAGCAATGAAAGTGAAGAGATTTCTGATGAAGAATCACTTGTGGCTCCTCGGTCCCCCTCACCTGTCCTAGGACAATTGGAAGATTTTGAAGATGACCTTATGTATCCTAGACTCCCATCTGGTAACCAGATGAGGAGCAACAGCAGGGAGTCAGACCTGGATGGAGGGGAGGAGCCAGAGCCAGAGAATCTTTTAGGCTGCATTTTCCCTCTAAAGCTTCATCTTTGTAGATTGAGCTGAGGGTTTCTAGGTGCCACTTTCCAATGCCACCAGGAAACCCCAGGAGGCCAATGTACACTCAGACTCAAGAGTCCGCCGGTGACCAGCTGCAAGGGGTTGATGGGGTTTTACTCAGGTTTTACTCCCTCTTTCTCTCCTGCTTTTCTTTTTTTTTGTGTCTAGGGGGAGACAAAGGAAGTCTTTACACTGGAGAAGGCAGGCTCACTGCACCTGCCTATCTTCTCCCTTCTTGAGGCAGCTTCTAAGACTACTAAAATTTCAAGTTGAGAACCACCTCAAATAATGTGGCAAAATGATACAGAAAAACACAACTCCTAGGAGAGATCAGGGAAGACTCCCTAATCTCACCACTTTGCAGAGATGGCAGGTCTGGGGTTTTGTGTGGTTTTGTTTTTTTTTGTTTTTTGTTTTTTTCACATGTTGATCATTTGAGCTGATTTTCTTTTCCCCTTTCACCACCTGAAGAAAAATCACTTGGAATCTAAAATGGCTGTCTGGCAGAGGATGGGGGAGGAATTTGGGGTAAGATTCTGGTGATGGAGAGAAAAAAAAACATTTCAATAAAATTTTGGTAAAAACAAACAAAAAAGAGGTGCTAAAATGTTTTTGTACATACTGGTCTATTTCCTACTTGTGCAATCTCTTTGGGAAACAGCCCTAGAAGTGGTATTGCTGGGACAAAGGGTTTGTACATTTTTACGGTCTCTAATTTTTTTAAAAAAATTCTTCACTAATTGTGATCTCTGATTTTAAAATTTTAATTATATTCGTTTTTAAAAATTGATTTTAGTAATGGCTTAATCATTTTATTGACTCATTTATTAATCTGATTATTTTCTATTTTTATAAATTTCCCCTTTGTTATGATTTTTTTGCTTTATGCTTGCTTTTGGTGAATCGATTTGTTTGTTTTCTAATTAGCTAATTGCTAGCAATAGGATTCATTAATTTTCTGTTATTTTATTATATTTACAAAAGATTTAGGAATATCATTTTGGTTCTGAGTTTTGATTTGACTGCATCCTAATACATCATGACAGTAAAAGCAACCCATTTGCCCAATAATTGTGGAACACCTAAAGGAATTGTGATATATGAATATAAGGTACACATTTTGATGTGTTGTATACATACATATGTATATATACACACATACAGACATACATACTGACACAATTTTTATATTGTTTCTACAATTTGCTTTTTAAATCAACTGTTATTCAATAATTACTTTTTTCCATTTAGTTCTATGTCTTGATCTTGCTTTTCTTAGAGATCACTGTTGTTTACTGTGTTTTAGTCCTTAATTATAGCATTTAAAATTTTTATTTTTCTCCTTTGATGTCTAATTTTCTTTTATCTCAGGTAATTGATTTTTATAAATGTTCCATGTGTATTTTAAAAGGTTGTTCCCTACTTATCTCTTTCATTTCTGCCCATATATGTATCAAATTCAATTTGAATGTGCTATTCTGTCAGAGATTTTTTCATTTATATTTTTGCTTGATTTATCATATTCCATTAGTTGAGTGTTGAAATACTTGTGATTTTTAGTATATTTGATCATCATTTTTCTTTTTATTGAGAGTTAAATACATTTACATTTGAAGTTATAATCACTATATATGTCTCATTGGGCAGCTAGGTAGATAGAGTGGATAGAGCTCTGGGTCCAAAGTGAGGAAGACTTATCTTCTTGAATTCAAATCTGTCCTCAGACTCACACTAGCTGTGTGACTGTAGGCAAGTCACTTAACTCTGTTCACCTCAGTTTCTCATACATACAATGAACTGGAGAAGGAAACGGCAAACCCCTCCAGTATCTTTCCCAAGAAAATTGCAAATGGGGGCATGAAGAGTCAGACATAACTGAAATGACAACAACAAAATATGTCTTACCCTTTCCCTTTGTTAAATTATCCATTTTATCAGAAGGAAATGTAATCTTCCTTTTTAACTAATACTAACATTTCCCTAACTGTAACATGTCATATAACATTAAACACAGTTCCTATATTTAAATTATTATGAAATACATTTTACAAAAGTTAGAGTCCTTTCCTCTTATCCATATTTAAGATCATTGTACCACTCATACTGAACCCTCTTCTGCACACTATCTTTTTTCCTTGACTTTTTTCTTTGTTTATTTTTATGTATAGGCTAAAACCAACTTATTCTTTCTTTCCCTCTTCCTTTTGCTGAAGCCCATTTGTATCATTCAGCTGTTGATCAAAGTAACATTTGTATTCTTTTTCACATTACATCTCAATTTCCATTTCCCAATTCCACAATTACATCAAGCTATTAAGTAATTTATCATAGTTTCAAGTTGCATGTTGATTTGAGTATGGATACTCTTTTTGTTTTTTTTTTTTATGTGAAAAATTTCTACAGTTGGTTCTTTCTATCACCATTCTTCAAACTTTTGGCTGCTAGAGACATGGATTTATAATTAGGAAGATTTGAGTTATAGCTTTCCTCAGACATTAGTTGTGTGATCCTGAGCAGGTCTCTCACTCTCTATTTCTGCATTTAATCTCGATGGATTTCAACATCCAAGTTTAAAATATTATAATCCTTTGTCAATTTTTAAATGTGGACAAAGTCTTATGTCTCAGCCTTCAGCATATTATTGCAGCTTTTTTCATTTCTAATTTTTACAAAAAAACTACTTTGTTTTGATTTTTTATGTATGTGTTGGTTTTCCTTTTGGTTATCTGTCAAATTATGTTGCATTCTCAAAACTGACAGTAATATGTTTACTGCAGCTGACCATTATGAACTCAAGAGTCAAACTGAATTTCAGGTGCATATTTATTAGAGGCCCTTACATCCTGTTGATTTCTAATTTTTTTCAATATTTCTGAATTTTTCTTTTACAATTTCTTGAAATATCATGGTAAAATTATTTCCTTGTTTGAGAAGTCCAGTAATTTTTTAAAAAAATTATTTTATTTTATTTTTACTTTACTTAAATCTATTTTCCTTCCATTTCTTCTCACCCACTCTCCATTGGAAAAAAAGAAAAACAAAACCTCTGTAACAAATATGCATAAGCAAAACAAATTCTTCCATTGGCCATCTCCAAGAAATATAGGACTTAGTCTACACTTGGAGTCTGTCATAATGCTGTAAAGATGTAGGTAGCATGTTTCATCCTTAGGTGTTTGGAATCCTAATTGGTCTTTATGTTGATCAGAATTCTTAAGTCTTTTCAAGTTGTTTGTTTCTACAGCCAATGGTTAAAAAGTATTTATATCATTTTATGATCTTATTTTATAAATTATTCTTCTGGTTCTGTTCACTGTTCATTGGTTCATGAAAGTCTTCCCAGGTTTCTCTGAAACTGGTTCTTTCTTTATATCTTACAGCACAAGAAATTATTTCTCCTCATTGGCCTAAATCAACTTATTCTTCATCTCCTTCTTCTGTGGCCCAAGTCCATTTGTGTCATTCAGCTGATCAAATAACATTTCTATTGTTTTTCATATTACATTTCAATTTACATCCCCAATGTAATCTCCATCCTCCAACTTCTCAATTACATTGAGATATTAATTCATTCTGCTGATTTCTAATTTTTTCCATATTTCTGAAAAATTTTCTTGTACAGCTTCTTGAAATATCATGGTAAAATTATTTTCTTTCTTGAGAAGTCTGATCATTTTTCATTAAAATTAAATTTTATTTCATTTTTTAATTTTGCTACAATTTATTTTCTTCACATTTCTTTCCACTCCCTCTGCAATGGAAAAAAGAAAAACAAACCCTTATAACAAATATGCATAATTCAGCAAAACAAATTTTTTCATTGAACATCTCCAAGAAATGTGGGACTTGATCTGCACTTTGAGTTCATCACAATTCTGTAAGGAGGTAGGTAGGTAACATGTTTCATCTTTGGGTGTTTGGAATCTTGGTTGGTTATTATGTCGATCAGAATAATTCTGATCAATGTAATTCCATCACATTCATATACAATAATTTGTTCAACCATTACACAAATGACAGGCATCCCTTTAGTTTTCAGTCCTAGCTCCCAGAAAATAACTGCTATTAATACTTTTGTAAGTATTGGTCCTTTTCCTCTTTCTTCAATCTGTTTGGGGTATAGTCTTAATAGTAGCATCACTGCTCAAATAGTATGTGCAGGTTAGGAAATTTTGGTGCATGGTTCCAAATTGTTTTACATAATAGCTGGACCAATTCACAGTTTTATCAACAGAACAATAAAATGCTGTTTTCCCCATGACCCTTCCAACATTTAACATTTTCCATTTTGCCAATGGAATGGTTATGAGGTGGAACCAAGTCAGATAGCACTGATAATATTCCTTCCTTATTGTTTCTATTAGATCTGTTATCTCAGTCTCTGTAGATTGCCCCCTGCCCCACGTTGTATAATTTCCTGAGCTTGTTTTTCTGCTTCCTCTGACATCCTGTCCTTATCTTTGTCCCCAAACTTTAGGTGAAATGCCTAATTATATTTACTACAACTAATGTCTCATCTCATTGGGAATAATAGTTTGGGATTTCCTCCAGAACCGTTTTATGAACCATAAAGGAAAAATTTTACTTTACAGTTACTGCTAGCTGTTAATCTGAAATGACATTTATCCACCTTAAGGTCCTCTTGTCTTAACCATACTTGTCTCTAAATGACTTATAGGTTATTTCTTAAGATACAAGCCATTTTTTAAGGACAAAAATCTATTACCACTGAGGATCTTTAAAAGAGTTTATTTCATGCTTTCAAGGCAATTTTCAAAAGAAACTTCATAGAATTATTTTGGGCAATGACAAGACCTATAGTGAATATCTTTATTCTTCTTTGCATTCCTTGGAATTAACACCTCTATCTCCTATTTATCTCATTAGTTCAACATTCCAGTTAAATGACATTCCTCTGTTTACAGCATCTCTTTCACCTCTAGAATATTTAGGTTGAGCTTAAGGAGCCCTGGATCTGGAATCAGTAAGACCTGTGCTTAAAAGGTACCCCAACCACATCAGTTGTGTGATCCTGGGCAAGTCACTTAATTCCACCCCCAGTTTCCTTATCTATAAAATTATTGTGTTGGACTAGATTAATTTAAAGATCCCTTTGAGTTTTATTGTTTTTGGGATCCTGTGATGAGTTTTGGGTATTTGGGTATTTGTTAAAAATGCAGGATCCTGTTTTTATACTCATACCTTATCCATCAAGAGAAAGAGAAGCACAAACATAAAAAGCAATATTGAACAATTTCAGAGATCATGTGAACATTGCTTGGTTTGTGACGTATTAAGGTGATATTTGACTTTACTAATTTGTACATCCCTCAATCTATGCTATTAATGTTATTCTCAAGAATTCTGATTCTTGTATCATCTTTTCCCTTTAGGTAGGGTCATATCCACCTGTGCCTATTGGAGTCAATGGATGGAGAGAATCATTCGACAGTATCTCAGTTTGTGTTCCTTGGGCTTTCTGATTCATGGGAGATTCAGTGTTTCTTCTTTGTGTCCTCCTCTGTACTCTATGTGGTGAGCATTCTGGGAAACATGCTCATTTTGGTCACCGTGACCTTTGATTATCATTTACACTCACCTATGTATATCCTGCTTGCCAACCTCTCTTTGATTGACTTAGGTTTTGGCTCAGTCACAGCCCCCAAAATGATTTGTGATATTTTCAGGAAGCATAAATTAATTTCTTTTGGGGGTTGCATTGCTCAGATCTTCCTCATTCATGCATTTGGTGGCACTGAGATGGTGTTGCTTATAGCCATGGCCTTTGACAGATATGTGGCCATATGTAAGCCTCTCCACTATTTGACCATTATGAACCCAAGAATGTGCATTTTCCTTTTGATTGTTGCCTGGATCATTGGCCTCATCCACTCCTTGATTCAATTGGCTTTTGTTGTAAACTTACCTTTTTGTGGTCCTAATGAATTGGACAGCTTTTTCTGTGACCTTCCCCGGTTCATCAAACTAGCCTGCACTGAGACTTACAGATTGCAATTTATGGTCACTGCCAACAGTGGTTTCATTTCTCTTGGATCCTTCTGTGCACTGATGATTTCCTATATTTTCATCCTGGTCACTGTGCAAAAACGCTCTTCAGGTGGTTCTTCCAAGGCTCTTTCCACTCTGGCAGCTCACATCACTGTGGTGGTTTTATTCTTTGGTCCATTGATATTTTTCTATACATGGCCATTTCCTATATCAAGCCTGGATAAGTTTCTTGCTATCTTTGATGCAGTTCTTACTCCATTTCTGAACCCAGTCATCTACACATTCAGGAACAAAGAGATGAAAGTAGCAATGGGAAGAGTGTGTAGCCGGCTTTTGAAGAAGGTTTTTAAAATTCATTTGGGGTAAAGGTTATCAATCCTGAGACTCTTCTTAAATCTGGTGTGTCCCAAATAATCCCATTGAAAGTTCCATTGATATTTTAAACTCAACATATGTAAAATGTAATATAACATAATAAAATATAATAGTGGTTAGCATTTATATAGCTCTTTAAGGTTTGCAAAGCATTTTACATGTGTTATCTCATTTGAACCTCACAAAACCCTCTGAGGTTGGTGCTATTATAATATCCATATTACAGATGAGGAAACTGATGAGGGAGGTTGTGACTTTCCCAGAGTGACACAGCTAGTAAATGTCTAAGGCAACATTTGAACTTGAGGCTTCCTGACTTCAAGTCGAGTATGCTATCCATTATAGCATCTAATTGCCTCATTATGTTCCCACCCAACCTACACCTTTCCTGAACTTCTGTGTATCTTCTGAGGGCATCTCAATCTTCCCAGTCTTCTAGGTTCATAATCTTTTATTTTTCCTTTGCTCTACACTCTCCCTCACCCCACCACATCCATCTATCCATATATATCTATATCCTCCCCACAGCTGTCAAAGTGGTTCTCCTTAAGCAGAATTCTGAGAAAGTCACTCCCCTGCTCAATAAGTGCATGTGGCTTCCTATTGCATCTAGTATAAAATATAAATGCTCTTGTTTTGACTCTTAAAGCCTTTCACATCCTGATCCAAATTTACTTTTCAAACCTCATTACATATTACTTCCTTTCCCATAACCTGTGGATATGATCCAATCAAGCAGCTTTTTCTCTCTTCCTTAGATATGGCACTCCATCTCTTATCTCTCTGCCTTTTCACTGGCCATCCCCCGTGGCTGAAATGCACCTTTTCCTCACCTGTGCCTCACAAAATCAGAGTATTAGTTCAGGTACCTGAGTCTTATCTGAACTATTTTAATAGCCCCTTAACTTCCCCTCTTTCTTTCATTTCAGCAACTCTTCATTCAAAGTAATCTTCATAACAATGGTGTCAAATTCAAACAGAAATGGATCCCTGCTGCCATATACTAACTTAGAAAATCACATGTTAATATTTTCTATGTTTTATTGTATTTTTATTTTATTTTAACTTATTTTGTATTTTACTTATTTTGTTAAATATTTTCAAATTACATTTTAATCTGTTTTGGGGGTTTTGTGGCTCCCCCTTGAAGCTGAGAGTTTGACACCTCTGTTTCACACAGTTGCCAAAATTATCTTAAGACATAAGTCTCAGCTCATCATTTCCTATCTCAAAAGCCATCAGTCTCCTTATCATTGCCACCATGACAAAGCACAAATGCATGAGACTAAAATTTACAACTCTTCCCAATATGGCTCCAACCAACCTTTTTTGGCCTTATTTTATACTACTATCCTTCACATATTCCACGTTGTAGTCAAATTGGACTCAATTCAGGTGCTATTTCTTCTGTGAAATCTGTTCTGATCTAAAGTGTTCTATCTTTCCTCAAATCACTTTATATTCACTTATCTGTCAGTCAGTCAATAAACTTTCATTAAGTGTCTACAACATGACACGAACTGTACTAAGTTCTGAGGATACAAAGAAATCTAAAAGACAGCCTGGTCTGAAGAAGTTCATGGTCTAATGGGGGAGACAACATGGAAATAACTATGTAAAGATAAAGTATATTCAGGATGGATTTGAAATAATCAACAGAGGGAAGGCACTATAATTAAAGAGGATCAGAATAGGCAGGAGACAGGTTTTCAGCATAGACTGGAAGGAATCCAGGAAGTTAAAAGGCAGAGAGGAAGAGAGAGGGAATTTTGGGCTTGAGGAATAGCCAGTGAAAGTATTCTGAGTTGGGAGACAGAGTGTCTTTGAGGAATAGTAATAATAATAGTGTCATTGGCTCATAGAGTATTTTTGTGGTGAGTGTAAGGCATAAGAAAACTGGAAATGTGGGAAGAATCATATGACAAAGAATTTTGAATATTAGCCGTTTTCTTTTTATTTGATTTTGGAGGTGATAAGGAGTCAATGGAGTTTATTGAGTGAGGATGGTGGTGTTATTGGTGCTGATGACACGGTTATACCTGTTCATTAGGAAGATTAAATTGACAGCTGAGTGGAGGCTGGACTGGAGGGCAAAGAGCTTTGAGTCAGGGAAACCAAAATTGCAATAGTCCAGGTATGAGGTGATGAGGGTCTGCATCAAGGTGATGGCAGTTCCAGAGAAGAGAAGAGGGCATATTTGAAAGCTGTTATGAAGGATCTCCACAATTAATTCACTAAACTAGAAACTAGTTATTTACTAAGAGAGCTATGTTTTATCACAACCTGGGATTTCTATACCCAGTGCCTCTTGTACTCCAGTGATCTGTGATCTCATCGATTTAGATGTTCCCTCCAATGATGCAGATCATAAGCAAAGAATGCCTGCTTACCACGTATAATTCTTGTGTGTTCTCCACAGGCTAGCTACAGGAGTCCACCCTACATGTTGATCTTCCTCACTTTCTCTTGAGATCACAAGAATACCAATGGAGTACATGTCCTGTCTACCACTTACCTTTTGCCCTTCCCAAGTGACCAGCCCATTTTCCTTTATTAACCATGCATTTGAAAATGACATCTTTTATATAATAACAATAGCTAGCATTTATATAGCATTTTAAGGTTTGCAAAATGCTTTACAAATTTTATCTTCATAAAAACCTGCTGCCATATATTCCCTATTAACTATATATCAACTATTATTCTCCCCATTTTGAAGACAAGGAAACTGAGACAAACAGAGGTTATTTTGTCCAGAGTCACATAGTTATTAAGTGTTTGAGTCAGGATTTGAATGTAGTTCTTAATGACTCCAAGCCCAGTGCTCTATACACTTGATCATTTTACTGTTTATTACATGAAGGACAAGAGTTGCTTGTTAAACTCTTCTACTTAGGCCCTTGATATTACCCCCTCTAGTATCCAGCATGTTGTTTCTTTGATCATCTGCTCTGTTTCCCTAATGATCACACTCTCCTTACCTACTGACTTTTCCCCTGTTACCTAAAACATACCCAGATGTTCACAACCTTTAAAAAACCCTTAACTTAATCCTGTCATACTCTCAAGATATTGCTTGATGTCTTTCTTCCCCTTCAAAGCCAATCCTTTAGTTTTAATCAAGTTCCTTTCACTTATGATTGCCAAAGTGCCATTTATAATTACCTTTTTTGGTTAAGATTTTGAAGTCATTCTTAGCTAATGACTATAGATAAGAACAATCATGTATTCCTCTGGCTTTACTGCCACCACCACATGTAAGTTATTTTGTAGTTGTGGCCATATAGTCCAGCCACATCAACAATTTTAATGACAACTTCCATAGATTCACAGAGATAATAATACTTATTAAATATATACCACTATAAGGATTTTCAAACTGCTTTACATATATCATTCTATTTAATCTTCGTAAGAACCTTGCGAAATAGGTACTATTATTATTCTCATCTTGCAGATAGTGAAGGAATAGTATACTTCCTAAGATGATACCGTGGGTTGAAAGTTTTAGAAACTCAGTACAAAATGGGATCTCTGCAAATTTCCTACGTAGTTTGGAAAAAATTTCAGGGGCTGGGATCTAAGATGACTGCATATTTTGACACAATGCAGTGGTGCAAGAACTGTTATCACAGATTCATGTTTTACAGTATAAGGCTATAAGTGATCCCCACTTAAGCATACCTCACCCAAAGGGCATGGATGGACCACTATGAAAGCAAAGTTCCTATGATATTAAGTACACACACACATATACCATTATGAGCAAAACCCAAGCCTAAACTTCTCCAGGTAGTCTTCTCTTTCTCTTCCCCTCCTCCGCACCCATTTCTTCTTTGAGCCATCACTGAAATCTAAATATTGGAGGGCAAAAAAGAAGAGGAAAAAAAAATTCAACACATTTAAAATACAACTTTTGCTAGCATCTAAACTAGTTCCTTGCTCAATACACAGCTTTTGGGCAATGGCCACTACATTTAATATACTTGTCTCCCCACCCCTTCCCACCAAGCATATATTTTCTCTTAAATCTCACCCTGGATGTGTCACCCAGATCTTGGTAGTGAGAGGCAGAACTGCCAGTTGGCACCTGCTCTGTTCCTTGCACATTATTAGACCCTTGTGTGTGAATCTGGGACCTCTTTTTTTGACCAAATGCACAGTCTCAGCTCTCTGTTCCCATGTTGGAAGGCTCAACAGGGTAATATCTTGTTTGTGTCATCCTTCCCCTGACCCCCATCAGCAAACCAGTATGCCTCTCACTTCTGACCTGGCCTAGAAAATTTATTCACTGTGATTTGAGTGTCCTGATCAGGACTAAGTCTGGTATATTCTTCTAAATATTTGTGATGGAATTGTGGGAGAGAACTCCTCCATACTCCTTTGCTTCTCCTATATCTTGCCTGGTATCCATATCAAATCCACAAGTTTTTAAGGGGTAACCTTGTCAAAGGGATGTGACACTTTGTTGAAGGGACATCATATGTGACTGAACAATGTTTTCCTTGGTTTGGCAGCAATGATGCAGCCCATATCCACAAACTGTATTATTACCCATTAAAAAATATTCTCTGTAAATGTAAGCAGGGAGCATGTCAGGTATACTGGAAAATATTTTGCCATGTGTTTTCTCAGTCCCCAAAAGTTC
The DNA here is from genome assembly GCA_028646595.1 of Phalanger gymnotis. Classification (NCBI taxonomy): domain Eukaryota; kingdom Metazoa; phylum Chordata; class Mammalia; order Diprotodontia; family Phalangeridae; genus Phalanger; species Phalanger gymnotis. The sequence continues at coordinate 144,140,029 of CM053624.1, read as the reverse complement.
AGTAGTTCCTTATCAACTAGAGAATAAATTATATACATCCTATCCAGGAGGGATAGAAAAAAACATTTCTTCAGTGTCTACTACATGCCAGGCACAATTCCAAGTGCTTTACAAAGATTATCTCATTTTATACCCATCACCTCTTGAAAAAAATCCCTAAAAGAAAACTCCTAGGAATGTTGTAGCCAAATTCTGGAGTTCCCAGGTCAAGGAGAAAATATGGCAAGCAGCCAGAAAGAAACAATTTAAGTATTGTGGAAACATAATCAAGATAACACAAGATCTAGCAGTTTCTATGCTAAGGGATTAAGGGGCTTGGAATATGATATTCCAAAGGTCAAAGGAGCTAGGATTAAAACTAAGAATCACCTACCCAGAAAACCTGAGGATAATACCTCTGGGTAAAATATGGATTTTCAATGAAATAGAGGACTTTCAAACATACTTGATGAAAAGACCAGAGCTGAATAGAAAATTTGACTTTCAAATACAAGAATCAAGAGAAGCATGAAAAGGTAAATAGGAAAGAAAAATCACAAGTGACTTGCTAAAGATGAACTGTTTATATAATTATATGGAAAGATGATATTCATAACTCATGAGACCTTTCTCAGTATTAGGGTAGTTGAATGGAATATATATATACAGAGGGTACAGGGTGAGTTGAATATGAAGATATGATATCTAAAAAACATAAAATTAAGGAGTGAGAGAGGAATGTATTGGGAGAAGGAGAAAGGGAGAGATAGAATGGGGTAAATTATCTAACATAAAACTGGCAAGAAAAAGCTGTTGTAATAGAAGGGAAGAGGGGGGTGGGTGAAAGGGAATGAGTGAATCTAGCTCTCATTAGATTTTCTTTAAGGGGGTAATAACATACACATTCAATTGGGCATTTCACCCTACAGCAAAGTAGGGGGAGGGGGATAAAAGGGGTGATGATAGAAGGAAGAACAGATTGAGGGTGGAGGTAATCAAAAGCAAACATTTTGAAAAGCTTCATGATCAAAGGAGAAAATTGAATAAAGGGGTCCAGGATAGGATGGAGGGAAATATAATTAGTCTTTAACAACATGACAATTATGGGAACGTTTTGCATAATGATACATGTATAACCTTTATTGAATTGCTTGCTTTCTCAAGGAGAATGGGTGGGGAGAGAAGAAGGGAGAGAATTTGGAACTCAAAGTTCTGAAAAGAAATGTTTAAAAAATGTTTTTACATGCAACTGGAAAATAAGATATGCAGGCAATGGGGTATAGAAATCTATGTTTCCCTAAAAGAAAGTAAGGAGAAACAGGTTAAGTGGGGTGGGCAGAGTCGGGTGACAGAAGGGAGGACACACTGTGTAAAGGAACAATCAGAATATATGCCGTCTTAGCGTGTGAGGAAAGTAGAGATGGGGAGAAAATTTGTAATTCGAAATCTTGTAAACTTGTGAAAATGAATGTTGAAAACTAAAAATAAATTTATAATTTTTTTAAATTTAAAAAATGAAACAAAAAATGAAAATGTTCTCCTGTACAACACATGTGAAAAGAGAAATGGCACTGATGGAGCACTGATTAGCAATCTGAGTGTCTATGTACCCAATGGACATCTCTCCTTCTCGTCTCTTTGCGTTTAATTGTTTTCTTCCCCAATATCTTTTTAAAAACCAAATTCAGGGTCTTGATTCAGATATAAAATTTTTAAGCCACTTAATTTCCAGCAAAGTAATAAATATGCAGAAAGTAGTAAGAAATTCAGTCTTTTAAATTATTATTTAAAGAAATTAAACCTTTTTTGATCTCACAAATCCTTTACCACCTCCATTTCATTTTCTCTATTTTGCATGTATTTACACCCATACAGGTTGTCCTTCAGATAGAATAAGTCTTTTTGGATGTCCCTTAATTCTTGTAACTTCCCTCAAGTAATCATTTCCAGTTCATCCTGTAGCTAGCTTACATGTACATAATTCTTTGTATATTGTCTCCTCCAGCCATTAGATTGGGTGTTTTTTAAAAACAGGGACTGCCATTTGCAGTATAGAGAGTATCCACAGTGCTTATCACAGTGCCCAGCATGTAGTAG
>CM053624.1:144109737-144137453 GCA_028646595.1 Phalanger gymnotis | reverse complement strand
TATGAATTGTATTGGGTCTGTCTGTTTGTAATTTAAGGGCTCTTGAGATGGTGTTGATGAAGAAACTCCGGGCAGCTGTAGCTAAGGAGCCCTCCAGCTTGTAAACCCGGATGCTGAGACTTTGTTGAACCTTTGGTAACTATGTATTGGGATTTGAATCAGACAAGGTTTGTCTGTTGATGTTTGTAATTTGCGTGCATTTTGCTCTGAAGTTCAGGGTGCTGGCTTTTTCCCCTGAACTAAGTGAATGATATTTGTGTGCTGAATTAAAGTAAGCTTGCCAACCCCTTCACCTTGCTGTCCTTATTAAGGCAGATCAAAAGAACCTGTGCTGTCCGGCGACTTTCTGGGTCCTGGCTGTGGGTGGATCTTTCACCCCCACAGAAGCTGCTAGCCGGATTGTGGAAACAAGAGCATAGACTGCAATTGAGGCAGGAAAGCAGCAAGAGTTGAGAATGACAATTGGAAGATAGTGTGAAGGTTTTGAATTATGGATATACCTAGAAAGTGACACAGATCCCAATTTCTGATGGAGATTTCTCATGATTAAAGGGCAAGAATCAAAATCAAACAAGAAGCAGAATATTCCATTCCTCTTTACTTATTTGAGAGGCAATTCCCGTAGTGGAAAGAGAAATGGCATTGAACCCAGTAAAACCTGAATTCAAATCCTTCCACTGACATATACTGACTGTGTGGCCTTGGGCTAATCACTTAACTTCTCAATTCTCTAAGACTAAAAGTTGCAGAATTTTAGGTACATTCTTCACTTTATTTGGTGTTTGTTAAATTCAAAATAAAATAGATGAATGAAGAAGACTATAAATTAGAGAGAGGGTGGTGACTTGCATTGGTAGAGGAAGTCCCCTCATCTGGAAGTTCCCTATACCATTGATATCACAGGTCTTGTCTCTGTCCCTTAGTTACTATCCTTCTTCATTGATATATCTGTCTTTTCCTATTCTCCAAGTTGATCATCTCAGTTTTGTGTTGACTTGGCTCCTTAAGCTGCCTCGTGCTCATGCTTGATTATGTCCATGCTGATTTCTGAACTAGACTAGAATCTGTTCCTCCCTCAACTTCCTACCATGCCAATTCTTAATTATAGGAGACCCTTGCTATAATTTTATTTTGTCCCCTTTTCACAAGCCCTAATATTGCTGGAGAAGGCCATAAAAACCTGATGACTGAATTTACTACAAATTCATGCTACCCAAAGTGAACTTTACCCTTGTTTCTAATTACCAAAGTTTTCTTTATCTCTTAAAATTGTTTTTTGATTTATCCAATCTTTCTTCTAAGCCTTTCCCATATTTCTCACACTCCTAATCCTATCCATCTTCCCAAATTTTTAGTGAATAACTTAGCCTCCTATTTTAATGAACAAGTTGATATCATCTCTTGAGAGCTTTCTAATCTCTCTCTTCTTTGTCTGTCCCCACACTCTGCTTGCCACTTCGAAATTGATTTACACCTTTACTCTTACTCATTTGTTACCATCTCATCTCAGTGAATAGAAAGCCCTATTCTTTTCTATCAAAAATTTAATTTGTAAGGATTTATTAAACACTTATTTTGAACCAGCAACTGTGTTAGGTGTTGGAGATAAAAAATACAAAAATTACATGTTATTCCTGTTATCACAATTGCTTTTGATTCATCCCCTTCTCTTTCTGTTGGTTGCTCTTTCTAACTGGTCCAGCTACACTGGATAGAGTTTTGAGGTTAGAGTCAGGAAAACCTGAGTTAAAATCTAGCTTCAGACACTTAGTAGCTGTGTGACCCTGGGTGAATCACTTCAACTCCATTTGTCTCAGTCTCTTCAACTGTAAAATGGAGATAATAACTGCACCTACCATACAAGGTTGTTTTGAGGATCAAATGAGTTATTTGTAAAGTGCTTAGCACAGTGCCTGGTATATAGCAGTTGCTATGTAAGTGCATATTCCCTTCATTTCCCCTCTTTTCATCTTCAACTTTTTTTGTTCCTTTTCCTTTTCCTAAAAATGTCCTCTTTTGACCAGATTCAACCTTTGAACTATATTGCCCACTTTTCCTTCCTTTCTAGTACACTTCATTTCCAATTACTTTTTCAAATATTTATTAAGCACCTGATATGTACAATGGGTACAAAAATAGCTATGACACAGATTCTGCTTTCATTGAGCTTGCAGTCTAATGTGGGTCCATGTGTCTGTATACAAATCACTATAATAGAAGGGAACAGGGGATAGGTCAGGAGAGAATTTTGGATAGTGCCTTTTAGAAATCTTGGGCAGAAAGACGTCCCTGTTATCATTTTAGGAGATTAGTGGACTTAGAATGGAGAGTGAGGACAGAGGAGGTTTAGTAGAAAAAGTTGTACCTACATTGGGTTTTATCAATCATGCATTGTTTCTTGAAATTTTCTTTTTTCTTGTTTTCCATGGAGTTGACTTCACTTGTTCCTCTACCTTGCTACTTGACTGACTATTTTTCTTTCTCTTTAATATGCATGTTCCCCAAGGTAGAACTCCTATCCATAATAAGACCAATTTGGACAGAGTATAGGGGAAAAGTATGATACAAGGTTGAAAAGTTAGGTGGAGCCAGGTTGTAAAATACTTTGGTTGACAGGCTGCCTAGTATGGACTTTATTTAGTGCCAATGGAAACTATTTCATGTTTTTGATAAGAAAGTAATGTGAATGAGACTATGTGGACCATTGCCTCTTTTCTCTCTCTCTTTATTTCTTCAAGTTCTGGTACTACATTCCTAAAGTGCTTAATGATCATTTACGTCTAAAAGAGCACTGGATTTGAAATTTGAGGTCCTGGGTTGAAATTCTGTCTCTGCCACTTATAATCTATGTGACTTTGGGCTAGTTATTCAACCTTTCTGGGTTTCAGTTTCTTGATCTATAAAATGATAATATCTAAGGTTCCTTCTAACTCTCAGTATATGTGTATATTATCCTGTTCAGTTTTTCTAAAGCTGAACTTATTTGCTATTTCTAATTCCAAATTATCTCCTTCTCATTACTTACTTATTCCATATTTGGGGATTGAAACCTTAGTGAAGTCTCTAAGTACTCCATCACCGTAGCTCTTTCCAATTGGTCATAGGATCATATTGATTATTACGTTTTAGTGTCTCATATCTTTTTATCCCATCCTTTTATTCCATATCCCACTTTTGTTTCTTATTACTGTACACACAGACCATTGGCATTACATTTTCATGTAGTCTCTCTTTATCAAGCCACATTCCCATGCAATTTGTCCTGTATACCACCACCAGATTTTTGTTGACCACTAGATTAATCTTCCTAAAGCATTACTTTGATCATGTCACCTTCCTCCTAAAAACCTTTCAATTGATCCCTCTTGTCCACCAAATAAATTCAAATTCCTTAGCTATCATTCATCCCCTCTACCATGGGGATCTGCTTATGATGATACTTTCATTAGTTCATAGGATTATAGGTTTAGAATTGGAAAATATCTTAGAAGTTATCAAGTCCAATCTTCTAATTTTGCAGATGAGGAAACTGAGGCATAGAGAGTTTAAGAAAGCACCTAACATACGTTAGCAATTGAAGAAGATACAAAGATGAAGGCACTATTCTCTGCTTCTAAGCATCTTGCTATTTGCTATGGGAGATGGTTTGTAATTATGAATCTTTCTCTCTCTGCACAAAAATGTATAATACAACTTGGAAAGAAATTAGCATATAAGAGAGATTCAGTGAAGTACTATGAGGGTTCAGAGGAGGAGAAACAGATCATTTATAAGTAGAATTTTTTGGTAGCAATGGTATTTGAGGTGGGCATTAAAAGAATTTCAACAGGTAGTAGATAAGTAGGGCATTTCAAGGTTAAGGATCATTTTGTACAAAGTAACAAAACTTGGAGAATGTGAGACATGTAGAGGAAATGGAATCTGTTCTAGTTTGGTCCAGTTTTTCTGGAGTGTGAGATGGGCAAAAGGGAGTCTGAAAAAGTAGCTCGGGGTCGTGTTGCATAGAGCCATGAATGATGTCTAACTAGCTTGAACATTTTCATTAGGCAATGAAAAAAGCAATTGAAGATTTTTGAACAAGGGAATAATATGAATAGATTTGTGCATCTGGAAGATTTATTTCACAGTTACATTCAGAATGAATTGGAAAGGGGAAAGTCAGGAAGTAGCCAGACTAGTTAACTCATAGTTAAGAGGCTATGACAATAGTCTCTAGAAGAGTCTAGATGAGGGGTAATAAAGGCATGAACTAAGTACAGATATTTGAGAGGTGAGTTGACAGAAGATAATTTGGTGGAATATTCTGTAGAAATTTTGGGATATAGATCTAAGGCTGAAGTGAAAGGTTAGGGCTGGAGACTTAGCCCAGGCAGTTATATTTGTTCTCCCAGTTTCACATTTGTTTCATTCATATGTAGGTATCAGAATAATGTGCTTTCCAATTTCAATTTTTTTAATTGATACCCTTCTTTTTCTAGCCCTCACCAACACTTTCCAATGACCTTCCCCCATCTTAAGAGCCCTCCCTTATAACAGATAAACATATGTAAGCAAAATAAATCTATACAACGGGCATGTATGAAAATGTATGTCTCATTCTGTATATACTGTTCACCACCTTTATCAACAATAAGTAGGAGTCATGCTTCATCATAGATCCCTAAGAAGTCCTGATTGGTTACTGAATTTACTGAGTTAGAGTTCTAGTTTTCTTTGCTGTTTTCTTTTAGGAATTATCTGTGCAGATATGAGAGTTAAAGCTAAGAGCTTAAATGATATCACCAAGCAGAAGACTCTAGAGAGAAGAAAGAAGAAAGCACGATCAGAACCATGGAGAACACACCTTACAGAGATGGCAAGAAGAGGATAATAGCTAACATTTATATCATTCCAGGCACTGTGCTAAGTACAATTATTATCCCATTTGATCCTCACAACAACCCTGGCAGGTAGGTACTATTATTATCCCTTTTTTACAGTTAAGAAAACTGAGGCATACAGATTTAATGATTTTCCCAGGGTCACAAAATTAAGTGTCTGAGCCTGGATTAGGACTCAGGCCTTCTTGACTTCAGCCCCAGAACTCTATCCACTCAGCCACCTAATTTGTCTAGGAGTCAGCAAAAGAAACTGAAAAGGGATAGTGGGAGACAGTATATCTATTACTATTTCTCTCTCCACATGAATATATGTACATATATGTATATAATACATATATTTAATATAGTCGATATCTATTTGAGACTGTGTTGAAGAAGGAGTTGGACATGAATGGGTGAAAATAGTAAGACATTTTCAGGCATTGAGGCATATTAAGGCAGTTCATGATGATTTTAGTCTTAATGATTTAGCAACTAAGCTAATCTGTTGTGAATGTCTCTATGCTGATGATTCTAAAGTCTATTTATGTAGCCCTAACCTCTTTGCTTACCTCTAGTCTTATATCTCCAGCTGCCTATGAGACATTTTGAACTGGATGTTTAGTAGACATCTTGAACTCGACATGTCCCAAACTGAACTCATTATCTTTCCTTCCAAACCACTCCCCTTTCCAAACTTCCCTATTATTGTTGAGGGCACCATCATTCTAATTCCCAAAGGCTTGCAACCTAGGTGTCATCTTTGACTCCTCACTATCTCTCACCCTCACTTTCATATTTAATTCTCTTGCCTATTTCACCTTTGCAATATCTCTTGAATATACTACCTTCTATCCTCTAAATGCACCACCACCCTGGTACAAGCCTTACCTCCTCATGCCTGGACTATTGCAATAGCTTGCTAGCGGGTCTGCCTATCACAAGTATCTCCTCACTCCATTCTGATTTCTGACTTGTATTTTGTTTAGTAAATGTTTTTGATTGAATTAATACTGTCATGTTGGCCGATTTGTTGAATGGAAGCACAATGGTTGTGTCTCAAGAGCTACAGTTGTGAGTAGAAACAAGAGGAGTGTATTCCCCCCAACCAGTGCTGTCCCTAAAATTCTGAGAGTTATAACAACAGAGGGCATGACTAGCTTCTCTAGGAACCCCCCAACCTGACAGCATGAATGTAGGTTGGACAAGTAAGCCAACCTAGAGAGAAAAGAGAAAGAATAAGGGACTCTAGGGGCCATACTCACATGCTATACCCTTGCAGAATGTTCTTTTGTTCCTCACAATGCTTTAAGACATATGCAGAAAGTACTATCCCAGTTTGACACATGAGAAACCAGAAGCTCAGAGAGTTTAGGTCAATTACAATAGATATGAAGTGCACTCATCTTAATCTCCTTTTCCTTCTCACTCATCACTTTGCCTGTTTCTCCAAATCCTTCTGTGTATCAGTCCTACTTCTGTTCTTGCCCAGTTCTCTCAGACAAGAACTGGAGAAATGTTATAGGAGACCATAATGTTAATTAAAAACAGTACTCTTTGGCAGTGCCCTCCAGGCTTCATGTAATCATAGGATAAAAGGCCACTATTTTGCTGTGAAATGGTGAGGCAAGGCTGGGTTTCCATAATGTGAACTGGTTATGCATCACACACAGTAGGCATTTGATAATAAATATTTGTTGAATTGAATTCTGGAAGATTAATGTCATTCCCAATAATTTAGAATCTCTCTTTATTCTCTTCTTAAAGGTGGCTATAGACGCAGTGCTGCTAAGACAATGAGCGGAGCCAATCACACTATGGTGTCTGAGTTTGTGTTCCTGGGACTCTCCAATTCTTGGTATATCCAACTTTTCCTTTTTGTTCTCTCCTCTATATTCTATGTGGCAAGCATTCTGGGAAATTCCCTCATTGTGCTCACAGTGACTTCTGACCCTCACTTACACTACCCCATGTACATCTTGCTGGCCAATCTCTCCTTCGTTGACTTGGGAGTTTCCTCAGTCACTTCCCCCAAGATGATATGTGACCTTTTCAAAAAGCGCAAAGTCATTTCATTCTCTGGCTGCATCACCCAGATGTTCTTTATTCACTTGATTGGTGGTGTTGAAATGGTGCTACTTATAGCCATGGCCTTTGACAGATATGTAGCTATATGTAAACCTCTCCATTATCTGACTATTATGAGTCCCAGAATGTGCACTGTGTTCCTGGTGGCTGCTTGGACCACTGGTTTCATCCACTCAGTGGTTCAACTGGCTTTTGTTGTTAATCTGCCATTTTGTGGCCCCAATGAATTGGACAGCTTTTATTGTGACCTTCCTCGGTTTATCAAACTTGCCTGCACAGACACATATAGATTGGAATTCATGGTCACTGCCAACAGTGGTTTCATTTCATTGGGCTCTTTCTGCATCTTGGTGATCTCCTACATTTTCATCCTGGTCACTGTTCAGAAGCATTCTTCAGGTGGTTCTTCCAAGGCTCTCTCCACTCTGTCAGCTCATATCACTGTTGTGGTTTTGTTTTTTGGTCCTTTGATCTTTGTTTATACATGGCCACACCCCACATCACACTTGGATAAATTTCTTGCCATTTTTGATGCAGTTCTCACTCCTTTTATGAATTCAGTCATCTACACATTCAGGAACAAAGAGATGAAGGTGGCAATGAGGAGATTGTGCAGCCAGATTGGGAATTTTAGGAAAATCTCTTAAATGACTTTACAACATGAACTTTTATCATTAGAAGAACCAAAAAGTCTTATTGAAGAGCTTATTTGTAGAAGGAGATCATGGGATAATATTTGACAGGTGGAGTTTGAGGTCCTAGAGACTTCCAAGTGGTAATATTCAGTGGTCGGTTGGAAATACAGGCATGGAGCTGGGAGAAATATTGACACTGGAGGCATAAATTTAGAAGGTGTCTAAATATAGGTCATAGTAAAAACCCTGGAGGTGGATGAGATTGACAAGAGCAAAGACGATACAGTGAAGAAGGACAAAAAGTTAGTGCTAGAAACAGACAAAAAGACAGGGAGGGAAGAGAATGTTTTCTGGTGAAGACAGTTTCAAGAAAGTGCTGTTGGTTATCAGTTTCAAGTACTGCAAGATGAGGAGAGAGTTAGGGATAATTGTTAACCCCTTCTTACCAGCTTGAGGACATTATCCTTTCTTGTTCCAGAATTATTCATTCTGGGAAATTGCTATTTGTCCAAAAAAAAAAAAATAAACATGACCCCCTTCCGCTTTTTGTTCCCTTTAAGAAATATGTAAATCTATTTTTTGATAAAGTATAACTACCATGAGTATTGCATATTTGATATTTTTAAAGATCTTATTATTGATTTTGGACTTCTTACAAAGAGGTCCTGAAATTACCTTTTGGTTTGCCTCATTTTGAGTTTGCATAGATTTTGACCTTTACTCCTGTTCTCCTATGTTTACCTATCTAAAGACACACTCATATATTGATATCTATGTGTCTCTTTTTCTCTAAATGTATGTATACGTATATGCATATTGTTACATTTGAAAATTAAGGTAAACCAAAGCAATAAAATTCTGAGAATGTTCATTTTATTAGTGCATTTTCCCCCAGGCTCCTTCCTACCTAAGCCTCATTGCTCTCATTTGGTGGCCTGTAATGTTTTTATATTACGTTTTTATCATATAGGGATCAAACTTGTTGCACACAGTCTTCAGTACTTTTCTTTCCCATATTTGTCTTTGCAATCTGTTCAGCTAAGGCCTTTCTATATTGTTTATAGCCTGGAAGTATCATACTCAACTTGTTAACTCTTCAAGCAAATCTTTGAGCTGTCAATTATAACAAGATTCTCAACTGTTGTCAAGACTCCTCTCATTCATTCAGTTTATTTAGAGCTAGATTATTCAGATTATAAACAGTCCCCATGAGGAAGAAAAATAGGAAGCATCTAAGGCAGCTAATGGCACAGTAAATAGACTGTTGGGCCCAGATTCAATTAGATAAGTTCAAATCCAGCCTCAAACACTTATAATTGCTTGATCCCCAGCAAGTCACTGAACTTCTATTTGCTTCAGTTTCCTCAGTTATAAAATGGGGATGAGAACAGCACCTACCTCTCATTGTTCTTGTGAGGATCACGTGAAATAATATTTGTAAAAAGTACAGGAAACTCCCAAGTCAATAATGACCTTTTATTCTATGAACAATTTGTCCTACTCCTAAGACTACATTATTTATCTCCACCACCTGTGACAAATGACCCTTCAGAGTACACTTGAAGATTTTTATCATTAAGGAACTTACCACCCCTTGACAGCTCATCTTGTTGGATAGTTGTAATCTTTGGATATAAGGACATTTTTCTTTATATCATGCTGAAATCTATCTTTCTCTAACAGTCAATTGGTCCTGTTTTTATCTTTTACACCAATGTAGAACAAGCATAATCATTCTTTCAATTAATTATCCTTAAAATATTTTAAAAGACCTATTTGTGTGGCCTACTCTTTTCAACACACAGTACAGTGCCTGGCAAATAGTAAGCACTTAATAAATGCTTATTTGTTGATCAAATTACATGATCCATACCTAGAACATGTTGGCACCTCTTTGCCACTCTGTCTCCCTCTTCTGGACACTTTATGGTTTGTCAACATGCTTTTAAAAGTGTAGTATATAGCACTGGACAAAATTCTCTAGACAAGGTCTGAAAAGTAGAGAGTATGCTGAAGCCAATACGTCCACTGATTAATGGCTCATTCCTCTGGTTTGGGGATCAGAGAACTTGGGTTCATATCTTGCCCCTGTGTTACCTGAGGCAAGTAATCTAACCTGTCTTTGTTTCAATGATGAGGAGATAGCACCTGATGGCTTCTGAGGCTCCTATCACCTTGAAATCTATGATTCTCTATGTAATCTCTTTTCATTAGCTTTTGTAGGAACTACATCATTTTCTTGTATCATATGGGACTTCCATTTAACTGAGACCTCCAAGATATTTTTTTTTCAGATAAACTGCTATTAAGCTAGGTGTCTTCCGTACTGCCCTAGTACAACTGATTATTGGACTCTAAATGCTTTATTTCGCATATTTTATATTTCAAGTGTCCAGAGAATATTCTTCCAATCATGTTAGTTTCCTTAGATATAGGAAGAGAAGGGAAGAGAAAGGGAATAAGCAGTTATATAGCTCCTACTTTGTGCCAGTTACAGTAGTATGTACTTTTTACAAATATTCTTTCATGTGATCCTCACAAGAACCATGGGAAGTAGGTGCTATTCTTATTCCTATTTTATAACTGAGGAAACTGAAGCAAACAGAAGTTCAGTGACTTGCTTGGTATCAAGCAGTTAGTAAGTGTTTGAGGATGGATTTGAACTTATCTTCTTGAGTCTGGGCCCAACAGTCCATCTACTGTGCCATCAGCTGCCTTAGATGCTTCCTGTTTTTCTTCCTCACAGGGATTATTTATAATCATACAATCATAATTTCATTTCAAAAAGTCTTTTTTTCTCTTAACCTCCATTCCTTTTAAGAATTTATGGTCATGGCCTCACAGCTGTGTTTTCTCTGAACTTTTTGAAATTACTTTTTGTAGAGTCTAGAGCACAAGTTTGAATATGGCTACTTTCTCTTCTGTTGTAACCAAAGGGCCTCCAAGGAACGAAGCAGTCTGCGCACTCATTTACTCCCTTCTCCCAACTGCAAAGAAGGAGGAAGAGTTAAATTCTTCCAGGCCACACTTTTTCCCTTTCATTGGGAAGGCTCTGAGGATGGGAACTTCTCTTGGGTCATTGCCTCTACCCCTTCTCTTTCTTCTGCTGTTTTGAATCATATATTAGAGGATTGAGGCTTCCACAGTATGGTTGAGCACTTCCAGTTACATCGATGAGCTCATTTTATCCTAGGAGTAAAATCCAATTCAAGTGTATAATTTTCTCTATTGGATTAAGCAGATATATCTAAAAGACAAAGACTTAATCACAACAGTTCTCCAGTTAGGAGATTACCTAATGTTTGAATAAAGCTTTTGATCTTTGACCTATTTAAACTTTGGGTATTTTTAAGGTAGACATAAGTTTCAACCATTTCCCTCTTTCTGACATAGTAAAATACATATTTAGACATATAATACTGTACACATTGATTATTCATTTTATGTAAAGAAAAAGTGCTTTCAACGATACAAATAAAAAGGCATAGCAAACAAGGAAAAATGCTTAGGAGTGAAATTCTTGTTGTTCATAGGCAGTCATAAAACTGAAGGGAAAAGGACAGTAATCTACATCAACAATTTCAGCATCCTCTTGGGGTGGGGAAAAGAATTCAACCCCTTGTTTCTTTTAATAGCTATAGCAGCAATCAGGAGAAACTCTAGCTCCATTAACACTCCTTGTCAGGTTCAAAGTATATGCCACTGTGATGCTGTCTGAGTGACTGCCTTTCTTGAAGCTCCACCACAGGCACACTCTTTCACCTAACTTTGACTATTCTCTAAATTTCTCATGTATTCCTCTTTCAAAACTCTCACGTATAGCCAAAGTCCACCTCGTGGCTCCCAGATCATGATAGTCTAGTCTACTTCAGGGTTGGAAGGAACACTACAGATCTCATGATTCCCTCAGGTCTCAGACTCCTGTTATACTGTTATACTATTATCCTATCCAATTCAGCAAGCATTTATTAAAAGCTTATCACGTGTCTGGGACATAGTAGGTGCTTAATTAAATGCTTGTTGATGTGTTGGGTATAAGAGGTTCAAGGAGTGCATAATAAAAATTATTTTTATATAATATAAGTATATATTTATATTTTTATATTTATATATTTATATGTTTATATATATTATATATATAATATATATATAATATAAATATATAAATAACAGGGTGTAAATTCCTGGGGAATACAAATGTAAATATTTAAGTGTTATTGTATACATCAATGATAATTTGAGGAGGAGAGAGCAAACACTAATAAATAAGGAAATCAGGACAGGCTTCATTTGAGATATCATATGGACTGAGCCTTGAAGGAAATTAAGGATTCAAAGGCAGTCAATAAACAAATATTTATTAAACACCTATAATGTGCCAGGCACTGTGTTAAGTGCTACAAAGAAAGGTAAAAGACAGTCCCTACTCTCCAGAAAGTCACAGTGTAAGGAGGAAAACAATATGCAAACAGGTATGTATCAACATAATATTTGCAGGAAATTACAGATAATTGGTAGAGAGAAGGAACTAGAATTAGAGAAAATGAGAAAGGCTTCTTGAACAAGGTGAGACTTCAGCTGGCACTTAAATTCAGAGAAACCAGGAAGTGGAGATGAGGAAGAAGAATATTCCAGGAATGGGGCATAGCCAGTGAAAATTCATGGAGTTAGGAGATTGTGACTTTTATGAGGAACAGAAAGGAGGTCTATGTCACTAGATCACAGAGTATGTGGGAATGGAGAGTTTAAGTGTAAGAATACTTGAAAGATGAGGGAAACAGGTTATGAAGGACCTTGAATACTAAACAGAGGATTTTATATTTGATCCTATAGGTTATAAGGAGTTACTGGAGTTTATTGAATAGGGATGGTGGAGGATAACATTGTCATACCTGAATTTTAGGAAGATCATTTTGATAGTTTAATGGAGGCTAGGCTAGAATAGAGAGAGACTTGTGGCAGGCAGAACAATGAGAAGACAATTGCAATAGTTCAGGAATGAGGTGGTGAGGGTCTGGACCAGGGTGGCAGCAGTATCAGAGGGGAGAAGGGAGTGTATTCAAGAGATGTTATAAGGATAAAACTGACAGGCCCTGGCAACAGGTTGGATAAGGGGTAGGGCGAGAAAGAGTGAGGAGTCAAAGATGATACTTAGGTTGAGACCTTGGGGAACTGGGATGGTGATTACTTCAACAGTAAAAGGGAAAAAAGGAAGAAGGGAGTGTTTGGGAGGAAAGATGTGGAAATGAAATACTTCATTCCATTATATGGGGAAAGCCTTTGCAAATCCATTCAAGGACAGAGCATTTTGATTGGAATACAAAGTATATGAAGAGGTGAGATGTTCAATAAGCCTAGAAGTCAGTTGGGGCTAGACTGTGAAGAGTCTAAGTGTAAAGCTTGTATTTTATCCCAGAGGCAACAGGGAACCAATAAAATTTCTTGAGCAGAGCAATGATGTTATGTACTCTCAAATGATGTAGTTTTTTTGTTCTAACATTTTTGTCACTTCCATGATACCAACCAATTCTGTAATGTTGGTCACAATTTAGTCCAGAATAGCAGTTCTTCTCATTATTTCCTTTCTTTTGTGAGAAATGTTTTCGTTTATCTCTGTAATGCAAGTAAAAAAATCTAACAAATATTGTATGTGAGTAAAATAATACTTCTGGCATATTATCAGTGTCCACTACCTTCCCTAAATGTTGCCCTTGCCTTTCTGTAAATCTACGTCATAACAGTGGCCTTGATTTCCACTTGACATTTGCATATAATATTGAGACAGAATCACTAAAATTATAAGACTTGATTTCTCTATTTCTTGTCTTGAGTTGTCTGAATTTGTTATGCTATCATACATGGTCCAATCCTCAAGGAACTTACTTTCATAGGACCATTGATTTAAAGCTGGAATGGTCCTTAAATGAGTATCTAGTCCAAATCCTTCATTTTATATATGAGGAAATTGAGGCTCTGAGAGGTCAAATGACTTGTCATTTTGATCACATGGGGAGTCAGTGGTAGAGCCAGGAATTTACCTGAGATCATCAAATTCATCTTACTCCAAATATATTGCTCTCTACATTTTACTCTAGTTGAGGAGGAAGAAGATGCAACCATTAAAAATAAAATAATAATGTAAATGTTAAATGAATATACATGGCAAAAATGTAAGAAATATTACAAGGCAGTATATGATTACATGCCAAATGAGTAGTAGAGATAGTCAATGGTATGAGTTCAGTGGAGAGAGAGAGATCACAAATCAAGGAAGTCTTCATGGAGCCTTGAAACATGGACAGAATGTGTATGGACAGAGTTGAAGGAGTAGGAAACTATGAGCAAAAGCAGAGAGGTTGGAATGTGAGGATTGAATTTGGGGAACTGAGAAGACAGTACAGTCTGGTTAGAATATGAATGGGAGCTGTAGGCTATAAAACTGGAAATTTGAATTTGTTGAGGGGAGCGGTAACATAATCAGAGACATACCTTAGGGAGATTAATCAAACTGCAGTGTGAAGACACTAGAGACAGGGAAATATTCTGGAAACTCATTGCAACAGTGGAAGAAAAATAAGGGGAGAATAAATAGGATCTTAAACTCTGTAGTAGGAGGAATAGAGAGGCAGAGACAAAATATGAAAGATATTGCAGAGTTGAAATCAATAGAACTTGGTGGCTGCTTTTATTTTGGGGATAATGGGCTGGGAAGTATCAAAGATTAATCAGGCTTTGAGTTTATGCAATGAAGGAAAGTGTTAATTTTAGAAATGTCAAACTCAGAATAAGGAGAAAATTTTGGAGGAAAGATATTGCTTCTGATTTTGACATGGGATCGAGAACACAGAAAGTAGATAGCGTGACTTTTCCAGAGATGGAGATCGGGATGGTGAATATACCAATAGAAAAACGGTAATGAAGTATTCTATGCTTTCAAGCCAAGGATCATTGAAATGGTTTATCAAAAGGTTCAGGCTGTTAAATTATACAAATGAAACCAAAAGGAGGCATCATTCAGAGAACAAAGCTCTGGCTTTTCTTTCCCTTGGAGATGTTTAGATCAAGCGTAAACTGTATGCCTCCAAGTGAATGACCCAAAGAGTTGTCTTTATTAATTTGTCTGCCATCTTGGATAGACATTTCCATTGGAATGCCAGAGACTTAATATAGTTTTGTGCTGTTTCACTTAAAAAAAAATCAATGACTTGGAAAAAGGTATATTTTTCTAATGACCCAAAGCTGGGAGGCATATCTAATATATTGGATGATACAACTAAGAGTTTAAAAGCTCTTGAAAGCCTAGAGGAATATGCCACATCTAATAGGAAGAAATTTAATGGAAATAAATGCAAAATCCTAGGATTCTGTTCGAGCAATCAATTTCACAAAAACACTTTAAATGGAAAAGATCTCATTGTCTCAGTGAAGTTGAGGCTGCACATGAATCAATAGCCGGAAAGAGCTAATGTTACTCATGGTTGCATAGTGACCAGAATGAAGGGTGTGATAGTCTTATATTCCACATTGGTCAGATCACATTTACAGCACTCTGTTCAATTCTGAATGCCACACTATAGAGAAGATATTGACAAAGTAGTCTATATGAGGACAACTAAGAAATTGGGAAGACTGGAGATTATGTCATGTGAGGACTGGTTAAAGGAATCTGGGAGGATTAATATGGAGGAGATAAGAATGACAGTGAACAGGATAGCTATCTTAAAGCATTCAAAGGGCTATCACATAGATTAAAATTTTATGCTTGTCCTCAGAGGATACAACTGGAAGGAATGTCTTGTAGCGAGATAAACCTAAGTTCAATGGAAGGAAAAACATCTTAATGATTATCACTGCCCAAAAGTTGAATGAGCTGCCTCAGAAGATAATTATTTCCCTTTTGGAGTTTCCAAACTTCTGCTGTATATCCACTTGCTAGTATTATCATAGAAAGGATTTTCTGTTAAGTATAGGCTGAATGAGTTGGACTCAAGGTTCTTCCAACTCTGAGGGGCAACAATGCTTAATGTCTCCAGTTCTTTTCAGCTAATGTTTGCTTTCATACCTTCTTGTCAATCAGATATGTGGAGTTCTTAATTTTCCTAATCATTAAGCGTTATGGAGAGGGAATAAGGAATAGATCAAGTTAGCCTGGAGAAGCTACAATATAAAACACCTTCTGCATTCTAGGTTAAGGCAGCTTACACATACTCTTCTGTTGATTATTATGCATGTTAAAGTGACAGCAATGTTTCATTCATTGGGAAGCTTTTACAATAGAGACTGTCTTGGGGAGAATCAAGTTGACTTTGTCAAATTGCAAAATATTATGCTCCACAAAAATTCTATTTAGATAACTCATTGTGGCATGGAGGTAACCTTGGTTTTTCAAAGGCTAGAAAATTTTTGAAAAGGGTTTAGCAACAGATAGTGTCTCTGTTATCTGGGAGTTACAGTAAACGGAAGAAGGCTAATTTCGATTATGGTGGTCATCTGATGGTGACAAAAAAACCCACAAAAATTTATGATGTTATTCTTTTGAGACTTGGGGGTGAAGGAGAGGTTGCAATTGGCATTAGTGAAAGAAGTGCTCACATTAACTAGATTGTGGATGTTTTGCAGTTTTGAATAATATTTTCAAGATACTACTAGTCCAATCAAAACAAAAAACTCCATATAGTAACAGTAATAACGATAGCAGTGACTTGAGAGCTTCTAAAGATATATGGAAATTCTTTTAAAGATTATGTCAATATTTGGTGGTAAATGTAACAGAAAACTTGAATATTATATTGCCTAGTTAAAGGCAACAAAAAAGAAATATGTGGAAAGGAGTCCAGAAAAGTAAAGGATACCTGAATAACAGATTCTCTTAATCAGCAACAGAAAGAAAAAGTTAAAATGTTAAGGTAATATAAGAATCTAAAACAAATCAACATCAATCAAAGACTTTAATATAGAAGCTTGAAAAATAAAGAAACCAGGGACAAGACAGAATTCCTAAAAAAGGAGGATGTGAAAATTTTTTTGGTCATCTACCTTTGTCATAAGAAGTCTAATGTAATAAAAATATCAGTAGGATCAAATCAGAAATAGAAAAGTTGTGCGCCATTAACATATGAATTGACAAAATAGTTGTGTCAAAAGAAGTACCTGATATTCTTGGAAAATGGCAGGACCAAATAAAATCCGAAACTATTGGTTCTGATGCTTCACAGGGGTTCATGAATTACTTGAATCATAAGATCATAGGTATACAGCTGAAAGAGACCATCAAATCAAAGTCTCTATCTCCGTCTTAGAAATGAGGAAAATTAGGCCCCAAAAGGTCATGTAGACAGTAAGAGTTAGAGTTAGAATTCAAACCCAGGTCATTTTCTCTTCAGGTCCAGTGCACTCTTTACTTCAAATTAGCAAGGCATTTTACTAACTTTCTCTAAGATATAAATGTAATCCTATCTTTCCATTTTATTTAAAATTTTATTTTCATCATATTTTAGTTCTGAACTGTCTCCCTTCCTTCCCACCCTGCACTAAAGGTCACCATCTCATACACACACACACACACACACACACACACACACATGCATATCTATTGAATCATACTATGCATACTTCTATTTATCAATTCTTTCTCTGGTGGTAGAGAGCATTTTCCTTCATGGGTCCTTTGTAGTTGATTTGAATATTGTAAATACTCAATACAGAATAACTTAAATCATTCACAATTTTTTTGAATAATATTCTTGGTTCTGTATACAATGTTCTCTTGGTTCTGCTCATTTCATTCTTCATTATTTCGTGCAAGTCTTTCCATGTTTTTCTGTAAATAAACCAGCTCATCATTTCTTACAGCACAGTAGTATTCCATGGCAATCATATACTACAACTTGTTTATACATTCCTCAATTGATAGGTAGCCACTCAATTTTCAGGTTTTTTGCCCCCACAAAGAGAACTGCTATAAACATTTTAGAGTATATAGGTTCTTTTTTTTTTCTCCCTGATCACCTTGGGAAGAAGACCTAATAGTGGCATTGTTGGGTCAAAGGGGATACAGAGTTTTATAACTCTGAGGATAATTCCAGATTGCTCTCTAAAATGGCTGGATCAGTTCACAGTTCCACTAATGGCGTATTAGTGTCCCAATTTTTCCTTATCCCCTTCAACATTTGTCATTTCCCCATTCTATCATTTCAGCCAATCTAATAGGTATGAGATGATATCTTTAAGTCATTTTAATTTAATCAGTAATGATTTAAAGGCTTTTTCATATGACTATATATAGTTTTGATTTCTTCATCAAAAAATTGCCTATTCATATCATTTGACCATTTGTCAATTGGGGAATGGCTCATATTCTTACAAATTTGTCAAAGTTCTCTATACATTTGAGATATGAAAACTTTATCTGAGAAACTGTCTATAAAATCCCCCCCTTAATTTTCTACTTTCTTTCTAATTTTGACATTTGTTTTATTTGTACAAAACCTTTTTAATTTAATGTAATCAAAATTATCCATTTTACATGTCACAATGCTGTCTCTTGTTTATTCACAAATTCTTCTCTTAACCGTAAGTCTTATAGGTTATATGTTCCATGTTCTTCTAATTTTCTTATGATATCTCCCTTTATATCTAGGCCATATGTCCATTTTGACCTTATCTTGGTATATGGAATAAGATATTGGTCTAGACCCAATTTCTGCCAGATTTCTTTTTAGTTTTCCCAGATTTTTGCCGAATATCGAATTTTTATCCCAAAAGCTTAAATATTTACATTTGTCAAGCACAAGGTTACTATAATCATTTACTACTGTGTATTTTATGTCTACTCTATTCCACTAAGCTACTTTTCTATTTCTTAGCTGGTACTGACAGTTTTAATATTACTGCCTTACAATACAGATCCAGTACTGCGAATTCTCCTTCTTTTACCTTCTTTCATTAAGTATTTTGATATTCTTGACCTTTTGTTCTTCCAAATATATTTTGTTTATCTTTTTTTTAGTTCAATACATTTTTTGGTAATTCAATTGGGATGGCATTGAATAAGTAGATTAGGTAGAGTTGTCATGTTTTTATATTGGCTCTGCCCACCCATGAACAGTGAATACTTCTCCAATTACTTAAATCTGATTTTGTTTATATAAAATTTTGTTTTATAATTATATTCATGTAGTTTCTTGATTTGTATTGGCAGGCATATTCTCAGGTATTTTATACTACATCGTTATTTTAAATGAGGTATCTCTTACTATCTCTTTCTTGCAGGATTTTGTTGGTGATACATAGAAATACTGATTATGCATATGGGTTTGTTTCATATCCTGATACTTTGTTAAAATTACTGTTTCTACTAACTTTTTAGTATGTAAGTATATCATGATATCATTTACAAAAAAGGAGATAGTTTGATCACCTCTATTGCCCCTTCTGATTCCTTCAATTTCTTTTTCTTGCCCTATTGCTATTGCTAGCATTTCTAATAAAATATTGAATGATATTGGTGACAGTGGGCATCCGTGTTTTACACCTGATCTGGCCTCTAGCTTATCCTCATTACAAATAATGCTTGCTGATGATTTTAAATAAATACAACTTAACATTTTAAGGAAAACTCCATTTATTCCAATGCTTTCTAGTGTTTCTAATAGGAATGGTTGTTGTATTTTGTCAAAAGCTCTTTTCTGCACCTATTGAGATAATAATATAATTTTTGTTGTTTTTGTTATTAATATGGTGAATTATGCTGATAGTTTTCCTAATATTGAACTAGTCCTGGTATAAATCCCACCTGATTATAGTATATGATTCTTGTGAGATAGTGCTGTAATCTTCTTGCTAGTATTTTACTTAAATTTTTTGCTTCAATATTCATTAGGAAATACACAGATAGTCTACCCAACATCCCATGACTAACTCTTGAAACACAGAATATATGTACATAAATGGAAAAATTAAAATTATGAACAGGCTTATATTGTGCAATAAAGTACCATAAATAATGATCTAATGAATTTATTAATTTATGATTTAATGAATTTATATGTATATCAATTCCTACACTCAAAAGTTGAATGTTTATTAAAGGAATCCTTGTTTGATTTCTTGATTTGAAAGATTATTACTTTTAGATTGATTCTTATCAGTTGATGATGACATTCCTGGAGGAATAATTGATTTTGCTGTTTCTTACATTAACATCTTAAACAAATTTCTTTTTTAGAAATCAGTTTTCACACTTTCTGCTCTGAATACTACTTTATTTTAGTTAAGTCATGGTTCCTGCTTTAGATTCCATATTAGAGAATTACTTTTTTTTCCCCTTGGAGTTTCTATGTACTTTTTTCTTTTACTTGCTCTAACTTACTTGTATAGGAAGCAAACTGGGTTTGGGGGCGGGGAGTAAAAGAAATAGTTTCATTTAAAGGAAGAAAAATGTATTTTTTTTTATCATTATCAACATATCAACCCTTTATTAACATAGTTTCTTCTTGGCTACCCTGGGGAAACCATCAGAATCCTAGGAGACATTTATTTTGGCCAAATAAGGTGTGGCTGGCAATCCTAGTCTCTGCAGCATCCTTTGGTCACTATTCTTCAATACCATTCATTAGCTGTCTTTCCTTCTCTGGCTGCATTTTATATAGGTCTTATGTTTGCTAGTAATTGCATATTGGAGAAAACTGAACTTTTTGGAACTCTTCGGTTTTCCTGAACATGTTGCCATTTCAGGTCCTGTGACAAAACAGGTAGGTGGGAGAGACGAAAATAAATTCATGGATAGGAAGAAGTAACTTTCCGGAACTCCATGATCTAGTGATGAATATGGGATTGCCCATTTCTCAGATTAATGGGAGGCTGGCTTCTCTGGAGGTAAGTTACAATGGGGGAAGGGAGCAGGAATTGAACACAGTATAGGTTAGTCAAAGGATTTTAGATTACGGATATGGGTGTACACAGCTGGAAAGTGGACTTGATCTCATTTCCTCTTGGGAGCTGTGTTAACTATCAAAATCCATAATCAAAGATGACTTTAGTTTATCCCACTCCTCAACACTTACTGAATCCCTTCTTTTTCTTGGAGGAAATTTCTGTCATTCCTTATCTTCTCAGTCCCTCTCACCCCTGTTGATTGCCATTGTTGTTCTAAACTACCCAGACTTCGGGGCTGACCATTTCTGTATTAAGCACTGATACACATTAGAATTTCTTGCTCTTTGATGTTTCACCTTTTCTGTCATGAAAATCCCCAGTCCTGGGTTTACCCTATGATGTGCTTTCTTTGGTGGCCCTCACCTTGACTATCTAGTGTTGCTAGATCCCAAACCCTACTTACCTGGTTCACTACAAAATTAGTAGTAATCAAACTCGGTCAGTACTTATTGCTGCTTTGCTAGGCTATTCTTCATATCTTGTTAATTCTATTTGCCTATAATACTTGTGCTACATATTTTCTTGAAAGCTACCAAATGTTACTCAACTTCTCCCTCTTATGTTTCACCTTCTCTTGCTTTTTCTGAAAAGATTGTGACCTTCTTCTGAAATCTCCCTAATTTTCCTTGCCTTCTTTCCTCTGTCATGACACTTCATTTCTACTTCAAAATTGCTCCGTCTTCTCCCCATCCTCTTCTCCTTGTTTTTTGTTTCAGAGGATGCCTATGGAGATACCACCCCCAAGTTCATCTTTCCACTTTGCTTTGATACCATGTTTTTTGCCTTTCCCTGTGAGTGACCTATCAATAAGCCCATCTCTTGCATCTTCAATTTTTCCTTTTTTTCACTCATTTCTTTCCCTCTGTCTACAAAATGCCCCCCATACTATAGCAATTATCCTCAGCCATCAATCCATTCAGCTATCATTCCCTTTCCTTCCTTTCTTTGCCAAACTTCTCAAAAGAATAGTGTTTATTTTCTTTCAATTCACAGTTTATTAATCATCTTCTATTTGTAAGTCACTGTACTAGGCAGAGTGGATACAAATAAATTTGCACAGGAGACAAATCCTCCTTCACAAGTGCTATCTTGGTCTTCTTCTCTCCTCTCCTTACATTTCTCCAAGTTCCAGTCTTATGTTTCCAATTGTTTACTAGACATTTTTAATCTACATGTCTTTTCAGGCTTTCAAACTTACCGTATCTAGAGCAGAACTCATCACTTTCTTCCATATACTTTTCCAATTCTGAATTTCTTTTAATTGTGCATCTATTTTTCCTAACATTCTGGGTTGAAATTTGAGATTGCTAAAGACGGCTAAGGTAGGTATGGCAGCTGCCAACCCTTGAGGTCCAGGAGACCTCCCCAACCACCAGGGGCTGCTGTTGACCAAATGCTTAGCTTCAGAGCTCATCACTCAGGAGAAATTAGATTAAAGTAAGAATCTTGCTCCATTTTGGGGGTAAACTTCTTAAGAATCAAGAAGATTAGAGCTATGCAAGCCAAAATCAAAGAAGACCTTTGAAATTGACCTTTTAACACTAGAAAAAGATACAGCAAATGCCATTCATCCTTTCTTTCTAACTCAAAAGTGTGACTCTGCAAAGCATGAACCAGCACCTGGAGACTGTACTAAAGGAGAAAATGGCTCCTCTGACATTGACTGATGAAGTCCCTGTGCCAGGAGAACTTGTCTATAGAAGCCATTTACCACAGGTATGTGGTGCAATTGCTGGAGCTGGCAGTGACTTTCATTGAGAAACTGGAAGCCCATACTGAAGCCAAAAGAAACATTCCTTGTTTAGACTGTAGTGTGAAAAATATGAATAGGGCTTTGACAAAAATTAGTGTCTGGGTGGGAGAGAGAAGAATGGATAGAAAATATACTGAAGTGGAGAGAGCAACAAAAGGAAATGTCTTCTATCACCAAAAATATTTTTGGGAGATCTCTTTAAAAATGGCATGAGACTGCAATCCCCCTTCTCCCTTTCCAGTCCAGAACTCAGGGACAGCTGATTCTTGATACCAAGTCACCAGGGATGATTTTATTTTTGTTTACTTATGTGTATGGCCATTCATAATTTATTATAATTGACTATAATGAGAGGATTTATAAACTTTCTTCTAATTGTATTCATGAAACTTCTTTTTCTTAATTTTACTTGGGGCTGACCTTGACCAAAGGTGATTTATCTCTTTTTTCACATGAATGGAAAGAGAGGTATTAACATGAAGAAGAGTACATTTTATGCTCACTGGCAGCACCTGGATATATGTTACTATACTTACAACAGACCACCCAAAATAGTGAAAATCTTTACAAACAAAAAGCTCTGGAATTAGGAAAGCTCCTTGAATCTGACATTGCCTGTATTGCTTTTGTTTCCATCTCACTGGTCATCAGCAACCTCTTAGTCACTGAGTGAGAGGAAGAAAGGCTGAATATGTTGATAGTTGGCCCTGACAGGTCTAAAGAGATAGTCACCAAGAAAGAAAGGTACTAGAAAGAAATGAGACTTAGAGAAAAGGGACAAGAAAGAGATGCAGATGGTAGGAATTGTTTCAGACTGTATCCAGTCCTGCTAGTGCCATAACTGTCCTCTCATATTTTTGGTTCTCTTGTTTATTACATAAAAAGGAATTGATATGTTTCTGCAAAAAAACAACAGAAAAAGAAATTTGAGATTGCTTTTTGAATATTGCTGTTATCCAACATTTGACAAATATGTATTAAACTTCTCTTGCGTTTACAGCATCAGGGCCAGGTACTGGATGAGATAATTTTTTGATGAGATAATATCAATTCTCTGCAGTTACAGAATTTACAATGCTTTGAATAGGGAGATAAGATTGAAATATAGATAAATATAATAGATAATTATTTCATGGCAAGCACTTTTATTTAGATCAGACCTATGATTTCAGTGATGTGGAGAATTTATGATGAGGAAACTCTTTCACTCTTGCAGATTATCAATCTATTAATCCAGAGGTATTTATTAAGTGTCCACAACGTACCAAGTACTGGGGATAAAAGTATAAACAATGAAACAATCTCCAGTTACTCATATTCTAATGGAAGAGACAAAAAGTCCACATGAGAAAATATATTGCATAAACACACATCTTATACACACATGCACACAAAACTATTATTCCAAGAAAGTTTAGGAGGGAGGACACTAGCATTTGGGTGAATCAGAAGAGGCTCCATGAAGAAGACGGTGTCAGGTGAAGGTAAGAAAGGAGTGTACTCTGGGCATGGGGGTTGGATAGCTCCCATGGATAGATATGGGAAAGGAAAAGGAAGATGGGGGACTGTGTTTAAAGAATGCAGAAAAAGCAAGTTTGGCTGTATTGCAGTTGGAGAGTAATATCCAACTAGGCTGGCTTCTCCAAAACCTTTAGTTTTAAAAGGATTTAAGGCATTGGGAGGTTAAGTAACTTGCTTAGAGTTACATAGCCACTGTATGTCAGAGGTAAGACTTGAAACCAGATCTTTCTCACTCTTACGACAGCTCTTTATGTACTAGACCATGCTGTCTCTAGAACACTAGAAAGGGGTAAAACAAAGTTCTATGTGAAGTCCAAAGGGGAAAGTTATGATCAACTAGGTGAATCAATGAGTACTTCATGTGGGAAGAAATGTTTATGTTGGGCTTAGAAGAATGGCTCCTTACATACAATTAGAGGATTATAATATTTAGTGCTACAAGGTAGAATCTAGTTCAGTCTCCAGATTTTATAGAAGAAGAAACTGAGGCCAAGAGATTTTAAATAATTTGCCCAAGATCACATTGGCAGTAAATAGCAGAGTCAGGATTTGAAGTCAGGTTTTGTGCCTTCCTTCTCACTGCCATTACACCCTTTTTGTCCCTTGTTTTTCCCTCTCAAGTGATTACATTTCCTTCCTTGATGCTCTCTCTGTCTCAAGACCTTATTATATGCCATTCAACTTTTACATCACTAACACACTAATTTTCCTGGGGTACCTGTCATTTCTCTGATTACCTGTCAATTCTCTGCTACAATAAAAGAAAACAAAACTTTTAGTTGTTCCTTACTCCCTATGGCCTTAGCCACCATTTAATATCCTCTACAACTTGATCCCAGACTATTATCCTAGCCTTATTAATTCAATTCTATTAAATTAAAAATACCCTTTATTTATAGGAAAGGTAGTAAATTAGGCCATGCAATAAATAGAGAAATAAATATCACCATTCCTTGCCCTAAAAAGTTTATAATATAGGAGATGATGTCAGTTATCTACCCAAATAACTTATACATTAGAGTGAAATAAATATATATGAAAGGCCCACCAAGCTGCTTTGAGAGTTCACAGGAATGGGACTTTTATATGGGACACTAGGGAAGAATTCATAACACCACATAAGACTAGCTTTAGAATTTCATAGAGGTCATGTAGTCAAAACCTCCTCATTTTGCAAATGAATATTTTTGGAGTATCTAACCTTGCACTTGAAAGATGAATAGAATGTCAACAGATAGAGATGGGGCCTTGGTGGCTACAACATTCACAGAATATTGAATGGCTTGCAAATAGACACAGAAGTATGAGAAAATGGGGAATATAAAAGCAATAAAATTATATATTATATAATTATATAACAAAATTAATATAACTAACAATAATCATATAATCAATATAATTATATGTTATATAAAGCAATAAAATTAGTTTGCCAGGAGTACAGATTGGGTGATCAAGCTATGTGAATATAGGTTATGAAGGACTGTGAATGAAGACAAAATAAAACCCATATGGACAGCACTTACTCCACAGCTGTTCAATTCCTATTGATCCTCCTTTATTTCGCTCAGATGGCACCTGTTTGTTGGTAGGAAATATCATCCATGAGCAATCCACTGGAAATGAAATTTCTTGGCAATTGGAGAGAGTTAGATTGCAAGAAAAGATACATCATTCTGATTAGGGAGCTATGGGAGATTTCTTAATAGGAGAATGATGTGATTAGACTTGTATATTTGGGACCTTATGTGGCAGTAGTTCATAGGTTAGATTTGAAGAAGCTAAGACAGGACTAAGTTAGTCCAGTTAGAAGGATATTATGGTAGTCTCAAGGAAATTAGGTAGGGGTCTGAAATAAATGAATTTAATCAGTTGAAACTGGTGTGAATGGTAGGCATTTCTTATTTCTATGTCTTAAAGACAATCTAGGATTATCACCAGGACCAGTAGTGAGTATAACTTCTCAAGATTGGGAGTCAGATCCTGTAGATGTAATCAGAAGATCTTGAATAAAAATGATAATAATAATGATGATAACATTGAAAATTTATATAATGATTTTGGGTTTACAAAATGCTTTACAAATATTATCTCATTTTATGTGTACAACAACTATGGGAAATAGTTGCTAATTTTATTCTTACTTTTTAGATGAGAAAACTGAGGTATTCAGAGGTTAAGTGACTTGCCCAGGGTCACACAGTTGGTAAATGTCTGAGGCCAGGTTTTAACTCAAGTTCTCCTCCACTACAGGTCCAGTGACTCAACCATCATGCCACTGAAGAAGCGAAAGGTTTAAACTTCTACCTTAAGGGCTATTTAGATGCTTTTTGACCATATTTCCCTTCTCCTTTCTTTTTTCTTTTCTTTCTTCAATCTTTCTATCACTTTCTGTAACTCTTGGCTACACATTATATATGAGACCATAAAGCTGTCCCTCTATCCACTCAGAAATATGTAGCAATGAGTTATGTGCCTTCTAGTTGGTGGGTTATTTGGTTTGGTGATCTCCAATTTTAGTCTATGTGTGTGTTCAGCCTGTTGTGAAAAAGGGAGCAGCCAGGAATGGTGAAAAAGAATTCTTTGGAGTTCTTGGAGATCAATTAATGAATGTCAAGAAGTACTTATTAAGCACATACAATGATAGATCTTCAGAACATAAAGACAAAAAATGGCAAGAGTCCCTGTCTTTAAGGATTTTACATTTTATTGAGGGAGTTAACATGTATATGCTACAAGCCAAGCAATCAATCAGTGAGCATTTGTCAAATGTCTGATATGTGCCTAGCAATGTTCTGGGCATTCAAAAGGAGTAAAGTTGTGGTCTTTTCCCACAAGAAGCTTAATACCAAACTAAGAAATCAGACATACCAAAAAGCAATTTAGGATTAAGAAGGATGCACAAAAGGGTTTAATTGTGTGCTATAGAGAAAGAATTCCATGGCTCATAGGAATTAGAAAGGTAAGAAATCTTAGAGGCCATCTAGTTCGATGTCTTTATTTTATAGATGAAGAAACTGAAGTTCAGATTGTTTAGTTTAAGTAAATTAAAGTTGCCCAAGTTCCATATAGGTAACAAATTGCTGAGCTAGGATTTGGTTCCCTAACCCTGCTATACTGTGGAAAGATTTCCCCCACATTCACCTATCCAACCCATAGCCATCTTTCAAGGCCCAAACCAAATTTTTTTTTGATGAAGCCTTGTCTATTACCCCAAATCAAAGTAATCTCCATCTTTTGCTATTTTCTAGCACATGTGGTATAGTAGAAAGCACTCCAGACTATCAATTGGGAGTCCTAGGTTCAAGCTCAAATTTTTCTACCGGCTTCTCATGTGACTGTTATCGACCGCATTCAAGCCTCAGCATCCTCATTTATAAAACAAGCAGATTGGGCTAAATGCTTTCTTTTTTAAAAATCTTTTTTATTATTTAATATATTTAGTTTTCAATGTTGATTTTCACAAGAGTTTGAATTACAAATTTTCTCCCCATTTCTACCCCCCCACTCCAAGATGGCGTATATTCTGCTTGTCCTGTTCCACAGTCAGCCTTCTCTTCTGTCACCCCACTCCCCTCCCATCCTCTTTTCCTTTTCTTTCTTGTAGGACAAGATAAATTTCTATGCCCCATTGCCTGTGTATCTTATTTTCTAGTTGCATGCAAAAACTTTTTTTTTGTTTTTGAACATCTATTTTTTAAAACTTTGAGTTCCAAATTCTCTCCCTTCTTCCCTTCCCACCCACCTTCCCTAAGAAGTCAAGCAATTCAACATGGGCCACATGCGTATCATCATGTATAACCCTTCTACAATACTCATGTTGTGAAAGATTAACTATATTTTGCTTCTTCCTGACCTATCCCCCTTTATTGAATTTTCTCCCTTGACCCTGTCCCTTTTCGAAAGTGTTTGTTTTTGATTACC
>CM053624.1:144101796-144109237 GCA_028646595.1 Phalanger gymnotis | reverse complement strand
TTTTTCATTCCTTTGGTTCTGTTTGATAATATCTTGATTTCTCATCAAGTCACTAGCTTCCACTTGCTCCAATCTAATTTTTAAGCTAGTATTTTCTTCAGTGGTCTTTTGGACCTCCTTTTCCATTTGGCTAATTCTGCCTTTCAAGGCATTCTTCTCCTCATTGGCTTTTTGGAGCTCTTTTGCCATTTCAGTTAGTCTATTTTTCAAGGTGCTGTTTTCTTCAGTATATTTTTCAGTATATGTTTGAGTCTGCTTTAGCAAGTCATTGACTTGTTTTCATGGTTTTCTTGCATCCTTCTCATTTCTCTTCCCAATTTTTCCTCTACTTCTCTAACCTGCTTTTCCAAATCCTTTTTGAGCTCTTCCATGGCCTGAGACCAGTTCATGTTTTTCTTGGAGGCTTTTGTTGTAGGCTCTTTGACTTTGTTGACTTCTTCTGGCTGTATGTTTTGGTCTTCTTTGTCACCAAAGAAGGATTCCAGAGTCTGAGATGGAATCTGGGTGCGTTTTTGCTGCCTGGCCATGTTCCCAGCCAACTCACTTGACCCTTGAGTTTTTCAGTGGGGTATGGCTGCTTGTAGACTAAAGAGTTCTATGTTCCGAACCTGAGGGGATGCGCCAGCTCTGCCACACCAGTGCTCCTCCTTCCCCAAGAACCCCCAACCCCTATTGGGCTTAGATCTTCAGCAGGCTCTTCACTCCTGCTGTGATCAGCCACTTAATTCCTCCCACCAGGTGGGCCTGGGGCCAGAAGCAACTGCAGCTGTAGTTCTGTAGCTGCCCCACCTCCGCTGCCCCTGGTGTGGCGGCCAAACTGCAAACTCTATCCCAGTCCTCAGCAGCTTCTCCCACTAACCTACTCTGATGTCCTTGGTGTTTGTGGGTTGAGAAGTCTGGTAACTGCTGCAGCTCACTGATTCGGGTGCTAGGGCACGCTTTGCATGGCTCCTGATCTGGTCAGTCTGCTCCACCCATGCTGGGCTCTGCTCCACTCAGCTCCGCTTTCCTCTGCTCCCAGCTCTGTGAGGGATAGATCTTACCTGGAGACCATCCAGGCTGTCCTGGGCTAGAGCCCTGCTTCCCTATGCTATTTTGTGGGTTCTGCAGTTCTAGAATTGGTTCAGAGCCATTTTTTATAGGTTTTGGGAGGGACTTGGTGGGGAGCTCACGCTAGTCCCTGCTTTCCAGCCGCCATCTTGGCTCCACTGGGCTAGATGCTTTCTAAGGGACCTTCCAACTCAAACATTCTGAGGTTTATTTATCATTTGACAAATTGCTCAAAAAATCTTCATTAGCTTCTAAGACAAAATGTAACTCCTTTGCCTGATCTGTAAAGCCTTGTACAATTTGACTTCCACCTATCTTCTAGCCTCAGTTCATTTCATTTATTCCAAGGATAGGGAGATAGCTAGTTTGCACAAAGATTTGAGATGGGAGTTGGAGTATGGCATATGAAGTAAAACAAGAAAACCATTTTGACTAAACTGGAGTGTGGGGAGACAGTAAAATATGTTTAATTTTGAATGGTAGATTGGGACCAGGTTAGAAAAGGTTTTAAATCTAAACAGATATATTTTTCTAAAAGCAATAGGGAGCCATTGGTGAACATGGGGATAAAAAGGAGGTGATGAATTTAAGAGCTATTTTGGAGGTAGATAAACAGGACTTCATAACTAGAATATAGGACTGAGAGAGAAAAACAAAAGTAATATCAACATTACAAATTTCTCATAATAAATGGGAAAGTAAGAAGAGAAAGGGGGCAGCTAGGTGGCACAGTGGCTAGAGTGTCAAGCCTGGAGTCAGGAAGACTCATCTTCCTGGGTTCTAATCTTGCCTCAGACACTTACTAGCTGTGTGACTCTGGGCAAATAACTTATCTGTGTCTCAGTTTCCTCATCTGTAAAATGAACTTTATCTTTGCCCAGAAAACCCCAAATGAGATCACAAAAAATGATCAGACAACAGCAACAAAAAGGAGAAAGAAAATTTTGGGACAGATAAATTCAGTTTTATATGTGCTTGGTATAATGTACTTGTGGGTCCTTCAGGTGGAGATGAACCACAGGCATTTTGGTACATGGGTCTGAAATTGAAAATAAAAGGAAAGTCTGCTCAGGCTATATAAAATGGGTGCTGCTTCTACCACAAAGGGTAAGAATGGAATCTTGTGGAACCTTCACTTTCCTGAGTTGGGAGGAAGAAAGCAGCCATTGAAATTAAAAAGAGGCAGAGAGGTAGAAAGAGAAGCTGACCAATGTCTTCAAAGTCAAGGGAGTGGGAAGGGGGTGGTCAATAATTTTATTTTTTCAATTAATAGGCATTTTTCTCTCTCACCACCTACCCACAGTCCCAATGAAAAAATAGAAATAAAAACAAAACCCTTGTCAAAATATATCTGGTCAATCAAAGTAATTCCCACATTGACCATGAAAAATATGTCTCATTCTACATTCTGAGTCTATTGCTTCTCTGTCAGATTATATGAAGTGTTCTTCATTATCAGTCTTCTGGAATCATGACTAGTAGTTGAGTTGATCAGTATTCTTAAGTTTTTCAAAGTTATTTGTAATGTCGTTATCGTATGAATTGTTTTCTTGGTTCTGTTCATGTCACTCAGCAGAGGGTCGTATAAGTCTTCCAAGATTTCCCTGAAATTCTCCCTTTTGTCATATCCTACAAATGAATGAATGAATGAATAAGGCATTTATTAAGTGCTTACTATGTGCAAAACACTGCACTAAGCACTGAGGATACATATAGAAATCAAAAGTCTCTGCCGTCAGAGACCATATTCTAATGGGGGAGACAGAACACATGGGAAGTTTCAACAGCAAGTCAGATGGGAAGGTCCCATGGTCTTTAGGGTGCAGCAGTATTTCACATCATTTTCACTAATAAAATCATATCACTTTCTGATACTGAACCATTTGACAGTGCCACACTCGGTGGCAAGAATATTCATTGCTGAATCTTTAGCAGGAGTGGTAGCCAGGCTGCATCTTCATAGGGGTTGCTTCCTAGGATAACATCTTGGGAATTGGGCTGGAATAATCCTAAGGCTTTTGTGTTGAGGTTCCTAAGATATTTTCCTCAGGATATGAGTGGAGATAGTGGTCATGGTGGTGGTGGTGGTGGTGGGAGTGGTGGTTATACCTTCCTCGTCTTTGATCTTCTTTGGGTGCCTTGCCATTTCAGTTAGTCTATCTTGTCTGCTCTATGAGTGAAAGTTAGTTGGCAATTGATGGGAGTTAGTCAGCCTTTCTCCATGGGAATTACCTCCTTGGACAGTAGCTGTGAGGGCTTGGCTGGAAGAAGGTCCAGTGGCTTGAGGGATACTGTTATCCCTAAGGTTCTTGGGTTCAGAGTCCTGGGCTCTATCAGGGGATGGAGGGAGATGGTTGTCGAGGTGGTACTGCTGGTGGTGGTGTCAATGGTTTGACTGTCTGGAACATATTTCCTTCTGTCCCTCCTCCAAGTAGTCATTCTACTTCAGCTAGGCTAGCTCACCTATGGTACAGTGATGTTCCTTTACATTCACATGACATAAATTATTCTGCCAATTTGCCAGTTGATGAGCACTCCCTTAGTTTCCAGTTTTTTTCCATTAGAAAAAGTTGCAATAAATATTGTTGTGTAGATGGGTCTTTTTTCTTTTCTTTTGGTCTTTTTGAAGGTATGGGCCTAGTAGTGGCATTGTGTCAAAGGAGATGCCCAGTTTTGTAACTGTATAGTTTAAAATTGTTCTCCAGAATGGCTGGACATATTAATAGCTCCCCTAAAAGTACAGTAATGTGCCTACCTTTCTGTGTTTGTCATTTTTCTTTTTTTGGGGTCAACTTTGATGATCTTAGCTATGTGAAATAGAACCTTAGAGTTGATTTAATTTGCATTTTTCTAATTATTAGTGATTTTAAACACTTTTTCATATAACTGTTGGATTTTTTTCTTTGAAAATTGTCTGTTCATATCATTTGACAACTTGTCACTTGGGAATGGCACTTATCTTATAATTTTGAATCAGTTCTTTATTTACCTTGGAAATTAGACCTCTACAGGAGAAACTTGATGTAAAAATTTTCCCATTAACTATTTCCTTTCTAATCTTAGCTACATTCAATTTACATCATCTGTTTTGAAAATAATTTTTTGCAATTAAAGAAAATTCATCTTCTCCCCCTTGCATTTTTCCTACCTCTCACTATTGAACAAGAAAGAAAAAAGAAAATTCTTGTAACAAGTATGCATAGTTAAATAAATTTATGCGTGGGCTACAGCCAATAAAGTACATGCTTGATCTATACCCTAAATCTGTCACTTTTCTGACAGGAAATGGGTAGCATGTTTCACCACGAGCCCTCTGGCATTGGTTGCTCATTATGTTGATCAATTTCCCGCCTTCTCTTTATAAAGAAGAGGGTGGTGAGAAGTGTGTGAAAGGAACCAGTGCTTTAGGTTTGATGCAATGTGCTTCTACTCCCCTGCCCCCTTCTCTTTCCCTTGCCCAGAACTTGGTGTTGTTGTTCGTCCTTTGTTCTTGAAGAGGAACAATGACATCATGAAGGTCTGGACTTGAATGTGAACTGGATTTAAATGAGGCAGAGCTGCTGAACCTCACCCTCTTCTCCAGAGTCATTTAAGGCCAGTGGCAGGACAAAAGTGAAAAGGGCTGGCAATGGCCCAGGATGCAGTGGGTGACCTTGGCCTTTCTAAATTAGGTCTTTCCTAGGTCCCAGTTTGTCCGAAGCTAAGGCCATTCAATGACTAAGGACAGGTAAAAATTGAGAAAAAAGAAGGCTCAATTTACCATCACAAAATTATCAGTCTGGGAGGGAAAGACCCTTAGAGTTTCTCACAAGAACAAAAAATAATTGCTATTTACACTCATTCTAAGCCATCAAAACCTAAGAAAAGAGCCATCAAGAGGCTGAGGTTGGGGGCTCTTACTGACCGCTCAATGAAAGCCAGAATGATTTGGGTTTAAAGACTAGTAAGTCCATTTGAAACACAATAGGCTTTCACATAGACATAGGAAAAAGTTCTAATAAGTCCTAAATGCAGAACATAGTAATTGCATTATCAGAGAGAATAGCATTCTCTTTTTGCGCTGGAAGAAGCTAGGACTATTCCTATTTTTTGAGAGAGGGTTACAGACTCCAAATTCCAGAGTATCTGGAATTTTTGAATGAATGAATTTGTCTATAGAGAAAGGAGAGCACAGCAGAACAGAATAGATAAAGAGCAGAAAGAAGCTAGATTTGAGCAGATGTAGAAGATACTAATGATGATATTATTACATGTCCTTAACCTATCTTTTCTTTTAAGCATCCCTTCATGTTCCATTCCCCATTTACTAAAGTTTATTTTGCTTATGACTGTTACCTCCCTTAACCTGCCCTTCCTCATTACTTTCTCTTCTCTTTCCTTTCAATTTTTAATCTCTGTTAAATGAAACATTTTTCTGCACTCAACTCTCTCTCTCTGTGTATGCTTGTATTCTATTCTCTTTTGACTAGTTCAGATGAAACAGGTTCCAGTGGTGCTAGCTTCCTCCACCCCTTCCTTATTATTTGTATAGTGTACTCGAACAACCAAATTACATGTAATAATTTCTCCTACCCTTCCTCTGCCTTCCCCCATCCCTAGGTGTATTTCTTCCTCTTCCTTTTCTTTTCTTCTTTTAAGATCATCAAAATACAAAAAATCTCTATTCTTAAGCTTTCTATCTTATTAGGGACCCCTGATGATGACAATGTTCTAAGGCAATACCTATATTATCTCCCTATGCTAAAATGTGAACAGTTTATCCTTTTTAAAATTCCTTATGCTTACTTTCTCATGTTTTCCTTCATTTGACTCCTGTGTATATATTTATAAACCTCTATAAACCTCTGGCCTTTTCATCAAGAATGCTTGGAAGTCCTTTATTTCATTAAAAATAAAAATTTCCCCCTTTAGGATTATATTCAGATTGACTGGCAAACTATTCTTGGTGGTAAATCAATTCCTTTGCCTTCTGGAATATCATATTCTAAGCTTTCTGCTTCTTTATTCAATGGCTGCCAAATCGTGTGTGATCCTAACTCGGTACTTTAATTCTTTCTTTTCTGGTTATTTGCAGTATTTTCCCTTTGACATAGAAGCTCTGGATTTTGGCTGTTATGTTCCTAAGAGTTTTCACGTTGAAGTTTATTTCAGAAGGCAATTAGTAGATTCCTTCTATTTCCACTTTGTCCTCTGGTTTAAGGGGTTTGTGCAATTTTCCTTTAAGATTTCTTGAAATATGATGTTTAGGTTCTTATTTTAGTCATAGCATTCAGATAGTTCAATGATTCTTAATTTTTTTTCCTCCTTAATCTTTTTTCCCCCAGATCATTTGCTTTTTTGCTATTATATACTTTATATTTTCTTATCTTTTTTCAGTCTTTTGATTTTGTTTTAATATTTCTTGTTGCCTCATACAATCATGGATTCCATTTGATTTATTCTAATTTTCATGGAGTTTATTGTTTGGGCAAGATTTTATACTTCTTGTGCCAAGCTATTAATTCTCTTTCCACTTCTTTCTTCCATAGCTTCCATTTTTTTTGATCCCCCCAAACTATTTATATTTATTTGATCCTCCCATTCTATTTATAAAAACATTTAAAACTCTTTTTTCAAACTCTTGCTTCATTTCATCAGGAATTTAATTTGAGTTTGTGCCCAAGTTGTGTTTTTCTCTGAGGCAATGCTGGTAGATATTTTGGAGATGTTCTCTTTTGCGTTTATATCTTGTTGCTGTCATCATAACAAATTGTTCATTATGGTAGATTTTTTTGTTTGGTCATTTTTCCAGGACTTGATGTTAGGTCTGGACTCTGCCACATTTCTGGAGGTAATATTTGGGCTTGTTCATGGTTGGGATGTCAGTGGACTGCTGCTGGACTCAGCCATTAACAGCTAGCTAGAAAGGTCTATAGGTTCAGGGCGGTCCTTTTGATCTGCACTTACATCCACCATTATTCCACTGCAGTCTTCAGATTGAGTTGGGGCTATATGTACATCTTGCTCCATCAATAGACCTGTGTCCACAAACTCTTGCTGCTCTGACCTCCTCTAATCCCTAGATGCAGATTACCTTCTCAAGCTGCTGTGATCCATCACTGGGTAGTAAGTTATAGAACTGCCAGCTACCAGATGATTATTCTTCCTGCAGAAGGTAAGGTCCCTTCATGCCAGATGTGGAAACCTTTCTGGTTTTAGTGCAGAGCTTCAGGCAGGCACTCTTTAGTGTCTTTAATGTCTATAGTACCTGCAGACCTGTTTTCATGCTAACCTGGGCTAGAAAAATGACACACTGTGATTAAAAAGAAAAAAAAATCCTGATTAGTACTCTGATGTGTTTTCTAAATCTTTGTTGGAGGAGTGGTTAGGAGGAGCTCTGATGTACTACTTC
>CM053624.1:144069296-144096796 GCA_028646595.1 Phalanger gymnotis | reverse complement strand
AGCAGAGAAACTAGCATAAAGACCAACAGACAGGGCTTTTAACTGCCTAAACCAAAGCAATATTCCTATACACTTTATATATAACACTGGATAGAGAGAGTCTTTACATCTGAGTAGTCACGGGGAGTGGGGGCAGGTCTGAACATACAGCTAATCAGAGTCTTGACCAGGGAATCACAAAGTCCTTCTCATAAGCAAACCTCCAAATCAAAATACCAACTGAGAGTATATATACACTTCTCAGAGCCAAAAGGTATTACAACTCTTGTGACTTAGTGCCTAATCAACTTAGTACCAAAAGGTCTGAAAGCTTTCCTACAAGCAAGCCTCCTCTAAGCAAGCTCCTTACCCAATGGGCTCTGTGACTCAGGATGTATCACAACTGTGAGCTGGGTCAGAGCTCAAAGCAGGTGATGTAGGCCTATTAATGGATGGGGAAGATCTTCATATCCCATTAACATTACACCTAGTCTGCTAGTGATGAGTCCCTCCTGGGGACTCTATTTTATGGAGGGGGTCAGGATGGCTTTCATTCACCTCCTGGCCATCCCTGCATGATGTACCTTTATTCTGCTCCCTCCCACTACTTTTCAGCTCCCTTTTGTGTTATTGTCTTCTGTCATTAGGCAATAGTAGTCAGTAATCAATAAACATGTATGAAACACCTGCTATATACAGGCATTATGCTAGGTGATTGGGATACAAATACAAAAAAGAAAGAAGTCCTCAAGGAGCTTACAGTCTAATGGAAGAAGATAACACAAAAGAAAGATGAAAAGCAAGAGTGTGGGGGAGGGAGGAGGTAGCCAGCATTGGGACGCAGTAAAGTCAAGTCCAAACAAGTATAGCACCGGGAAATGAGATGTTTGAGGAGATGTCTGTCCTGTCCCCTCTCCTTAAATGGAGGAGATTATGACTCTGCTCTCCAATCAGAGGGACAGAGAATACCAGTGAAGTGCAACAGGATTTGTTAGATGAGATTTCTATTGGCAAGATTACTGGGCCTGTGGTGGAGAAGCCAAAGAAGTTCAAAATGAGTTCTGTCATTAGAATGTAACCTCCTTGAGGACAGGGAATGTCTTTCTTGTTGCTTGCATTTGTATCTCTAGCACTTAGCACAGTGCCTTCCTTCCTTTCTCCCTCCTTCTTTCCCTCCCTCCCTCCTTTCTCTTCCTTCTTTTCTTTCTTTCTTTCTTTCTTTCTTTCTTCCTTCCTTCCTTCCTTCCTTCCTTCCTTCCTTCCTTCCTTCCCTCTTTCCTTCCTTCCTTCCTTCCTTCCTTCCTTCCTTCCTTCCTTCCTTCCTTCCTTCCTTCCTTCCTTCCTTCCTTCCTTCCTTCCTTCCTTTCTTTCTTTTTCTTTCTTTCTTTCTTTCTTTCTTTCTTTCTTTCTTTCTTTCTTTCTTTCTTTCTTTCTTTCTTTCTTTCTTTCTTTCTTTCTTTCTTTCTCTCTTTCTTCATTGATGCCCAGATAAATTAAAAGTAAGTGATTTCTCAAATGTCAGGAAGGCTTTAATTGACCCAGTGAGGATTTGAACTCAGGTCCCATGACTCTATGTTCAGCACCCCATATCTGGCAACCTTTCCACTGTATCTTTCTGCTTCATGGAACTCATAATGGTATATAAACTGCTGATCCAAATGTTCCCCTGCCCTACTTTCCAAATTTCTTTCAAGTTTTTTGAGTAATTCTAATTGACTAAAAGTTTCTTTCTAGTAGACAATTTCCCATTCCATCTACATTTGAGATGGCAGAAAAACAGCTTAAACTCACTAAATTCTCTAAAAACTACAATATGATTAAAGTATGATAATATATAAAACTATAAATATACATATGATAATTTGAAGAGGGAGAAAGCACTAACAACTCAGGTCATCAGGAAAGACTTCCTGTAGGAGGTGTCACCTAAGGTCAGCCTGGAAGGTTTTTTTTTGAATCCTTGCTCTAAAAGCTGAAATAAGGAATGTCTGAGTATAGGGTCTGGATTGAGGTGGGAGATGGAGTGTTTACATATATTATCTCACTTATCCTCACAACAATCATGTGAGGTAAGTGCTATTATTATTTCTATTTATGGGTGAAGAAACTGAGGAACAAAGAAGACAAGTGCCTTGTTCAGGGTCACACAACTACTAAGTGTCTGAGGCAGAATTCGAACTCAGTTCTTTTTGACTCCAAGTTTGTCACTCTGTCCATTATGTTACCTCCTTAAACAGGGGAATGTTGTGAATCAGAGTTCACGTTAGGAAAATTGTCTCTCAGGCCATAGCTTGGATTGGAAGGGAAATATGAATTAGGAAGATTATTTTGTAGTTTGTGTTTTATCCTTGAGGCATAAGGAGCCATTTAAATTTACTAACCCTGCAATGCCATGATCAGACTTGGAGTTTAGGAAAATTTTAATGGCAGTTCCATGAAGAAGGATTAGAGAGGTAAGAGGCTAGCAATGAGTTCAAAACTTTGTACAAAGTCATAGATCTGTTTTGAGGGTGCTTGGAGGAAGTTCTCATACTGGGAGTATCCCTAAGCTGATGAAAGCAAAGCTCTTTTAACTACTTGTGTGGTTCCTGCTATAGACCCCATAATGTAGGATTAATCTTTTATCTGGAGTTTCTATGTACTTTCTTCTTTCACTTGATTGGATTTACTGAAGGAAGCCAGATGAAATTTGGTACAGTAGAGGAAATGATGTCATTTAAGAGTATGAAAATGTGTTTGTTTCTGAGGTTTCCAAGACATACCTTTGTTCAAACTTCATTAAATTGGTCCAGAAATTGGTCAATGGATCTTTTTCACAAGGAACACCCAAGTCTCTTCTTAGTCATCCTTTATTAATGGTATTTCCTCTTAGTTATCATGGGAAAACCAACAGAATCCTAGGAGACAAGTTCTTTAGTCAAATGATCTCAGGCTAGCAAAAGCATTCTCTACAGGATCACTTGGCTGCTAACAAGCTGTCTTTCCACATATGGCAGCATTTTATAATGATCTTAGTCCTTCTAGTCACTACAAATGGCTAAGTTTTGAGATCCCTTCAGCTTGGCTACAGTATCAGGTGCTGTGATAGAAGAAGTAAGTGGGAGATACCGGAATAAATTCTCCAGCAGATAAGTTCTTCCAGCAGAAGATCGGATCGGCCAGATTATGTTTCAGGGTGGATAGATGATGTTGGGAGCAGTATCATTCATTACATGGGACAGTGACAGGTGGGGATGGGGTGGGGGGACAGGTCTGGAACTGCCTTCTTCTAGGAAAAGAGTCAATAGGAAGAAGAAGAAGCCAAACACAG
Organism: Phalanger gymnotis; assembly: GCA_028646595.1. Lineage (NCBI taxonomy): Eukaryota > Metazoa > Chordata > Mammalia > Diprotodontia > Phalangeridae > Phalanger > Phalanger gymnotis. Next base: position 144,093,507 of record CM053624.1, on the reverse strand, counting down.
GAAGGGACAGTTAATGTGAAGAGTTCCAGGTTATGGTGCATGCTATGGGCATACATACCTGAAAACAGAACTTGATTGCATCTCCTGATAGACATATCAGAGAAATGCGTAAAGATAAAAAATTAACTATCTCCTCAAAATTTATGGAATTTTCTTTTCCTTGATGAAAATGTCTATCTACCCTTCCTCCTTCTCTTAGAATATGTATCTCCTTTGTTCATCATGACTTGTTCCCTTATGCTGTCTGGATTTCACAGGAGAAGATTTCTATGGTAATCTCTTTTGGATATTAGAGTCTAATGACTTTCAGATCTTTTTTCTTCATCTGCAATGAAAGTGGCAATGTCCTACTATCTAATTTTTTTTAGCCCTAATCGTGCTGTCTAATGTTTCTGGGGAAAATCACAAAACCCCAATGCCAGGTTCATTGCAAATTTATCCTATTCAAACATAACTGAAATTCTTTTGCTATTAATCTTCATCTCTCATAAACCTTATTTATTTACCTGTAGTAGTAATTCTAAGCCTTTTCCATATTCTTTAAGCTCCCATCTAACTTTCCTTAATGTTCCATAGATGATCTTGTTTCCTACTTTAATAAAAAAAGAGACCATCTACTAAGAGTCTCCTTCTCTTCCATCTAACACTTTTCACCACACCTTTTCACCAGCTCAGTATTTCATCATCTCTTCCCTCATTCTCTTCAGTTTTCCCATTGTTTCAGAGAGTCACAGGGATAATATTTTCCCTGTTTCTTCTTATCTGTGTCTGAGATTATCTCCTTTTGCCTTCATCAGTTGTTCCAATTACCTCTCTTTTGGGATCTTTAATTCTTCTCTTTTTCACTGATTCCTTTTCCTCCATGTACAAATCTCCCTTATAATAAACAACAAAACCAAACCAAATAATTCCCCTGGGTGCATTCGATCAAGCTGCTGCTTATTCTATTTCTAGAAGTGTGGTCTAAGCAAACTCCAATTCAATCCCATAAGTATTTGTTGGGCACCTGTAATGTGTAATCAAGGAGTAGTGTGACCAAGTGGACAGGAACCTGGACTTGGGTTCATGAAGATCTGTGTTTGAGTCAAGTAAACAGAAGTCACAAAGCATTATAAAACACCTACTATGTTTCACACAAGTCTAAGTTCTGCCTCTGGTACATATTAGCCAAACTACATCATTGCAAGTAGTTTCTTATCTACTGTGATAAAATCACAGGTTCTTTTCCTCCTGTCCCCTCCAACCCACAAAAATGCTCAAGTCACTGTGATAATGATATGGAAACAAAGATTCAAAGAGAGAATCTTTGAAGGTCATATTCTTGGTCCTGTATTCTCTTCCCCTCTGATTTGAAGTATTTGAATTTTATTCAATAGACATTGGAGTAGAAGACTATTGGAGTTTTTTGAACAGGTGGGTGATGTGATTAGAGCTTCTCCTTAGGAAGATTGCATGCATAGTGCATAGTTTAGATGGAAAGTAGCATAGAAAGGAATCAGGGAGTCCAGTAAGGAGACTATCGCAGAAGTGTCAATTAAAAATAAAAAAAAGGCTTTAACAAGGGGTAGGAGTGCACAGAATCTGGTGTGGAGGAATGGGATATCTGCAATCTGTCTTCTCTCTTAAGGATAGCCTAGGATTAGATTAGAGATCAGCACTGAGTGCAGCTATTTATCACTAGGAGTTGTCTCCTAATTATGTGATTAGGAAGGAACATTCCATGGTAAAGTCTTAATGAATGTTTATGGATTGATTAGGAAGCCTTGAAGACACAAGCAGTCTAAATTTAAAGCTTCCCTTCTTTGAACTCTTTTGCCTATTTCTCCCCTCAGTGTCTTAGTTCTTTTTTTCTCATTACTGTTATTATATTTTGCCTCTTTAAAATTTACTTTTGAAGTTTTCTTAATTTTCTTATTCTCACCATATTTACTTTAGTTCTTTTCTTTCTCTTTTCTCCATCATTTCTTCTTCCTTGGCACTTGCTAGGGCTGCATACAGCCTATTTCTTGACTTTTAACTCTTTGCTAAAGTTGGGCTCTACTTCCAGAGTGGAAGGGGAACTGTCTCAAGCTTCAAGGGTTTTGTGCAGCTGTTTTCAGAGCTTGTTTTGGGGGTCTGTAAACATTCAGTTCTTCTAAGGTGGCATGATCTAAGGAGAGATGTGTTTACTATTCTCCTGGCCTATGTTCTGGTCTTTGAGTCAACACGAGCACTTTTTTTGCCCTTGAACTGTGGCTAGGGTCCCTGCTCCACTGCTGCCAGAAGCTCTGGTGTGCTAGTGCTCCTCTTCACCCTGGTTCTACCACTCAGGACTGTGACTCAGATGCAAGTATGGGCAAAACAACAGACTCCTGTCATCAGCGCCAGCCAAGACACCCCCGTAATCTCCCTCTGATCAGATGTCTGACCCCTTTACTGTCTCTCTTTCTCTAAATCTGTTAAAGTCTACACCCAACAGGTAGGTTCAGATTAGTGAGAATAATGATTTCTATATCCAAATATTACCCTTTGAAATAACTATGTAAATTATGTTAATTTGTTCCAACTCAATGGAAACACACATTGAATTGGAATAATGCTGTAACATCATGGGATTCATTATTCACGGTAATACAGACTTTTTTTTGTTCTACCTCCTAGAACAGGTCCAATTGCTAGACCTAATTAGGTGTCCTTCATTTTGTTTTTGGATGAACAGTGAGTGCAATGGTATGAGATGGAAAAAAATAATATAAATAGTGATCACTTAATGTAACCTTTTCTAGTTACTATGCACATTTCTATTTATTATCTCAGTTGATTCTTACAAAAATCCTGTGAATTACAGCAGGCAGTGCAGGATGTATTATTCTTAATTTATACATGAGAAGAGTGCGGCTCAGAAAATTTAAGTGACCTGGCCGAAATCTCATAGGCACGAAGAAGCAGCAAAGTGTGAAATCACTTCAGATTTTCCAACTCCAACAACAGTATAGGCTGCCACTCTCTGCTACCACAGAATGAAGGAGAATGGGAATCAGAGAATGTTTATGATGAGATAGAAGGAGGCAATGGAATGAAAGGAAATAAAGAGCTTTTAATTCACCAAGAACATCCACACTAAGCAAAGGTAGGAAAAGTGAAATGAATGACTCTACTACTCCTTTCTTCTCAGATTCTGAACTAGTGCATTGCCTTGACTACCTCTCTCAATTCTTTTCTGTGTAGCAGTCATCTTTTTGCTTTTACCTAGTCCTCTCTAGGAAAAAAAAAAACTACAGAAATGCCAGAAGGCAGGGTTTTAACTGAATATGGCAATAACTCTGTAGTTCTATGTGGTGACAGATTAAGAAGTTATTCTGGCTATGAAATGGTGAGATGAGATTAAATTTCTATAGCATGGCACATAGCAGGCCCTTGACTAGCATTTATTGAATTAACTTGAATTCTGGGATATCATTATCATGTCCAGTAATTTGAATTCTCTATTTTCTTCCTACAGGTGATTCAGAGGTTGCCCTGCTGACTGAATGAATGGACAGAGTAAATCACACAACAGTGTCTGAATTTGTGTTTTTGGGACTCACCAATTCTTGGGACATTCAGCTTCTACTTTTTGTGTTTTCCTCTGCTTTCTACTTGGCAAGCATGCTGGGAAATTCCCTCATTGTCCTCACAGTGACTTCTGACTCTCACTTACACTCTCCTATGTACTTCCTGCTGGCCAACCTTTCTTTCATTGACTTGGGGATTTCTTCTGTCACTTCCCCTAAGATGATATGTGACATTTTCAGAAAACATAAAATCATTTCATTTTCTGGGTGCATCACTCAGATGTTCTTTATTCACTTGATTTTTGGTGCTGAGATGGTGCTGCTTGTAGCTATGGCCTTTGATAGATATGTAGCAATATGTAAGCCTCTCCATTATTTGATCATTATGTGTCCAAGAATGTGCATTTTGCTTCTGGTTGCTGCTTGGATCATTGGCCTCATTCACTCAGTAGTCCAAACGGCTTTTGTAATTAACCTGTCCTTCTGTGGTCCCAATGAATTAGACAGTTTTTACTGTGATTTCCCTCGTTTCATAAAACTTGCCTGCACAGACACATACAGTCTTCAGTTCATGCTCACTGCCAACACTGGCTTTATGTCCTTAGGTGTCTTTCTCATTTTGATCATATCCTACATTTTCATCCTGTTCACTGTTCAAAAACATTCATCAAGTGGTTCTTCTAAGGCTCTCTCCACTCTTTCATCTCACATCATTGTGGTGATTTTGTTTTTTGGTCCAATTATCTATTTCTATGCATGGCCATTTAACACATCACATCTGGACAAATTTCTTGCTATCTTTGATGCAATTCTGATGCCCTTTCTGAATCCAGTCATCTACACAATAAGGAACAAAGAGATGAAGTTGGCAATGAGAAGAGTGTGTAGCCAGGTTTCGAGTTTCAGGAAAATCTCTTCAATGACTTGACAGGAAGGCAAGAACTTCTAACTTCCATAATAAGAAAGTCTGGAAACAGAAGTTGTAAGGGGAAAAGATGAGTTTGGCTTTGAATATGTTGATTTGGATTCCTAGTGGGATCCAAATGGGAATTTCAAGTATGGATTTGGAAACAGAAGTGTAGAGATGGTAGAGAACTTTGAATGTTGTCTACATTAATATACATGAGATCATCATTGGAGAGTATAGATGGAGCAGAAAGGAAATCCAAGGGCAGGAATTTGAGGGGATTAACTATAATTATGAGATGGAAGGAAGCTAGTGAAAGCCAGAGAAAAAACAGGCATAATGGCTAGACTAGATTGAGAAGATTTCCATGCCAGAAAACTCTAGCATGAAGAGAATTTCTAGAAAGGGTATTTGTTGACAATTTTAAAATGAGGAAGTTACTGCAGTTTTTTGTTAACTCATCACCAACTCCAATGCAGAATCTTTTCTTGTGGATTTTAGGTGCATTAATTGCAGGAAAAAATCATTTGTACAGTCAAAAAACACAATTTCTTGTCCATTTTATTTCCATTGAGGAAACTTGTCAATCCCTTTTTGAATAACGTATTAGTACTATGAATATTGTGTTTGCAATCTTTTAAAAGAACCTGTCTTTGAAGTTCCTGAAAGAGTACTAAAGAAATTGTTTTGTTTGCTTAATACATGTATTTAAAGTGTACCTAATGAATCATACTGTAGGGTCTTCTTGATTCTGCTTGATTAGAGTCTCTTTAAATTTTTTGAAAAAAGACTTTCTCTTTTTGTGAAGAAACCAGACTTTTAAGTGATATCATACACTGCACTGTGTCATCCTGTTTGCCATTTAGCCCTTCTTGTGACTGCTACTTTTTATCTTTTACACACATTTGCTCTGGGCCTTCATTAAACTTTTGTAAAAATAGTCTCTGGACCTTTTGTTAATCTTTGAATTTTTAATGTCCACTTTTCAAGCTAAAGCTTGAATTTGTATATAGTTCTTAATATAGAATCAAACATTTTCTTGAAGGATTCTGTAGGTTTTCCATAACCAATCACAATGCTCATTTACTCATTTGTAAAATTCAATGTAACTCAAATAATATTAAATATTTCTCACATATTAGGCCTTCTAATATATGCTAGGCATATAAATAAAAAAGAAAGAAGTTCATACAATCTAAAAATTTATATTCCACTCAGGTTAGTGTGGATTCAGCATATAGACAAATACATAAATAAAAATAAACAAAGCAATAGGTGAAGAGATTGCTAGTAAGTGGAGGAATCAGAACACAGAATGAATATGAGCTATAAATTGAACTACATCTTTTTAAGTTGACTAAGAATTCTTTTTGTCATGACCAGTGAAACCATTGAATGGAGTTCTCACATCTTTTAAAGTTGTTTGTCACAGAATAAGACATACCTGGACAATGTGGGACTTTATTTTGCTTGACTACATTTTTGTTAAATGGATTTTCCTTATTTTTTCTTTTCTTTCTTTTTTTCCAGTAGGATGGAGAGCAGAGGTGGGAAGGGGCCAAAATAATTTTTCTTTGCTGAAAAAATGTCCTTTATAGAAATTTCAGGTAAATTCCTTATTTTGAGCTTGGTGTGTGGAACTGCTTGGTCTCCAGAAGTAGGGTTGATTACTAGTCTCTTGTTCTTTCCTCATTACTCTCCATTTCTTATTTGCTACAATCTGTCATCCTGTCCTTTTGTTTAAATTTTTGAAAGGTTCTGTTACTTCATTCGTTTGTGGTCATCAGATTTCATCAGTTCACTAACTCAACAAATACTTGCTGGGTTTATGCTATGTGACTTGCACTTTTATCAGGACTGTGGTGTATGCAGAGATGGACAATACTTTGTCACACCCTCAAGAAGCTTACAATCTAGTGATTTGTGGGGCCCAGGAAATGTCAAACCAGAATACAAATAAGAACAATTCTAGAACCATCTAAAATCAGTGTATATCATTCAATGCCAAGGGAGCAGAATGGACCATGTCATGAAAGCTATGAGTTTAGGGGAAGGAGAGATCATTATGGATTAGCATGGTTAGGGAAGTCCTTATGGAAGAAGTAGCAACTAAGGTGTATCTTACAGTATGGGTGAAATGTGGACATACAGACTTAGGGTATGAGATAGAATATTCCAGGCAGAGGCAATATTGAGAAGAAAAGCTAGGAGCTGGGCAAATATGGAAAAACAGTCTTAGGAAATGGTAAGATTGTCCCGGATGCTTGAAAACAGTATGTGTATAGGAAAATAGGAGAAAAAACTCAAAAGATAGGTTGGAATGAAACTGGGTTTCTTGTTGAAAGCCACCCAAAAAATTAGGACTTTATTTGATTAATTCATCTGCTCAAATGAGATAATGTCCATACAATACTTAACAAATTGTAAAGCACTATGGAAAGTTTATATTATTATTATTATTATTAAATAACAGAGAGCCGTTGAAGGTCTTTGAGAAGAGCTATGTTTAGGAAGCTCAGTATCAGATCAGAGTGGATTAATGGAGGGTGGGAAGGAAAAACTAAACATAGGAATATTGCCTAGTAGTTTGCTGTAATAACCTAGGTGAGACACAATGAGGTTTTGAATTAGTTTGGTAGTAGTGGAACTAAAGAGAAGGAGAAGAATATATGACATTGTGGAGTTAATATCAACAGAATTGTAACTTTTGATCTTGAGCACAAAGGAGATAGGAGAATACAGAATCATTTAGATTATATGACAGGGAAAATATTGTAAGAAACAGAGAAGTTCTAAATGAGGATCAAATTTTAGGGGTAGGTTGCTGATATAGATGAGCACATAATTGAAGGAGCAGACAACCACATAGGATGGTTTTTGAGGTATGGGAACAGCAGAGTGCATAGTCAAGAAGGATAGGGTGAACAATTGCAGGGTCCTAGGTAGAACAAAAAGGAAATAGATAAGTGTTGGGTTCAAGATCTTTAGGAGGACAAATAAAGTCAAAAGGTGGCATCTTTCAGAGAACCCAGCTCTGGCTTCTCCTATTCTTAGGATTTTTTAGCTTAGAAGAAATTTTCACTCATGCATTGACTAATGTTCAAGTTTGTTGAAACTGGTTGTGTAACTTGTACCACAAAAGAGTTTTTATTAATGAGTCTATTTCATCTTGGAATGATGTTTCTAGTGGATTGGCCCAAGAATCTGCCCTTATCCTTGTACCATTCACCATGTCAATTATTGACTTAGCTAAAGGCATACATATTTGTCAATTTTAAAGATAAACACAAACTGGAAGGGACACATTTGACACCACAGGCTTAGTGCAAAAAATATTTTGGCCAGCTAGAATGATAGGATTAATTCAATGAGATGAAATTTGGTAATAATAAATGTAAAGTCCTAGACATCAATTAAGCAACAATCTTAAAAAATCTAGGATGGAGAAGACCTTCATAGAAAATAGTCTACGTGAAGCAGATTTTGGGCTTTAGTGGACAATAAGGTCAAAATTAATTAGCATATAGGATAGCAGCCAAATAACTAAATGCTCTCCTAGGTTTCCTTACTGTATGTACAGTGACCAAAATGAGGGGGATGACATTTCTAGTGTACTCTGCACAGAACAAACTACATTTATATTTGTTCAATTCAGTTCAGTTTTAAAAGGATATTGACAATCTGTGGGGCACTGATAGGAGACTGGAGACTATGACCTGAGGAATATTATGATACAAGGGAAGAAATATTTACAATTTTATCCATACAAAAGTGAAATGGGTTACCCCAGAAGATTATTAGTTCACTTCCATTGGGAGTTTTCAAGAAGTCGTACAAAGACTACTTGTGAGAAAATCATGGGACTTCTGAATGAAAGACATGTTGGAATAGATAGCCTGTAAGCCTCTTTGTAATTTTGAGATTCTGTGATTTTGTGATTGTCTGAAGGGCAAGAATGCTTGCTGTCACCATTTCCTTTAGTTGGTGTAACTGAGAGCTATATCTCCTTAAGATATCTTTAAATTTTAATTTTATTTAAATACAATTTTAATATAAATTTTAATAAATTACTTAAACATAAATTGAAATAAAATACTGATTTAAAATACATTTTAATTATATTTAAAATGCTACTTCATCTAGAGTTAAACTCCAAAAAATAGTATTTCTGCATACACAAAACACAAAACATACATGAAACTTTGAATTTCCATTTCACATTTGCTTTTTAACATATATGCATGTGTGTGTACACACACAGAGACAATTACACTTATTACTTTCAATACCACTTTGCTTGTCTGCCACTCCTTTTAACATCATTCTACACTTTAAAAATGTTTCAACATTTCTATTTTTAAAAAATTACTACTGTTAACAAGTTCTTTTCCTGACCATACGTCTCCTCCATCTCCCCAGTATCAGATCCAATTAAAAATTGAGAAAAAGAAAAAAATGTCTTTTTTTTCTTTGAATGCATCACATTTCTGTGAGGATGTGGGTAACATACTCTATCATATGTCCTCTGCGGATGTGATGGTCATTGCATTGATCAGTATTCTTAAATCTTCCAAAGTTATTTTTCTTTACAATGCTGTCCTTGCACAAATTTTTCTCTTGGTTCCACTCATTTCGCACTGCATCAACTCATACTATCTGGGATTCTTTGAAATAATTTCTATTGTAATTTCTTATGGCACAATAACATTCTATTTCATTCATATAAAACAATTTGTTCAGCCATTCCCCAAATGATGGACATATTGTTAGAGTCTAATTCTTTTCTTTTTTAACCTCATCACTTAATTTCTCATACATGACCATAACGTTTATTTTGTATGTAACTATTATCTCTTCAGGGTTATTTTTCTTCTCACCCCATCTTCCCTATCCTTTGTTTCTTCCTTGTTCTTTGATGTATCTCTACAACACATTGTGTATGTTCAACCACCTTTAGTTCAGTTTATATATGAGTAAGGTTCAGTTGATATTTGTTTCCTCCTTCTTTCCTCCATGTTTCAATACTATTCTTATGCACCTCAATCATGAAAAATACTTGGTTCCAATCCTTTTTCCCTACTTTCATTATGAGTATATTCTTTTTTACTTTCATTTCTCTTTTCCCTCAAACATTCAGAACAGAACTAATACATTCCCAGGCCCTCCATTTTCTTAATTTAACTCATCCAACTTCCTGATAATTATGCAAAGTCAGTCATAGGAAAAGAATAAGTGAAGAGATGAAAACTGGAAATATGGGATGAGGACTAACATGACAGAAGAGGTATGTGAGAGAGATTGAAATACAATCTCCAGCTGGAAGAATAGATAGTACAAATGCCAATGTTCCAGTGATGAAGAAATGACATTAGGGCAGGATTACCCATTGCACAGAATATTAGGGTGCTGCTGGATACAATGGGGAAGAGGCTGGGGTTTACATGATTATATAGAGCTAGAATAGACCTAATAGGACAGGTAGTCCAACCCTGTCATTTTGCTAATGAGAAAATGAAGTCCCAGAGAAATTAAGTGCCTTGTCCATGATCACACAGAGAGGACAAGATGTAGAATTTGATTCTCAGTCCTCTGACAGCTGAAGTAATGCTTTTTTCTGCTATTCCACACAGAAAAGGATTCTATATTGTAGAGACAGGTATCTGTCAGGAAAGTGAACTTAATTTTATCTCCTGATAAGGTCAGAGAGTTGTCAGGGACCCAAGTGTAAGGATCAAAATCAAGAGTCAAGGAAGAATTAAGATCATCTCCTTTCTCCTAATTTATTGAATCTTGATTTTTTTGATGGAAATCTCTGTTCTCCCCCATTCTCTCAGTGTATTTTCTCTGTACAATTTAATTTGTTTCCCTGTGGAGTCTGGATCTCATGACTTGATATTTCTGTGGTTAGTTCACTGGTCCTTAGAACTCCTCCCATGCCCCAACCAGCTGATAACTCCCCATCCTGGGAGCACTCCATTATCTGTGTTCTTTGGTGCCTGTCCACTTAGTTAATATCATAAGAGACTGGATTGAATCTTCCTTCATTCTTATGGGGGTCATATTGTCTCCTATTTTACTGAAAAGATTGGGATCATTTACTAAGAGCATCCTAATATCCCCCCTTCACCTTGTCTCCTTGCTTCCTAACTGCCTCAAAGTTTGTCCCCACCTTCATTCATTCTCTTCTGTGTTTTCAGAGAAAGTGGCATGTAGGCAGTTCTTTTCCAAAGTAATTTTTCCCTCCTGTACTTGTAAGAACATCTCCTTCTGCTGCATTGATTGTTCTAAGTGATTAGTTAGCTTCTCTTTAGCATCTTCATATTTTCCTCTCTCTCCACTGATTTCTTTTCCTTTGTCTGTAAAGTCTTCTCTATATGATAAAAACAGTGCTTCATTGATATTGAGAGGAGAGCAACAGGCAAAGGTGTGACTTACTAGTCTTTCTCTGTCTTGCCATTACCAAATTTCTTATAAATCCTTGTTATTCTAAATTTCCATTTAACCCAACAAATATTCATTAAGTTCCTGCTATGCTTGAGCGAGGAGAGAGCATGACAGGATGGATAGAACTCTGGCCTTAGAGTCATGAAGACCTGGATTCTAGACCTATCTGTGACAGATATTGAGGGAACTTCTAAACCAAAAGTCCCTACACCAATGAGATCACTCTGTCACAGGGATAGAATAGCAAGAGGCCTTAGACATTAGGTAGTTAGGTGGTGCAGTGAATAGACACTTGACCTGGAGTCAGGAAGACCTGAGTTGAAATTTGGCTTCAGATGCTTACTAGCAATGTGATCCTGGGCAAGGCATTCAAACTCTATTTCCTCACCTGTAAAATGAGGATAATAATTGCATCTACCTTGCAGGGTTGTTGCTGGGATGAATTGATATAATAATTGTGAAATGCTTAGCACAGTGCCTGGAACATAGAAAGTGCTATGTAAATGCTAGCTATTATTATTCTGTCATTTAGTATAATCCTCTTATTTTCTAGATTAATAAATGGAATCCCAGAAATGTGCTTAAGATCACACAGTCACTGACCCAAAATTGGAACTTAGTTCTTTTTCCCCCATCCCATTATGGAGTGTTCTTCCTGAGGCAGATATGTGGAGCAGCAGATAGCCTGCTCAACTTGGAGTCAGGAAGACCTAAATTTGAATTCTGCCTCAGATACTTACTAGCTAGGCAGGCTGGGCAAGTCACTTAGCTTCTTTTTGCTTGAGTTTCCTCATAGGTAAAATGGAGGTAATAGCACCTATCTACCTCACAGGACTGTTGTAAGGATCAAAAGAGCTAACATATGTGAACTGCTTTGCAAATCTCTAATAATTATGTAAATGCTATCATCATCATCATTATTATTTATCTCTATCTTTCCTTCCATTCAGACTATAATAATCAGTCAATAAACAATCAGCAATCACTTATTATGTACCTGCTATATTCCAAGCTGGGCAGCTAGGTGGTACAGTGGATAGAACACTGGGCTTGGAGTCATAAAGATTCATCTTCATGAGTTCAATTTAGGCCTCAGACACTTACTAGATGTCTGACCCTGGATAAGTTTGTTCAACCCTGTTTCCCTCCATTTGTAAAATGAACTGGAGAAGGAAATGGCAAACTACTCCAAGAAAACCCCAAATGGGGTCATGAAGAATTGCTCATGACTGAAAAATGATTTAACAACAACAAAATATTCTGGGCTCTGGTGATACAAATACTCTCTACTATCAAGGAGTTTCCATTTTATCTGGTGAGACATCACACACACAGACACACACAGACACACAGACACACACATATATGTACGTATATAATAAACACAATATAAATTGAGGATAATTGGGGAGGGAAGGAGGGCACTAGCATTTGTAAAGATTAGGAAATATAGAGTTGAAAGTGAAGCTTGAGTTGCATATTGAAGGAAGAAGTGAATGTTTTCTAAGAATAGAAGATGGTCAGTGCCAAGGGAAAGAGAGAGGTGTAAGAATGCTTTTTGTGAACAATAGAAAGATCAGTTTGGCTGGATCATAGAGCATGGGAAGGGTTGTAATATATAATGATACTAAAAATTAGGTTGGGACCAGGTTGTGAAGGTTTTGAAAGCCAAATGGAGGAATTTATATTTTATCCCAAAAGAAAGATTTGTGAGTAGGGGAGTGACAGATTGAGACTTCGACTTAAGAAAAAATCACTTTGGCAGCTGTATGGGGGATGGACTGGACTAGAATGGACTGGAGAGAGATGTGAAGTAAGGAGGCCGTCATACTAGTCCAGGCTTCAGGTAATGAGAACCTGACCTAGGATGTTGGCTGTGTGAACAGAGAGAAAGGGCAAGATGAGAGATGTGTCGTAGATGTAGAATGGTAAGATTTAGAAATTAATTAGAAACGTGAGGTGAGGGTGAGTAATGAGTTGAGGATAATGTCAAGGTTATGAACTTCAAAGAGACTGGAAGAATGGTGCTACTTTTGAGGAAGAAAATGAGAAGCTTGGAAGAAGACTAGGTATTTTGGGGAAAGAGGAGTTCTATATGGAGCCTGATAAATTTTAGATGTCCCTGAAACATAAAATGAGAAAAATCCAAAAGGCTACTGATGATCCATTAGGGACTTAGACTAGTCCCTTCCAGCTCTAAAATCCTGTGCTTCACTTCCCTTCCTCTACTTGTATTATTAGTTCCCTTTTCATCATCTTTTAAAGGCAAAGGTCTGACTGTTATTTCCTTGTTTAAAAATCTTCAGGGGCTTCATCTTGCTTCTAGAATAAAATTCAAATTTATCAGTCAACATTCTGCGTCTAATTTTCCTTTTTTTTTAAGACTTATTCCTCACTACTTCCATTCACTAAGTCTCCTTTCCAGCTAAACTGAAAACTAAGTACCTAAACTAGGTCTTTTCATCTCCACCCTTTACACACCCTCTGTATCTCTGCCTCTTGAGATTTTGTTTTCTTCAAATATAAGCTCACTTGCTATATCTTAATCCTCCCTGTACTCCAGTTGTCAGCGATTTCTCCCTCTTCAAATTATCTTCTATTAGCTTAACTGCACATGTCCTAGTGCCCTAGTAGACTGTAAACTTCTTCAATATAGATATTATTTCATTTTTGTCTTTGTCTCTAGTTCACAGCCTAGCTACCCTGTAGTAGATACCTAATAAATTCTTATGGATGAATAAATATGTATTAAGTTGAATTGATGAATGGAAATACAAGTAAAGTACTGGCTTACGCTTAGAGTGCCATTACTTTTTTCTTATGGCTGGGGTTGGGAAAACTTCGTGCAGGAATTTTCATTTCATTAGGGAGATATTGGGGATAGATCAAGAAGTAGAAAACAATGTGGGCCATGTTATGAATGTTGCAAAGCACGGAATATATTTAGGGAGGGTGAGAGGCTCAGTATTGTAGAAGGGTATGCCATCAAGAGGGGACTAGTATAAAGTAAGAAATGTAGGGTAGTGCCAGATTGTGGATAACCTTGAATTCCAGACTTAGGGTCCAAACTTGACCGGGTTTAGTGCAAAACTATTGAGTTGTTTTTGGCAGTTGATTGACATGATTTAATCCATAGGTCAAGAATCTTAAACTGGAAGAGATATGAATGAGGAATTGGAGAGGGGAGAAAGTGGAGAAGGAAAGACAGGTGCAGAGGTTACTGCAATAGTTTATATAGGAGAAAATTAGAGTCTGTAATGGGGGAATAATGATGATAGAATAAAAGAGGAGGGGATGGATTTAAGAGATATTTTGGAAGCAGATGTATAGGATCCTTAGACTAGAATATGATTTAAGAGAAATAAAAATCAAAACAACAACATTGTATGGAACATATATACATGGCTTAAATGATGCAAACAGCAGAATCTGACAGTGATGCAAGTCTTTCCTTTCTTTGTATCCCCAGTGCTTAGCACAGAGCCTGGCACACATATAATAGGTGCTTAATAAATGTTTTTTGGCTGACTGAGTGACTCAAGGCCAATGGGCACTCTGCTGGCAAAGGGAGACAGTATGAATCGGAGGCCCCAAATATTTTGATAAGATAGGAGGAGTGCATGGTACAAAAAGAAACAAAAGAGCATTAAATTTGCTATGGAAATATTCATCAACAAAAATCACTAATTTCAGGGTGAAATAAATGAATTCACTAATTCTTTCTTTTTCTTTTCAAATTCTGCTGCTGTCTTGCCCTGCCCGCCATCTCCTCCTCCCTCCCCCACCTTTCCCATTTCCTATGCAGTTGTTCTTCCTTTGCTTTCAGGAAAGCCTTTCTAGGAAGGAGCTAGAGAAGTGCCATAGGAGGTGATGTTTACTTGGAGCAGTGCTATATGTTGGTGACTTTCCAGTTAAATTTCAATGATAGAAATTGGTTAATTATAGTAGACCCTTGACAACTATCTGTTGAATTGACTTGGATTCTGAGATATTATTTACATATTTAGTAATCTGGATACTTTCTTCATCCTTTTCTTAAGGTAATTTCAGAGATGGCCCTGCTGACCGAGTCAATGGACAGAATGAATCACACTGCAGTGTCTGAGTTTGTGCTCTTGGGACTCACCAATTCTTGGGATATTCAGCTTTTACTCTTTGTGTTTTCCTCCATGTACTATTTGGCAAGCTTGCTGGGAAATTCCCTCATTATGTTCACAGTGACTTCTGACCCTCACTTACACTTTCCCATGTACTTCCTGCTGGCCCACCTCTCCTTCATCGACTTGGGGATTTCCTCTGCCACCTCCCCTAAGATGATATGTGACCTTTTCAGAAAGCACAAAGTTATTTCATTCTCTGGCTGCATGACCCAGATGTTCTTTATTCACTTGATTGGTGGTGTTGAGATGGTTCTGCTTATAGCCATAGCCTTTGACAGATATATAGCCATATGTAAGCCTCTCCATTATCTGATTATTATGTGTCCAAGAATGTGCACTTTGCTTCTGGCTGCTGCTTGGATTATTGGCCTCATCCATTCAGCGGTCCAAATGGCTTTTGTAATTAACCTGCCCTTCTGTGGACCCAATGAACTGGACAGTTTTTATTGTGATTTCCCTCAGTTCATTAAACTTGCCTGCACAGACACATATAGACTAGATTTCATGATCACCATCAATAGTGGCTTCATGTCTATAGGTATCTTCCTCATCTTGATTATATCTTACATTTTCATCCTAGTCACTGTTCAAAAGAATTCATCAAGTGTATCTCCTAAGGCTCTCTCTACTCTTTCATCTTACATCATCGTGGTGATTTTGTTCTTTGTTTCATCCTTATCTTTCTATACATGGCCATTCAACCCATCACACCTAGACAAATATCTGGCTATCTTTGATGTAGTTCTGACTCCTTTTCTAAATCCAGTCATCTACACACTCAGAAACCAAGAGATGAAGTTGGCAATAAGGAGAGTGTGCAGCCAGCTTGTGAGTTACAGTAACATTTCTTAAATGACTTGATGAGGACACCCAAATCTCTAATGATTATAAACAAAAACTTAAAAGAACTCATTTGAAGAAAAGAAGATGGTTGGGGACACAGTGTTTGAATTTGTAGAAGAATGTTAAAATGGAATTACATACAGTTGTAAACATGGGTCTGGAGCTAGGAGAATGGTTGAGGTTGTATGTTTGGCAACTGTGTACATAAAAAACAGCTAAAAGGGATATGTATTTACATTTGTCAATATTTTTTGGATAATTTAAGTATTAATACTCTTTATACTACAATATTTTAAAGGAGTTTATTATTATTTTCTTTAAAGTCCTTTGTGAGGTTGTTTAATTTAGGTTTGAAATACCTAACATTTATTTTGTACTTAACAAAGAATATATTTCCCAGTTCTGCTAGGTTAGGCTCTCCTCAATTTTTTTGAAGATGGTTCTTTTTTCTGTGAGTATTTATCAGCTTTTTAAGAAATGTGAAACATTAAGAAATGTGTACTCTGTGTTAACTTGTTTGCCATTTAGTATTCCTTGTGACTACTACTTTTTTATCTTTTACATATATTTACTTTGGGCTTCCAATAAGATTTTGGAAAAATACTTTCTAGTCTTCCTGTGAGTCTCCGAATTTTAATTTTTACTCTAAATATTTCCCAAATTAAAACCTGCATTTAAACATTTTTTCTAAAATTACATATTTTCATAGGAGATTCCTTTGGTTTTCCATCTCCCACCAAAATGTTTATTTATTCATTCCACTCTATTCCCTCCCCCAATAGTATTTAAGTTCCTGGAGGCAGTCAGTTTCATTGTGTTTGCAATCCCAGTAGTAATGCAGTGTCTTGAATGTAATAGGTCCTTAAGAACTGCTTTTTGGTCAATTGATTCACTTGGGAATGATGTTGTTGTGATTATTTTATATTGGTTCCTATCCACATTAGTCTCTTCCACTACTTCTTGTTAATTAATAAGGTCCAAAGTAAAGTGTTTCACCCTTTCCTGTTTATTGAGATGACCACTGGTATACTAGAATGATCTATTCTGTCCCCATGAGGGTAAAAGCACGACTCCTTCACCTACTTGAATAATTCAAGCTGTAGACCATACACTGCAGGATATTTTTTTTTGTATGAAATTTCTACATACTTTCTCCTTTTACTTGCCTAGAATTACTGGTATAGGAAATAGGCTAGACACAGGGGTGGGGATCTGTGATCTTGAGGCCACATATGGCCATCTAGGTCCTTGAGTGTGGCCTTTTGTCTGAGTCCGAGTTTTACAGAACAAATCCTTTTATTAAGGGGATTTGTTTTGTGAAGTACTTCTTTCAGATTTACTAAGGGATGCCAGATGATATTTGGTAAAATAGAAGAGACGATTTCATTTAAAAGTGTAAAAATGTGTTTGTTTCTTATGTTTCCCAGATATATCTTTGTTCAGACTTCATTAAATCAGTCCAGAAAAGGGTCAAAGGATCTTTTTTCACAAAGAACACCCACATCTCTTCTTAGTCATCCTTTATTGACAACATTTCCTCTGAGTTATCATGGGAAAACCAATAGAATCCTAGGAGACAAGTCCTTTGGTTAAATGATCTTAGGCTGGCAAAACCATTCTCTATAGCATCACTTGGCTGCTAATGAGCTGTCTTTCTGCATATAGCAGCATTTTATAATGATCTAAATGCTTCTAGTCATTACAAATTGTTAGAAGGCTAAGTTTTGGGATTCCCTTCAGCTCGGATACAGTATCAGGTGCTGTGATAGGAGTGGTAAGTGAGAGAGATGGGGATAAATTCTTCCAGCAGAAGATCAGACTGGCCCTACGTCCATGTTTCAGGGTGAATAGATGATTCTGGAAGCAGCCTCACTCATTACAGGTGAGAGTGGGGACAGGGCTGGAACTGCCTTCCTCTAGGAAGAGAGTTGACAGGGAGAAGAAGAAGCCAAACACATGAAGGGAGGGTTCATGTGAAGGGTTCCAAGTTATGGAGATATGGCCTGGAAACAGAACTTAATTTCATCTCCTGGCAGACATAGCAGAGAAATGAGTAAAGATAAAAATATAAAAACAAAAGTTTCCATCTAAGTTTCCTTTATGCTCTGTAGATAATCTTGTCTCTTACTTTAATAAAATACCAAACAAACTGAGACCATTTACTAAGAGCATCCTTCTCTTCCACCTTGCACCTCTCACCACACCATTTCACCAGCTCAGTATTTCGCTGTCTTTTCTCCTATTCTCTTCAATTTTCCTGAGATTTCAGAGAATGATGGAGATAACATCTTCCCTCATTAATTCTTCTATCTGTGTCTTTGAGATTATCTCCTTTTGCTTTCATCAGTTGTTTCAAGTGATTTATCAATTAGCTCTCTTTTGGGATCTCTAATTCTTTTCTTTTCACTGATTCCTTTTCCTCCATGCATGAACCTCCCCTATAATAAAAAACAAAATAAACAAAACAAAAAAATCTCCTCAATGCATACAATCAGGCTCCTGCTTATTCTATTTCTAAAACTGTGGTCCAAGGGAATTTTGATTTAATCTCACAGGTATTCATTGAGCACTTGTAATGTGCAACTAAAGGAGTAATGCAACCAAGTGGAAAGAAACATATACTTGGACTCATGAAGATCTGTGTTTCAGTCAAGTAAACAAGAGTCATAAAGCATTAGAAAACACTTACTATGTTCCACACACTACTAACTTCTGCCTCTTGTACATATTAGCCAAACTACATCATTGCAAGTAGTTTCCTGTCTACTGTAATAAAATCACAGATCCTTTTCCTTCTGTCTCCTCCAAACCACAAAAATGCTGAAGTCATTTTGATATTGATATGGATACAAAGATTCAAAGACAGAACCTTTGAAGGTCACAGTCTTGGTCCTGTCCTCCCCTCCCATTTAAGGCATTTGAATTTTATTCAGTAGGTGGTTAGGCCTGGAGTAGAGACTATTGAAGGGTTTTTGATCAGGGGAGTGATATGATTAGAGCATCTTCTCAGGAAGATTGCAAGTCATTAGTGCATAATTTAGCTGGAAAGTGGCATAGAAAGGAATCAGGGAGACCAGTAAGGAGACAATTGCATAACTGTCAATTAAAAATAAAAAAGACTTTAACTAGTTGTAGGAGTGCACAGAATCTGGTGTGAGGGAATGAGATACCTGTTATCTCTCTTCTCATATGATGATAGCCTAGGCTTACATTGGAGACCAGCACTGAGTGTAGCTACTTATCGCTGGGAATTGCCTCCTAGTTATGTTTTTAAGAAGGAACTTAACACTTAGTGAATGTTCGTGGATTGTTTAGAAAGCCTAGAAGACACAAGCAGTCTAAGTTTATAGCTTCACTGCTCTTTGGAGTCTTTTGCCACCTTTTTCCCCATCAGTGTCTTAGTTCTTTTTTTCTCCTTACCATTATTATATTTTGCCTCTTTAAAATTTACTTTTGAAGTTTTCTTCATTTCCTTATTCTCACCATATTTACGTCAGTTCTTTTATTTCTCTTTTCACCATCATTTTCTTTGGCCCTTGCTAGGGCTGCATACAATCTATTTCTTGACTTTTAAGTCTTTGCTAAAGTTGGGCTCTATTTCCAGGGTGGAAGGAGCTTTGTCCCAAGCTTCAAGGATTTTGCTGTTTTCAGAGCTAGTTCTGGGGGTCTGTAAACTTTCAGTTCTTCTAAGGTGGTATGATATAGGGAGAGATGTGTTTACTTTTGTCCTGCCTGTGTGCTGGTGTTTGTCATCACAAGTACTCTTTTTTTTGCCTTGGAACTGTGACTATGGTCCCTGATCTACTGCTACCATGAGCCCTGGTGAGTAAGTGCTCCTCTTCATCCTAGGTCAACCACTCAAGACTGTGACTCAGATGCAAGTACGGACAAAACAACAGACTTCTGCCCTCAGTGCCAACAAACACATCCCTGCAATCTCCTGATCAGATGTCTGACACCTTTACTCTCTCTCTCTAAATCTAGTAAAGATAATATCCAACAGTTAGGTCAGGATTAGTGACAATAAACAATTCTATATCCAAATCTTACCTTTTGAAATTATTAGGTAAAGTATGTTAATTTGTTCCAGCTCAATGGAAACATATAGTGAATTGGAATAATGTTACTACATCATGGGATTCATTATTCACACTAATAGAGACATAGTTTTTGTCCTAGCTCATATCCGGAGTCACCTTCTACCTCTTAGAACAGGCTCCAACTGGTAGACTTAACTAAGTGTCCTTTATTTTTTTGAATGAACAGTGAGTGCAATAGTATGAGATGGGAAAAACAGAATAAACAGTAATAGCTTGGTTTAACCCTTTCTAGTTACTATGCACATTTGTATGCATTATCTCAGTTGATTCTCACAAAAATCCTGCGAATTATAGTAGGCAGTGAAGGATGTGTTATTCTTAGTTTACAAATGAGAAAAGTGAGGTGCAGAGATTTTAAGTGAATTGGCTAAAATCTCACAGGCAGGAAGAAGCAGCAAAGTGTGCAGTTACTTCAGGTTTTGAATTACAGGAACAATATAGGCTGCCATTCTCTGGTCCCACAGAGAGAAGGAGAATGGGAATCAGAGGATGTTTATGATGAGATAGAAGAACATTCTCACCAACCAAAGACAGGAGCTGTAGAGTTAAATGAATGACTTCATCACTCCTTTCTTCTCAGATTCTGTTCTAGTGCATTGCCTTCCCTATCTCTCTTAACTCTTTTCTGTGCAGCAGTAATCCCTTTGCTTTCACCAAGTCCTCTCTGGGCAAAAGCTAGAAAATTGTCAGAGGACAGTGTTTCAACTGAATATGGCAATAACTTTGTAGTACTATGTGATCACAGATTAAGAAGTTATTCTGGCTATGAAATGGTGAGATGAGATTGGATTTCCATAGCATTCCACATAGTAGACCCTTGACTAGAATTTATTGAACTTAGATTCTGAGATATCATTAATTTGAATTCTCTCTTTATTCTCTTCCTACAGGCAATTTCAGAGGTTCCCCTGCTCACTGAATCAATGGACAGAGTCAATCATACTTCAGTGTCTGAGTTTGTGTTCTTGGGACTCTACCAATTCTTGGAACATTCAGCTTCTGCTCTTTGGGTTTTCATCTGTTTTCTACTAGGCAGACATGCTGGGAAATTCCCTCACTGTCTTCACAGTGACTTCTGACCCTCATTTATATTCTCCCATGTACTTCTTGCTTGCCAACCTGCCTTTCATCGAGTTGTGGATTTCTTCTACCACTTGCCCTAAGATGATATGTGACCTTTTCTGAAAACACAAAGTCATTTCCTTCTCTGGCTTCGTGACCCAGATGTTCTTTATTCACTTGATTGGTGGTGTTGAGATGGTTCTGCTTATAGCCATGGCCTTTGACAGATATATAGCCATATGTAAGCCTCTCCATTATCTGATTATTATGTGTCCAAGAATGTGCACTTTGCTTCTGGCTGCTGCTTGGTTCATTGACCTCACCCACTCAGTGTTCCAAATGGCTTTTGTAATTAACCTGCCCTTCTGTGGCCCCAGTGAGCTGGACAGTTTTTATTGTGATATACCTTGGTTCATTAAACTTGCCTGAACAGACACATACAGTATTCAGTTCATGGTCACTGTCAACACTGGCTTCATGTCTATACGTGTCTTTCTCATTCTGATAATATCCTACATTTTCATCCTGTTCACTGTTCAAAAAACATTCATCAAGTGGTTCTTCTAAGGCTCTCTCCACTCTTTCATCTCACATCATTGTGATGATTTTGTTTTTTGGTCCAATTATCTATTTCTATGCATGGCCATTTAACACATCACATCTGGACAAATTTCTTGCTATCTTTTTTTCAGTTTTGACTCCCTTTCTGAATCCAGTCATGTACACACTAAGGAACAAAGAGATGAAGTTGGCAATGAGAAGAGTTTGTAGCCAGCTTGTGAGGTTCAGGAAAATCTCTTGAATGACTTGATAAGAAGACAAGAACTTCTAACTTCAATAATAAGAAAGTCTGGAAACAGAAGTTGTAAAGGGAGAGGAAAAATTTGGTTTTGAGCATGTTGATTTTGAATTCCTAGGAGGATACAAATGGGAATTTCAAGTTTTCATTTGGAAATAGGTGTCTCGAGATGAGAGAGAGAGAGCTTTGAATGTTGTCTACATATAAAAATAATTCTAACAGTAAATATACAGCATCATTGGAGAATATAGATGGAGAAGAAAGGTAATCTAAGGGCATGGATTTGAGAGGATTTAGCATAATTATGAGTTGGAAGGAATCTTATGAAAGCTAATGAAAGAAACAGAGACAGAAAGGCAAGACTTGATGCAGAAGATTTCCATGCCAGAAACCACTATCTTGAAGAGAATTTCTATAAAGGGGTATTGACAATTTAAAAATGAAGTAGCTATAGGTTTTTGTTCACTCATCACAAACTCCAGGGCAGAATCCTTTCTTGTGGATTCTAGGTGCATTAATTGTAGGAAAAAAATCATCTGTGCAGTTAAAAAACCAATTCCTTGTCCTTTTTCGTTCCTTTGAGGAAGTCTGTCCATCCATTTTTGAATAAATAAAGTATTACTACCAGGAATATTGTGTATGTGATCTTTTTAAAAAAAAACTTGTCTTTAAAGTCCCTGCAAAAGTACTTAAGAAAATTTTTTGTTTGCTTAATACATGTATTTAAGGTGTACCTAATGAACCATACCATAGGGTCTTCTTGATTCTGCTTGGTTAGAGTCTCTTTAAATTTTTTGAGAAAGGACTTTTTCTTTATGTGAAGAAACAAGACTTTTAAGTGATATCAAACACTGCATCTTGTGTTAACCTGTCTGCCATTTAGCCTTTTTTTGTGACTGTTATTGTTAACCTTTTATACACATTTGCTGTGGGCCTCCATTAAGCTTTTGTACCAATAGTCTCTGAAACTTTTGTTAACCTTTGAATTTTTAATGTCTGCTTTTTAAACTAAAGCTCGAATTTGGATATAGTCAAATGAGAATACAAATAAGAGGAATTGTAGAACCATCCAAGAGCAGTGTTTATTACTCAATGCCAAGGGAGCTGAATGGTCCATGTCTTGAAAGCTATGAGTTTAGGGGAAGGAGAGATAATTATGGGTTGGAGTGGTCAGGGAAGCACTCATGGAGGAAGTGCCAACTAAGGTGGATCTTTCTGTTTAGGTAGAATGTGCACATATAGACCCAGAGCATGAGATAGTGTACCTGAAGGTAGAGGAAATAGTGTGAAGAAAAGGTAGGATCTGGGAAAATAAGGAAAAACTGTTTTGGGAAATGGGAAGATAGTCCTGGATGCTTGGAAAATCACATGCATATAGGAAAATAGTAGGACATAAAACTCAAAAGATAGGTTGGAATGAAACCTTTTTTTTTTTTTTTGTTGAAGGCCATCCTAAGGAACTAGGACTTTATTTGATAAATTCATCTGCTCAAATGAGATAATGTACATACAATAAAGCACTATGGCAAAGTTTATTACTATTATTAAATGATGGGGAGCCATTGAAGGTCACTGAGAAGAGCTATGCTTTAAGAAGATCAATATCATATCAGAGTGGATTAATAGAGGGTGGGAAGGAGAAACTAGACATAGGAATATTCCCCAGTAGTTAGTTATAATAGCCTAGGTGAGAGCCAGTGAGCATTTGAATTAGTTTGGTAGAGTTGTGGGACTAGAGAGAAGGAGAAGAATATAAGATATTGTGTAGCTAATATCAACAGAATTTTAACTGTTTTGATATTGAGTACAAAAGATATAGGACAATCAAGGATCATTCAGTTTATATGATGGGGTAAAAAATATAAGAACTAGGGAAATTCTGAATGAGGATAAATTTTAGGAGATAGTTGCTGATTTAGATGAGCATGTGAGTGAAGAAGCAGAAAACCACGAAAGATGGTTTTTGAGGTTTGGAAACAGCAGAGTGGATAGTCAAGAAGGATAAGGCGATGAACAATTGCAGGGTCTTGATGGAAAATAAAGGAAATAGCTAAGTGTTGGGTTCAAGATCCTTAGGAGGATAAATAAAGTCAAAAGGTGGCATTTTTCAGAGAACTCAGCTCTGGCTTCCTCTATTCTCATGATTTTTTTAGCTTAAAAGAAACATTCATTCAGGCATTGACTAATGTTCAAGTTTGTTGAAACTGCTTGTGTGTGTGTGGGGGGGCGGAGCCAAGATGGCAACTGGAAAGCAGTAACTGGCGTGAGCTCCCCTCCAAGACCCTCCAAAAACCTATGAAAAAATGGCTCTGAACCAATTCTAGAACTACAGAACCCACAAAGGGGCAGAGGGAAGCAGGACT
>CM053624.1:144037778-144068796 GCA_028646595.1 Phalanger gymnotis | reverse complement strand
TGCCCTCTAATTCACTAAAAGTTCAATTTTTCTCTCTGCTATTTAGAATGTTATTCTTGTTTGTAAACTTATATAATTTGTCTTTTTGAAGGATCTATTCCAAGATCTCCTCTTCTTTTGAGATCCTGACTGTGGTACCTTGTTGTTGGAACTACTTGCTTCTGGATGCTTGTCTTTGAGCTTTGGATTTTGGTCATGTCGTTCCTGGTATTTTTCCTTTTGGGGTTTCTTTCAGAATGCTATCAAAGTAGTTTTTCTATCTTCATTTGGCCTATTGAATGTAAACTTTGAGAGGGCATGGACAATTTTCACTTATGATTTCTTAAAATGTAAGCTCCAGACCTTTTTTTAATTCTAATTTTCAGAGAGTCCTAAGATTCTTAAAATTATCTCTCATGATCTGTTTTCTAGGCCAGTTGCCTTTGAGATCACATATCATGCGTTTTCTTGCTTTCTAAAGTCTTTTCAGATTATTCTAAATGCCTGCTCATGGAGCCATTGATATGCTTGGTCTTTTTTACTTTTATAAGAGTCTGTTACTTGAGCAAGGTTCACTACTTTTTCTTTTAAGTTATTTATTTTCCTTCCCAAATATTTTCTTCAGGGCTTTCATTTCATTTCTAATCTCTTGCTTAATTTCATATAAATATTATTTTAATCTTAGTGGAAAACCCACTTTTTCCTTTGAGTCACTGCTTTCAGTTGTTACAGAGTTATTTGCTCATATTTTTTTGCTGAGGTACAATCTCTGGATCTATGATAATTTTTTTTAACACTCTGGGATTTTGTTTGATTTATTCATTTTTCAATTACATTTAATGAATTGGAGCTTTGTCTCAGTGCCCTAGCTTTGTGCTATGCTTATGGGTTACGTGGTTTGCTATGTTTGGTCTTATCCTAGATACCTTGGTATTGACCTTTACCTCCCAAGGTTAGTTCTTCCACACCCTGATCTTTGAATTTTAGAATGCCAAACCTTAAAGGTCCTCTATGGCATCACGGAACAAAGTACTAGGGACCTTGTCCTGGTAGGAGCACTGCTCTACAACTGTGGTCACTCCTGTTCTGTAGGACTTCCAAAGTCCCTATCTTAGGACTTTTGCATCCTTTTCTAGGATATCTCTGCTAATCAGGGAAGAGAAGGTAGGGGGAAAGCACTTATATAATAGCTTCTATGTTTTTGGTACTCAGATAAGTGCTTTTTTATCTAATTTGATCCTCACAACAACTTTACAATGTACATGCTATTCCTCCCTCACCTTCAATTTTACAGTTGAGGAAACTGAGACAGAGGTTGAATGATTTGCCTAGGGTCACATGGCTAGTAAGAGTCTGAAATTAGATTTGAACCCAGAACTTCCTGACTCCAGGCCCAGGACTCTATCCAATGTCATACAAGCTGCCTCAAATCACTAACCATTGTAGGGATTAAACAAGGAATAGGAGACATTGCCTCCATCTCTGAGGAAAACAGACTATCAAAGACCCTCCACATCTTATGGTAAGGCAGTCAAATACATTATAATGACAACAAAGTCTCTCTCACTTGGAATCATTCACAACAGGATATGTGGTGTGGAGGTCAGTTTGACTTTGTAAAGTTATAAAATGTTTTGTTCTATTAAACTTTTACTCAGATTCCTTATTATGACATCCAGGCTTCTTGAAAGTGGCAAAGACATGACAAAAATTTGGTGAGAAATAGTATCTTTGTTGTCTGAAGGACAGTTTAGTTAAGTACTTGGAGGCTCATAACTAGAATGATGATTTCCATAATTTTTTTTAAAAAGCATCAATAATTTTGAAGGTAGTCATTTCAGATGTAAGGGTTAAGGAGTATTTATGATTGGTATTATTAAATGAAGTATCCACAGTAAGCATAGAATATTTTTATCCCTTTTGAGATAGTACCCATCCAGTACAATCTCAATCAATTTAATTAAATCCAATCCAACATAATTAAATAAACTTATTTTAGGCACCTATTACATAATCTGAGGATAAAACACCCAAACCCATCTCTTAGGGGCAGTATAAATAGAACTATCATTTTATGATGTAGCTTACTGCCTGACACATAGTAGGTACTTAATGAATGTTTATTGATTGATTGACTTCATATTTTTATATTTTAATACTTAGATTAAAATGAAAGGTATTGGAAGAATAAAGATACTTGGCTTAGAAGTCAAGATTTTTGAAACAATTTAAAATAATATTGAATTCTCATTCAATAATCTGTGCGAAGTCGTATTCAGAGATTTCAATGATTTAGGCTGAGAGTAAGAAGGTACATAGTCACCTAGATATAGTTTATTAATGTCCCTTTCTTTGTATCTCTCTTTTTTAGATAAAAAAATTTTATCGGCTACAATCATTGGGCTTGTAGTACCACTAAATATAGGCAGATGAGTTTACTTGTACAAGTTGTAAATTATTCCTTGGTGGCATTACATCAAAGTGTATGTATATCTTTATATACACATGAATGTACACATATTATATATGATAAGATTATCTATAATATGTTATAATCAGATACATACTCATTATGTATGCATATACGTATGTTATGCATACAAACATATACATGCATGTATGTATATATGTCAAAGCATCAAAGGGTTCTTTCCAGAAGAAGGGTGCACATCTCTTCTCTAAGCACTCTTTATTAACAATATCTTCCTATAGTTACTACAGGAAAATGAATAGAATCCTAGGAAACAACTTTTGGCCAAATGATATCAGGCTGGCAACTCCGTTTTCTGTAGCATCACCTGGCTGCTACCCTTTAGTGGGTTGTTATTTCTACCTATGGCAGCATTTTATGTATTTCTTAGTGCTTCTAGACATGATAAGCAGGAACAGTTTGAGGTTTGGGATCCCATCCAACTTCCTGATAATTCTGTAAAGTCAGTCAGAGGAAAAGAATAAGTGTCAGAAGAGGTATGTGAGAGAAACTGAAATACCATCTCCAGCAGGAAGTATAGATAGTTCAAATGCCAATGCTCCAGTGATGAAGAGACGATATTAGGGCAGGCTTACCCATTGCACAGAATAATAGGGTGCTGCTGGATATATTGGGGATGAGGATGGAGTTTACATGATTATATAGAACTAGGAAGGACCTAAGAGGTCAGCTAGTCCAACTCTGTCATTTTACTAATGAGAAAATGAAATCTCAAAGAAGTTAAGTGCCTTGTCCATGATCACACTGAGAGGACAAGATGTAGAATTTGATTCTGAGTCCTCTGACAGGTGAGGCAATGCTGTTTTTACTATTCCACACAGAATAGGAAAGTCAATGTGAGCAGCAGACCAGCCTAAGATTATTCTGACTTTAGACCAGTATTCTAGGGTTTCTCTAAAGTCTCCTGTAAGTCAGGCATGCTGATCTTGTCCCAGTTTCCTTGTATCTAGATGCCTGGAGGGGCCATTGCTTCAATCCTGACTCCTTGTCCAATCCTTCAAGAGATGGAGCAGTCCTGTGGTTTTTCTCTTTGTTTTTTTTTAATTTCTTCTTCATCTTTAGGGGCTGCTTCTTGGAGGAGCTGGACTTTTCTGGAAACTTTCAAATGTCCAAGGAGAACTTCATTTTTAAATGATCAGCTTCAGTTTCTATACCCTTCTGCATTATATATGCTTTAAGGGAAGAAGTAATAGATATACCAGTTAGTGGTCTGGAACTTTCTTTTTGGGATGTATTTTCTTTTACTGAAATTGTGCTTTAAACATGTAGAGACAGTGTGGTATAGAGGGTAGATCATGAGCTCAGAGTCAGGAAGATGTTGGGTCAAAAATCTCATTAGTTGTGTGACCCTGAGGTAGTCACTTTACCCCTCTGGGCACTAGACAAATATCTAAGATTTATCTAGTAAGTCATGAATTCCCCATGAGAGCTATTTGAATAGTTCAAATTGCAGACCTTACATTGCAGGATAATTTTTTCATATTAAATTTCTACATTTTTTTAATGCTTTTACTTGCCTAGTGTCACCGGTATAGGAAACAGGCTAGATACCTGAGTGGGGACCTGTGGTCTTGAGGCCACATGTGACCTTCTAGGTCCTTAGTGTGGCCATTTGACTGAGTCCAAGTTTTACAGAACAAAACCTTTTATTAAGGAGATTTGTTCTGTGAAGTTCTTCCCTCTTATTTATGGAAGGAAACCAGATGAAATTTGGTACAACAGAGGAAACTATTTCATTTAAAAGTATGAAAATGTGTTTGCTTCTGTTGTTTCCCAGATATATCTTTGTTCAAACTTCATTAAATCAGTCCAGAAAAGGGTCAAAGGATCTTTTTTCACAAGGAACACCCAAGTGTCTTCTTAGTCATCCTTTATTAACAACATTTCCTTTTAATTATCATGGGAAAACCTATACATCCTAGGAGACAAGTCTTTTGGTTAAATGATCTCAGGATGGCAAAACCATTCTCTATAGCATCACTTTGCTGCTAATGAGCTGTTTTTCTGCATATAGCAGCATTTTATAATGATCTTAGTGCTTCTAGTCACTACAAATAGTTAGAAGGCAAGTTTTGGGATCCCTTCAGCTTGTCTACAGTATCAAGTGCTGTGACAGAAGAGGTAAGTGAGAGAGATGGAAATAAATTCTCCAGCAGATAAATTCTCCCAGCAGAAGATCAGACTGGCCAGACTTCCATGTTTCAGGGTGAATAGATGATGCTAGGAATAGCATCACTTATTACATGTGACAGTGACAGGTGGGGGTTGGGAGAGGTCTGGAACTGCTTTCTTCTAGGAAGAGAGTCAACA
This sequence comes from Phalanger gymnotis, assembly GCA_028646595.1. Taxonomy (NCBI): domain Eukaryota; kingdom Metazoa; phylum Chordata; class Mammalia; order Diprotodontia; family Phalangeridae; genus Phalanger; species Phalanger gymnotis. The sequence continues at coordinate 144,064,016 of CM053624.1, read as the reverse complement.
GGGAGAAGAAGAAGCCAAACACATGAAGGGAGGGTTCATGTGAAGGGTTCCAGGTTATGGGACATCACCATACATACCTGGAAACAGAACTTGATTTCATCTCCTCATAGACATCTCAGAAAAATTAGCAAAAACAAAATACATAAAAATAAAAAAATCTAACCATCAAAAACTTAATGGAATTTTCTTTTTCTGATGAAAACATGTATTTGCCCTTCCCCCTTCTCTTAGAATATCTATCCCTTTGTTCATCTTAACTTGCTCCCTTATCCTGTCTGGATTTCATGGTTGTGCGTTTCTATGGTAATCTCTTTTGAATACTAGAGTCTAAGGGTGTCCAGATGTTTTCCTCGGTCTGCAATGAAAGTGGCAGTGTCCTATTATCTGTTTTTTTTTTCATCCAAGCCTGCTGTCTAATGTTTCTGGGGAAAGTCACAAGGTCCCAATGTTAGATTCATTGCAAATTTATCCTATTCAAACTTAACTGAAATCCTATTGCTATTAATTAATCTTTATCTCTTATAAACTTTATTTATTTACCTGTAGTAGCAATTGTAAGTCTTTTCCATATTCTTCATGTTTCCATCTAACTTTCCTTCCCACTCTGTAGATGATCTTGTCTCTTACTTTAATAAAAAAACCAAACTGAGACCATCTACTAAGAGCTCCTTCTCTTCCACCTCGTACCTCTCACCACACCTTTTCACAAGCTCATAATTTCACCATCTTTTCTCCCATTTTCTTCAGTTTTCCCATTGTTTCAGAGAAAGAGTGATGGAGATAGCATCTTCCCTAGTTAATTCTTCTCTGTGTCTTTGAGATTATCTCTTTTTGCCTTCATCAGATTCCAAGTGATTTATCAATTATCTTTGGGATCTTTAATTTTTCTCTTTTCTGTTGATTCCTTTTCCTCCATGTACAAATCTCCCCTATAATAAACAACAAAACAAAATGAAAAACATTCCCTCCATGCATATGATCAGGCTGCTGCTTATTCCATTTCTAAAGGTGTGGTCTAAGTAAATTTCAATTCGATCCTACAAGTATTCATTGAGCGCCAGTAATGTGTAAGTCAAGGACTAGTGTGACCAAGTGAATAGAAACCTGGACTTGGACTCACTAATATCTATGTTTGAATCAAGAAAACAAGAGTAATCAAGCATTACAAAACTCCTACTATGTTCCAGACACTGCTAAGTTCTGCCTCTGGTACATATTAGCCAAACTATATCACTGCAAGTAGTTTCCAATCTGGATTAAATCACAGGTCCTTTTCCTCCCGCCCCCCCCCCCCGCCAAACCACAAAAATGGCCAAGTCAATGTGATAATGATATACATACAAAGATTCAAAGGTTGAACCTTTGAAGGTCATGTTCTTGGTCCTGTATTCTCCTCCCATTTAAGGCATTTGAATTTTATTCAATATGTATTAGAGTAGAAGACTATTAGAGTTTTTTGAACAGGATAGTGATGTGGTTAGAGCTTATTCTTAGAATGACTGCATGTCATTACTACATAGTTTAGATGGAAAGGGGCATAGAAAGGAATCGGGGGAGCAGTAACAAGACTATTGTAGAAGTTTCAGTTAAAAATTAAAAAAGCTTTAACTAGGGGCAGGGGTACACAGAATCTAGTGTGGGGGAATGGGATATTTGCAAAAATCTCTCTTCTCCCTTAAGAATAGCCTATGATTAGATTAGACACCAACACTGAGTGCAGCTATTTATCACTGCAAGTTGTCTCCTAATTATGTGATTAGGAAGAAACATTCCATGGTAAAGGCTTAATGAATGTTTATGGATTGATTAGGAAGCCTTGAACATACAAGCAGTCTAAATTTATAACTTCACTGCTCTTCAAACTCTTTTGCCACCTTTTTTTCCCCATCAGTATCTTAATTCTTTTTTTTCTTTACTATTATTATAATTTGCCTCTTTAAAATTTACTTTTGAAGTTTTCTTCATTTCCTTATTCTCACCATATATACTTTAGGTCTTTTCTTTCTCTTTTCTCCATCATTTCTTCTTCTTCTTTGGCATTTGCTAGGTCTACATACAGCCTATTTCTTGGCTTTTAACTCATTGCTAAAGCTGTATTCTACTTCCAGAGCGGAAAGGGCACTATCCCAAGCTTTAAGGGTTTTGTGCAGCTGTTTTCAGAGCTAGTTCTGGTGGTCTGTGAGATTTCAGTTCTTCTAAGGTGGTATGATATAGGGAGAGATGTGTTTTCTATTCTCCTAGCCTGTGTTCTGGTCTTTGAGTCAACCCAAGCATTCTTTTTCTGCCCTTGAACTATGACTAGGATCTCTGCTCCACTGATTCCATAAGCTCTGGTGTGCTAGTGTTCCTCTTCACCCTGGGTCTACCACTCAGGAATGTGATCAGATGCGAGTATGGGCAAAACAACAGACTCCTGCCCCCAGTGCTAGCAAACACATCCCTGCAATCTCCTGATCAGATGTTTGACCCTTTTACTGCCTCTCCTCTAAATCTAATAAAATCTACATCCAACAGCTAGGTCCAGACCAGTAAGAAAAAAGAATTCTATATCCAAATATCAGCCTTTGAATTTATTATGTATATATAGTATGTTAACTTGTTCCAGATCAACGGAAACATATAGTGAATTGGAATAATGCTGCCACCTCATGGGATTCATTATTCACACTAATATAGGTGTATTTTTGCCCTACATGATATCCTGAATCCTCTTCTACCTATTAAAATAGGATCCAATTGCTAGACCTAACTAGGTGTTCTTCTTTTTGTTTTTATATGAACAGTGAGTGCAATGGTATGAGATGGAAATAAATAGTATAAATAGTAATAGTTTGATGGAACTCTTTCTAGTTACTATACACATTTCTATGCATTATCTCAGTTGATTCTCACAAAAATCCTGTTAATTATAGTAGACAATGCAGTCTCAATTTACACGTGAGAAAAGTGAGGGTCATAGAGTATAAGTAATTTGGCTAAAATCTCATGGGCAGGAAGAAGCAGCAAAGTGTGCAATCACTTCAGTTTTTCCAGGCCCAAGAATAGTACATGCTGCCATTCTCCACCAAGAACATCTTACCAAACAAAGGCAGGAACTGTAGAGTGAAATGAATGACTCCACCACTCCTTTCTTCTCAGATTCTGTTCTGGTGCATTGCCTTGCCTATCTCTCCTAACTCTTTTCTGTGTAGCAGTCATCCCTTAGCTTTCACCATTCACTATCTAGGAAAAAAGCTAGAGATGTGCCAGAGGACAGTGTTTTAACTGAATATGGCAATAACTTTATAATTCTATGCGATCACAGATTAAGAAGTTATTCTTGCTATGGAATGATGAGATTGGATTTCCATAGCATTGCACATAGTAGACCCTTGACTAGTGTTTATTAAATTGACTTGAATTCTGGGATATCATTATCATATCCAATAATTTGAATTCTCTCTTTATTCTCTTCCTACAGGCAATTTCAGAGGTTGCCCTGCTGAGTGAGGACAGAGTGAATCAGACTTCAGTGTATGAGTTTGTGTTCTTGGGACTCACCAATTCTTGGTCCATTTAGCTTCTACTCTTTGTGTTTTCCTCTGTTTTCTACTTGGCAACCATTCTGGGAAATTCCCTCATTTTGTTCACAGTGACTTCTGATCCTCACTTACATTCTCCCATGTACTTTCTGCTGGCCAACCTTTCCTTCATTGATTTGGGCATTTCTTCTGTCACTTCCCCTAAGATGATATGTGACATTTTCAGAAAACGCAAAGTCATTTCATTCTCTGGCTGCATCACCCAGACATTCTTTATTCACTTGATTTACACGGCTGAGATGGTGGTGCTTGTAGCCATGGCCTTTGATAGATATGTAGCCATATGTAAACCTCTCCATTATTTGATTATTATGTGCCCAAGAATGTGCATTTTGCTTCTGGTTGCTGCTTGGATCATTGGCCTCATCCACTCGGTGATCCAAATGGCTTTTATAATTAATCTGCCCTTCTGTGGTCCCAATGAATTGGACAGTTTTTATTGTGATTTCCCTCGCTTCATCAAACTTGCCTGCACAGACACATACAGACTTCAGTTCATGCTCACTGCCAACACTGGCTTCGTGTCATCCAGTGTCTTTCTCATTTTGATCATATCCTACATTTTCATCCTAGTCACTGTTCAAAAACATTCATCAAGAGGTTCTTCTAAGGCTCTCTCCACTCTTTCATCTCATATCATGGTGGTGATTTTGTTTTTTGGTCCAATTATCTATTTCTATGCATGGCCATTTAACACATCACATCTGGACAAATTTCTTGCTATCTTTGATGCAGTTCTGATGCCCTTTCTGAATCCAGTCATCTACACAATAAGGAACAAAGAGATGAAGTTGGCAATGAGAAGAGCATGCAGCCGAGTTGTCAGTTTCAGGAAAATCTCTTAAATGACTTGATGAGAAGACAAGAACTTCTAACTTTCATAATCAGAATGTCTGGAAAGAGAAGTTGTAAGTGGAAAGGATGAGTTTCTTTTTGAGCACGTTGATTTGAATTCCTAGAGGGTTGCAAATGAGAATTTCAAATATGGATTTGAAAACAGGAGTCTAGTGATGGGAGAGAATTTTGAATGTTGTCTATATAAAAACATAACTCTAACAATAAATATGCATGAGATCATCATTGGAGAGTATAGATGGAGCAGAAAGGAAATCCAAGGCCAGAAACTTGAGAGGATTTAGTATAATTATGAGATGGAAGGAAGGTAATGAAAGCTACTGAAAGAAACAGAGACATAAAGTGAAAACTATATAGACAAGATTTCCATGCTAGAAAACTCTAGCATGAAGAGAATTTCTATGAAAGGTATTTGTTGACAATTTAAAAATGAGGAAATAGCTACAGGACTTTGTTAACTCATTACCAATTCCAGGACAGAATCCTTTCTTGTGGATTCTAGGTGCATTTGTGCAATTAAAAAACACAACTTCTTCTCTATTTTGGTTTCTTTGAGGAAACTTGTCAATCTCTTTTTGAATACAGTATTACTACCATGAATATTGTGCATGTGATTTTTTAAAAAGAACTTGTCCTTGAAGTCCCTGAAAAAATACTAAAGAAATTATTTTGTTTGCTTAATACATGTGTTTAATGTGTACCCAATGAATCATACTATAGGGTCTTCTTGATTCTCCTAGATTAGATTCTCTTTAAATTTTTTGAAAAAGAACTTTCTCTTTATGTGAAGAAAGCGGACTTTTAGGTGATATCAAACACTGCACTGTGTTAACCTGTTTGGCATTTAGCCCTTCTTGTGCCTGCTACTTTTATTTAACCTTTTACACACATTTGCTCTGGGCTTCCATTAAACTTTTGTCAAAATAGTCTCCGGATGTTTTGCTAATTATTGAATTTTAAATGTCTACTTTTCAAGCTAAAGTTTCAATTTGCATATAGTTCTGAATCTAGAATCAAATATTTTCATGAAGGTTTTCTATCACCAGCCAAAATGTTCATTTATTCATTTTTAAAATTCTATTCAACTCAAATAATTTTAAATGTTTCTCACATGTTGGGCCTTCTCATATATGCTAGGCATATAAATAAAAAAGAAAGAATTTCATGCCATCTAGAAATTTACATTCCACTCAGGGTGGTATGCATCCAGCATACACACAAATAAGTAAGTACAAAATATACAAAGTAATAGGTGGAGGGAGTGCTAGTAAGTGGAAGAATCAGGACAAAGCATGAATATGAGATAGAAATTGAACTATGTATTTTAAAGGGGACTATGAATTCTTTTTGTTCTCTGGAGTCATAACCGTTCAAACCATTGAATGGAGTTCTTATATCTTTCAGAGTCGTTTGTCTTAGAATAAGACATACCTCATCAATGTGGGACTTTATTTTGCTTGACTATATTTTTGTTACAAGGATTTTCTTTTTTTTCTTTTCTTTTTTTTTTCCAGTGGGGTGTAGGGCAGAGTTGGGAAGGGAACAAAATAGATTTTTCTTTGCTGAAAAAATGTCCTTTATATAAAATATCAGGTACATTCATTCTCATAAGCTTGGTATATGGAACTGCTTGGTCTCCAGAAGCAGGGTTGATTACTTGTCTCTTGTTCTTTCTTCATTATTCTTCATTTCTTATTTGCTACAATGTATCATTATTACCCTTTGTTTAAGTTTGTCAAAGGTTCTGTTTACTTCATTCATTTGTGATTATTAGATTTCATTAGTTCTCTCCCTTAACAAATACTCGCTGGGTTTATGTTATGTGACTTTCACTTTTATCAGGACTGTGGTATATGCAGAGAAGGATAATGCTTTGTCACACTCTTAAGAAGCACACATTCTAGTGATATGTGGGGTCCAGGAAATGTCAAATAAGAATATAAATAACAACAATTCTAGAACAATTGAAAAGCAGTGTATATTACTCAATGCCAAGGGAGCAGAAAGGACCATGTCATGAAAGCTATGAGTTTAGGGGAAGGAGAGATTGTTATGGGTTGGAGTGGTCAGGGAAGTCCTCATGGAGGAAGTGGCAACTAAAGTGTATCTCACATCTCACAGTATGGGTCAAATGTGAACATACAGATACAGGCCATGAGATAGAATATTTCAGGCAGAGGAAATAGTGATGGGAAAAGCTAGGAGCTGGGAAAATATGGAAAAATAGTTTTGGGAAATGGGTATGTAGTCCTGGATGCTTGAAAAAATGGCATGTATGTTGGAAAGTAGATAGGTTGGAATGAAACTGTTTTTTTTTTTGTTGAATGCTATTCTAAGCTATTAGGATTTTATTTGATACATTCATCTGCTCAAATAATATAATTGTAGCACCGATGTGATATTTACATAGCCTACAATGTCTATGAATATGCTGATAGGGTTCTGAATTGCAAAATATAACAGACTCTCTAAGTGGAAGACAGAACCAAAACATTTATTCAAACACCAGAAAGCCAAATCCCAGCTCTAGAAAGCCAAATCCATCAGAGCAATAAAGTCTATACACAATAATAATGCAAGGGCACCCGCCGTCCCCAAGCTTTCTCTCTGCTAGGGCCTTCCCACAAACAAACACCCTCAGCTAGCTGCTTGCTTGCTTCCTCTCTCTCCTTTAGCTCTAACTGCTCTGACCAACTTTCTCCCAGGGCTGCTCCACCATTCTTGCTTGCTCCACCCATTCAGCAAGGTGCTCCCTCCACCGGCTCATGTGGCTCAGACTTCTGTGGGACTCAGGTCACATGGGCCTAATAGTGAATGAGAAGATCTTCAAATTGTATTTCCATAATTTTTGCCCCCAAGATCTTTGTGTCCATTACACAGGTCAATGGGAGTTTAAGGGCAACTGGTGTCAACACAACTGTACAACAATATAACAGGGATAACACAAAATGAGCACATAAAACAATATCTTAGGGTGGGGCTTGAGAACAAGCATCCCATCATTCCCTCCTCAAATGAATAGGGCCCCAAATCCCTTGGGATAAGGGGCAAAGGTCTCTTCTTCCATAGCTACTTCCTGCTGAAATTGGAAGTAGAGCTGTCCCTGCCTCAAGAGGTCCCATTTGAGAGGTCAGCTGGCATCTGGAACTTGGTCAACACCAGGAAACAAATCTAGCAAACGAGGTGAACAGACAAAAAGCCAAAAAGAAACAAGGAGACAATAACCAGTAGAAGAGTAAATATGGGGTCAGCCATGCTTCTGGAGTCCATGAACCCACTATCATAGCCTCATTCATGGTAGAATATATGAGTTAAGGGTACAATTTGGTAATCATCTTGTCCTGAATAAATAATAGTTACAGTATTACCTTTCCCATGTGTTATAATTTCTGCAACCTTTGGAACATTTTCTGGCTTCTGTTTTAACCATACTTTAGCTCCCAATTTTATTCTATTGGTAGAACCAAACCCTTCAGTTCCTCAGCTAGTTATTTCAGAAGGAGGGTTAGTTTTCACAAGGGGTATTGTTTCTCAACGACTAATAATCATTTGAACTATTCTATCATTTTTACGAAACTGTATAGGTTCTTCACACAAATTTAGGAATGTCACAATAATTTCTCCTTGATAACTGGAATCTATTACCCCATCCAATACATATATTCTTTGAGATGCTAATCCTGATTTAGGTAATATCTGTACAAAACAATTTTTAGGGATTCTCATATATATTCCAGCAGAGATTTTTCTTATTTCTTTTCTATTCAACCAAAAGTCCTCTGAACAATGTAAATCTTATCTTGCTGAACTACGTGTTCCTGGGTACAGTTCTGGGACATCTTGTCTCATAGTCTACTATTCAATATTTGGCATCTTATGTGTTTGTTGTTTTCTAATTTGTAGATTTGGGGCCATCATTCTGGCTAGGGGTATACTTCCTCCCAATGGTCTATTGTTCAAATTATGTAAAGTAGTGAACAAATTATCCTTTCAATGTTGATATGAATTATTAGAACTTAACTTTCTTACTTGTTATTTCCATAATCTATTCTTTCTTTCAATTAACCCAGATACTTGTGGATAATATGGAATATTACATATCCATTCTATATTGCTTAATACACAATATTCCTTCATTTCATTACCTTTAATATGTGACCCATTGTCACTTTGAATCTCCATTGGGGCTCCATAATATAGACTTGTGATATCTAGAGTTTTACAGGTGTTTTTCTGGGTTGTATGCTGATAAGAACAAGTGAGGGCCATGTGAACATCTACACGAAAAACTGACAAATTAGTAACCAAAGACATGTCCCATATATATTCCCATAATTCTTTGCCCCAGACTTGTTTGCCATGAATTTCCCAATTTTGATTTCTCCACATGGGCATCCATGTAGCTAACCCATTAGCTTCCACCCACGAACCCAGTGAATATATGACACTGTCCTCTGTGTTCTGTTTTAATAGCTTGATGCACTGCCATAAGTTCAGCATATTGACTATTTCCACCCGTCCCAGTACTTTCCAAAGTCTGCCTAGTACATGGGTTATAGGCTACCACTTTCTAGTGTCTTTTGTGGCCCCAATATTTTGCTGTCCCATCAGTAAACCATGCATGTTTGTTTTGTTCTTCAATTAATCCATCATATTCCTCATTCCATTTTACCAAGGATTGTACCAACTGTTGCTTTGGCTCAGGGAGTGTATCATCTCCCTCAGTATCTATGTTTGCTACAGATTCATGGAGATCATATACTCCACTTTTGCCTATTTTTTGACCTATTTTGAATATACCATTTCCATTAGTTATACTAGCCTCTTGTGCATGTCCAATTTTGTGAGAAGCTGGGGTACTCATTATGCAGGTCATAATCAGGATCCCAGGCCTTAATATTAACTCATGGCCCAGAGTCAGTAGTTCAGTCTTTACCAAAGCCCAATATGCAGTTAACAGCTGCTTTACAAAAAAGGATATATTGAACTCCAGACAAAGGGAGTTTCCTAGACCAAAGTCCTAAGGGTACATTTCAGCTTTGCTGTTTTTACAATAAACTCGAGTTTGCATATTTGTTCTGTACTGTCACTTGTAATCCCACCAGGACATTCTCCATAGGCCATAAATTAAGGGCCAATTGTATAGCAGCCTTGGCTTCTTCAAAAGCTTTACTCTGCTCAAGCCCTCAATCAAATTCATATTTTTTCTTGGTAACATTATATAAGGGTTTCAAAATCTGCCCTAGATGTGGAATGTGGTTCCTCCAATGTCCAAATAGTCCTATAAACTTTTGGGCCTCTTTCTTATGGGTAGAGATAGGAAAAACCTGAATCTTTTGTTGGGCTTGTGGGATAATCTCTTGCAGCCTGTTGTTCCATTGTATACCCTAAGATTTTATGGATTAACCTGGCCCTCGAATCTTTGTAGGGTTAACTTCCTGCGCTTTGCTTTTCATATGCTCAATTAAAAGTGTCAAACTCTTTTCCACCTTTTTACATTTTTCCCTGTACCACGATATCTATATAATGGGTAAACTGTACACCAGGTAGCTCTAATTCATCCAAATGTTCAGCCACAATCCTATGACGAATAGTGGCACTATGCAGATATCCTTGTGGCAAGCATGTAAAAGTATGTTATCTGCCCTGCCAAGTGAAAGCAAACTAATCCCATTGTTTAGAATCTGTTGGACAGTAAAGAAAGCATTGGCTAAATCAATAACTGTGTACCACATCCCAACGTATTTCTGGATTCTTTCTATTAAGACAACAGTATCTGGAATAGCAACATACAGGAGAGGAGTCAATTTATTCAATTGTCTATAATCCACTGTCAATCTCCTCATCCCATCTGACTTTCATATATGCCAGATAGGATTATTCCATCGAGTGGTTGTAGGAACTAACGCTGTTCCCTCAGCATATTCCTTTATAGTATTGGTAATTTTGTCTTGCTCACCTGGCACATGATACTGCTTTAAAGTAATTACTTCAGAAGGTTCAGGTAAAGTGATCAGGTCCATTTTTAATTTTCTTACTAAAATTGTATTAATTCCTATCTTCCTTATTGCACATTGGTATCTCTCCTCAGGTAAATTTTGAGTCATATCTCTAAATATGACTCAATGATAATCTCTATTTCAATGATGTATTCAGGAATTGATACAATTACCACAGTATATTCTTTCTTTGATAATGGTCTAATTTTCATCATTAGTTTGACTTTCCTGGGTAATATTTAGTCCCTCCCAGTACTGTGATGGTAATAGGAGGGTTTACGTACATAAAGGAGGCCTCTGCCCCAGTATCTATTAATGCCCTAGTTACAGTATTTGATCCATTTTTCCAACATTTGGTCAAACTGATTTGGGGTCTGTAATCTCATCTGTGTGTTTCATTAATCTCAGCTGGGGCTTGGCCAATTTCATATTCTCCCTGAAGGTGTGATAAACTTGGATACAAGGATTAAGGAGGATCTGTAGGGGTAGTTCTTACTTCCCTATTCTGTCTAAATTTGAGATCCTTTTCTTGGTACATTTTGTACAGTTAATTAGTTGGAATACCATCTATTCTTCCAAAATCTACCTTGCTCTCAACAGAGCAGTAAACAGTTTTTTCTTGTCACTCTATTCTGACTTTGAATCTGCTGGCTATTTACTCTTCTCTCTTGAGGAAATTTATCTTCCTCATCCCCTAACTCACTTAACTGTGAAATCTTGTCCAGCATCTCCCAAAGAGAGTGCCCTATTTCCCCAATTAGTAGAATCAGAATTAGGTGCTCAGAAGCAGGAGGAGCCATCTTCCTTATGATATTTGTATGAGAAACTGCTAAGGGGGTATTGTGATAAGCCTCAGTGTTTCCCATAATGATTGCTGCCTTTGTTACCTCCTCGTTTAACTTTCTCATACAATCCCTAAGTGAATACCAGGGTCTATCTCCACTAGGCCACATAGAGTCAGTAGTTAATTGCCTGTTCCTTCCATCTGCGGCTAGAGTTAACAGATTAATTTCATTGCTACCTCCTCGCATATGGTAATCCCTAAAAGCTTACTGTAAAAAAAAAGAGTCTAATACTCATGAATTTCAAGCAATCTATGTTATCTATTGATACTCCTCTGGCCCCTTCTTCACTGATTCTCACCATCCAAGACACTAATGATTCTTCCATCCTTTGGTGAATTGACTCAAAATGTCTGACCTCCTGCTGAGTAAAATCCTCAGTTACCTCCCTAGACACTGTGTGGCCCCTCTGGTTCTCCTGCTTTCTTCTTAGTATTGGACACACTTCTGCATTAGAAGCCTCCTTCTCTAACTTTGTTTCATTTTCCTCCCATGCATTATCCTGGCAGTCATCAGGCAACTAGGCCCAGCCTGTGCAAGGGATGCATGTGCGTACCTTTTGTTAGTTTTTATCTTCTTTTTGAGAGCTAAATTAACAGCTGCCTACTATTCTCCCACATGAGACCCCCTAGCTTGCTTTTCTAAAGGAAAGCTGAATGCTGTGACACAGAAAGATTCCCATGCAAACCAGCCATCTCCCTTCGCATCTGAGCTTTCTCTTCTAGCAGCTTGTCTCTGCTTTTACACATAAGATGATAACTTGTTAGCAAAGACCAGCCTCTCCTCACACACCTCCCAGTTCTTTCCCTGGTTCTATTGGTATTCCTTGCAAACATATTTCTAAATCTCTAGGTTCTTCCTTCTGTAGCCTCAGTTCTCAGTTTTCACAGAGTCCTGTGCTTATAGCCCATTCTCTTACTAGGGAGGAATAGCATAAATCATCCCATCCTGAGATATCCATTTCCTTCTCTAAAGTCTTCTTGCCTCCAAGTAGAGGTCCGATATTTTGCAATCCCATCATCTTCACCAAGTGTAGCACCAATGTAATGCTCACAGTGCCTACAGTGGCTATGAATAGCCTGGCATAGTTCTGAATCACAAAATATAACAAACTCTCTATATGGAAGACAGGGCCAAAACATTTATTCAATCACCAGAAAGCAGAATCCCAGCACCAGAAAACCAAATCCATCACAGCAACAAAGATGTCTATACACAATAACAATGCAGGGTGCATCTCCATCCCTAAGCCTTCCCCCTGCCAAATGTAATGGTAATACAATTTGAAGATCTTCCCATCCATTAATAGACCCATGTGACCTATCTGAGTCACATGGAAATCTAAGTCACATGAGCCTGTGGTGGGAGGAGCTTGCTGAACAGGTAGAGCAGGAAGGGTGGAGAGGAAAGGTGGAACAGAACTGGGAGGAAGTTGGTCAGAACAGTTAAAGCTGAGGAAGATAGAGGAAGCAGGTAGCCAGCTGTGAGTGAGAGAAGGGCATTTTGCTTGAAGGTGTTCATTTGTGGGAAGGCCCTAGCAGAGGGAAGACTTGGGGATGGCAATGCCCCCTGCTTTGCTATTGTGTATAGATTTCTTTGTTGCTGTGATGGATTTGGCTTTCTGGTGTTGGAATTTGACTTTTTGATGTTCGAATAAATATTTTGGGTCTGTCTTCCATGTGGAGAGACTGTTATATTTTTGATTCATAGCCACCATAGGTGCTGCGAATGTGGTATTGGTGCTACAATAATATACATACCATACTTAACAAATCTTAGAGCACTATCTAAATGTTTATTATTATTATTATTAAATAATAGGCAACCATTGAAGTTCATCGAGTAGTGCTATGCTTTAGGAAGATCAATATCATATCAGGGTGGATTAATGGAAGGTGGAAAAGAGAAACTAGACATAGGAATATTGCCTAGTGATTAGTTGTAATAGCCTCAGTGAGAGCCAATGAGGATTTGAATTAGTTTGGTAGTAATGGGACTAGAGAGAAGGGGAAGAATATAAAATACTGTAGAGTTAATATTAACAGAAGTGTAACTGTTTTGATCTTGAGTAAAAAGGACATAGGATAATCAATGATCATTTAGTTTATATGATAGGGAAAATATTGTAAAAATAAGGAAGTTCTGAATGAGGATCAAATTTTAGGGGAAAATCGCTGATTTAGATGAACACATAAGTGAAGAAGAAGAAAACCACATAGGATGGCTTTCGAGGTTTGGGAACAGCAGAATGCATAGTCAAGAAGGATATAATGCTGAACAATTGCAGAGTCCTAAAGGAAATAGCTAAGTGCTGGGTTCGAGATCATTAGGAGGACAAATAAAGTCAAAAGATGGCATCTTTCAGAGAACCCAGCTCTGGCTTCTCCTATTCTCATGACTTTTTAGCTTAGAAGAAACTTTCACTCATGCATTGACTAATGTTCAAGTTTGTTGAAACTGGTTGTGTAACTTGTACCACAAAAGAGTTTTTATTAATGAATCTATTTCATCTTGGAATGATGTTTCTAGTGGATTGGCCCAAGAATCTGCCCTTATCCTTGTACCATTCACCATGTCAATTATTGACTTAGCTAAAGGTATACATATTTGTCAATTTTAAACATAAACACAAACTAGAAGGGACACATTTGATACCATAGTCTTGGTGCAAAAAAATGTTTTGACCAGCAAGAATGTTGGGATTAATTTAATAAAGTGAAATTTAATAGTAATAAATATAAAGTCCTAGACATCAATTAAGCAATAATCTTAAAAAATCTAGGATGGAGGAGACTTCCATAGAAAATAGTCTGTGGAAAGCAGATTTTGGGCTTTAGAGGACAATAGGATCAAAATTAGCCAGCATATAGGATGGCAGCCAACAAAGACATGCTCTCTTAGTCTTCCTTACTGTATGGACAATGACCAAAGTGATGGAGATGATAGTTCTAGTGTACTTTGCACAGTACAAATCATTTATTATATTTGTTCATTTCATTTCATTTCAGTTCAGTTTTAAAAGGATATTGACAATCTGTAGAGCACTTATAGGAGACTGGAGATAATGACATGTGAGGAATGTTATGAAACAAGGGAAGACATTAACAACTTTAGCCATACAAAAGTGAAATGGATCATTTCACTTTTCAAGAAGTCATACAAAGACTACTCGTGAGAAAATTGTGGGTCTTCTGAGTGAGATACAGGTTGGAATAGATAGTCTATAAGGCTTTTCATTTATAACTTTGAGATTCTGTGCTTTTGTGGTTGTCTGAAGGGCAAGAATGCTTGATACCATTTTCTTTAGTTGGCATAAATGAGAGCTGCATCTCCTTAAGAGATCTTTAAATTTTAATCTTATTTAAACATAATTTTAATATAAATTTAAATATATTACTTAAACATATAAAGTTGAATAAAATACTAATTTAAAATATATTTTAATTATATTTAAAATACTATTTTATCTAGAATTAAATTCTAAAAATAGTATTTCTGAATAAACAAAACACAAAATATACATGAAATTAAATTTCCATTTCACACTTCCTTTTTAATATATATGTGTGTACACACACATATACACAAAATTACACTTATTACCTTCAAAACTGTTGTGCTTATCGGTGATTCCTTTTGAACTTCATTCTACACATTAAAAATGTTTCAACATTTCTCTTTTTAAAAAATTACTACTGTTAACAACTTATTTCCCTGATCATGCTTCTTCTCCCTCTCCACAGTCTTGGATCCAATTAAAAATTGAGAAAAAGAAAAAAAAAATACATCTGTTTCTGTCCTTTGAATCCATCACCTTTCTGTGAGGATGTGGGTAACATACTTCATTATATACCCTCTGGAGACATGATTGGTGATTGCATTGATCAGAGTTCCAAAGTTATTTTTCTTTACAATGTTGTCATTGCACAAATTTTTCTCTTGGTTCTGCTCATTTCACTCTGCATCAATTCAGATCGTCCAAAATTCTTTGAAATAATTTCTTTGGGGTGGGGGTGGGGGAGGCAATATGGCAGCTGGAAAGCAGGGACTTGCCTAGGGCTCTCCCCCAAGACCCTCCAAACACTGATAAAAAATGGCTCTGAACAAATTCTAGAACTGCAGAACCCACCCATGAAATAGCAGAGGGAAGCAGGGCTCCAGCTCAGGACAGCCTGGATGGTTGCTGGGTAAGGTCTATTGCCTGGAGCTGGGAGTGGAGGGGAGCAAAGACCAGCAACGGCTGTGCCAGACCAACCAGACTGGGAGCCAGGTGGAACAGGCCCTAGCACCCTGAATCAGTGAGCTGTGGCAGTTACCAGACTTCTCAACCCAAAAACGCCAAAGACAACTGAGAAGGTTAGTGGAAAAAACAGTAGAGGACAGAGTGAAAGGAGTTCCCTGTTTGGCTACCACCCCTGGGGCAGCTGAGGAGGTGCAGCTACAGAACTACAGTTGCAGTGGCTTCCAGGTCCAGGCCCACCTGGTGGGACGAATGAAGAGGCAGATCAGAGCAGGAGTGCTGAGCCAGCTTAAGATCTGAGTCTCAGTCCAGGTTGGCAGTTCTTGGGGAAGGAGGAGCACTGGTGTGGCAGAGCTGGCTGTGTAGAAATAGCTCTGAAAACAACAGTGCAGCTCCTCAAGCTTGGGACAAAGTACTCTCTACTCTACAAGCAGTCGTATTCCAACAAAAAATTTCAAGGGTCAAGTAAGTTGTCTGGGAACATGGCCAGGCAGCAAAACAGACTCAGATTCAGACTCAGACTTTGGAATCTTTCTTTGGTGACAAAGAAGACCAAAACATACATCCAGAAGAAGACAACAAAGTCAAAGAGCCTACATCAAAAGCCTCCAAGAAAAAACATTAATTGATCTCAGGCCATGGAAGAGCTCAAAAAGGATTTGAAAAAGCAAGTTAGAGAAATTGGGAAGAGAAATGACAGTGATGTGGGAAAACCATGAAAAACAAGTCAACGACTTGCTGAAGGAGACTCATAAACATACTGAAGAAAATAACACCTTAAAAAATAGACTAACTTAAATGGCCAAAGGGCTCCAAAATAGAATGAGGAGAAGAATGCCTTGAAAGGCAGAATTAGCCAAATGGAAAAGGAAGTCCAAAACACCACTGAAGAAAATATTACCTTAAAGACTAGGTTGGAGCAAGTGGAAGCTAGTGACTTTATGAGACATCAAGATATTATAAAACAGAATGAAAGGAATGAAAAAAATGGAAGATAGTGTGAAATATCTCATTGGAAAAACCACTGACCTGGAAAATAGATCCAGGAGAGATATTTTAAAAATTATTGGACTACCTGAAAGCCATGATCAAAAAAAGAGCCTAGATATCATCTTTCAAGAAATTATCAAGGAGAACTGCCCTGGTATTCTAGAGCCAGACGGTAAAATAGACATTGAAAGAATCCACTGATCACCTCCTGAAAAAGATCCAAAAAGAAAACTCCTAGGAATATTGTCACCAAATTCCAGAGCTCCCAGGTCAAGGAGAAAATACAGCAAGCACCCAGAAAGAAACAATTTGAGTATTGTGGAAACACAATCAGGATAACACAAGATCTAGCAGCTTCAACCTTAAGGGATCGAAGGGCTTGGAATATGATATTCTGGAGGTCAATGGATCTAGGATTAAAACCAAGAATAACCTACCAAGCAAAACTGAGTATCATGCTTCAAGGAAAAATATGGATTTTCAACAAAACAGAGGACTTTCAACTTTCTCATTGAAAAGACCAGAGCTGAATAGAAAATTTGACTTTTAAACACAAGACTCAAGAGAAACATGAAAAGATAAAAAAGAAAGAGAAATCATAAGGGACTTACTAAAGTTAAACTGTTTTGTTTAAATCCCTACAAGGAAAGATTATGTGTATAATTCATGAAACCTCAGTATTAGGGTAGCTGAAAGGAATGTATATATATATATATATGCATATATATGTATATATATACATATACACATATATATACATATACAGAGGTCACAGGGTGAGTTGAATATGAAGGGATGATATATAAAAAATAAAATCAAATTAAGGGATGAGAGAGGAATATATTGAGAGAGGGATAAAGTGAGAGATAGAATGGGATAAATTATCTTGCACAAAAGTGGCAAGAAAAAGCAGTTCTGTAGGAAGGCAAGAGGGGGCAGGTGAGGGGGAATGAATGAATCTTGCTCTCATCAGATTTGGCCTGAGGAGGGAATACTATACACACTCAATTGGGTATCTTACCCCACAGGAAAGAAGGAGGAAGGAGATAAAAAAGGGAGATGATAGAAGGGAAGGCAGATGGGGGAGGAGGTAATCCAAAGCAAACACTTTCAAAAAGGGACAGGGTCAAGGGAGAAAACTGATTAAAGGGGTACAGGATAGGAAAGAGCAAAAATATAGTTATTCTTCCACAACATGAGTATTGTGGAAGGGTTTTGCATAATGATACACATGTGGCCTATGTTGAATTGCTTCCCTTCTTAGGGATGGGGTGTGGGGAGGGAAGAGGGGAGAGAATTTGGAACTCAAAGTTTTAAAAGCAGATGTTCAAAAAAAAGTTTTTGCATGCCACTAGGAAATAAGATATGCAGGCATTGGGGCATAGTAATCTATCTTGCCCTACAAGAAAGTAAGGGAAAAGGGGATTAGGGGGAGTGGGGTGACAGAAGGGAGGGTTGACTGGGGAATGGGGCAATCAGAATATATGCCATCTTGGAGTGGGAGGAGGGTAGAAATGGGGAGACAATTTGTAATTCAAACTCTTGTGAAAATCAATGCTGAAAACTAAAATATTAAATAAAAAAGAAATAATTTTAAAGAATCCTGGATATTATGAATTGATGCAGAGTAAAATGAGCAGAACCAAAAAAAAATTTGTACAAGGACAACATTATAAAGAAAAATAACTTTGGAAGGTTAGGTGGTTTTCTGTGTTTGGTCTTATCCTAGATCCCTTGGTCTTGACCTTTACCTCCCAAGGTTAGCTCTTCCACACCCTGATCTTTGAATTTTAGTATGCCAAATCTTAGAGGTCCTCTATGGCATCACAGAACAAAGTGCTAGGGACCTTGTTCTGATTGGAGCACTGCTCTACAACTCTGGTCACTGTTGTTCCCTAGAACTTCCAAAGTCCCCATGCTAGGCCTTTGTGATCCTTATATAGGACATTTCTGCTAATCAGGGAAGACAGAGAAGGGGAAAAGCATTTATATAATACCTTCCGTGCTTTTGGTACTGAACTATGTGCTTTTTATGTCATTTGATCCTCATAACAACTCTGCAAGGTACATGCTATTCCTCCCTCACCTCCAATTTTACAGTTGAGGAAACTGAGACAGAGGTTGAATGATTTGCCTAGGGTCACATGGCTAGTAAGAGTCTGAAATTAGATTTGAACCCAGAACTTCCTGACTCCAGGCCCAGCACCCTATCCAATGTGATACCAGCTGCCTGAAATCACTAACCATTGTAAGGATTAAACAAGGAATAGAAGACATTGTTTCAATCCCTGAGGAAAATAGACCTTCCATATCTTATGGTAAGGCAGCCAAATACATTATTTGGTTGATATGAATGTTGTAATGACAACAAAGTCTCTCTCATTTGGAATCATTCCCAATAAGAAGTGGTGTGGAGAAGGTCAGTTTGACTTTGTGAAGTTATAAAATGTTTTGTTACACTAAAATTTTATTCCTATTTATTATTATGACATCCAGGCTTCTTGAAAGTTGGGAATGCATGACAAAAATTTGGTGAGAAATAGTATGTTTGTTGTCTGAAGGCCAGTTTATTTAAGTACATGGAAACTCATAAGTGGAATGATGATGTGCATAATTTTTTATAAAAGCATCAATAATCTTGATGGTAGTCAGTTCAGACATTAGGTTAAGGAATATTTATGACTGATATTATTAAAGGAAGTATCCATGGTCAGCATAAAATATTTTATTACTTTTGAAATAGTATCCATCCAGTGCAATCTCAATCACTTTAATTCAATCCAATCCAATATAATTCAATAAACATATTTTAGGTGCTTATTATATAACTCTAGTGATAAAACATCCAAATATATGATGAAGTAATTGACACAAAAATACAAAGACATGGGGCTAGGCGAATCATATAGTCAGGCTATAGACTGATTTTAATGGAGTTATTGACAGTATTTTATACAGGTTAATTGCTGAGTCATCCAGACTTCAAAGAAGAGTACAATAATACGTTGGTTAAGTTTTTTATCTCCTTGTTCCTGGGAGTGAAACTCTATTTTTCCTCAAGGCTAACCAAATTGAAACATTTATGTTCTCTCTCATGTAGATAACCAGACTGGAACATTTCTGTCATCTCCCATGTGGATAATCAGCTACAAAGGCAGGTTTTCTTTGCCAAGTCTTCTTATCCTAAAATTGGCCTTGCCATGCATAGACCCATTCTCAGTTGACCCTGCCTTGTAGAGGTCTAAGAGGCCTAAATAGGGTATAGCTGGCTCCCCACATCAAGGTTATGAACTTCAAAGACTGAAAGAATGGTGTTACTTTTGAGACAGAAAATGAGAAGCTTGGGAGAGGTCTAGGTTTTCTTGGGAAAGATGAATTCTGTTATGAGCCTGTTAAATTTTAGACATCCCTGAGACATCCAGGGAGAAAAATCCAATAGATGGTTGATGGTCCATGAGGGAGTTAGATTAGTCCCTTGCAGCCCTAAAATTCTGTGCTTCACTTCTCTTCCTCTATTTATTAGTTCACTTTTCAAAATCTTTTGAAAGCAAAGGTCTGATTATGTTTATTTAAAAATCTTCAAGGGCTTCATATTGCTTTTAGGATCAAGTTCAAATTTCTTGTTAACATTCTTCATCTAATTTTCCTTTTTTAGACTTATTCCTCACTACTTTCACTCACTAAATCTCGTTTCCAGCTAAATTGAAAAATAACTAACTTATTAAACTAGCTACCCTAGGTATTTGTCTTTCCATCTCCCACCATTACATACCCTGACCTCCATCTGTCTGCCTCTTGAGAGCTTTAGTTTTCCTCAAATATAAGCTCAATTGCCATATCCTTCATAATCCTAACCCCACCCCAATCACCAGTGGTTTCCCCCTCTTCTAATAATCTTCTTTTAACTGTGCACATGTCCTAGTGCCCTAGTAGAGTTTAAACTTCTTCAATATAGATATTATTTCATTTTCGTCTTTGTTTCTGGTTCCTAAACTAGCTGCCATGTAGTAGGTATCTAATAAATTCTTATAGATGAATAAATTAAATCGAAGTAATGAAGGGAAATACAAGTAAAATATTAGGTTATATTTTAGAGTGCCATTATTTTGTTCTGGTGGCAGGGGTCAGGAGAACTTCATGCAGGAAGTTTCATTTCATTAGGGAGATACTGGGGATAGATGAAGAAGAAGACAACAGAGTGAGCCACATTATGAATGTTGCAAAAGACAGAATACATTTAGGGAGGGTGAGAGGCTCAATATTGTAGAAGGGTATGTTTTCAAGAGGGGACTATTATAAAATAAACCAGGAAATGTAGAGTAGTGCAAGATTGTGGATGACCTTGAATTCTAGACTAAGGATCCTATACTTGACTAGGTTTAGTGCAGAGGTCTCGAATTCTTTTAAGCAGTTGATCGACATATCTAATCCATAGGTCAAGAAGCTTAAGCTGGAAGAGATGTGAAGGAGAAATTGGAGAGGAAAATGAAAGAGGAAAAAAAATGCAATCAGTGGTTACTGCAGCAAGTTTATATATGTGAAAATTAAGCCCTATAATAATGATGATGGAGTAAAAGAGGAGGGGATGGATTTAAGAGGTATTTTGGAAACAGATGTACAGGATCCTTTGACTAGAATATGATTTAAGTGAAATAAAATTCAAAACAACACCATTGTTTGGAACACATAGACATGGATCAATGATGCAAACAGCAGAATTTGACATTGATGCCAATCTTCTTCCCTTATTTGTATCCCCAGTGTTTATCACAGAGCCTGGCACATATATAATAGGTGCTTAATAAATTCTTGTTGGCTGACCCAAGTCCAATGGGTGCTCTGCCGCCACATGGAGAGAGTGTGAATCAGAGGCCTTAAATGTTCTTGATAAGATAGGAGAAGCCATGGCACAAAAAGAAACAAAAAAGCATTAAATTTGCTATGGAAATATTCATCAACAAAAAATCACTAATTGCAGGGTGAAATAAATGAATTCACTAATTCTTTCTTTTTCTTTTCAGATTCTTCTCTGTTATCTTGCTCTGCTTCCCCCCTGCCGAATCATTTACTACGCAGCTGTCATGACTTTGCTTTCAGGGAAGTCTTTCCGGGAAAGAGCTACAGAAGTGCCATAGGAGGTCATAGTGTTAACTTGGAGCAGTGCTCTATGTGGTGACTTTACAGTTAAATTTCAATGATAGAAATTGGTTAATTATAACAGACCCTTGACAACTATCTGTTGAAGTGACTTGGACTCTGGGATATTATTTACATATCTAGTAATTTGGATTATTTTTTCATCTTTTTCTTAAGGTAATTTCAGAGGTGACACCGCCGACTGAGTCAATAGACATACTGCAGTGTCTGAGTTTGTGCTCTTGGGACTCACCAATTCTTGGGATATTTATCTTCTGCTCTTCGCAGTTTCTTCTATGTTCTATTTGGCAAGCATGCAGGGAAATTCCCTCATTATGTCACAATGACTTCTTATCCTCATTTACACTCTCCCATGTACTTCCTGCTGGCCAACTTCTCCTTCATCGACTTGAGGATTTCCTCTGCCACCTCCCCTAAGATGATATGTGATATTTTCAGAAAGCACAAAGTTATTTCATTCTCTGGCTGCATCACCCAGATGTTCTTTATTCACTTGAATGGTGGTGTTGAGATGGTACTGCTTATAGCCATAGCCTTTGACAGATATATAGCCATATGTAAGCCTCTTCATTATCTGATTATTATGTGTCCAAGAATGGGCACTTTGCTTCTGGCTGCTGCCTGGATTATTGGCCTCATCCATTCAGTGGTCCAAATGGCTTTCATAATTAACCTGCCGTTCTGTGGCCCCAATGAGCTGGACAGTTTTTATTGTGATTTCCCTCGGTTCATAAAACTTGCTTGTACTGACACATGTAAACCAGATCTCACGATCATTGTCAATAGCAGCTTCAGGTCTATAGGTGTCTTCTTCATCTTGATCATATCTTACATTTTTGTTCTAGTCGCTGTTCAAAAGAATTCATCAGGTGGTTCCCTTAAGGTTCTCTCTACTCTTTCATCTCACATCATTGTGGTGATTTTGTTCTTTATTCCATGGTTATCTTTCTATACATGGCCATTCAACCCATCATACCTAGACAAATATCTTGCTATCTTTGATGTAGTTCTGACTTCTTTTCTAAATCCAGTCATTTACGCACTCAGAAACAAAGAAATGAAGTTGGCAAAAAGGAGAGTGTGTAGCCAGCTTGTGATATACAGTAACATCTCCTAAATGACTAGATGAGGATACCCAAATCTCTAATGATTATAAATAAAAACTTAGAATTCATTTGAAGAAGAGAAGATGTTTGAGGACACTGTTTGAATTTATGGAAGAACATTAAAATGGAATTACATACAGTTGGAAACATGGGTCTGGGGCTAGAAGAATGGTTGAGGTTGTATGTTTGGCAACTGCCTACATGAAAAAAGCTAAAAATGATTTCAGTTTGCATTTATTGGTTATTAATTGGATAATTAAAGTATTAATACTATTCATATAGTGATATTTTAAAAGAGTTTGTTATTGTTTGCTTCAAAGTCCTTTGTGAGGTTGTTTGATTTAAGTTTGATCTGCCTAACATTTATTTTGTACTTAACAAAGAATATTCCCCAATTCTACTGGGTTAGGCTCTCCTCAAATTTTTTTGAAGATGCTTTTTTAAAAATTAAAAATTTTCAGCTTTTTTAAAGAAATGTGAAACACTGTACTCTGTGTTAACTTGTTTGCTATTTAGTACTCCTTTTGACTACTACTTTTTCTCTTTTCCCTATATTTGCTCTGGGCTTCCAATAAGATTTTGTAAAAATGATCTCCGGCCTTCCTGTGAGTCTTTGAATTTTAACTCTCAATATTTCCCAAATCAAATCTTGTATTTAAACATTTTTTTTCTAAAATTCCATAATTTCCCAAGAGATTTCTTTGGTTTTCCATCTCTCACCAAAATGTTTAGCTATTCATTTCTCCCTATTCCCTCCCTCAATAGAATTAAAGCTCCTGGAAACAGTCAGTTTCATTATTGTGTTTGTAATCCCAGTAGTAATGCAGTGTCTTGAACATAACAGATGCTTAATAACTGCTTGTTGGTCAATTGAGTCACTTGGAAATGATTTTGTTATGATTATTATTATATTGGTACCTATCCACATTAATTACTCTCTTGCACTAATTCCTGTTGAGTAACAAAGACCAAAGTAAAGTGTTTTACCCTTTCCTATTTATCAGGATGACCATTGGTATACTAGAATGATCTACTCTGTCCTTTGTTCTATGCCCTGAATCCCTTTTGATTTCTGTTCTTATGAGTTCTGTTAACCTATTTTTGTATATAATTAAAGTCTTTGATTACCAACCATCTTGTGTTGTAGTTTATTCACTCATCATTTCTAAGTCACTCTAATTGTCTCAATTTGGTGGTTCATAGCTTGCCTCTATTATACTTAAAAGAGGAAGGGGAAAAGAAGGTAACATGCATTTACTAAGTGTCTACCAATGTGTTAGGTCACTATGTTAAGTGCTATAAAAATATTATCTCATTTGATCCTCACAACAACCCTATCAAGTAGGTATTGTTATGCCCATTTTACAGTTGAGGAAGCTGAGGCATATAGTGGTTAAATGATTTACTCAGGGTCACACTGCTAGTAAGTTTCTGAGGCTGGATTTGAATTCAGGTCTTCCTGATTCCAGGCTCAGCATTCTATCCATTGTGCCAACTAAGCTTCAAATTCAATTGAACAAATATTTATGAAATGCTTACTATGAGCAAGGCATTTATGTTATGTTCTAGGGATACAAATCCAAAACAAAATAGTTCCTTCCCTCAAGGAATTTACATTCTGCTGGGACTGCACTTGGTGGTTGAGGAGTGGGATAAATCATGGCAAGACTAAGCAAATATAAAGTACATAAAAAATAATACAAATTAATTTTAAGAGTGAGCGAGTGCTAGTACCTGGAGCAATCAGGCCAGGCCATGTGTATTAGTTAGACCTGAGTTGTGCTTAAAGGAAGCCAGGAATCCTGTCTCCACAGTGATGATGTAGCATTTTAGTTACCTTGTGCATGGCATACAACTCCTTCCAGCTATTGTGGACGTGTTTGGACTTATGCTTCATCACACCAAGTTTTTTTTTCTTTAATATATTTAGTTTTCAGCATTGATTTTCACAAGAGTTTGAATTACAACTTTTCTCCCCATTTCTACCCTCCCCCCCACTCCAAGATGGCATATATTCTGGTTGCCTTGTTCCCCAGTCAGCCCTCCCTTCTGTCACCCCACTCCCCTCCCATCCCCTTTTCCTTTTCTTTCTTGTAGGGCAAGATAAATTTCTTTGCCCCATTGCCTGTGTATCTTATTTTCTAGGTGCATGCAAAACCTTTTTTTTTGTTTGTTTTTGAACCTCTGTTTTTAAAATTTTGAGTTCCAAATTCTCTACCCCCCCCTTCCCATGCACCCTCCCTAAGAAGTCAAGCAATTCAACATGGGCCACATGCATATCATTATGTATAACCCTTCCACAATACTCATGTTGTGAAAGACTAACTTTATTTTGCTTCTTCCTAACCAATCTCCCTTTATTGAATTTTCTCCCTTGACTCCCTCCCTTTTTGAAAGTGTTTGTTTTTGATTACCTCCACCCCCATCTGCCCTCCCTTCTATCATCCCCCCTTTTTTATCTTCTTCCTCCTTTTTTTCTGTGGGGTAAGATACCCAATTGAGTATGTATTGTATTCCCTTCTCAGATCAGGGTGTGGAAGAGCTAACCTTGGGAGGTAAAGGTCAATACCAGGGCATCTAGGATAAGACCAACTACAGAAAACCAGTAACCCATAAGCATAGTACAAAGCTAGAGTGGGACAAAGTTCCAATTCATTAAATATAATTGAAAAAATGAATAAATCAAACAAAATCCCGGAGTGTTAAAAAAATTATCATAGATCCAGAGATTGTACCTCAGCAAAAAAATATGAGCAAATAACTCTGTAACAACTGAAAGCAGTGGCTCAAAGGAAAAAGTGGGTTTTCCACTAAGATTAAAATAATATTTATATGAAATTAAGCAAGAGATTAGAAATGAAATGAAAGCCCTGAAGAAAATATTTGGGAAGGAAAATAAATAACTTAAAAGAAAAAGTAGTGAACCTTGCTCAAGTAACAGACACCTCCAAAAGTAAAAAAGACCAAGCATATCAATGGCTCCATGAGCAGGCATTCAGAATAATCTGAAAAGACTTTAAAAAGCAAGAAAATGCATGATATGTGATCTCAAAAGCAACTGGCCTAGAAAACAGATCATGAAAGATAATTTTAAGAATCTTAGGACTCTCTGAAAATTAGAATTAAAAAAAGGTCTGGAGCCTACATTTTAAGAAATCATAAGGGAAAATTGTCCTCTCAAAATTTACATCCAATAGGCCAAATGAAGATAGAAAAACTACTTTGACAGCCTTCTGAAAGAAACCCCAAAAGGAAAAATACCAGGAACGACATGACCAAAATCCAAAGCTCAAAGACAAGCATCCAGAAGCAAGTAGTTCCAACAACAAGGTACCACAGTCAGGATCTCAAAAGAAGAGGAGATCTTGGAATAGATCCTTCAAAAAGACAAATTATATAAGTTTACAAACAAGAATAACATTCTAAATAGCAGAGAGAAAAATTGAACTTTTAGTGAATTAGAGGGCA
>CM053624.1:144014400-144037278 GCA_028646595.1 Phalanger gymnotis | reverse complement strand
TGTTTTGGTCTTCTTTGTCACCAAAGAAAGATTCCAAAGTCTGAGACTGAATCTGGGTGCGTTTTCACTGCCTGGCCATGTTCCCAGCCAACTTACTTGACCCTTGAGTTTTTTAGTGGGGTATGAGTGCTTGTAGACTAAAGAGTTCTATGTTCCACGCTTGGGTGGATGTGCTGCCGCACCAGCACTCCTCCTTCCCCAAGAACCCCCAATGCAGACTGGACTTAGATCTTCAGCAGGCTCTTCACTCCTGCTCTGATCAGCCACTTAATTCCTCCCACCAAGTGGGCCTGGGGCCAGAAGCAGCTGCAGGTGTAGTTCTGTAGCTGCCCCACCTACGCTGCTCCTGGGGTGGTGGCCAAACCATGAACTCCTTTTTACACTCTGTCCCCAGCAGCTTTTCCCACTAACCTTCTCTGTTGTCTTTAGTGTTTGTGGGTTGAGAAGTCTGGTAACTGCCACAGCTCACTGATTCAGGGTGCTAGGGCATGCTCCGGCTGGCTCCTGGTCTGGTTGATCTGTGACGCCCATGCTGGGCTCTGCTGCACTCCACTCCCAGCTCCCTGTGGGATAGACCTTACTCAGAGACCATCCAGGCTGTCCTGGGCTGGAGATCTGCTTCCTTCTGCTATTTTGTGTGTCCTGCAGCTCTAGAATTGGTTCAGAGCTATTTTTTATAGGTTTTTGGAGGGACTTGGTGGAGAGCTCATGCCAGTCCCTGCTTTCCAGCCGCCATCTTGGCTGTTCCCCCCCATCATGCCAAGTCTTATGCTCCTTCCTCATTATTCCTCAGTTCTCCCTACCCCAAACCTTTATTATAATCTGTCATTCTACTCCTTTAAATTGTGATCAGATTTTAACTCTTCATCTACCTATTCATCCAGTTATTCCTTCATTGATTCATGGTGCTATCAAATTCCATAACTTCATTCATTCCACAAAAACCTACTGGGTTTAAACCATGTGCTGTACACATTAAAAGGAATTGTGGCATATGCAGAGAAGGATGATATTTTGGCAGGCCCTCAAAGACTTTATAGTCTAATTGTAGAGAGAAAGCTTGCAACCACAAAAAGTCAAATGAAATTAGAGCTGTTAAATGACAATTTGTAGTATCAACGAAGAGCTAACAAAAGGCAGTGTATGATTAAATGTCAAAGGAGAGGAACAGAGCTTAGGGCATATGCCTAGTGGCAGTAGCTCTGGTCTGTGAATGTTACTAGTTTAGAGAAGGGAGAGGTAATTATGAGTTGGAGAGGTCAGAGAAAGCTCCATGGAAGAGGTGGTACCTAAAATGGCAGGTGAAGCATGGATAGAAAGAATATGTATGAACATAGCTAAAGTGCAAAGCAGAACATTGCAGGTATGAGAAATAGTGTGAGAAGAAGCGAAAGGGTGGAAAAATATAGAGCAAGTTTTTTAAATGGAAAAGTAGTCCTTTTTTGTGAAAAGTGTGTGTGCGTGTGCATGTGCGTGTGCGCGTAAGTGTGTGTGTGCGTGTGTGTGTGTGTGAAGGGGAATGGTAAGAGATAAAACTGGAAAGGTAGAGTGTAGTGAAATTATGGAGGTTTTGAATGTCATACAAAAGAATTTTGACTTCACTTGATCAACAATGGGGAACCATTGAAGTTTATTGATGGGAAAGGTGACATCGGAATTGTGTTTTGGGAAGATTAATTGGACAGCAGGTTGGATCATAAGGAGAGAAAGTGGATATAGATATAACAATTAGGAGTTATTGTGACAGTCCAAGTGAGAGTTGTTGAAATTTTTAACTAGTGTGTTGGTAGAACTAAAAAGGAGAGGAAGGATATAAGAAATATTATAGAGTTAAAATCTATAGAACTCTGTGACTGCTTTGATCCTGGGGTCAAATAACAAGAAATTGGAAGGGTAGAATAAAGATCATATTCTGGGAGGGGGAGGAAGATTTCATTGGGAGATAGATGAAGAAGCTGAGAACATAGTTTTCTAGGGCTGAGAAGAGCAAAGTGGTAATGTCAAGAAGATCATGACAATGAGCGATTTTAAGATTTCTGGGCAGAATGTTGTTGAAATGGCTTATCATGAGGTTCAAGCTGGTTAAGATTTTATTTGTAATTATTTTGGAGTAATTCTTTCCTCTGCTACTTTTCATTGCCAATATATTTTAAAGAGAAAATCTTGGTTCAGCCTCATCCTGGTCAATTAGGCAAACTTGGGGAAATAAGACAAAGGACTGTATTAGCACATCAAGGCAGCAAGGAGTTGGAGTGGGTGGCTCTGTTGCTTTTTATAGACAGGAATAAACAACTTCCATATAAAGGTAAAAATATATTGTTTGGTAAATGCCATCAATGAGGAGATGGGATTAGTGCTACTTCATTACAGTATCATGGGGAGATGGGATGAGTGTGCATGCAGACACCCATGTCGTGCAGGCTGGCTGTCCATGCATCCAAAATCTAAACAAGATTTAAAATTAAGTCACTGGACTAACTCTGCATGGGTAGATGATTTTACATAGTATTTATTTTTTGAATTAAGAGTTTTTTTATTTGCTAATCTTCTTGCCTTAGGACTTTGTTCCAGGGTCCAGGTTTGCTCCCTGATGTATTGCTATAAGCCCTACTAAAATCTCAGAGTGGGTCAGGATTATACCTAAGCCATGTCCTGTGCACAATATAATCTGGAAGATACTGCTTTGCCTCATTCCTGGATGAAGTGGCTGGATTTTGGTCTTGTCATTGCTTACTATGGTGTCTAGATAGGATGGTCCCTGGAAGTTTGTAACTGATTTATGTAATCTGCTCAAGGACATTATTTTGGGCATGTTTTTATCTAGGTATGATTTAGAATTGGTAGAGAAAATGATTACTTGTTGTATAACTGACTGTATGGGGGTTGGGGCTAGCATAAGACCTTTAGAGAGGTGATAAATTCTTATTTATTGCTTTGAAAGAAGATACACATGAGGTCAAGACTCTGTTTAGGGCAAGATGTCTGGACACTGGATATCAAGAACATGAAGAGGAACTGACTTTTCCCTATGAATGCTCCTCCAAAGTTTGTCCTCTCTCCTTATGGATTTCTTTCACATAGGCTTACAGGGAATACTCATTTTGTCCACTGATCCCAAATCATGCTTAGGCAGTGTCAGGCAAAATTCCTCATGGGCCACTCAGGTTATGTGCACACATATACACACATGTATGTATATAGACATGTATGTTTCATGTATATATCACCTACCCGTCTATCTATTTGTCTGTGGAAAGACAGCCTTGCTTTCTTTCATACACCTGGCCTGAGCCAACAGTCCTGGCCTGAAATTGGCAGCTGGACATAGTAGTTTATTACAGGTCCTGCCTTCTGCCACAACTTCCAGCTTCCTTCTGTCTCCTTACACAGTTCTCCACCCTGGCCATGCTAACTTTGTTTTCTTCCACAGTCCTCTACTTGTGGATCTATGCCTGTAGCCCTCAAATCTTAGAGTAGACCAACCCAAGATTATTTTGGCTTTAGCCCAGTCTTCTAGGGTGTCTCTAAAGTCTCCTATCAGTCAGGCATGCTGATCTTGTCCCAGTTTCCTTGTATCTGGATGCCTGGAATGCCCATTGCTTTAAGCCTGACTCCTTGTCCAATCCTTCAGTAGATGGAGCAATCCTCTTTGGTTTTGTTATTTCTTCTTCATCTTTAGTAGCTGCTTCTTGGAGGAACTGGACTTCTCTGGAAATATTCAAATGTCCAACGAGAACTTCATTTTTCAATGACCAGCTTCAGTTTCTATACCCTTCTGTATTATACATACTTTAAGGGAAGAAGCAATAAATATAGCAATTACTCTGGAACTTTCTTGTCGGGGTGTCTTTTCTTTTACCATGATTGTGATTCAAACATGTAGAGACAATATGGTATAGAGGGTGGACCATGACCTCAGAGTCAGGAAGATGATGTGTCAAAAATCTTATTAGTTGTGTGACCCTGAGTGAATCACTTTATCCCTTTGAGCACTAGGCAGGTATCTAGGATTCATTTAGTAAGTCATGAGTTCTCCATGATGGTAAAAGCATGGATCCTTCTCCTATTTGAATAGTTCAAGCTATAGACCTTAACCTGCAGGATAACTTTTATATGAAATTTCTATATACTTTTTTCTTCTTTTACTTGCCTAGAGTCACTGGTATAGGAAGTAAGCTACATACAGGGGTGGGGAACCTATGGCTTTGAGGTCACATGTAACCTTCTAGGTCCTTGAGTATGGCCTTTTGACTGAGTCCAAGTTTTACAGAAGAAATCCTTTTATTAAGGGGATTTGTTCTGTGAAGTTTGGATTGAGTCAAAGGGGCATGCTTGAGAACATAGAGGGCCACATGTGGCCTCAAGGCTGCAGGTTCCCCACATCTGGGCTGGAATTTGAGGAAGTAAGGGAAATATTTTAATTTGTGAGTGTGAAGTTAAATATTTTGAAAGCATTCCATGGATATTCCTCAGTTGCCATTTCAGTAAACAATGGTTCAAAAGCTGGTAGAGAAAAGAGTTAAAAGGGACATTCATATCTCTTCCTAACCATCTTTTATTAACTGAGTCTGCTCTTAGTTATCATGGGAAAAATCAACAGAATCCTGGGAGACAATTCTTCTTTCCACATGATCTTAGGGTAGCAACTACAGCTTCTGCAGATTCACTTGGCTGCTCCCCTGTAGTATTGCTAATGAGTTGCCTTTCCACCTATGGTAGCATTTTATAATGCTCTTAGTGCTTCTGGTCACTATAAACTGGAGCAGGCTGAGGTTTGAGAGGCCCTCAGACTTCTTATCAATGCTGCAATGTCAGGTCCTGTGACAAGAGGTAGATGGAAGATACAGGAATAAATCCTCCAGCAGGAAGAAGAGAGTCCACATCTTCATATTCCAGGAGTGACCAGATCATGATAAGACAGAATTAGCCATTGCCTAGTATAATAAAGAATTGCTTCTTCCTAGGATAGAATCCAAAAAGGGGGAGGGAAGAAGAAGCTAAACATAGAAAAGGAGAATCAATTTGAAGGGTTTCAGATTATGGAAATGGACATGTACACCTGGAAAGAGAATTTAATTTCATCAGGTAGGAGTAATGTCAGAGACTCCATGGGAAGGATCAAAATTCAAGAATAAAAGAATCTAGCTTATCCCACTCCATTCTACTTACTGAACTCCTTCTGTTCCTGATGAAAACTCTTCCCTTGTCCATACTCTCTGAATATCACATCTGTTCAGTTTTTCTTGGCTCCCCCTGCTGTCTAGACTTCATAGTTGACCTTTTCCACAGTCAACTCTCTTCAGTACTAGCTTCTATTGCTTCCTCGACTTTCTCTGCTTGTCATGAAAATCTCCAGTAGTGGGAATGTCCATTATCTGTCCTTCTGTTTTCTTTCATGTTCACCCATGCTGCCTAACATTTCTAGAAAAGGTTACAAACCCTAACTATGGGGTTCACTGAAAATTTAAACTATTCAAACTCCCCCTTGTTGTATAGCAAGGTTTTTCTTTGTTTCTTCTTAACCTTATCTATTTGACTACAGCAGTGATTCTAAACCTTTTCCCACATTAGTCTTCTATCCTATCTTGTCTTCTATTTTACTGAAAAAGTAGATACTACCTACCACCTGAGAGCTCCCTAATCTTCCTTTCATTTACCTGTTACCATACTTCCTCACCACCTTTCTTATTTGTCTTCTATTCTCTTTTTCTTCAATTTTGCTTCAGAGGAATAGATTTAGAAAAACTTTATTTTTGATATTAATCTTCCCACCTATGCTTTTAAGACCATCCCTCTCCTTTTGCATTCATTGATTGCTCAGTCAGCCCTCCTCTTGCATCTTCATTTTTTCTCTCCTTTGATTCTTTTGCCTCCAATTTTTCCTCATAAAAAAAAATCTCCATGCACTTTTGACTTGTGTTTCTTTTTCTTTCCTTTAATTACCAAACCTCTGCACTAACTTTCAGTTTCACCCAGCAAACACTTATACTATATCTCCTACTGTAGGTCTAAATCAAGATAGGTAACATGCTGGGCTGAATCATGAAGTCCTCAAGATCTGAGTTCAATCTGACTAGTCTATTTTCATTTCTGGGGATGATTTTCAAACCAGTTCCCAATAGTGAATAATTACTTTTTCCTAGCACCTGCATAGTATCTTAAAAATCATCTAGTCCAACTCTCTTATCTTATAAATGAGGAAATCAAACCTTAGAAAGGTTAGATTCCTAATTAAATAGACTCACAATTGGAAAATAGGTGCTCTTTTCAGTATGCCAGGTGATGCTCTCCTTATTCCTTTCCCTGACTGCCTTCCTTCTCACTGAGCCCATAGCAGTCTCTATATCCTCCTAATTTCTACTGTAACGATGTGTTATAGTGGAAAGTATATTAGCCTTGAAATCAAGTTACTAAGATTTAGCTCCCAGATTTCTCACTTTTACCTTTTGAGATCTCTCCAGGTCTCAGCTTCTTAATCTCTAAAATGAAAGAGTTGAACTGTATGGCTCTTTCTACTTCTAATATTTTGGGGCTCACTTATCACATGCTACCATATGTTGTTAGTTTGTTCTTTATAATCTAAGGCAAGAATTTCACTGTTACTCCTCTGCTCAAAAATCTTGTGTCTCCCTCTTGCCTCTAGGATCAAATTCAGACTCCTCAGTCTGACATTTTAAGACTTCTATATTCTGACCCCAACCTATATTTCCATTTCTTATTACTTCAAATCATACATTTCTGTCCTAGGCAAACTAGTGGTTCCTGAAATTCAGCATTCTGTCACCTCCCTCCACATAGGCTGTTCTTGTGCCTCTTGTAATCTTTAGCTTTCTTCAAGCCTCACCTGAAGTATAATCACCTGCATGAAGCCCTTCCTAGACTTAGAAGATGCCAATGCTCTCCCCATTTTCAAATTTCTCTTGCTTATCTGTGTACATGGTCCATTGACCCAGTAGAATTAAGTTTCTTGATTACCTACATTACTTAATTTTTGTCTTTATCTGAAGCATATAGCTCAGTGCCTTTATTTTAGTAGCTGAATAATATTTAATAATCACCAAAAGAAAGTTCAAACTGGAGAATACAACAAACTCCTACCAATTGAGTTCATTGAAAATTTATTTCATTCCAACTCAACTGGGCCCTAGCTGCTGTGTAGAAAGTCTTTTCTTTGTCTTTTGCTAATCTTACCTATTAGATATTACCATCTAGCTGGTGCGGTGGATAGAGTGCTGGCCATGGAGTGAGGAGGACCTGAGTTCAAATTTGGCCTTGGACACTTACTAGCTGTGTGAGCCTGAGCAAGTTACTTAACCCGGTTTACCTCAGTTTCCTCATCTGTAAAATAAGCTGGAAAATGAAATAATGATTTACTCCAGGATCTTTGCCAAGAAAACTTCAAATGGAGTCATGCAGCTGAAATGATTCAATAACAATCTTACCTATTCATCCACAATAGACAAAATAATTAGTTTTTTTTAACCCTACCTACTTTCCCTTACTATCAGTAAGTGATCTTGACTTTTTTTTTAATGAAAAGTTGAGATGGCCTATTGAAAGCTCCCTCATTTTCACCACACCTTCTCCCCATCTTTATTATCTATTATCTTCTCTCATGCTCCCTTTCTTCCCTTTGTTTTTAGAGAAAGAGATTTGGAGACAGTTCCTTTCCAAGGTCAATCATTCCACTCCTGTTTTCTTAGAGGGTTATTGCCATTTTATTAGTAGGTGGTTGGGAAGGTATCGTGAAGGAACCATCGTTTAAGTAGATAAATATTGGGTGTGGCATTCAAGGATCAGAGATCAGTTAATATGGGCCATGTATGGAGGTGGGATAGCACAGCATTTGTACAGAGAAGTCAAGAGGACTAATTTGATAATAAGTACATCTGGAAGACAGTAGAGTGAGAATAAAGTTGGCAATGTCAAGTGACTCCAGACCATGAATAACCTTGATTAAATTCCAGGCTAAGGATACTGAACTTGACTAGGGTTTGTTTACAAGGGAGCTGTTGAAGAGTTTTAGTTAGAGAATTGAGATAGTTAGATATTTTCATTAGGAAGATTAATCTGGAAAAGATGTGAAGAATCAATTGGAGGGGTGAAACTGTGGAGATGGACAGGAATATCAGTTGGAGCACTGTTGCAGCAATCTGTACAGATAGTTATAAAAGCCTCCACTAAGGCAGTGGCGATGAGGATAGAGAACAGCGAATAGATTTAGAATTAGTTGGATAAAACTTTGTGTCTATTATATGGGGAAGGGGAGAGGAGAAGGAGAGAGAGAAAGAAAAATCAAATTAACGCCATAGTTTCAAACACAAGTGACTCAATGGAAAATGTTACTATTAATAAAAATGGGTGTGGGAACAGAGATAATTAGTTCATTTTGCTATTGGTTGAATCTGAGCTACTTGTGGCAGACATCTACTTGGAGATATAACATATGCATTTCCAGATATGGGTCTGAAACTCAGGATAAAAAAAACCAAAGATTTTGGATTTCTCTGTAGAAAGATGATAGAAGAAACTATGCCAATGAATGAAGTAGCTAAGTAGAAATTGGTAGATTTAATAGAGAAAAGAGTGGGATCAGAATCATGGGGAACTCTGGCCTTAGTGCATTCAGAAGAAAAAAGAGAACCAAGGAAGGAGACTGAAAAGGAACAATGAATATGGTAGGAGGAGAACCAGGTCAGTAAAGTGTCTTGGAAGTTAGAGTGTATTCATAAGGAATGGGAGGTGAAGACTGTTAAAAGCTCCAGAGAGGAAAAGAAGGATTCAAAGAGAAAATGCTTTGGATTTGACAATGTCACTAGTGAATTTTGAGAGAATGGCTTTAGAAATAAAGGAGTTTAAGCTGTATTGCAAGATTGTGAAAACTCACTCATTGAATGGTAAGGAAGGGGAAACATTGAGTG
This sequence comes from Phalanger gymnotis, assembly GCA_028646595.1. NCBI lineage: Eukaryota > Metazoa > Chordata > Mammalia > Diprotodontia > Phalangeridae > Phalanger > Phalanger gymnotis. The sequence goes on along the minus strand of CM053624.1, from coordinate 144,028,357 downwards.
CAGACAACTTTTTCAAGAAGTTTGTCATTGAAGGGGAAGAGAGAGATGTGATCATTGGTGGATGGGGAGAAAGGTAATGAGAGAAAGTGTTTTCAGAACTGAGGAAACCAGAAAATATTTATAGGTGAATGAGGAGCCAGTAAAGAAAGAGATTAAAGATGTATGAGAGAAGAGATTATTATTGGAGCAAGGTCCTTGAGGAGTCTGGAGTGGATAGGATTGAAGGTGCAAAATTAGAAGGATTAACCTTGGGCAGGAGTAGGGATGCCTCGTTGTCTGAGACAAATAGGAAGGAGGACAATGAAGTTACCAGAAGATTTTGAGGAATGAAAGAGTAGAGTTGAAGGATTCCTCACAATGCACTCAGTCTTCTCAGTGTATCAGGAGATAAAGCTATCTACTATAAGTGTTAGGGGGTGAGATAGGGACCAGAGTGTAGAAGAACAAAAGATTTGAAAGTGTTTCTGTAGAGAATGAGATAGAAAGTAGATGTTATGCAAATACAATTATTGTGGAGTAGCAAGAAAGGCCTAGGTAAAGTTATGTAGCAGAAACTTCTTATAGGTGAAATCAGCAATGCTAAGCAGCTGGAAATAGGAGCAAAAAATAGGATAACATAGTGTTAACAGGTTGGAAAGGGGGAAAGACTTGGTATGGGATTATTTGGAATAAGCATGGGCATGAAGGAGCTTAGCTGAGGTTATGCAATAGATATGACGCCCATTGGATGACTCATCTCTATCACAGAAGAGCAATTTTCCTTAAAATAACTTATCCAGGCTTCCATTCTGATGTTCCCTTGTTAGATGTGACTAACTCTACCCGAGTGACTGCTATGTGGAAGAGTCAGGAGCAGGATAGTTTGGCAGGTGAGTTTCTCTTCCTGGGATTCTCCAAGAGGCTTTCAGTAACATGGCTATAGTTGTCTGCAGTTTACCCATCCTTTCTTACCTGATGCTATTTGCCTTGGCTCTGATAGGTATACCTCTAGCATCAGCAGCCAGCCAGAAATTTATGTGATGTGTATGTTTCCCTGGTGATCTTCTATGGTCTGGAAATGACTCAGCTTTGGAACCACATATAATTTATGACACTTTCAATCTTGGATTACTGGGCAAGATCACTCACAACACTGTTCCACTTCATGTTCTGACTTGAATACCACCTCCTAGCACACACTTCAAGTGCTAAATGCAACCAAGTGTTGCTCCTGCCTTTTTTGGATGTGTTGTGATGGTAATGGTATATCAGTTGGAGTTTATATAGCACTTTGAGGTTTGCAAAGCACTTTCCATACCTTATTTAATTTGCTCCTCCTAACAACTCTATGAAGTAGGTACTCTTATTATTTCTATTTTACAGATGAGGCACCTGATAGTTGGGGGATGACTTGAATTCAGGTCTTCCTGGTTCCAAGTCCACCATGCTATCCTCTGTGTCATCTGATGGTATGAAAATATTACATAATATCATTCTAATAAGAATAATAATATTAGCTCATTTTTACAAAGCTCTGTTTAGATACCAAGCACCTATTCTTTCATTCAGTTATCACTAGAGTCTTGTGAGGTAGAGAGGGCACAGAGTATGGTTCCTGTTCTACAGGGGAGAAAACTAAGGCTCAGAGAAATTAAGTAACTTGGCGAAGGTGTTGCAGAAAATAAAAACCCAGAGTCTGAACCTGATGTTGCTGAGAGAGAGAGACAGAGACAGAGACAGAGACAGAGATGGAAACAGAGATAGACGCACAGAGAAGTGCAGAGAAACAGACACAAAGAGAGACAGATAGAGAAGCAGATAGAGACAAAATTTATACATCTATACCTACCTATCTATATTGTCTCTTTATATCTCTATCTATCTATCTATCTATCTATCTATCTATCTATCTATCTATCTATCTATCTATCTATCTATCTATCTATCTTTCCTATCCTATCCTATCCTATCCTATCCTATCCTATCCTATCCTATCCTATCCTATCCTATCCTATCCTATCCTATCCTATCCTATCCTATCCTATCCTATCTTATCCTATCCTTTCCTATCCTTTCCTATCCTTTCCTATCCTATCCTATCCTATCCTATCCTATCCTATCCTATCCTATCCTATCCTATCCTATCCTATCCTATCCTATCCTATCCTATCCTATCCTATCCCCAGGTAAATCATTTTACCAGTCACTTCAGGTGATGGGGAGGCAATCATCTCATCTAGACAAGAGTTAAATTTGGTTATCACCATTAATTCATTTCCAAAGAAGGTCCTAACCCTCATTCTTACGAATTTCCTAAAGGGAAAAGTCAGAAAAGAGTTCTAAGCTGGAGAAATAGACAAACTAAATAGAGAAACTGAAAAGGAAGTTTTAGAAATATACTTTTACAACATCATTCCCAGTATTTTGTCTTATGTTTTGTATTTTTTGTTCTGAACTAAAACACCAAGAAGGAGCATTTATATAAACACAGCAAAATAGAAAAAAAGATTTGATGTGAAATTGAATTTCCATTCCATCCCACTCATTAATAATATATGTACATATACATGTGTGGGTGTGATACACACACATATACATATACACATGTTATTTTTTAAACTGTCCTGCTTGGACTTCCTTCTGAATTTCTTTCTGTTTTCTTCTGTACATTTGAAAATGTTTTAATAGTCCTCTTTTTTTTCAGATATCACTGTTGTTAACTCATTTCTAGTAATTTGGAATCTCGTGTCTTTTTCCTTTTACAGGTAACATAAGAGATGATTCTGCTGAGTCAAAGGACAAAGAGAATTATTCTGTGGTTTCTGAATTTGTATTCCTGGCACTTTCTAATTCTTGGGATATTCAACTTTTTCTTTGTGTGTTCTCCTCTGTGTTCTACTTGGCAAGCATGCTGGGAAACACCCCCATTGTGCTCACAGTGACCTCTGACGCTCACTTGCACTCCTCCATGTATTTTCTGCTGGCCAATCTCTCCTTTATTGACCTGGGGATGTCCTCTATCATTTCTCCTAAGATGATGAGTGATCTTTCCTGAAAGCACCAAGTCCTTTCATTCTATGGTTGTGTCACTTTGTTCTTTATTCATCTGATGTTCTTCATTCATCTGATTGGTTGTGTTGAGAAGGTGTTACTCATAGCCATGACTTTTGACAGATATGTAGCCATATGTAAGCCTCTCTACTACCTAATTATTATCTGTCCAAGAATGTGCATTTTACTTCTGGCTGCTGCCTGGATCATTGGCCTCATCCATTCAGTGGCCCAGCTGGCTTTTGTAGTCCACTTACTTTTTTGCATCCCTAATGAATTGGATAGTTTTTATTGTGACTTTCCTTGGTTTATCAAACTTGCTTGCACAGACACATATAGACTGCAGTTCATAGTCACTGCTAACAGTGGCTTCATGTGTGTTTTTCTTGATTATCTCCTACATTTTCATTCTAGTAAATGTTCAGAAGCATTCAACAGGTGGTGCCTCCAAGGCCCTCTCCACTCTGTCAGCTCGTATCACTGTTGTGGTTTTATTTTTTGGTCCATTGATCTTTGTTTATACAAGGCCACATACTACATCATTTCTTGATAACTTTCTTGCTGTCTTTAATATAGTTCTTACTCTCTCTCTGAATCCAATCATCTATACCTTAAGGAACAAAAAGATGAAGGTGGTGATGAGGAGAGTATGCAGCCAGTTTGTGAGTTTCAGGAAAATCTCTTAAGTGATTTGATGAAGATATGAGAACTCCCTGTTAGAAGAATTAGTAAAGTCTAGAGGAAGAGCTTATTTACAGGAGAAGATAAAAGTTAAATTTCAAAAACACTCAATTGGAGGTATATATTATAGAAGTTAAAACAAAGGCCTGTAGCAAAAGATAAATAAGGGGCATGGTCCTTCAAGAATGATTCAAAGAATGCTTAAGCCAAGAATAAGTTATGATTGAGAGTGAATATTCTAGATAACACAAAAGATTTTAAAGAAGCTATGTCGGGGCAAGAAGAACATTCTAAAAATGGGATGGGATGATTGAAAGAAGGCAGAACTACTCAATCTTTATTTTGTTTCTGCCAAGGAGAATGATCTTTGGACTGGAAAACATGAAACAGTCATAGTTATTAGGGATCTGAAGTGAAGACAAGTGTGGATGATAAGAAAGCTGCCCTCAATGATTCAAGTCACCAGGTTTAGATGTACTACATCTGATAGTCCTGAAAAAACTGATGAATGTGACTGATGAGGCACCATTAGTAATATTTAAGAAATCATGGAGAATGAAAAAAACAGCCTTTAAGAAATGATGAAATGGATGTTTTCATAGAAATCCGGGAAGACTTGTATGAAGTAATACAGAGTGAAATGAGAAAAACCAAGAGAATAGTTCATATTGTGACAATAACATTGTAAAAATGAACAAATCTGAATTACTTAAGAACTGTATCAATGCAATGACTAATGATTTCAGAGGACCAAGGATGAAGAATCACTATCCACCTCCTGGCAGAGCAGTGATAGACTAAATATGCAGAATGAGTCTCACAGCTTTGGACATGGTCAATGTGGAAATGTCTTGATTTTCAAAAAAAAGGAAAGATACTGAAACCTTAAAATTATAGCTAGCTTGACTGGTTCCTAGCAAAATTCCAGACTTTATTGTTAATGGAATGGCTTGTAGTTTAGGAAAGGAAGCTATGATCACTCTGGGCCAACATGGCTATCAAAAGAAGTAGTGCTTTTTGGGTAAAGTAATTTAATAGCTCTAGGCTTTAGTTTTTTGAGCCCTAATGTGAAAGCATATACTGAATGATTTTAAAAATCTTTCCAACTTTTAATCTGTGATTCTAAATTGATCATATGAGACTAACCATATTTCCTTTTGTGATAGGATTATTATATTGATTATGTTAATACAATAGATGTTCTTGAATTTCAGAAGACCATTTGACAATTTGTTAATGATTTCTTTTTGGCAAAGAGATTTGGGATGGATGACAACATGCTTAGATACAGTTGATAGTAGATATACAAAGGACAGTACAGTTTAGTCTATCTACTGAAGATGATTCATATCTAATAAGGGCAGGTGACTTAACCTCTCTTAGCCTCAGTTTCTTCATCTGCAAAATGGGGATAATAATAGCACCTACTACCCAGAGTTGTCGTAAGGATAAAACTAAATGATATTTGTAAAGTGCTTTATAAACTTTAAGCAATTATTAGTATTATTAAAGTTCTAATTGAGTTAAAAGAATCAACTTCATAAGTACAGGGTAAAGGATGCTGTAACAACAATGTGCTAGCAGCTACTATGGATGTGTAAGACCAATAACACCAGCACACAGAACGGCTGCCAACACAGGTTCTTTGATCTGCTTTTCTAAGGAAAGCAACTTTAAGGGGTTAACAATCTCAGCTTAATTAAACATACATATATCATTCACTTAGTTCAGGGGGAAAAGATCAGCGCCCTGAACTTCAGGGCAAATACAACTAGAAATTACAAACATCAGCAGACAGACCTTGTCTGATTCAAATCACAATTCATAGTTACCAGAGAAGCACCAACATCTGGGTTAAAAAGTTGGGGGGCTGTTTTAATGGCTTGCCCAGAGTCTTGTCACCCTTTCAATGAATGTACCTCCAAAAGTGAAATGCTAACCTTGTAGTACATATATCTGTTCAGGGCCCTGAGGGCTTAAGGCTCAACTTAGCATTTAGGGTGTGGGAAATCACTAACACCACAGTGTGGGGTGTGGGAAAATTAGTTAATCGCTAGTACCCCAGTATACATTGTTTCCAATCAATGACTCCTAATTGTCATAGGGCTGAGAAGCATTCCAAGACAAAAGATCCCACTTTTTCCTGCTCCATTCAAACAAAGGCCAGACTCATCAAAGGCACTTGATAGCAAAAAATCCTGCCCCGATTACCATTACTTAAGAGTGGTTAGACAAGAGTTTGTATAAAAAATGCCCTGAGAGTTTTAGTGGCCTGCAAATTCAATTTGAGTCAATAGTGTGACATGTCATTCAAAAATGTGACTAATGTGACTATAATGCTGCATTAGTAGAGATAAAGTGTCCAGGACAAGGAAGGTGTTAGTCCTTCTGGCTGCATCACATCTTTAGTGTTATGTTCCTTTCTGGAATGCCACATTTTGGGAAGGATGTTGCTAGATATGCAGAGTGCATCCAGAGGTGGATGAATGGAAAGGTCAAGAAATTCGAGACTTTGGAATATGAAAATTGGCTGAAGCATGTGAGGTTAATTAGCTTGCAGAAGAGAAGGAATTTAGGAATGTCATGATAACTAGTGTCAAGTATTTGAAGGATTGCCATGTAAAAGAGGGGTTAGAGATATGCTGCTTGGACCCAGGAGTCTCTGTAGAAGTTTTTGTTGTTCATTTGTTCAATTATATCTGACTCTATATGTTCCCATGAACAAAGTACATGGGCTTTTTTATTGGCAAAGTTACCGAAGTAATTTGTCATTTCCTTTTTTAGTATATCCCCATTTTATAGATGAAGAACCAAGGAAAATAGGGATTAAGTGTCTTGCTGAAGATCACACAGTTAATAAGTGTCTGAGGCAGGATATGAACTCATATCTTCTTGACTCCAGGCCCAGTGCTCTATCCACTGCACTGCCTTTCTGTAGATGTTGCAGAGAAGCAAGTTTCAACTTGATGTAAGGAAGAAATTCCTAATAATGTGCAAATATGGCATGGATTGCCTTGGGAAGTAGTAGGTTGTTTCTCACCACTGGAGGCTTTCTTTTTTTGGATTAAATTTTATTTTCAATGAACAATCACTTATTTATAATACCTCTCCTTCTCCCCTGACCTTCAACACTGGGGGAAAAAAAGACCAACCAAATAAAACCCTTGGAATAAATGCATAGTCAAGCAAAACAAATTTCCACATTGTCCATATCCAAAAATATGTGACTCATTTTATGTATTTAGTCTATTGTCTCTCTGCCAGGAGATAGGTGGTAATTTTCATCATTAGTCTTTTGGAATCATAATTAGTCATTGTATTGGTCCAGTTCTTAAATGATTAAAATTTGTTCATTTTTGCAATGTGGTTGTTATAGTAGAAATTGTTCTCTCTTTTCCTCCACTTAAATCTGCATTACTTCATGTAAGTCTTCCCAGTATTCTCTAAAACAAGTAATTTCATCATTTCTTATATAAAATTGTATTCCACTTCTATTGTGTACCATACTTTGCTCAGGACCATAAATTTTCTAGTAGGAGCACACTGAGCACTTCTTAGGAATGTTTAAGAGGGAAATACAGATTAAAGAGGGCTTTGAGTAGATGACCCATGAGGTTTCTTATAATTCTGAAATTTTTTAATTCTGTAATGCAGGTAGAAATGCACAGTAGGCAGTTGGAACCCTGGGTCTAGAGCTAGAGGAAATACTAAGGCCAGAGATATGAATTTGACAGTTATTTTCATAATTAAGATAATTGGAACCATGAAAGTTGATGAAATCACCAACCAAGAAGGAATGCAGATGGAGAGAGTTTTGAGGATAGGATCTGAGAAATACTTATACATAAGTGGCAAAAGGAGGACAAAAATTCAATCGTGCAGTGGTCAGAAAGAGAAAATGAAACCCAAACAATCATGAGCAGAGAAGTCTAGGATAAATTTCATTAAAGAAAGGAATGGTCGAGAGATACAATACCGCAGTATGAGAATTAGAAAAGCCTTAAGGTTGGAGTTAACTGCTAAGCGCCAACTGAGGTACAAATTTTTTTTCTTGTAGATTAAAGAACTACTTGTGTTATAAACAATCATTTTCTCAAATAGAAAAAACAACCCAAACAGACAAATAAACCAAAATAATCTCTGTTACTCTTTTTTTCAATAAAGAGTCCTATAATTTGTTTTTAAATATAGTATTACTACCAATCTAGTATTATAATTTCCTCATTTTAAAATATTTTACTGTACTTACATTATCTTATAAATTGGAAGGCTAAATGATATAGTGTAAATAATTTTGAAATTAGGTTTGGGTCCTGACTTCATGCTTTATTAGCTGTTTGGTACTGGATCTTAGTGTCCTTCTCAGGAAAATGAGGATAATAATATTAACTATTTAACTCACAGGAGTATATAAGAATAAAATAGAGTAATGTATGTGAAAATACTTTAAATGTATAAAGGGTTTTATGAATGGAAACCACTTTTATTGGTTTATTGCATACCTCTATCATTATGTTCTTATCATGTGTCAGCATTTACCCATATGCACGCTTACAGATTCTGTAGTACTTCCTTTTTCAGTGAAAATTTTATCCTATCATGACTTGTTGTCCTCGAATGCAATACTACATCTTCTCAAGTTATAGTAAAGATTCCTTCAGAAATATATGTGCTGATTTGCAACATAACCTGAAATTTACTTTTTAGATTAAGCATGTATCATCAGGTTTTTATTCTTGTGCATAATCTTTCTCACACAAACAGAGTACAAGAAAAATCTGGCTTTTGGAGTCCTATGGTTATTTAGTATCTGATTATTGGATATGTTTTATTCTACATGAATTTTAAATGAACATGAAATATCACTCAATATTTGCTATTTCCAATTAAGTTTTTCCATAATTTCAGCCAGTCATTTATTAATTTACCACATAATAATACTACTACTACCACTAGTATCAGTATCATGAACACTATTTGCATCAGTGCCAGCAGCATCAGTACTACCAATAGTACCAGCATTAGTGCTACCAGCACCACCAGCATCAGTACCACCAGCATCACCAGAACCAGAACTACAAACACTGTTGCTGTTGTTGTTGTTGTTGTTGTTTGTCCTCTGTTCTCAAAGAGGATCATGACATCAAGCATCAAGAAGATAATGTCATGATTTGCAGGTGAATTGGATTTATGTGAGGCAGGGCTGTGGAAAGTCACAAGACTTGCTCTCTCCTCTAGAGCCATCTGGGTCTAGTGGCAATACATAGATCAAGACAACTGGAGATGGCTCCCACCACAAACATAAACACCACTGTGATACCACTTCTGGTACCATTAAGGTATAGTGTAGAATTGTGGACTCAAAGTCAGAAAAATCAGGCTTCTGAAACATTCTGCTTCTGAAACATTCTGACACATACTCTGAACCTAAGGCAAGTCACTTAACCTCTCAGGGAAGCTTGAAATTTTCTAAGACTATAAGGTTAGGACAAGGTGCTAATCTGCGTTGGTAGAAGTTTTCTCATTGGGAGTTCTCTATGCCAATGAAATCACAGATGCAACACCATCTCAACAATAGTAATAGTTGAGATTTTTGTAATGCCTTTTGTTTTGCAAAGTGTTTAATGTACATTATTTTCTCATGTGAACCATCTTGGAAGCTTCAATCCATTTCTAAGTTGGGGGCTGCTTGTAATCCTTTGGAGCGCATTCACTTGACTTGACCAAAATCATCTTACTCATCCTTCAACATCAACAAACCAATTGTTTTGCTTCCAATTTACTTGGAGCAGATTATCTTTAGATTAAGTTGAGATTTGTGTGGACTCCACATTTTGGGTCTGTTTATTTTTGAAAGCTCAAACATCCATGTAGTTTCTTTTCTCATTTTGCAGATTAAATTGTATAGGGCACACACCAGAATTCTGGAAATAGTATAATTGTCATGACATTTCTGAAATTGCATTTTTAAAATGTTTTTTAGGGATTATTCCTTATTCATATCACTGAATAAAAATTGCTAAATTGGTGAAGAAAATTATAAAAGTCTTCCAAAAAGAGATCCTGTTCTCCTTATTAACATCCTCTCTCCTTGGTTCCCTTGGGAAAACTAACAATTCTAGGAGATAATTTATTTGCTTCATGAGTTCAGGTTGGCATTCTCAAATCTCTGCAACATCACTTGGTCACCACCATTCAGATCTACTAATTAGCTGCCTTTCTTATTATAGTAATCTTTTATATTGTGGGAAATGATACTACATAGGAGGAAGTTGAAATATTTGTGGTCTTTGAGAATAGTACTTGTTTGAAATGTTTTTAAAAGAGATATTTTGTCATGTATGGCAGGTTGGACTAGATAGCCTCTTAAGTTCCTTTCAAATCTTATATGGTGTGATTTTATGATATTCTCACCAATGCTTATCTCAATTAGTCAAGTCTATTTTGCTAGTCACCCACTTATTGAGGCTCATTTTGCACCAAATGAATTTCCTCTCATTTCAACTAGGGCACTAAATCATCCACTCCCAGGAGCCATTTCTCTTCACCCTTTCTCATTTTCCTTTCATTACTTAGGAACACTTCTAACATTTTTACCTTTGGGAAAACCACCATTATTCTATGGCACGATTCCCAGGTCAAGTGAATCCCAGATTGGCTATTCCCAAATCTAAGCAATATCACTTGATCACTAACATTGTTTGGCTAATTACCCACCTTTGCTCTTAGGGAAAAGTTACATGGTACCCTTTTTCTTTGAAGATATTTTACTGTAAGAAAGAACTTTAAACTCTCTGAGATCCTTAAACCTCTGACTATGTTACTGACTTACTCTTTCACAGAACAGGTGAGAAAGCTACCATTAACATCTCTGTGAGCTTCCCCCCTCTACATGGCTCTTTATTCTTCCCTATAATCTGTACTTTATTTTCAATCCTACCGATATTTTTCTTTTCTCAGTTGTTTGTCTCTACTTCCATCCATCTATTCAGTCCATCAAGTAACACATATTTATTATTTAGCATAAAAAGTTGTCTGCTAGACTTCAGGGGAGATAAAGAGATGACCAAAACATTGTCCTAAATCTTAGGGAGTTTATAATCTAGTTGTGGCCACAAGGCATATGGTGAGACAATGTTAAACTTAATTTCTATCTTCCTGAGTTTCAGGATATAAATGAACAGGACCTTAGATTTTCAGACACATGACCTGTATTCAAATACCTACTATTGTGGAGTACAAATCTTAACCCTATTTTAACCATGTGACCTTAAAGTCACTTAACTTCTTTACATCTCAAGTTCTTCATCTTTAAAATGAGAGAGTTGCATTAAATGATCTAAAATAAATCCCTTCCATATCTAAATTCTATGATGTTTTCTCATAGTATAATATTTCTTTGTTCCCACCATATCCACTTTTCTCCCTTATCTCCCTCTGATGTCCTTTTTTTCTTTTCTCTTTTTCTCCTTCTACCTTTTTCCTCTTAATTTTTATCTTTTCTTATTCCTTACTTTGGTACTTGATCTCCTACTCTATGTTTCTTTTTTCTTTTGGTCTCTGTATTCAAATTCCTCAGTTCCATAATTCCTATCATGTGGTTTTTATTGTTTTTGAATTCCTAAATTAGTCTTTTAGCTTTTGCTTTTGTTGAGCTCTCCTGTTTTACCTTGTCTGGCCCATTTTTTCCCCCAGTGATTGTACCTGACTCCGTCCTGGGACTACCATTGACCACTTCTGCTCCATCCAAGTTTTGGACAGGTTTAGGAAGGGGGAAGACATAGTAAATACTTGCATTTACCTGCTCATCTTGGAAATTAATCCAACAAATAGTTTATACCAAGCCAGTGTCTATAAAATTGGACTATCTTTTCAGATGAGAAAAACAGGATTGTTTTAGCAACAGCAGATTAGAGAGGCACAGTTCAAATGGGAAGAAAAAATTACATGAGTTGAGGAACCATTTATATTGACCAAACTTAATATTACTAGTAGGTGGCAGATACATGGAATGAATGACTGTATAACCTTCCTTCTATATCTGTAAGTCTTAGCATTGTTGTAACAGACAAGGACATATTGAGTGCATCTCTGTGTCAAATATATTAAAAGGGAATAGTTTCTACCACATAGCATAGGATCTTATCTATAAAAATGAAAAATTAATATAGCAGATTATAAATATATAAATTTATGTAATATAAATTTATATATAATATATAATATAAATATATATAAATATAAAATATGACATTTACATCATAGATTATAAATATAATATAATGAATGTGTCATTTATTATAAATATAAATTTATATATGATACAAATTTATATATAAAACATATAAATTATCAAGTATATAAAATAAGCAGATAGAGAGGCCAAGGCTTGACTTGGATTCAGGGGACCTGACACTGAATACCTTGAATACTTGTGTCATCATGGGCAAGTCACCTTCAATTTTCTTATTTGTAAAATGGGACAAAGAATACTTGCACTTCTTCCCTCACAGGGTCAATATGAGGAAGGCACTTCAAGAGCCTTAAAGTACTATATAAATGTGAGTAATTATTGTTACAATTACAAAAATTTTAATTACAATAATATAAATTATATTTATATTACATTTATATTATAAAATTTAATTATATTTATATTAAGAAATATAATTATAATTATAATAGAAATTATAATTTGTAAAACATTTATCATGAAACATCTGCTAATAAGTAGAACAGTGACCACTTTCTTGATTTTGTAGATAAAAAAATAGAGAGAGAGAGGAGTTAATTTATTTGCCTAAGGCTTCATAGCTAAGGTTACATAGTTACTTACATAAGGTCACATAATGACTGAATTAGGGTTTGAAAGTTGGTATTCTGACACCAGATCTACTGTATTTCCCCCTATATATACCATAACTATCCTAACATATACTGCACAAGAACACACATTTAAAAAGTAAACACAGTGGAAATCCTTTGTAATGTCCATTTAAGAGTAGAACTAGCACATATCATAAGCTAAATACATTAAGTCAGCTTTTGGCTGGTAACCTCTGTGAACCTGTTCTTGTAGATTTAAGATGATAGCATTGGATTAGATCTAGTTTCCATATTTTCTTTCAACTCAAAAATCTCATAAATTCTGTGAATATATTAAATTAAATTTGGGTTTTATATATATGCATACATATATATGTATATATATCTACAAATTAGTCATTCAAAAATTGTCAGAATAGCATACATGAACTTAAGAATAATTTTCTGTTTTCTATAGCAGTGGGTTTGGTGAGAAGCAACAGCAAGAGATGGGAGGTGTAGCAATGCCTAGTGCTGAGGAGAAAGTTAATTGAGTACCAATGCTGATCTCTCGTGAAGGTTGTCTTGTTGTTGACAGTCTTGTTGTGAAGCAATAATCATGAAAGCACACGTGTTTCTCTTAGACTCTCCCAATAATCCCTCTTTTTCTGATTCTTTTTTCACTCTTTTCTTTTTTAGGTTACTTCAGAACTAGTCACAGTGATTTAGATAATGGATGTAGCAAATCAGTCTATGATTTCTGAATTTGTGTTGATGGGACTCACCAATTCTTGGGTGATGCAACTTATTCTCCTTGTATTCGCCTCTGTGTTCTGTTTGGCAAGTGTACTGGGGAACACCCTGATTGTGCTCACAGTGGCCTCTGACTCTCACTTACAATCCCCCATGTATTTCTTACTGGCCCACCTCTCCTTCATTGATATAATTGATTCCTGCATTGCAACTCCCAGGATGATTAGTGACCTTTTTAAGAAGGAGAAACTCATTTCCTTTGAAGGTTGTGTTTCTCAGATCTTCTTTATTCATGCTGTTGGAGCTACTGAAATGGTGCTTCTCATAGCCATGGCCTTTGACCGCTATGTTGCAATATGTAAGCCTCTCCACTACCAGGCTATTATGAATCTTAGAGTGTGCATTTCTATTCTGGTAACTTCTTGGACAATTGGAATCACTCACTCCTTCCTCCAATTGGCCTTTGTGATAAAGTTGCCCTTCTGTGGCCCTAACAAATTGGACAGCTTTTACTGTGACCTTCCTCGGTTCATTAAACTTGCCTGCACAGACACTTACAGACTGCAGTTCCTGATTACTGCCAATAGTGGGTTCATCTCTCTGGGAGCCTTCTTCATTTTGATCATTTCCTACATTGTCATCCTGATCACTGTCCAGCAACACTCTTCTGGGGGGTCATCCAAAGCCC
>CM053624.1:143974278-144013900 GCA_028646595.1 Phalanger gymnotis | reverse complement strand
GGGCTTTGGATGACCCCCCAGAAGAGTGTTGCTGGACAGTGATCAGGATGACAATGTAGGAAATGATCAAAATGAAGAAGGCTCCCAGAGAGATGAACCCACTATTGGCAGTAATCAGGAACTGCAGTCTGTAAGTGTCTGTGCAGGCAAGTTTAATGAACCGAGGAAGGTCACAGTAAAAGCTGTCCAATTTGTTAGGACCACAGAAAGGCAATTTTATCACAAAAGCCAATTGGAAGAAGGAATGAGAGATTCCAATTGTCCAGGAAATTATCACAATAGATATGCACACTCTAAAGTTCATAATATTCAGGTAGTGGAGAGGTTTACATATTGCAACATAGCGGTCAAAGGCCATGGCTATGAGAAGCACCATTTCAGTAGCTCCAACAGCATGAATAAAGAAGATCTGAGAAAGACAGCCTCCAAAGGAAATGATTTTATGCTTCCTGAAAACATCACTAATCATCTTGGGGTTCACAATGCAGGAATCAATCATGTCAATGAAGGAAAGGTGGGCCAATAAGAAGTACATAGGGGATTGTAAGTGAGAGTCAGAGGCCACTGTGAGCACAATCAGGCTGTTTCCCAGTATATTTGCCAAACAGAACACAGAGGTGAATACAAAGAGAAAAATTTGCATCACCCAAGAACTAGTGAGTCCCATAAATACAAACTCAGTAACCACAGATTGGTTTGTTCCATCCATTGGATCAACATAGCCAGCTCTGAAGTTCCCTAAGGTAATCAGAAAAAGGTCAGCAGTGAGTGGGAATTGTGAATGGCAACTTCCTATACTTTGAAAAAGCATTTATTTATTTACATTTTGGGATTACCAAGTATCTGTCAACACTGTGTGTCAGAGATCACTCAGAGCAATGACCCAATAGTCCATATTACTACGCCTACCACTATCTGACCACACTCCTCATCAAACTCAGTACCACCTGACAATAGAAACTTATCCCTGTTTGTTCATGTTACTTTCACAATTTACATAGAAAAACATTTTGATAATATAACTCGTTAATTCAAGGACTTAGATATATTGATGTATCTTAATTCAGGGAGATCTGAGATCAAATCTGATTTTAGATATTTCTTAGCTGTGTGGCCCTGGACAAGTCACTTAACCACCTGTATGCCTTAGTTTTCTCAACTGAAAATGGAGATTATAAAAGTATCTATGTCACAAGGTTTTTGTGAGGATCAAATGAGATATTTGTAAAGTGCTTAGTACAGTACCTGGCACATAGTAGGCACTTAATAAAAGCTTATTTCCTTTCCTGCTTCCTGTTTTAATGTTGCTAAAACATATTTCCACATGTTCATAGAGTTTTAGAATTGAAAGAGATCCTTGAGACTAGATCTAGTCCAATTCACTCATTTTACAGTTGAGAAAACTAAGCTTCACAGAAGTTACCAAACAAAAACTTTATACAATGTACTTACCCTATAATATATTTAGCCCTGCTCTTAAATGTACATTACAAAGGAGTTCCAGTATATTTTCTTATTAAATTTGTGTTTATTGGAGTCTGAATGCAGATCAAGGCATACATTTTTTCACTTTTAGTATTTTTCATGTTTTTTTTTCTTTTGCTCTCTTTCTTCCTTCACAACATGACTAATGTGGAAATATATCGTACATGATTGCACATATGGAAATTGCTTACCATCTTAGGGAGGGGAGAACTGAGAGAGGGAGGGAGAAAAATTGGAACTAATATTTTAAAATGAATGTTAAAATTGCCTTTACATGTAGGGGAAAAGGAAAATATTATTAAAAAATTTTTGTTTATGATTAGTATTTGTTAGGCAGTTGCAGTAGAGAGGAAGAAATCAGATTTGGAGTTTAAAATCTGGGGCTCAAATCCTGCTATACCATTTATTTGTTCTCTGACCTCAGACAAGTCATTACTTATATGCCATGATTTCTTTTTCTTTGAAATCAGAAAGATTAAATATAAAAATAGAAAAACCATAAAAATCATTATAATAAAATAATAAACCAAAACATAATCATGTTGAAATGGTCAGCTACACTATTTGCCCATTTCTAATTCAACTCAGACCACTTTAAGGGCTCTCAAGTCCATTTGGAAAGCTTTCCCTCAATTTGAATATTCCTGGTCTAATTTGCTGTTGTAAAAATAAAACAATTTCTTTGAAAATGGTCCCACTTCCTGGGCACTTTATTTTGGCGTAGATTACTTATGAGAATCAATTTCCAAGCTGAGTAGTTAATGGCAGTGTTCCCTGTGTCTCTATCTTTCCAGAAACCTTTGTGTAAGTTGAGTGGAGTGGGAGTGGAGAATACACCATCACTCCATGTGTACTCTCAATATGGAATCAGGTGCAATCACAAGAAATAATGGAAGAGAAAATCGAGTTCAGCAAAGGCAAAAGTCGGAACTTCGAAACTCAAAAGGAATCAGTACGAGAACCACAGATCATGGATGCAAGACCTGAGAGAAACACTGAATGAGAGAGGAAGGGGAACCAAAGTAAGGAAAAGGGAAAGATGAAAACTGAGAGGAAGAGTGAGGATGAGAAAAAATGAGAAGTTAAAGGAGGAGAGCAGGTTGGGGGAACATGGAGGAAATGGTTCTCAGTAACCTAGGAAGCACAGTATCACAGAATTAAGGACTGGAAGAGACAGTACAATCAATCAATAAGCATTTTTTAAGCTCCTATTATGTGCCAGGTACTGTGCTAAGAGGTGCTTATCAAATAATAAGTGCTTAATAAAGGTATATTTCAATTCCCCATTTTAAAGATGAAGAAATTGAGACTCACAGAGATAAAGTGATTTGTCTGAAGTCTCCAAGTACCAGAGTTAAAATTTAAATTCAGGTCCCATATTAAACCCAGGGCCCATTTCGCTATATCCCAAAGCTCAGGAAAATGGAAATTAATGATAATCTTGCTGTTTCAGTGGAAGCATTTGAAGAACTGATTCTGAAGCTAAAAATCTAGTTTAAGGGCAAAACAATTTTGAGATATTATTTCAGTTGGATTCAGCTTATAACCAGCTTTTCACCATTCCATGAACCACTGAATCATAAACCAGAAGAGTGAGAAAGATTATGTAATCTTCTGAATTTCTCTAGAACATACTATCTGTACCATTTAAGCATTTGACACTTAGCACATTTCCTTGTTTTTTCAGTTCTATTTGCACACACTAGATGCCTATACCTGGTTACCACAAGCATCCAGCAAGTTATTTCTGGATTGAGACTCTGCTTTATGCATATTTTAATCACCCACAGTGTCTAGTATAGCTATTTTGTTTATTAAAGGTACTCAAATGATAATTGCTCATTGATGGCCTGAATGGGGGAAATTATATAGAATTTTAAAGTAGAAATTATAGAAAACAAAAATACATACATGCAGAAAGGGTTCACACAGGTAATAATGATAATCTATCTCACCTATTGTTATGATAAGGCTTAAATCAGGAACATATTCATGGGTCTAAGCAAGTCAGAAAATTTAACCTTCTGTCTTATACTATAATACCCCAGGCAGTAGAAAGACTGCTGTGTGGTTTTTCTCCATTAGGAGAGGTAGAAAATTAGTAAAATAATTTTAGTGATGAAATGGTCTTCCTGAGATTTGGAAATAGCCAGTATGGGATTGGCTTGACCTGGTAATCGTGTTATAGAGTAATGGTAGTTTTCCCAAAGGTCAAAATGTTCAGGGTTGCTAGGTAATGAAAGGAAAAGGAGACAGGATAGAGAAAAGTGACCCCTGAGGACTGGATGATTCAGTACCTTGGTTAAAGTGAAAGGTTGGTAATCTGTTTTAAAATATGTGCCAATAAATGCATGACTTAAGGAATATACTGGATTGATTGATTGATTTAAGGGTTGTATAACAGAATATGCAAATTAAAATGATCTCAGGGGATCAGAGGATCATGTATTTAGAGCTGGAAGGGCACCCATAAGAGCATCTGGTTGAACCACATCATGTTACAGATGAGGAAACTGAGGCCCAGAGAAATGAGATGACTTGCTCCAGGTCACACAGGTGGCAAGGGACAGAGCCAGGGTGCAGTTCCTCTGACTCCTCTAGTCACTCTTTGCACTGCCCTGTCCTCTAGTCTAATCCATATAGATCCAAGTATCTCCTTGGCAACATCTCAAACAAGCAATCATCTGACCTTGACTTAAAACCTATAGTGATTGGAAACCCGCTGGCTCCTCAGGCTGCCCTATCCCACTTTTGGACTAATTTGCTAGTGAAAATGTATTTTTTGATATTGAAATTAAATCTTGTATTCAGCAACTTCTACTCATTGCTCCTAAAAATACTCTCTGGAGGAAAATAGAAGCCATGACAGCTCTTAAGATACTTGAAGACTATTATCTCTCCTTAATTTTTTTTTTTTGCCTCTAAATTAAACACCACACTGTCTAGTCCTCTACCTTTTGCACTGGCTGCAGCTTGCCTAGATCCCTTCTGAAATGAGAGGTTCAAACCTGAAGATGTTATTATGGATGTGGTCTGGTCATCACAGAGCTTTGTTCAGATGTTTCAGTCATGTTTGACTTTTTGTGATCACATTTGGTGTTTTCTTGACAAAGATACCAGAGTGATTCATCATTTTCTTCTTCAGCTAGTTTTACAGATGAGAAAACTGATGCAAACAGGGTTAAGTGACTTACCTGGGTCACATGGCTAGTAAGTTTCTGATGCCAGATTTGAACTCATTTAGGTGAGTCTTTCTGCCTTCAGGCCACTTAATCAATAAGTTCCTGTTTTTGTACCAGACAGTATGCTAAGAGGTGCTTATCACATAATAAGTGCTTAATCAGGAAGATGAGGCCTGCCTTCAGGCCTAGCACTCTCTCCATTGTGCCACCTAGTGGCCCATCACAGAGTACAGAATTATTGCCACAAACTCTATGCCTTTAGGAATGTAGCTAGGCTGCTATCAGATATCTTTTGTCCTTTCACCATTAGCCATAATATACTTTCATTTATGTGTATTATGAGACACCCCTTTTCCTCTGGTATTAATTTTGGAAAATGGCAATTCTAGTTCTCTGAAAGGAACAACCAGCTTCTTTGTGGCTGGCCTTGAAAGCCAAACCATTAAGTGATGATAAAACCAGACTACAGAGTACAATTTTTACCATAAAACCAACTTAGGAAGAGCATGGAAAAGTCTAGTGACTCACATTGCCATTTAGGTGCCACACCTCTCCTGTAAAATGAATAATAGCTAACATTTTTATAGGGTCTAGTATAAGCCAGTCATTGTCTGTCCTAAGTACTTTATAAATGTTATCTCATTTTATCTTCACAATCACCCTGGGAGGAAAATGCTATTATTTATAGATGAGGAAACAGTTTAAGTAATCTGGGTCATGTACTTATGCAATTTAAGTAATTTGGGTCATATAGCTAGTACGAGCTGGACACTGGATTTGAACTTAGTTTTTTTTGACCCCAAGACAAGCACTCTAACCACTATACTACCTAGCTCCCCTCCAGCTTTATTAAAAGTTCCAACTAGGGATTATTTGAATATTCCTTGAGGTGCAGTGAAAAGACCACCAGATCTGAAGTTAGAGAACCTCAGTTCAAATGCTGTTTCGTCATTTAGTACCTTTATTTTCTTGAGCAAGCATTTGAACTACTCTGGGCCTCAGTTTCCTCATCTGTAAAATGAGAAATCACAATTAGATGACCCTTTAATGTCCCTTCCACCATCTAATCTCTGATCTCATGATACCATAATAATCCTATTATTTTGTTTCACTGACACTGACTAGTTTTGAACATTATTTGTTTAATGAGTTAGAGTGCTAGATTTGAGGTCAGGAAGACTTCAGTGAATGTTTGACTGTGGTTAAGTCATTTAATCTCTGTGATCCTCAGTTTCTTTGTCTGTAACAGAGGAATAATAGCACCTCCCTCACTGCATTGTGAAAATCTAATAAGATATAAATTTGAAAACTTTATAAGTGCTATGTAATGTATAATACAAAGTGGTCTATAAATACAGAGTGAGTTTTCTCACTGGGAGTTCCAAATGAACTCAGAGGCCCAGACTCTTGTCCTAACCAAAGTAAGCTATTATTATTATTTCAAAATTGCCCTTCCTTTTATGGTGGGAGAGGCCATTTCAGATCTCTAAAACAAGAATCCCCATTGATAACATTGTTCCAATTGTAAATTAACCTTTCAGTAATGTTGTTTTGATTTAGGTTCATATTTCTATTATTATAAGCCTACTATTATTTTATAAGTGGTGCATATTTGCTTCATCTTCAAATGCTGCTTCTATGGGCAAATGGGATAAGAAAATTTTTCTTTTCTTCTCTCATGGGAATTTTGGGGCCATTTCTCCCAGATGCCTGTTTATCACTTTTTCTTTTCCTCTTCCTGCTCTATATTGATGAAGGTAGTGAAAGATAAAGCCACCAACTGTCTTGGTGGACTCCACTTATTTAGATGTCTTTGGTATCCTTTGAAGCTATGTTGTAGTTCTGCAAATATGCACTTTTTTTTCAAATCTGAAACTTCCTTGTTTTTTTCTGCCTGGATTGGCCATTGTTAGTTAGCAATACAAAATAATTTCAAGGCAGTGTCTATGCTTTTCCTTTAATTTTTGTGAGCATAGTTGTATTCCCCCCCACCCCACCCCAGGTGCCCACCCCCCATGTTACTTTAAGGCCTAAATAGATAATTCTAAGAAGGTAAAGAGAATGGTAAAAAGGTAATTTACCAAAGATGCCATTCCCCAAATGACCTGTTAACATTTTCTCCCTTGGTTACCCTGTGAGAATCAACATGACTCTCTTAAGACAATTCCCACCACATACTGATATCCCATTGGCAACTGCTGTCCTTAGTAGCATCACTTGGTCACTACTCTCCAATGCTACTAATTAGCTTCCTTTCCTACTATGGAAATTTTTTCTGTAAGTTTTTTTTCTTTTTAACTTCCAGGTAATTGTGTTGCTTGGGAGAAAATTGAGCTCTCTGAGGTTCTCTTACTCCCTCAAGATGCCATTGCTTCATGTACTTAGAGGCAAATTGCTGCCTCAGAATTGTGATCCCTTCCCCTTCTGGCTACTCTCTACTTTCTGGGCTTTTGAGACACTGATCTTTCTTGGTTCTCCTCATACTTGTCTGACCATACCTTTTTCAGTTTTCTATGCTGGATTACCAAATATATCACTAACAGATTAAGGCAGCTAGGTGGCTCAGGAGATGAAGGGCTAGATTTGGAGTCAGGAAGATTTGAGTTCAAATCTGGCCTCAGATGCTTATGTGTAACTAGGTCAAGTTACTTAACTTCTGTTTTGGTTTACTTATCTGTAAAATGGAGAATAGTAGCATGTGCCTTCCAGAGTCATGAGGGTAAAATGAGACAATATTTTAAAAGTAATTTGTAAACCTTAAAGTATTACCTAAATGCTTTTTACTAGTAGTAGCAGTAGGAGTAGTACTAGTACTACTCCTTTACTACTACTGCTGCTGCTGCTACTACTACTATTACATTATCACCTATTGGTATGCCCTAATTCTCTGTTTTGGGTCTTTTCTTCTCTCTATACATTCTTTTAGTGAACTCATCAGTTCCCATGGGTTCAATTTTCATCTCTATATGATTCCATTCCTAGTCTCTCTCCTTAGCTCCAATCCCACATCACTAACTGCTTATTGCACTTTTCAGAGAAGACACCATAGGCATGCAAAAATCAATATGTCTAAAATAGAACTCATTAACTTTCCCCCCACAACCCATGCCTCTTTTCAAATTCCCCATTTCTTTAGAGGGTATCATTATCTTTCTAGCCATTCAGATTTTCATTATTGGTATCATCCTCAATTCCTCACCCTATTTCACCCTATGTATAGAATTAGTTGTAAATCTTGTATTTTCTACCTTCATGATATTGATCATATCCATCCCTTTCTCACCACTCACAGAGGTACAACTCTATTTCAGACCCTTATCAACTCTTGCCTGGACTACTGAAATGGCCTCCTAATTGGTCTCCTTGCTTCATTCAAGTGTATTCCCTTTGCAATCCATTCTTCACATAACTGCCAACACAATTTTCCAAAAGTTCAGATTTGAACATGTCAGACCTCCCCTTAGTAAGTTTTAATGTCTTGCTATTACCTCTAGGATTGTCAACTCTGAAAATAAATGACCAAAGAGTCACAGAGGTTATGTGACCGCTTCAACTTGGAAAAAAAAAATATCATAGGTTATCACAACCACAGTCAACTCTGAAAACACCAAAGAGCTCACACATGTTATCATGATCACAGTTAATTCTGAAAATATCAGACAGATTATCACCACCACAGTTAACTCTATGAAATATAATAAAATGAATACAAAATTTAAAAATAGAACCAACAGTGGTCATAAGCAAAAAATTTTCTTTATTTCTTTGGAAGAGGGAAACTAGATGCTGGGCCTCCTCTGATACCAAGGAGACCCATTTTAGCATGGGCAAATCTCAGTATATACAGCAATGACGATGCAGTAAGCTAGTGCCCTGACAAAGAGGGGTAACAACATCAATGAGACCAGTTTGATCCACAGCAGGGCTTCATGACTGGAATGTGGTTTCAGCAGGTACTTGTCTGAGCTTAGGGACTACCTGGTGCTGGTATGAAACAACTCTGGGATTTTGCTGGGGCTGGGTTCATCCAGACGGTGAGGGCAAAGGATTGTTATTGTGCCAAGCTAAGAGCACAGCTTGCCTGCTAGGCCTGAGCTCTGGAAACAAAGTGTCTCATAGTAAAAAGAGAGTGACGGTATTAGCATGGGGATCCTGACAGGATCAAATGTACTCTCCTCTGTGGTCATTTAAAGCCCTTCATAACCTGCCCCAAGCCTACCTTTCTAGTCTTATTACTTATGTGTTCTGTGGTCCAGCTGATCTTGCCTTCTTACCATTCATCACCCACCTCTCCACCTTTCCACAGACTGCTCCCATTCTTAGTGTGTACTCCCCCTCCTCACTTCTGCCTCCTAGTACTCCTGATTTCTTTTAAGACTTGACTCAAGTCCCAATTCTGTCTTAAGCCTTTTCCAATTCTCTCACTGCTAATGTCCCTTCTCTTTCATCTACTTTGAATCTATTTTTATGTACTTATCTATGTACATGTTCTCTACCCCAGTAGGATGCAAGTTCCCTGAGGACAGGGACTGTTTTACTTTTCTACTTTGTTTTCCCAGTATTTAGAACAGTGTTTGATACATGCTACTGAGTGGGGGATAATTCTTGTGAAGACTTCACAGGGAAAGAAAATATAAGAATTATTTCTGGAATAAACAGGGGCAATGAGAAATGGAATGGACTCAGGGTTTGACCTTGTAGGAATGTGATTACCTAACTCTCAGGAATTTGGCGCCTGGGGCAATAAGTGCCTCTCCCTCTTTCCCTTTTACTAGACACTGGGTGGTTAACAAATAAAGCAAAAGAACATCATAGGGATTGTTCCTTTCATGCTCCTGGAAGCCCCCCCCCCACCTCCCTTTTTCCTCATTCCTCCTCTTTACCTTATGTAATTTTGATTGGCTGTGTTTGATTACCTGGTTCTTTGCCTAGCTTTTCTTGCCTAGATTGTAAGCCTGCCTCCCAGCTAATGGAGAGGAGAGATAGTGGTGGGCAAGAATTCTTTTGCATAGGATATGTGTTGGTGCTTTGCCTTAGTGATCTCCTCCCTCCACTAGTTTGTCCTAGTGGAGGTGATGCCCAAATCTCGTGAGATTTGTAAAATAAAAGTAATTCCTTTTTCGTCCCTACCTGAGAAGCCTCTGTGAATTATTGGGGTACTTGGGTGGTCTCACCACCTCACACACTGTGGTTACTCAGTTGTGTCCTACTCTTCATGAGTTTTCTTGAGAAAGATACAAGAGTGGTTTGCCATTTCCTTCTCCAGTAGATTAAAGGAAACAAAGGTTAAGTGACTTGCTGAGGGTCACACAGCTAGTGATTATCTGAGGCCAGATATAAACTCAGATCTTTCCTGATTTCAGGCCCAGTGCTCTATCCACTGAGCCATCTATCTGCTTGTTTGATACATAGTAAGCACTTCATAAATGCTTCTTTATTGGTTTATTGACTTGACCTGTAGAATCAATATAGGCGATTAAATTTTATTTGAGACTTATTCCTTTCTGTTGTGTTTTCATTTGTATTCTAGTACTTATTATAGGTATTATCCTTTTGCTTCTGCTTTTTTCACTCTGTAATAATTCATATATCTTCCTCTGTTTCTTTCAATTTTTCATATTCATTGTTTCTTACAGAGCAATAATATTCCATCATATTCATCTACAATAATCTATTCATATATTCCCTAACCCAATGTGAAAGTGGATTATTTGGAACTCAGAGTGAAGAATACTTGGGTTTGAGTCAGGCATTCACTGCAGACATTTTGCCTCATGTATGGCTTTGGGTAAATAAATTCACCTCTTGGGGCCTCAGTTTTCTAATCTGTAAGATAAATGTCTGGAATTGATGACATTTAAGGTTCTTTTCAGGTCTAAATTTATAGTCCTATGATCCAATGTGCTATAACTTTGCTGATGGTAATTTGTTACAACAAAGGTAATGTTATGAATACTTTGGTATATATGGAAACTTTCCTACTGTCTTTGACCATTTTAAGGCATACTAATTGTTAACATTCTTGGTCCACAAATTTATTGGGAAATGAAGCTATGTCACATATTTGTGTCTATTTTCTATATTTTTTGGAGACTAGGCTTTTATCAGAATATATCTGACTATATATTCATTTGGGTTGTATTGTAATTTGTATTATATATTGTCAATGCCTTGACATGGACAATGAATACCTCTCTATTTTACCTTTATTTCTGTCAAGATGGCAACCCATAAATTTTGGAATAGTTGTTTATTTTTGTAATATCATTTAGCATGTTTTATTCCTATGGTTTGTTCTTTGACACACTATCTTTAAAATGACATTATTTAGTCTGCATTTAAATCTGATCCCTTTATTTACATTTCTCTTGTTTATTTTAATTTTCTATTGTGTTAAGGTTTGTTGAGAGATAGCAGAGTGTCTATAGACAGATAGATAGCTGCCCTTGGAATCCGGAAAACCTGTGTTTGAAGCTTACCCCTCAGACATACTAGGTATGTAACTCTGGGCAAGTTGACTAACCCATCAGTGTCCCAGGAAACTCACAAAGATTATAATTTGCAGAGCCAGTGGTGATCTGCAATGGTAGATGGAGTTCCTTATTAGAAGTTCCCCTATTGTTACTGCCTTTCTGAATTTTTACTTGAGTTCTCTTTTCCTTGTGATTTGGTTAATTCTTATGAAGGTTCTGTACAGTTTTATAAAATAATATTACCACTCCATGTGTCCATTTAGTAATCATCAAGTTTAACATATCTAATATCTTCTATTCAGATTTTTTTTCTGTTGAATTTATTGGATTCTGAGAGAGGCATATTGAAACCTCCCATGATTTACTATTTGGGTCTTATAATATGCTTGGTTATTTTTATGTACTTAGATGCTATGTTATCCAGTTAATACACATTTAATACTGACTTTAGTTTATTATTTGTGGTGCCTTTAAGCATAATGTGTTTTCCAACTTTCTGTGTCTTAACCATATTTATTTTTATTGTTGTCTTAGCTGACACCAAGTTTTCTCTTCTATATATTTTGGGTTTTGCTGAGGAATATTAGATTTTACTCTAACACCTCATTTTAATGCAATGATTATATGAATAATGCAATCTTTTAGTTTCAAATTTGTTTCTTATAAACAATAAATTGTTAGGTTTTGTTGTCTAATTCATTCTGTAATCTTCCTTTTTCTTTTCCCCAACCCTATCATGGAAGTTTGACTGACTCTTGTCACTACAGAGTAGATTCTCTGCTAGGAGCATTGCTTGAGACTTGGTATTTGTGGATTCCTCAGCCAGGAGTAGGGACAGGGATGAGACAGAGAGACAGCCGGAGTCATTATTCTCCTTTGCAGCTGATTCCAAATTTTTGGTGATTCCAAAAGCCATTATAGTTGACTTAGTTGTTTCATAGCTCTGCATAGTAGTGAAGTTAGGGAGACATTAGTTTCAAAGTAAGAGTACCTCTTGATGGTCTTCGGTGATCTTTGTCAGCTGTTGCTAATTCCAGACTTCTCCCAGCTCTGAAGCTGCTGATGATAATGGAAGAGGTTGTTCAGTTGTGTCTGGTTCTTTATGACCCTATTTGGGGTTTTCTTGGCAAAGATACTGGAGTGGTTTGCTATTTCCTTCTCCAGCTAATTTTACAGATGAGGAACTGAGGCAAACAAGGTTAAGTGACTTACCCAGTGCCACACAGCTGGTAAGTGTCTGAGGCTAGATTTGAACTCATGAAGGCGAATCTTCCTGATTTCAAGCCCACTGCTCTATCCATTGTGCTACCTAGCTGTCCTAGTGGAAGAGGTAGGAGTGGACAATGGGGAATCTGACCCAGCAGAAACTGGAGCAGACTGGAAAGGTCCACATTGACCCACATAGTCCTTTTACTACTTCCATATTTACCTTGGTTTTCAATGACCTACTAGATATTTTTGTTCTGTTCTTTTCAATCCATGATCATTCTTCTTGGCTGAGAAAATGGAATTAAAATAGGAGTTGAGCAGTTCTGTCTTCTTTCCATTGTCCATGTTAATGATCCCATCTATCTCAGGCAGCAGCCCTATCTCTTTTTTGATCCTCCTTTTCCTTCAATATAGCTACCACTCCCAAAACATTTTTATTGTATTTACCTTTCCAGTCAGCTCCTTGCATGCATTAACATTCCTAATAACATAAGGCTGCAGTATAGGACCTGCTCTGAAAGAACAACAGGCTCTTGATTTAGACTTGGCAGGGACCTTGAAGGACAACAAGTCCAACCCCCTCATTTTATAGATGTAGGAACTGAGGCACAGAGAGTTTAAGTGACTTGGCAGATTTGGGGTGGGATTTGAACTCAGGCCTTCCTACTTCGAGTCTGACGCTTTCTCCACTACAGCAGTAGTTCTCAGACTTTTTGATATCAGGACCCCTTCACAGGCTTAAAAGTTATTGAGAACCTCTCCCCCAATGAGCTTTTGTTTATGTGGGTTTCAATATTTACAACATTAGAAATTAAGATGTCTTAGTATTATTTTGAAAATAGTTTTAGCTTCATAGACACCTGGAAGGATCTCAGGGATTCTCAGACCCACTTTGAGAACTGCTATACTACATTAAAACCTCTCTTATTTTCAATTTTAACTTTCTAAACACCACAGAGAGGGTATGTACCTGCCCCCAAATTTGTTCTGACTGAGAACTAGGAAGTTCTTTTTAACTCCCATTTAATGCTTTATTAGCAAATTTTACCCCTTCAGAATTATTTTTAGGATCTTCCCTTTCAACAAACCAGTAAAGGATGTCAGAAGCTCTAACCTCTTTTCTTCTAGTTTCCTAAACTCTCAGATTAATTTTGGTCCTCCATGCAAATGAAGGAGAGCAGAAAGGCATAGAAACAAACATCCCTAGGTAGAGCCATTTGAGGCATCATCCTCTACCTCAGGGTAGAGCTGACAGTAAACTTGCTCCAGTCTTTGTACTATGCTTTACCTTCACATCATCTTTAAACTGACAGACCAAGTGGAATCATAATCATTCCTCCTCTGAGGTTCCAGCTCCCTCCTCTCTAGAAATTCCAATCTTCATTCCAAACTCTTTCTCAGCTTTCAGTGTTGGGGACCCTTCTTCCCATCATCCTCATTGTCAGATTCTTTGGCCCTCCAGCCCATTATATCCTTATTTGTATCTTTTTTTCTTCTTTCTTTTCTCATTGAAGATGTTTTCCCACTTTTTTTTGAAATACCCTTCATTCTCTCTGATTATCTGGAGAGGGCTGAGGCATTTCTTGAGCTTCCTTGGCCATTATAATTAGTTATCTTATATGAGTTCTGAACTTTGGAAGAAAGGGGGAAGGGAGGAACAGGAGCAGGCAAAGGTAAGAATATATGAAAATATCTGAGAGGATCAGAAAGTCTGGAAGATAGTGGGGTCATTGGCTTTTTTGGATGAAGTCTAATTCTGTTGTCAAAGACATTAGTAATAAAGTTGGATGATATGATAATGCTTCTAGATGAAAGGTACTCCTAAGTTACAAGGATAGAATTGTATTACATGGTTTTATTTCCCCATTTTAAATTTCTACCCCCAGTTTTAATAACATAGACTGAAATACTTAAAAGCCAAAGCATGGTTTTTTAAAAATAAATTTTTATTAATAATGTTTGTTTTTATATGGCTTAAATCTCCCCATGTCCTCCTCCTGTTCCAGAGAACCACTCTCCATTAACAATTTTTTAAAAGGGAGAGAAGAAATTTTTTAAAAAAGCACAAAATGATCAATATGTGAAAAAGCTGAAAATATAGGCAATGTTCCAAACCCATAGACCTCTCCCTCCTCCCCACTCACAACATCTTGCAGAAGACTTGGGTAGGTTTCTTCTTCTGTCTCTTCTTTAGGGCAGAACTTAGCCTTTATAATTTTGCAATATTTGTTTTTGATTGTTTTATAGTGATTGTTCTTTCTACTTATATGATTACAATCATTGTGTACACTATTTTCTTTCCTCTGCTTACTTCATTTTGTATCAGAAACTTGATATGAAGGCATACTTTATGCATAGAATGTGGTAGAAACAGCAGTAGTGTATTTCACTCATCTCCTGGCTATGCTTCTGACTCTTCTGCACCATGCCTTAGCCATCTTCTCACTCTGGAAGATCCCTCCACCCTTGGCTCCTTTCTTCCATTGCTGAGTCCCTTCCAGAATCTCCATTTTGAAGAAGTGCCCAGGACGGATATCTTATAAACCTCTCTTGACTCTGCTTCTGATGCTTATTTATGGATATATAATCCCCTCTTTTCCCTTTCAATAATCTCTTATGTGTTATCTTCCCTCCTTAGAACAGAAGTTCCTTCAGGGCCTGGACTATCTTTTTGCTTGTTTTAGTATTCCAAGAATTTAGCACAGTGCCTGGCAAGTGCTTAAAAACATTTGTATGTATGTGGAAAGTGTAGGAGCAGAGGCTTGGTGAGCTTAATAGCAATGACCCCATGGTACAATGACACAATCCTGGTGGCCTGTGGTTGTTTCTGGGTTTGTATAGGCATCTGACTTTCAATCTTCTGGGAGAGGCAGCCTAAGGGCACAAGATCTTATTATTTTCCTTGGGTCATGTGTTTTGGTCTGTGATGTTATGTCCATATTGCTACAGGTCACCCCCACAAGGATGAGATCAGTTATTCTGATGCTGTATTCCAAATTCACACTAGGACTATCTGATTATGCCAGTCAAATTCTCTCTACTGACTCTGGGATTACAATACCCTAACAAGGATACCAGAATGTGGCTCCTACCCAGAGTTAATGATTCATTGCATTGACCTAGTAAAATGGTTAGATATTGTAGTTGAAAACAGAGAAATATAATCAGTGTCCACTAGTCCAACAATGTGTCTACGATCTCAATTTTGATCATGGGGTCATAGATCAGAGTGGAGTAGTGAGTAGATTGTTAGACTTGGACTCAGGAAGATGTAGGTTAAGTCTGATTTAGGACAATTGCTAAATGGTCAAGTCATCCAACCTCTCTGTGCCTCAGTTTCCTCATATATAAAATGAGGAATTTGGACAAGTGGTGGGATTCAAATAAATTAACAACCAGTTCTCTGCCCTAATGACCATTTTAAGTATACAAAAAGATACACCTAAAGGTAGTTTAGTATTTCATGCATTTAATACTCAGATAAGAATTATAAAAGAGGTATACCAAACTTGATTATGTTATAAGAAAGAGTTTTAAAAGTTCATGAAAAATATTAAATAATACCTGACAAAAACATATCCTTATGGAGCTAAAGCAGCCATGGGACCACAGCAGCCAATGTTGGAACATATGCAAAACTTAAACTCCACCTATTCTAACTCTTTTTTTCTTCTACAACATGTCTTCTGAAATGGGTGATAAGATAACCCTTGAAATCTATATCCTTCTATTGATTCCTTGTGTCCCAGCTTCTTATTGGATTCACCATTCAGGGAACACCACCATACTCATATCTCAGGGGAATTTTGGGCATAACACAAAGCGGAAACAAATGACAGCTTGTCAGCCCCTGGTTGTTTGGCACTTTTTATATTATATGTTTGTTTAATGAAGTAACAAAAATGAGGTAATTAAAATATAGCATTTCATCAGGTATAATGAGTTTTAAGAAATGAATAAATAAATATTACAAGCATAGTTTAGTCAATTTTTTTTTTTTTACCTATAGATGGAATGAACATTACTATGGGTGCTTAGAAAATGTTGTTGTGCAGATGAACATTAAAAAAGAGTAAGGAATGTAAATTTGTGATTTCCACATTGGGCAGCTGCCCAGGTGCCCACCTGTAGTAAGAAGGCCGAATTAATGATCTCAAAGAGAATCATACATATGTCTGAATGGTTCAGAATCACAGGATATAAGGAATTCTCTAGGTAGAAGGCAGAAGGATTAAAACATTTATTTAGGCTCCAAAGTAACAGACCCACAAACCAGCTTCCCCATTCCGATGTTTTGATCACAAGCTTCCAGGCCCAATAAGTCTGCCTCACAAGAGTAACCAGGAGGCCACAGAAAAGCATGATGGTATTAAACCAAATCATATTTATGCTGGTGAGAAGATTACCCACTCCCCTCAATTCTTTGCTCGGCACTCCTCAGTCCACACACGGGTCAGCTCTGCTTCCACAACTCCTGCTTCAGCTTTGGCTTTATCTTCAGCTTCGGCTGTAGCTGTCTCTGTCACCATCACCACTGCTTCCGCCACAATCTCCAAGCTATGTCCCAGCTAGCTGACTGCTCCCTCTCTTCTTCAGCTCTTAACTGCTGTCACCAACTGCTGTCACCAACTGCCTCTCAACTGCCTCTCCAACTGCCTCTTAGCTCTGCTCCAACTGTTCAGCAAGCTCCTCCCACCACAGGCTTCCATTGGCTCCAGTCCTAGCCACTTCCCCCAGGATCCTGGGAAGCTCATATCCACATATGTTCTACACCTAATAGGGCTCTGGGCCTGGGGCCTATTTTGCTTACCAACACACCACCTTAGAGAGAACCCTGATTACAAGTGCCATTTTAACAACCGGTTTGCCGAACTCAATATAAAATTAGGTATTGTTTCTGATGAATCCATGCAAATCGGCTGAATCCCACCGCTGGTTTGGACGCAATGGCTTTTAGGTTCACTTCCGTCTCTAAATCCTATTATCTATGGCTAAAAGTGATCACAGAAGCCATCTAGTTTAACTTCCTTATTTTGCAGATCGAAAAACTGAGGCCCAGAGAGATTAAATGACTTATCCAAGGTCACACAGGTCATATGTATCATATGAATGCGTGTCCTCTGTCTCTGCAGTCATTGCTCTTTCGACAATACTACACTTCTTTTTTCCACCCTTAGGTGGTGAGGTACAGGTAGGTTGACCAGGGGTTTTAGGCACAGAGCTAGAAAGTAAGTTAGTCTGGGATGGGAGGATGTTGTGAGGAACACGTGGAAACAAGGTAAGATCTGGAGGTTTTTCATTATGCATTCCAAAACCCAAGGTAGGAGTACATAGAAAAGAGAATTTAATCATCAAGTGTGGAGCCATCAGAAATTATCTCAGTAAGATAATGGATACCGGAAACACAGATTACATTTGATAACCTCGAGCCCTTTCTGGAAATGCCCAAATGTATACAAACAGTTCATTGTGGAGACCAAAACATCCAGTGTTACTGTATGGGTGATCTCTCCTTTGTCAGGCCATACTATCCTTTTCTTTGTACCAGGACTTTGTGTACTTTTCCCATAAGCTTATCATTGAAGAAAAGAACCATACTATTTTGGAAAAAGAACTAATTATAGGCAAAGGTTTGCAAGCCCCATATTGATGGCATTTGGTACTTCATTAATATTCACATCACTCAGATCTCAAATAGTAACAGATCTGTTGGCCACTGTTTTTCCTTTCTTTTTTAAAATTAAAGATTAATTTTTTAATTCTGAACTAAAACACCAAATAAAATAAGCATTTTCTTATACGTTGTAGAACAGAAGGAGGGAAGTGTACTTGAAGCTTTAACTTTTTATATAAAGTTTCTTTTTTTAAGTATATAATAAACTCAAGATGCAACTTTAAAACTGACCTACTTGCTTGTCATTCCTTCCTGGCTTCCTTCTGTTCTCTTTTTATTTATTTATATTTGGTAACTTTCTCTCTAACCTTTCTCTCTCACTTATAGTCTCCCTTACCAGGAAGAAAAAAAAAGAAAAGCAAAAGTGTCATAACAAATATGCTTAGTCAAGCAAAACAAATTCCTGTATTGAAAATATTAAAACGTTATGTCTCATTCAGCATCACGAGTCCAATGCATTTCTGTCAGGGTATACTCCACGCAGTGGCCTGGTACCAGGCCTAGAGTCAGGGAGAGTCATCTTCCTAAGTTCAAATCTGGTCTCAGACACTTACTAGCATTATAACCTGACACCTGGCAAAAAGGCTTCTAGGGCCTTTTGTCATTTTTTTTTTGGAGGGAGGAAGGCAGGGCAATTGGGGCTTAGCGACTTGCCCAAGATCATACATCTAGTAAGTGTGTCAAGTGTCTGAGGCCACATTTGAACTCATGACCTCCTGCCTCCAGGGCTGGTGCTCTACTCACTGTGCCACTTAGCTGCCTTCTAGGTGCCTGGGCAGGGGAGAGAGATTAACTATAGAAGACTGTCCCTTTTTTGTTCCTGACTGGATTTGAAAGTCCCATAGGACAATTGTAGCTTTCCATGGAACCTGACTTCTTAAAGCAAGGATTTTTAGAGGCCATGAACATAATTACAGATTTTTTTTTGGTAACTGCATATTAATTGCATTTCCTGTGTTAACCTATTTTATTTTATGCATTTTAAAGCATTATTCTGAGAAGAGGTTCAAAGGCTTTATCAGATAGCCAAAGGGCTTCACAACCCACAAGAAGACCTCTGTAGACTAAGATAACATTGGTTTCTTGGCTGGGTCTTAAGGATGACTTAGTTGACTTAGTGTCTACTCCTACAGTCCATGTAATAAATGTATCATTAGGCCAAGGATCATGATTTTATCCCTATAGAAACTCCCTCAGAGCAGATCATACTCCATTTGTAAATTACTAGATACATCTTAGAGGACTTCTTGAGGTTCAGAGGAGTTCAGTGATTCGTCCATGGTTTACTAAGTGTCAGAGGCAGAGATATGCTGGTGCCAGCTTGGTTTGTCAGAGCTGATTATTAAATTTTCATTATGGACATTCATACCTCAGAAATCAACAAAAACTACAAATCAAGGTTCGATTTATTGTTTCGTTGATAGAAAGGGTCAGCTAGGTGGTGCACTGGATGGAACATTGCCTGTGGAGTTCAAATCTGGCACTTGATGCTTACTAGCCATGTGACCTTGGGTTAATCACCTAAACCTTATATAAGGCAGATTAAACTTAAAAGTGTGCTATCTACACATGTATGTATGTATGTGTATATATATATATATGTATATATATACATATAAAATATAAAATTTTTATTGATTAATTTTTTCTGGAGAGCTAATTGTTAAACATTTACCATCACTCTGATCAGAGAATGAGTACATATCCAGGTTTTCTTGAGTCCAAATCTAGTACTTTACCCCAGGCCTCTCATAGTTCATCAAAGCTCTGGTCACATGTGATCCACCAGTGGAGAAGCCCTTTTGCCCCTTCCCCCTCCCTACACTACCAGAATTGATCTTGGTACCCGATGGACTGGGGGATCACATACCGTAAGAGATACTCTTCTTTATTTTCTGGCCAATGCCTTCTTCCCTTTCCCTACTTCTAGATGAATACTGAAAACCTCACCCCAGTAAAAATGATCTACTTTTTCTTTCCCAGTGACTGTGGGTGGGACCCTTTGAGGTTCTCCGCCCTGTTGAGTTGATATGACTATTCACATGATTTGGATGAGTAGAGCATCACCAACTACAGTTCTTCCAAAAACACGGAGGACTTCCCACCTTCCTATGTTCCCTTTGGGCTTGGTACTAGGGCAATTCTTCCAGACATCTGGGAACTGCTATCTGACAACCTAACTGAATATATGTGCCAGATTAAAGAGGGATGTATAATCTGAGCAGTGTGCCCACAAGCAAGGTCTGCATGAGCTCTTCTTTTTTTCTTCTTACAATCATCTGTGAGACAGAAGCAAAGTTTGACTGGGTCATAGATTTAAAGCTTCAAGAACCTTGGGGGCCATCTAGTCCAGCTCCTTCCTTTTATAGAGGAGCAATCTGAAACCAGGGAAATGTAAGTGATGTCTAAAGCCACACTGATATTTAGTTGCAGAGCTGAGATTCAAACTCAGGTCCTCTGACATTTGGTATTCTTCACACTGTACCATGTTCCTGAGATTGCTGTGGCATTAAGCAATTGTTAGCGATTGACCAAATTAGAGAATTAGTACTAGAGAATTTTGGAAGATTTCAGAAAATTTTTCTTTCTTTTATGTTTTAAAATCTGCTTGATTTTAGGCTTTAGTAGGGCAGTTAGGTGGTGCAGTGGATAGAATGCCAGACCTGGTGTCAAGAAGATTCATCTTCCTGAGTTCAAATCTGGCCTTAGAGCTTTGTGACCTTGGACAAGTCTCTTAGCCCTGTTTGCCTCAATTTCCAATGGGTGAAAACCCACTAAAATTTAAATTTGGAGGCTTTAAGAGAAAAGGCCAAATTTAGTTTCATTCTCCCCTCATCTAGTTCCCTACAGAAGTCTTTACTCTTCTCCATTATTTTATAATTCTCTCCCCTTGTTCTTTCAATCCCTCCCATTCTCCTTCTTCCTCTCCCTTCCTTACATCCTCCCTCTGTTTTCCCTTCCTCTCTCCTTTCCTTCCTTTCTTCCCTCCTTTTTGCCTGCCTTTACTCCCCTTTCTCCCTGCCTCCTTCCCTCTCTCTCTCCTTTCATTCTTTCCTTCCTCCCTCCTTCCCTTCTTTCCTCCCTCCCTCTCCCTTCTTTCTTTCTTTCTTTCTTTCTTTCTTTCTTTCTTTCTTTCTTTCTTTCTTTCTTTCTTTCTTTCTTTCTTTCTTTCTTTCTTTCTTTCTTTCTTTCTTTCTTTCTTTCTTTCTTTTCCCAAGAATATGAGAACGTTTACAAACCTCAACTGTCAATTCAAAGTATTCACTCCTAATTTTCTTTTCAGGGTCAGGAACTCTGATTCCCCATGGATGCATTCCCTCCCTTCTCAAGATTTTAAACAATGAGATTATATTGGGTAGGTGGTGTGGTTGGATATTTGGCTGCTTCTTTTCAGTGAAAGATGCTCCACTGTTCTAGAATTGCTACCTGTGTTCCCAAGGGTCAGTTGGCTTTGAAGGGGGTAATGTCCTTGAGTTTTATGCATTTAGTGAGAGCTTTGGCCCCTAGCATGTGGAGGTTTGAAGGCTTTACTTAATCTCTATTAGTCACTAAGAATTGGTAGCCAGTAGGGCCTTGGAAATTCTCCCCTTATACCACTTCTTAGCTATCTCATGTCCATTAAGAGTCTTGGGCCGCTTTCTTCAATTTGTATCTCAATTAGTTCAGCAAATTCCCCAGGTCATCCATTTTGGAGGGTTAATTTAACATCAAATGAGCTAACTCCTCCCTTCAACCGGGGCACAAAATCACCCAGTCTACAGGGGCCACTTCTCTCCATCCTTTCTCCTTTTCTGCTTGTTGCCTAGTAACATCTGTAACATTTTGACTTTTGGGAAAACTAATATAATATTATGACACAAATCCCAGGCCATGCTGATCATAAAATGGCTATTGTTATATCTGCATAACTTTACCTGGTCACTAAACCAATGCTGTTAATTGGTAACTTTTCTACAGCAGAAAAGCTACAAATGATGCTTTCTCCTTCTTGAGAGTGGGGATAGAGTATTATACTTATGAGGATCATATTTTCCTAATTCCCAAACTAGGACACATATCTGATAAATACTTGGTTTTAAATTTATGAATAGAGCAGAATATTTGAAATTGGATCTTCCCTCTGAAAATCTGCAACTTATGGGGGTGGTAAAAATACTATAAGGAAAGAGATTAAATTTTCTGAACTTTTCAACCCATTAACATGCTGCTACCTTTTGTGTTGTGACAGAACAGGTGAGAGAGATGACATTTGAATTTATATCATCCTTTTCCATCTATACATCTCCCTCCTCTCTCTGATTCTGACTGTGTTTGCTATTCCTTCCACATCTTTGACCCTTCTTTACCTCTATTTTTACTGTATCTAGTCATTCATACAATATTCACTTCATACTAATGTGGACAATACCATGCTAGTATTGGAGGAGGCACAAAGACATAGTCCGAGCCCTCAAGGATCTGTGAGCAGTCTTATTGGGGAGACAGGACATAAGAAGATAGCATGGAATAAAAGGCTATTGCTATGGCATAAAGTAATTGTTAGTGATTGACCAAATGAGAGAATTAGTACTAGAAAATTTTGGGAGATTTCAGAAAATTTTTCTTTCTTTCATGTTTTAAAACCTGCTTGGTTTTAGGCTTTAGTAGGGCAGTTAGGTGGTGCAGTGGATAGAATGCCAGGCCTGGAGTCAAGAAGATTCACCTTCCTGAGTTCAAATCTGGCCTCAGAGCTTTGTGACCTTGGACAAGTCTCTTAGCCCTGTTTGCCTCAGTTTCCACATCTGTAAAATGAGCTGGAGAAGGAAATGGCAAATCATTCTAGTGTCTTTGCCAAGAAAACCCCAAGTGGGGTCATAAAGAGTCAAACGTGATTGAAGAACAACGACAACAAAAATTGTTTCAAGCTTTATTGTGAACTTGAAATTAGACTTTCGTATTCCTGAATGAATGAAAAAGAATTTCTTAAGTTCCTACTATATATCAAAACATGGAAAGAGTAGTAGTAATTTCTGCCATCCTGATTTTCTTCATAACAGAACCACATTTTCCCCTCTGGCTTCACTTAATCCTTTTTTTCTCCTTCTCCTACTACTTTCTGTCACATTTTCTCTCTTCCCTTTTTCTTACTTTGGCTCTCTTTCTTTGCTACACAAGGTGTCTTTCAGTCTCTGCCCCCATCTTCCTTGGTCTACTAGTATCTATTTTTTTCATCTGTTTTAAATTCCCAAATGAGACTTAACATTTTTCCTTTCTTTGTATCTTAAGGTTTTGGTTCCAGTGGTGTCAAATACAAACACTCCCTGTCAATTGCACGTTGACTTAGAAGGTCACAAATTAATGTATGTTGTATTTTATTTGCTTTGTTAAACATTTCCTAATTACATTTTAATTTGATGTGAATGGTGGAATTGGGGGGCCTGTGGGCTGCAAGTTTGACACCTCTAGTTTGGTCCACTATTTTTCATGATTACTTTGGATTCTTTCTGGTCTCCAGTCTAGAGCATACAACCCCAGGTGCTTTAATAATAGCTGACATTTGTCCAGCACTTGAACGGTGGTGGGGTAAAAATGGTCAGTATATGATAACGATATGTTAGAAGCCAAATAGGTCTCCAACTTGGAGGACATACCTCTATAATAATTTAACATAACATATAATAAAATAGCTGACATTTATACAACACTTGAGTAGTAGTGGGGCAGGAGTGACGTTGTAGTTGATGCAGTTGTAGGAGAAGAAGTTGTAGTTGATGCAGCACGGTCTAATAGATAGAGAGCTGGTTTCAGAGTTCAAGTCCCTCCTCTGACCCAAACTGCTGAGGTGATCTTCAGAAAGTCATTTAAACTCTAAGTGTTCTAGGCAACTCTAGAACTTCAAATTACAGAATTAGTGCTCACTTCATTGATAGAGGGAGTTTCTTCATTAAGAACTCCAATACCAATGAAAATCATCTCTGATGGCTTCTATGCTATCTTATTTCAGTCTCTGAAGAACTCTGTGACGTAAATGCCATTATCCCTATTTTTCAGATAAGGAATCTGAGATTCAGGGGTCATGTTTTGCCTATTTGTGGTCATATAGATATTAAGGTTCAGAGGTAAGATTCAAACCTATGTCTTCCTAACTACAGGTTTAGTATTATAGCCACACTGCCTGTCCTTGACGGGATGCAGACCATTCTTACTTTATCCATGCTTCAGAAAGCATGGGAAACCTGGGAAGAAGACAAGCAAGAGGACCTTTGGCAATTGCTTTATACTTTACAGTGAGTCAGTGTCCAATATGTACAGACATCTTCCACTGAGAGGTTTTACTTGGTGAAAACCAAGTGTTGAAGTCGTGGGAACATATTCTTCTATAAATAGAGATACTCAGTTTTAGTGCCAATGGATTAAGCAGAGAGAATTTCAAATTTGAAAGGAGTACTCTCCTTAATATGGTTTCAGACAACCATTTAATCAAGTTAGGCCAAATAAATATGTCACAAAAATACTGAGATGGACAGATAGAAAACATCTGGACAGTTACTTGCAAAAAAAAAAAAGGAAATTTAATTAATAAGCATAATAGGATCCCTTTGTATCATATTAAAAGGTATGTTAAGATATAAGCACATTACAACAATTTTGCTGATAAACTCTTTGAATGTCAGTCTCCTTACCGGTAAACTGACTAGGTTGGATTAGAATTGGAATGTCTTTCTACCTCTAACAGTCCATAAATGGATGAATCCATGTCATTTTTATGCTTTGCTCTATGGGTGTCACCCATGAATTTTAATGATGGCATTCATAGTTATTGTCATAGAGTAACCTGCTCACAGCAGAGAGGTAAGTTTCTATTGTTAAGTGGCATGGAGTAGTTGAGGAGTATGAGTAGTATGATCAGGTGGTAGTGGGTATAGTCAGGAGATGTGCTTGGAACTAGTAAATTGAGTTCCATTTGTTGAGAGGCAGTTTGGTGTGAAGAGTAATAGTGACAGGATATAACCCCAATTCAAATCCTCCCTACAACACTGAAGATCTGTGGGACTTTGAGAAAACCAAGTAACCTCTCTGAGCCTCATTTTTCTTATCTGTAAAATGGAGATTGTAGTATGCTAGAGTTGTTGCAAGGATTAAATGAGATAATCATGTAAAAATGTTTTGTAAACTGTTGCAAAATAAATCTGCTCTGATCATAGTATTGACAAATATCCACTAGTCCAACATTATTAAACAATATTTGTTTTGCAAGGCACAACCATATCTCCTTCATTTAGAATTCCCACTTAGTGTCCATATTTCTTATTCTCTTTTCATTCTTTCCTTCAGGTAAGTTCAGAGTTGTCGCTGCTGACTGAGTCAATGGATGGAGCCAATCACTCAGTGGTTTATGAGTTTGTATTAATGGGACTCACCAGTTCTTGGGGAATGCAGCTTTTTCTTTTTCTGTTCTCTTCTGTATTCTATATGGCAAGCATGCTGGGTAACTTCCTAATTGTGCTCACAGTGATCTCAGAGCCTCATCTACACTCCCCCATGTACTTTCTGCTGGCCAATCTGTCTTTC
Organism: Phalanger gymnotis; assembly: GCA_028646595.1. NCBI lineage: Eukaryota > Metazoa > Chordata > Mammalia > Diprotodontia > Phalangeridae > Phalanger > Phalanger gymnotis. The sequence goes on along the minus strand of CM053624.1, from coordinate 143,988,326 downwards.
ATTGACATGATTGATTCCTGCATTGTGACCCCCAAAATGATTTGTGACCTTTTTAAGAAGCACAAATTAATCTCCTTTGGAGGCTGTGTCTCTCAGATCTTCTTTATTCATTGCATAGGTGGTGTAGAGATGGTGCTCCTCATAGCTATGGCCTTTGACCGTTATATTGCAATATGTAAGCCTCTTCACTACTTGACCATTATGAACCTGAGAATTTGCCTTGGTATTCTGATATCTGGCTGGATCATTGGCCTCATACATTCATTGATTCAATTAGCCTTTGTTATAAAGTTGCCCTTCTGTGGTCCCAACAAAGTAGATAGTTTTTATTGTGACCTTCCTCGGTTCATAAAACTTGCCTGCACAGATACGTATAAGCTACAGTTCTTAGTCACTGCCAACAGTGGGTTCATCTCTCTTGGTGCCTTCTTCATTTTGATCATCTCCTACATCTTCATTCTAGCCACTGTCCGACAGCACTCTTCTGGTGGGTCATCTAAGGCTCTCTCAACACTGTCAGCTCATATCACTGTAGTGATCTTGTTCTTTGGCCCATGCATCTTTGTCTATGTGTGGCCATTCCCCACATTGTCACTGGACAAATTTCTTGCCATATTTGACTCAGTGATCACCCCTTTTCTGAATCCAACCATCTATACATTCAGAAACAAGGAGATGAAAGTGGCAATGAAAAGATTGTGGAGCCAGCTCATGAAGTCCCAGACTTTGTCTTAAAAGATTTGGATGATTAGACTCAATGGACGAGAGCATCTGAAGAAAATGAAGCTTTCAGGCTTACAGAGACTACATTTGAGACAAGGGCTGATTCACAGCAGTATTAGAAGTTAAAGATATATAAACACATACTTTGTAATCTATGCACCTAAGGTTCAGTGGGGAGAGTGCTAGACCTGGAGTCAGGAAAAACAGATTTCAAATCTGGCCTCAGACACTAACTAGCTGTGGCTAATCTCTTAACTTCTACCTGTCTCAGTTTCCTCATCTATAAAAAGAGGATACTAAGAGGCTACTTCCCAGGATTGTTTTGAGGATAAAATAAGACAATATTTGTAAAATGGTTAGCAAACCTTAAAGCAATATATAATTGTGCAATATATAAAAGATCGCTTGTGCGTCCTCCCTGTGTCTTTCCCTAGCCTTCCTATGGTATGTCTATTTTTGCTAATGTCCGAGGAGTAGATGGATTTGCTTTCTGTAAAGGGGCTCACAGAGCTGATGTGCTCCTTTACCCCGCCTTCTACCTCTCATGTATGGTGCCATAATAGAGATTTCAATATGACATTATATGTGATTGTACTGTCTATTGTAAATATTCCATGACTGAATACTGGTGCATGTAACATGCCATCCTTTGTACATGAAGAAGATGCTCCTGACCTGATAGATTTAATCCACATTCATAGGATCATGGATTTAGAACTAGAAGGGGCCTTAGAAGTCACTGAATCCATTTTACATATAAGGAGATTGAGTATTAGAGAAGGTAAGGGATTTGCTCAGGGTCACACTGATAGTAAGTGTCTGAAGGAAGATTTGAACCCATCTTTCTTACTTTAGTGTTATACTAAGTACACAGATGCCTCATATCCCTTGATCTGAATTACTTCCTTCATATCAGCTAATCTTCTTTCTAATAGGTTTTATTTTTATTTTCATTTATAAAGCTTCTCGGTCTTCTGTTATAGAGTATACCTGTATAGAGTACTGGACTTAGAGCCAGGAGGACTTGAGTTCAAATACTACCTCTGATACTACCTGTGTGTAGTAGTGTTTAAGAACCAGCCCTCTGAGGGAACAATGTACTGCAACATACTTTCAAGTTTAATATACATTATTAGTATTCTTCTCCATCACATCTTAAGCTGTATAATTAACAAAACAATAAATTAAGCTTTGATTTACCATAGCTTGCCAATTTCCAAGGTACAAATGCTTACATTGAAAATGTAACAATCAGTTCTTATGAGCATGCTTGACTTGGCTCCAGCACACCACCACCTCTGCGGCTCTAGATGAGTCACTTAACGTATCACTAGGACTTGAGGCAATGTACTACTGTGGACAAATGCAGAATTTGTAGTCACAGGACCAGGACTGAATTATGCTGCTATTTACTACCTGAATGACCTTGGGTATAGTAATTAAAGCCTGTAAGACCTGGTTTTATCCTCTGTAAAATGAAGAAGTTTGACCAACTTATCTCTTAGGCTTCTCCTTGCTTTAAATCTATGATCCTATGATTCCTGAACCTTAATTTTCTCATCTATAAAATAGGGACAACTACACCAGCAGTACCTAACTCATAGGATTATTGGGAGGCTTAAGTGAGAAAATGCCATGGAAAATACCGCATATCTTAGAATACTATATCAATCCCATTCATTAATTTGATTATCAGAATTACCCTGTACATTACCCATAGAATAAACTATTCATTTCTTGTGGGGCACTGTAAGGTAGAGTATATAAAACAGAAAGATATTTTAACATAAAAAGCTATTTGAATAAAAGTGAATTGAAAGTATTTTCTCTTTAAGTGGAAACAGGGTAAAAATATTTCTTGAATATGTAGAAAGGAGGTGAAAAGAAGGACAAGGAAATTGAGAATACAGAATTTAACTTCATACATTGGAAACTAGGGTAAAACAACAGAAGTTGATCTATAGAGAGAGTGCTATGGTCCTTCATAGTTGAAGTAACACTAGTAAAAAAAAAATCTATTTTTTTATGTTTGGAGAGTAGGGGCAGGGATTGTTGGGAGGAATGAGACAGGAAAAGGTTAGGGTCTGGATTATCCAGGATATATTTGCTTTGTTTAAAGAAGGAAGAGATTTGAGTGGAATAGTCTGGGAAAGAGGGTCTTAAAGCAAAGCCAAGAGTTGATAGACTTGTATAAAAAGCCTAGAGTCATTAACCTGGAATTTAGGGTATTTGAAGGGTATCAAGATAGAATAATATCATGAATTAAAATGATCTGATCTCAAGGTTTTCTGAGTCTTGTGTTATTTATTAATATATAAGTTATGAGTTCAGATGGCTTCTCTGAAGACACCAAAAAAGATAAGGTCATTTACCAGGTGGATAAACAATTTAATAGCATAAGGATAGAGACTAAACATGTTATTTCATTATTATTGTGAACCCCATGTGAGGAAATTCCTTCTACCAATGTAGGTTAGCATTTTTTCTGGAACCTATAATCTGAGAGAGTTGCCTAGACCTAGAGCATAAATGTTTAAGTGATTTGTCTAAGGTCACATAGCTGGAGAAGGACATGGCAAACCACCTCAGCATCTTTGCTAAGAAAACCTCAAAATGGGGTCATGAATAGTTGAACATGACTGAAATGACTGAACAACAACAATAAGGTAACACAGCAAATATGTGTCAAAAGCAAGACTTGAATACAGGTCTTCCTGGCTTCTAGGTTAACTTTCCCATCCAATACATTGCTTTTAATAGGAGAAGAGAAAAAGGACAATTTAGTACGAGGAGAAAACAGTGGAAGGAATGGTAAACTGAATCTAAACTCAGTGGTGGCAGCTCACTTCTTTCATTTCAATTGGTTTAAGGCTATTTGGGAAGTTAACCAGAGGGTCGTCCAGCAGAGTATTAAAGATTAATTTAAATTGAAAAATTAAGAGTAATGAGTAATTCATAGTTTCCAACTCATCCCTGAACAAGTCTTACCTAATCTTTCCTCTGTGCCTTTTCTTATATTGTTTCTCTCTTCTGGAACACCATTGGCTTTCCACTTTATTCATCAAAATTTTTCATATGCTTCATGATCCTAAGCAAAAGGCATACCTATAGGACCGATGACAGGCTCTTACTTTGTTTTGAGTTTTTCTATGGAAATAAAATGCTGCAATATGGATATTTTGGTCTATGTGGTATCTTCTCCGTCTGTCTTTGACTTCCCATAGTATGGGTCTGGAAGTGATGCCACTGATAAGCAGTATATATCATGGAAAAACACCAGCTTTGGAGACAGGGGAGTTGGTTCCAAACCCCAGCTTTGTCTCTTACCACTTGTGTGCTCCTCAAAGAGCCCATTTTCTCTTTGGGACTCAGTTTCTTCATATGTAAAAGGAAGGGGTTGGACTAGATGTCCTTTAAGGTCTCATTTATCTTTAAATCTATGACCTGTGAGCCAGTGAATCCCATGAATAGGATTTTCTCTGAAGCTATACACCAAGACTATATAAGACATGTTGTCAGGTGGGTGGCACAGTAGATAGAGCCCTGGACCCGAAGTAAGGAAGAGAAGGGAAGGACATATTTATATAGTATCTATTATGTGTCGGGCACTGTGCTAAGTGTTTTGCAGATATCTCACTTATCTTTAAAACAACCCTGCAAGATAGGTGATATTATCACAGTCACTTTATAGTTAGGAAACTGGGGGTGATATTATCACAGTCACTTTATATATAGGAAACTGGGGGTGAAGAGTGGTTAAGTGATTTGCCCTAGGGTCACACAACTAGTAAATGTCTTTCTCACTCCAGGCCCAGTGCTCTGTCCACTGTACCATCTAGCTGCCTACATGTTTGAACTTAGGATTTGAGTTCAAACTGGGCCTTAGACATTCTAGCCGTGTAACACTGGGTAAAACATTTAACCTCCGTCTGCTTCGGATTCCTCATCTGTAAAATGGGTATAATAATGACACCTTCCTCCTAGGGTTGCAGTGAAAATCAAATGAGATAATATTTGTAAAGTGCTTTCCCAACCTTAAAGCACTATATAAATGGTAACTCTTATTATTAATTATTATTATGCTAGCTGTTTTTTATTGTTATTGTTGTTGTTATACTGGACCTTCTCTCCCTATGGTGGTTAAGACAAACCCACATGGAAATTCTTGTGGATTTTATCTCTACAACATATCTTAATTTGTTCCTTTGTCTATATTCCATTGCAAATCCTTAATATAAGTTCCTGTTATTATCTTTGCCTCCCTCCCCCATCAATTCAGCAAGCATTAATTAAGCATCTCTTATGAACTAGTCACTATGCTCAGTGCTGGAATCCAAAGACAAAAATAAAACAATCTTTGCCCTCGAAGAGCTTAAATTCTATTGAGAGGAAGATAGCATACACATTGATAAACAAATACAAAGCATATACACAGTTAATACAGGATAATATCTGGGGTTAGGGTGGGGGTAGCACTGGAACTGGAAGGATTAGGATTGGCCTCATGTATAAGCCCTGAAGGAGGCTAGGGATTCTATCAAGTAGAGGGAAAAGGGAGTACGAGTATGATGGAAAGATCCCCTGGCTCTGGAAATCAGAGGATCAAGGTTGAAATCCCATCTTTGATACTAACTACTTGTAAATTGTTTTACCTTTCTGGGCCTCAGTTTCTTCATCTGTAAAATGAAAGAGTTGGTCTTGGTGGCCTATGAGATCCCTTACAACACTAAATATATGATCCTCTATGTGAATTCTATGCATGGTCCCATCATATTCTTGAACTATTGCTATAGCCTCCTAATTTGTCTTCCCATAGTCACTTTCTTCCCACTCTTACTGTTGTCAAATTAACCATTCTTTTTTTTTTTTTAGGGTTTTTAATTTAATTTATTTAATATATTTAGTTTTCAGCATTGATTTTCGCAAGAGTCTGAATTACAAATTTTCTCCCCATTTCTACCCTCCCCCCACTCCAAGATGGCGTATATTCTGGTTGCCCTGTTCCCCAGTCAGCCCTCCCTTCTGTCACCCTACTCCCCTCCCACAAATTAACCATTCTTAAAGCCAGGTCTGAACATACTACTCTCTTATCAAAACTCTTCAGGATCTAATCTAACCGACCAATACTTTATTGAACTTCTACTGTGTTCAAGGTCCTATCATAGATATGGTCTTACAAAAACAAAATGAAATACAGATCCTGTTCTCAAGGAGCTTACATTCTACAGGGAGAGGGGCAATATATCATATAAACAGGTAAATATATTACATGATAATTTGAGGAGGGTAGGAGTATTAACAACTAGAGATATAAGGACAGATCTATTGTAGAAGATGACACATGACCTGAGTTTTTGAAGGAAGCTAGGAGTTATAGGTTTCAGAGGTGAAGCATGAATATATTGAAGACATTAGTCACCAGCAAAAGCATGGTGGTAGAACACACACTTCAGGGAAAAGCAAGGAGGCCAGTTTGGCTGAAATGAAGAATTTGTAAAGGAAAGTATTATGATATAAGCTATAAAGATTGGCTGGGGATAGATTGTGATAGGCTTTACGTATTAAGCAGATGAATTTGCAATTTAGTCTACAAGCAATAAGCAGCCAGCTAGGAATTCTCATACTTGGGTCAAAGTTAGGGTAAGAAGGTTGAGGTACAGAGGAAAGTTATTTTTACTACTAACAATAAGGGTTCTGTTTGTTCTTTGTTTTTGAAGAGGACCAATGATATAACAAGGTAATGTCTTGACTTGTGATGAATTAGATTTAAGTGAGGCAGTATTACACAAAGTCTTCAACCTCACTCTCTATTTCAGAGTAATTGAAGTCCAGTGGCAAGACAAAAGTCAGGACAACTGTTGATAGCCCAGAATACAGGAGGTGACCTTGGCCTCTTCGATGTTTGACCAAACTCTAAGTTCTCCACAGTCCTTGCTTCAGCTGCCTTCATGGCCATTGGAACGAATTGTTCTCATCTACCCATTCCATAGGGGGAAGTCTTTACGTACATAGGGTAGACAATCCTTAACTCACTTATGGGTTCATGGCCTGTCAGTCACCCTCAACATGGGTTAGCCCATCTACTGAGATCACTAATAATGATACTTAACATTTATATGGTGCTTTAAGGTATGCAAAATGCCTTAAAGGTATTATCTTATTTTATTCTCATAGTAGACCTGGGAGGAAGATTCTATTATTCCTATTTTACAGGTAAGAAAAATGAGACAGTTAAGCTACTTGTCCAGGGTCATAGAGTTAATAAGTATCCAAGGCCAGATTTTGTCTTTAGTCTTGCTTTCTCACTGGACAATCCACAGAAGGAGGAGTGAGGAGGAAAGGGACACAGGGGAGAGAGGTTAAATATAAGTTTCCCAAATATCGACATTATTCCTTGGGGCTTGCACATTATTTTGTCTATCGAGTCTCTAATCCAGTTACTATATAATATTGTTCATCGCAGTTGTCTATATTCCTGTCCTATTCCTCTAAGGAATAGACCTTGAAGATCCAAAAGGGTAAAGATTGATTCTTATCTAAACTGAACACCTTTGCCGGTATTTAGATCAGTTGCTTCCTGCCCATTTCCAGTCCATACCATCTATACTCTGTCCATCTTCTTTATCCTCTCCCACTGAAACCTCCAGGAACCATGAACTTATACACTACCTTGCCTGGAATTAGGCCTTGTTGTACTTATAGACCATTAACAGACATTGTTACTGACCCTTTCTAGCTCTGTACTGTCTTCCTCTCATTAGAATTTAAGTTCTTTGAGGTTAGTGAAAATATTGTTCATTTGTATTTGTATCCCCAGCACTTGGCATACTGACTTAAATAAGGAAAGTATTTCATTCATTCATTCATTTATTCATTCATTCACAGAGCTTGGCCACAAATACTATTCAATAAATTTTGGTTAAGCCAACACCTTGGATATTCTTCTCTGGATGCTCTCCAGCTTATCTTTGTCCTTCTTAAACTATGGTGCCCAGAACTGAACACATACTCCAGATGAGGTCAATGAGGACAGAATACAGAGAAACTAGGAAAGCTCATTCACTTCTCAGGGCCTTGGTTTCTTCATCTGTAAGAAGAGAGTTTTGACCCAGAATCTAGGTCCTAGATGATACCTAAATTGCCTACTAGCTCTAAATTCTGTGAAATACTACAGTGTGCATGCTGTAAAACTGAATAAATCTCACTATATGTTCCCTAATCCCAATATATTGATTATTATGTTTATATAACTACTATATGAAAAATATATGTCACATACTTATAACACATACATATAATATTATTATTATATTATATTAAAATGAGATTTTAGAGTAGCTGGGATGAAAAGGAGATGTAATTAATTACAGAAGTACATCCAAAATGGGTGTGATATCAGGTGATGTATATCAGTGGGAGAGGTCTTCTAAACTTTATTGTACTTTTATAATTCAGGTATGCTGTCCTGGATGTGTGTTTACACACACTTATGCACACAAACACACAAAATCAGTCCATCACCACACTACCATCATGAAGATAAAGGTAGGAAAACCTCTCCCTCATACTACACACACACACACACACACACACACACACACACACACACATACACACTATGTGTGAGGATATTGTTATGTATATGTAAATATATAATACACAAGCATATGCATATACACATATAAAACAATACATATTCAAATACTCATTTATAAATATATATATATATATATATATATATACACATATAATCTATTGTTAAAGGCAATCAGTAAATGAGAAGATCTTTCCCACAAATTTGAATAGGCTTAAGGTGGGGCCCCAGGTGGGGCCAACTAAGGGAGGTCTGGTTAGATCTTTGCTCCTAAGTTTGCCCCAAACCCCTAATTACTAGATACTAAGCTGATGTAGGTGTGAAATCCCCAGGGTCCTAAGGGGAGGTGCTAAGACCAGAGCCAATCATAGGAGCTTAAGTTCTCTTGCTTAGATGACGATTGATGATGGCTAAAGAGTGAATAAAAAAGAGAAGACAGAACTATTTGCTTACTCTTGGTGGGGTGCTGATGTGGAGATTCCGGGCAGGTGTAGTTAAGAGCCCTCCTACTTGCCTGGATGTTTGGACTTGGTTAAACTCTGGTAACTATGAATTGGGATTTGAATCAGACAAGGTCTGTTTGTTGATGTTTGTAATTTGTTTGTGTTTTCTCTGAAATTCAGGGTGCTGGCTTTTTCCCCTGAACTAAGTGAATGACATTTGTATGCTGGATTAAAGTAAGCTTGTTAACCCCTTAATGTAGCTTTCCTTAGAAAAGAAGATCAAAAGAACTGGGACTTGCAGTGTTCTGTGAGCTGGTTGTTGTTGGTTTTACACCCCCACAGCAGCTGCTAGCCGGATTGTGGAAACATCTATACATCTGAACATTCATATATATGTATGTATATATAATCCATATGTATATATGTGTGTATATGTACATAAATATATACATATACACACATATAAGTATATATGTGTATATCTATATCTATATCTATACATATACATATCTCATCTGTATAAAGTTATATAAAACTATGGGAGCTGCTGAAGCCATCAAGTGAAGGAGTTAAGAGAAAGGACAGAAGAGGGCTCAAGGCAGAACCTTGTGGTACACTCATAGTTAGGAGTTAGTTAGGAGCTGAGATATGGATAATGAACTAAGTGGAGGTTGGTCAGTCATACAGGGAGAGAATGCAGCTAGAGTTATGAAAATCCAGAGACTATATAGGAAAAGAGAATAGTTAATAGTGTCAAAAAGAGAGGTCATTAAGGATGAAGATTGAGAAAAGTTAATCAAATTCAACAATGAAGAGATTACTGCTAACTTTAGAGAGAGGCATCCTTCTGAGGAAGAGGTCAACATGCCTTGCATGTAGGTGGCATAGTGGGTAGAGCACTAGATCTAGAGATAAATCTGGCCCTAGATTTTTTTTTAAAGTTGGTCCATTCAGCTATATCTTTATTTATTAAAAAAAAAACAAACAACTGTAAAATAATGAACATGGAAACTTTAAGCATCCCTGTGAACATAAGAAACAATTTAACAAGCCTAGTTAGATTTTGGCGGAAGAAATTTTCAAGTTTACATTCTGTCCATTCTGAAATATTTACTATAGGACTAAATACTAGCTATGTGACTCTGGGCAAGTCACTTAACCTGTGTTTCCTTTAGTTTCCATATCTGTGAAGTAAGGAAAATAATAAAACCTACCTCTAGAATTATTGTAAAGCTAAAGTGAGATGATATTTGTAAAGTGCTTTGCAAACCTTTAAGACTTTATGTAAATGATAGCTATTATTATTGTTATGAGAGTTTCAAACAAGCTTCTTGTTTCTCATTCATTAAAACAGTACTGTGTGGTATCTCTAGTAATTACAGTATAATATGCCATTTTTTATTCTATATATTTTTGAATCAGTTTGACAAATGTTTGGAGTTCCTTTTGAATCTAATTCAGAAACAGCATAGGGATTTTTATTAATGCTTTAGCTGATAGTTACATGACATTTCCCTGACAATCAGAGTATCTAGGAGCATATTTCAATCCAATTTGTCAACCTTCGGATTTCAGTCTAAGAAAGACAAATCTTCAACTTTAGATTGTTATCTGTGTTATTTCTCTCAAAGCAAGTGGCATGAATGCATCTATGCATTCATTGGAGCCAGTTTGGAACTGAGCTCACTTTGGGGTTAGGGTACACGGTTTATATACCCTTTCAAGAGAGGCTGATGGTACTCCATCATCATTTTACCTCTGGACTTTCACTAACAGACCACTTTCAGGCATACCAGACCACTGCCAGCTTTGGGCTATCTAGACAAAAGAATCTGCCTCCACCCAAGCTTGAGTGGAACAGGATGGGCTTCTCTGCTTAAGCTTAGGTAGGGCCTGACTAGAATAAGCAGAGTCAATGCAATCTCACTCTCAGTAATGTCCTTCTGAAGAAAAACTGAACTTAAAGTCAGGACTTTGGAAGAAGATGGGTGGAGGTGGGGAGAAGTTCTGAATCTCTAAGATACTGGTTATTAATAATTATTTTTTCACAAATTCCATTCACCCTGGCCTTTAACTGTTCAAATGTTAATGAAAATCATTTATGGCAATATTTATAATGCCCACCAGATGGTGATATTTCCTTATGAAAGGAAATACATATAAGATTACAAAGTGAGAAAATATCTTATTTTCCAGGATTATTTTTAAGGGAAAAAAAAGGCTATAGGTAGGCCTTAGCCTTAAAAAGACCATAGCTTTGCTTCTGTGGCTATGGCCAGGAGTGGGTTTGGACTTATGAAATCATAAAAAAGAAGAGATGTGTCTTCTGCTGAATTAAATCACATTTTATAAAAGTGTGTGTGTGTGTGTGTGTGTGTGTGACTAAATTGGTGGGATGAGGATGAGGGAACAGGAAATGGTTGCCTTTTGTTGGATGGGTATGGGCAATGAGGCTGGAGAAGAGAGTTTCCTTTGACTTCAGTTTAATACTGGAATTGGTGTGAGATTAGCACATCAAATCATCAGCAGAGTGCTCAGAGAGGCATATATGCCACAGTAAAAATAAATAGGTACATATTTGGCAGTAGAGGGCCTGGGTTTGAATCCTTTATTCCCTGTGTGACCTCTTGGCCCCCCTCGTCTCATTTGTAAAGTAGAAGAGTTGGACTATATGATCCATAATTTCTTTAATCTAAAGCATTTTGGTGATATTCTCTTTTTCTTGTAGGCAAATAATCTGTGAAAATATACTGCAGCATACTTTTATCCAAATTTCTTCAATTTTGAGAGAATGGAGAATGCAGCATTCTAGGATTAGTAGACATATGATGTCAAGAAAGAATACTGACATAAAGGATATCAAGCATGAAATGTATGGCCAAGTAGTGCAGCAAGAATTTGAAATCATAAGATCGTAGGATCATAATTTAGGGAAGTAAAGGACCTCGGAGGCCATTTAAGTGAGAAGCTGGAGTACTGCACTGGTTGCCCTGACATATGAAAACAAAAGTTAGCTTAGAAAAAGGCCTCTAGCTTGTTGAGTAGATCCTTTACAGGGTTTTTTTTTGGAAAATAAGGACAAAAATTTCACAGGCTAAGATGGTGTGGAGGGGATGTGATCTGCCCTATTGGAGGCAAAATATAAGCCGAAGAATCACAGGTCCATTGATTCTTGAAGTATCAAGTTCACTGTTATCTAACTGGAGCCAGATTGAAATCAGTATGAACTGAAAGAACCATGTGACTACTATTGACCTGTAGAACTTAGTGTAATCTAATACTGAAATATGGAAACGCTAAGATTCATGTGGTGCTGGACAGTTGCAGGGATTCTTAATCTTTTCTGCATCATGGATCCCAGTCTGAGGAAACCTGAGAACTCTCTCAGAATAATGATTTTCAATGCATAAAATAAAATAGGATTGTGCAGGAAATTTATTATATTGAAATACAGTCATTAAAATATTAAAAGTACTAAGTTCACAGACCCACTGGGAATCCGTGGATTGTAGGTTAAGATTCCCTGATCTAAAGAATTCTCACAGGCTTCATAAAAGCAGTCTTTAAGTATGTTCTGGAAAACTATATTTTAACAACACAAATGTTACAGACTGGCAGTGTCAATGCCTTGAAGGTGAATGCTTGTGCATTATCTCTCTATCAGTGTTTCTAGAACTTGATTTAAGATGTTTGGTGATTTATTTCAATAATTGTTGGTTCACAGAAGAGCTAATATAGAAGTTACAAAAACTATAACTTTATAATTATAACACAAACCAGTAATCTTAGGCCTAAAATGTATTTGATTATTAGTTGCTTGCTCTAAGTATGATTTGCTTAATTCTTATTTTTAATTTTTTTCTTCCTCTTATGATTATAGGATTATAGAAGAAAGACCTCTGAGATCATCTTGTTCAACTTTCTTATTTTATAGAGAAAGAAACAGACCCAGAGAGGATGGGTCATTTACAATCATAGGTTCAGAGATCTCAAGATAGAAGGGACCTTGAATGCCAGCTGGTCTGAATTCTATGGATATGGAAATTATAGCCCAGTGATTTAAGTGACTTGCCCAAGGTCTCACAGGTAGTCATCAGAGGCAGGATTTGAACCCAAGTTTCACTGATTTCAGGGCCAGTGATGCTTCCATTGTGTCATTCTGCCTGATGTAGTAGACCATTTGGGGTCTCCAGGACCAGAACTTTCATTGATAACATTATACCTTCAGAATACTTTCCTTTGAATGATGCCATTCTGACTCAAGCTCACATTGTCAGGAATATAAGCCTAATATTAATCTCAAAAATGGCCTTTCCTCTCTCAAATCATTTTTTCATGAGTAAATATGCCAAAAAAAGATTTCTCTTTGGTTCTCCCATGACCATTTAGGTGCCATCTCCCTCATCTCTTTTTTTATTTTTATCTACCAAAGCTACATCAATAAGACTAGTGTCAGAAAAAGCAATTAATTATTGTGGTGAATTCCACTTATTAAGATATTTGTGGTGGCCTTTAGAGACATGTTGTAGGTACAACAATGTACAATATTTGGGTCTGAAATTTCTATGCTCTTTCTTTATCTACTGACCCTTATGTACTTAGAATTGGAATGACATTTTTAGACAGTGGCAAGATGACTTTTTATTAAAGCCTTTAAAATATGTTTTTACTCCCCTTCTCCCCCCTTTAATATTCAGGCTTTCTTTTCAGCCTTCTAAGATCAAGTAAAGCTTTCTAAGCAGGCTAAGAAAATGGCAAAAGAGTATTTTACATGAGAAGATGCCACTCTCCCTCCCTAGTGACCTATTAACTTTGTCTCCCCTTGGTTGCCCAGGGAAAACCAACAAGGCTTTGTGAGACAATTCCCACCACAGATGGCTTTCCCACTGGCAGGCAACCCCTAGGTTATTGCAGCATCTCTTGGTCACTGTCCTCTAGTGCAGCTAATTAGCTGCCTTTGCTTTTGTGCCAGACTTTTGTATAACTTTTTGTGCTCTTGGTTAATTACGTGACTGGGAGAAGGCTCAACTCTCTTAGGTTCTCTGATTCCCTGAAGTTGCTATTGCCTAATATACTGATAGGCAAGCTGGCTTCTGAGAGGCCCGGTATGTATTTATTAGAAATAATGCTGGACTTTGTAGTAGGATTTATGATCTCAAATATAATCATGTATATGTTTGAATGGTCCGAAATCGCAAGGTATGAGAGATTCTCTAAGGAGAAAACAACAAGAAATTTATTTAGGCCCCACCGCAGCAAAAACTTGAACCAGCCTCCCCATTCCAACA
>CM053624.1:143945608-143973778 GCA_028646595.1 Phalanger gymnotis | reverse complement strand
CTTCCGGGGTTCTCAAGCCCCGCCTCAATGACCAGAGACCATTGGTTCCCCAGCTGGCCCCTCCTAAGTCACCAATCCACACCCACACAGGTTTCACACCTGACAGGGCCCTGGGCCTGGGGCTTAGCACTTAACAGCTGAAAGTACTTCCACTCAAAAGAAACAAAAGCCATGCTAATGAGACAATTTTGCTTAACAACACAGACTTGGACTCATTGTCCCTATTATTTTGTGACTCTGGGACTTGATTTCCTCACTTGTGAAAAAAAAGATAGAAATTCCTATCTCACAGAGCATCTGTCAGGATCAAATGAGTTAATATATTATATATTTGAATATGTAAAAATATGTTTAATATAAATATATATTTTCAAATATATTTCAATATATGAAAATATGGACTATATTTTAAAATATTTTAAACATGGAAACATATATTTTCCAATATATTTTAATATATGTGAAAATTGTAACATTTTAATATGTATTATATGAAAATATATATCTATTTAATAAATGTAAAGGACTCTAAATGTAAAGCATTCCTTCCTTCCCTCCCCCCAGTAAAACAACAGATATATTTAACCAGATCATTATTCCAGAGATGAAACAGGTGGGCCCAGGAATGACATCTATGAGTCATTTGAATATTGCCTTATAGATAGGTGGAAAGGCAGAGTGGGAAGCATGGAAAGGTCTGCAAAATTGTGTTATGGCATATACAAAGCAAGCATTGATTGAAATTCTTTTGTGAATGAGTATGACAGTGTGGGTCACTATGACAAATGCCAGATTTTTTGTTGTTGTTGTTGTTCAGTACCAGAGCATGTAATTTTGATCAAGAGCTCAGTTTCATCTGTTATGTGCACCACTCAGCTCCTGAGGCCACTTTGACATAGCCCCCAGGTTCCTATGTTTTGCTCTGATTATAAGAAATCATGTTTAATCTTGACTCTGCCCTTTTCTTGGTGGTGGTGATGAGGTTAAAAAGAAAATGATGATGGTAGGAAACCATTGGTTTTTAGGTGCTTGAGATCCCAAAATACTGACGTGCCAGGTCCTGCTGAATGAATTCCACTCAAGCCTTCTCAGCCAAGGAAAAACAGTTTATTATTTGCCATATTGGGTAGACTCTTAGGGAGCCTGAGCATTTGTGATGTTAATGCCAGCGGGCCAGATTAGTCTGAGCCAAGCTAGATTGAATCTGAAAGCCTTCATGGAGCCAAGATGGAGCTTATATACAGAAAGATTGTGGGAAGGACTGAGGGGTGGTCAAGTAGTCTGGGGTGACTAGAGTAGGGGTTTAGGGAGAGTCTTGAGGAGGAGTCTAAGGAGGCTCTTGATGGGACTGGGGTGACTAGAGGTCAAGACTCCAGGAGTGAGATTAAGGATGGGAAATAGCTGCCACCTGGAGATAACAGACAATACAGGGCTTGGCTATTTTAAGGGTAACAGAGATTTGGCCCTAGTGATAAGCGAATCCTTATGGCCTAAGGCCAGATCAAGTGGGAAGATCCTGGAGAGTTCAAGGGGGTTCCCAGAGACTGTACCCATCAGTGGTACTTTTGTTTCAATAGACCAGGGTTTGGTATAGATAATCCATTCAGACCAATAGTTCATATTCTCTATCCTCCTGGCTCCTCTGGTTTTTTACTTCATTGATTGTGTGTGCCTTATCTAATTATCTCTAATTCGAGAACACATTATACAAAGGCATTATGCAACAATAACAGGAGCAGAAGCATTACTATACAATCTATTCAGTCCCTAGACCAGGTGCTCCCAATCAATCAATTAATACAGATTGAATAATCAATGATAAAACATTTATTTAGCATTTACTATGTATCAGGCACTGTGCTAAGTATGCACTGGGGCTACAAATAGAATAAAGAAAGACAGTTTCTGCCCTCAAGAGCTCACATTCTGAAGCGGAAAGTCAACAAGCAGCATGGTTTGGACACAGTGATTGGGAAGTGATATGGAAGCCTGGTTCCAGGTCAGTTAAGGTGAAAAAAGCCCACCTGTCAGATCCCAGGGTGGTTCAAGGGGCAGAGCCCAATGTTCTTGTGGGTATGAGATGAGGAAAAAAGTGTTTATTAAATGATCACTGTGTGTTAAACTCTGTGCTAAGTGTTAGGATATAAAACAACAACAACAACAACAACAAAAACCTGAAATAAAACCCAACCCACAATTGCTGTCTCCAAGGAACTTACAAACTAATGAGGAGACAACTTATGAGACATACAAAGTGGATGAAGGTACAATAACTTGGAGGGGAAGATGATAGCAGCTGGGAGGATGGGACAACACCTCCCACAGAAGGTAGTGTTTAATTCTTGGAAGAAGCTAGAGATTCTAAGACAACAAAGCAAGACTAGGCAACAAACATTTATTAAGTGCTTACTATGTACTTGGCATTATTCTAAGTCCAGAGGATATAAATAAAGCAAAAAGACAGTCCTTGAGAGGAGCTTACATTCTAATGCGAGAAGACCACACAAAAAGAGAGCTGGGAAGTTGTAGGGAGGGTAGAGGAAGTATCTGGGCAGGGCAGAGTATTGAAGTGAAGAAAATCAGAGCAGAGCCAGGAAGGAAATGAAGGTGTGTCAGCTTGAACCCTTCTCCAAATGGAAGCCCTGGGAGGAGCTCACCTGTCAGATCCCAGGAGACTGCCTTGGCAGAGGACTATTCTAAGATGAGGACATTCTAAGAGCTGAGGGAAGTTCTAGGGTAAAAGTGCAGCTGAGGCTAGTTGTTGAAATCCAGAAAGTCAGAGGCAGGGCTGGGAAGAGAAGTGAGGAGGTCAATCATGCCAGGGGCATGGGGGAATATTAGCACAAAGGCAAGGGAATAGAACATGAAGCATAATGTGAGAGGAATGGAATGTAGGCCAATGTAAAAAGCAGGACCACGCAGGGCATGAAAATAAACAATATAAGGAGGTTGGAAAGATAGGACTGGGCCAGGCTGTGTAAAGCTATAAATGTCAAAAAGATGTATACCTGGTCCCAGAGGCAACAGGGAGCTAGTGAAGTTTATCACCAAAGATAAATCACTTTCTAGGCCGAAGTCTGTTCCTACCTTTATCTGCCTCTACCTCAGTGTTGTTATTGTTTGTCCTTTATTCTTGAAGAGGACCATGACATCAGAGAGGTAAGGGTATGACATGCAAGTGAATTGGATTTAAGTAAGGGGAATTTAAGTAAGGACTCAGAATAATGCCAGAGTCACCAGCCTCACTTTCTCTTCTGGAGCCATGTGGGTCCAGTGGCCATATATGGATCAGGACAACTGGAGATGGCCCTGGATGCAGTGTAGGTTTAGTCATGAAATGGCAGGAATTAATATCCATTCATAAATATCCTAATACACAGAGAGGAAAAGTGTCAAAGTCACACATGTAGCATGATCTAGCTTCTCAATCATTACTTTAGGAGGACCAGAAATTCCTATTCCTCCCCATTGTTTCTTATCACCTCAGGTCCCTGATGCTGCCCAAGAATAGAATCTTTTTTTTTTTTTTTGGTTTTTGATAAGTTCCTGGAATTCTCAGAACTTCAGTGATAGTGTAGGTTAAATACTCCAGGATGTGCTCATGTCAGTCATAAATCTAGCATCCACAGTGGTAGGAAGCTGTTATCAGTTTGGTACCATCCAGTCCCTTCTTCCTCTTTCACTTTCAATACTCTGAACCATTTTCCATTTGAAATCATTCCTTCTCTTGCTCCCACTAACCTCAGATGTGCTCTCAGCTCAGGTAAACACATCACTTGCTGCTGGACAGAACATAACTGACCAGAACAGTAGAGACATGGAAAAATCTCAAGGATCCAGTGGTGAGAATCAAGGAGAGAGAGAGTAGTTCAGAAATAAGCTAGGAGGTAACATTAGGAAACACTGAAGGAAGTGAGTTTGCTGAAAATTAGTTATTAACCTCAAATAGGGTTAATTGGTGGACAGAGGAACAAGTTTTTTGCGTTAGTTACTCAAAGTGCTTTAACTGATTTCTAACCTGATTTCCTACACTTCTACTTTGGAACACAGAAAATTATACTGTTTGATCATTCTGACCATTTAGGTTCTACGTGATATCTTATTTGTCACTGCTTTTCTGGATTCCTATTTCATGTCTCATTCAAAAGAGCCTATCATATGCAATAAAACCCAGCAAGAAGAGATAGAGAAAATCCCTTTAATATGCTTACATAATGTATGAAATATTTGGGAGTCTATCCTCCGAGATATACATAAGAACTAATAAACACATGGAGAAGGAAATGGCAAACTACTCCAGTATCTTTGCCAAGAAAACTCCAAATGGGGTCATGAAGAACCAGACACAATTGAAATGACTGAATAACAACAACATAAATACAAGTATAAAAACAACTATTTACAAAAATAAAAACAGACCTATTTAAATAACTGGAAAAAACATAATTGGCTTATAGGTATAATGATCAACGTAATAAAAAAGACCATATTACCTAAATTAATTTACTTGTTCAGTGTCATATCAATCAAACTTACAGAGGGTTATTTACAGAACTAGAAAAATAATAACAAAATTTATATGGATGAAAAAAGATCAATAAAGTCAAGAAAAATAATGAAAAGAAATGAGACAAAGGGGGCATATCTGTGCTAGATCTCAGGCTATACTCCAAAGAAGTTATTATTAAAGCAATTTAGTACTCATTAAGAAAAAGAGATCTTGATTAGTAGTAACAGATTAGGGGCATACACAACACATAGAAGCAAATGTATTTAAAATCCTAGTATGTAATAAACAGAAAGACTCCAGCTACTGAGATAACTGAGAAAACATTTGACAAAAGCTGCTAGGAAAATTGGATCTTGTCTAAAGGATCTTTCCCAGTAAGAGTGAGAGAGAAGGAAGTAAAAAGGTTCTTTTTCCTCTTCCCTCAAACTTCTCCATCCCCTCAACCTTTCAGCTGAGACTCTTGCCTCATATTTCACTGAAAAAAATACCCCAACAAAAACAATTGAGGATATTCACGAAGAGCTCCCTCTTATCTCCTCCTAGTTATCTCACATAATTCAAATGCCTTCCACCATAATTTTTGCCTTTACTCCTGCCTTATATGTAGAGGAGGTCCTCTCCTTGCCTAAGCAAAACCTATTATGTACACAAGTGATCCTATTCCATAATATCTTCTCTAGCAGATTGACCCTTTTCTCAATTATCTTCAATCTCACTGTTTTCTATCTACCTCCTTACTGCCTATACCCATATCTACCCCAACCTCAAAAAACCTTCACTTGATCTGTCCTTCCCTGCTAGCTCTGATCCTATAGATTTCCTTCCTTTTGTGGCTAAACTCCTGACAAAGTATGCTTACAATAGGTGTTCCTACTTCTTTTTCTTTCACTCTCTTCTAAACTCTTTGCAGTCTGGCTTCTGATTTCATTTAATTGAAATTGCTCTCTTCAAACTTACCGATGATCTCTTCACCATCAAATCTAAAAGACTTTTGGCAGTCATTATTTTTCTTGACTTCTCTACATTGTCAACTACTCTCTCCTTAATACTCCTTAATACTCTCTTCTCTCTAGGATTGTCCTGCGCTGCTCCCTTCTGGCTCTTCCTCTACCTGTCTGATCTCTTCTCACTCTCCCTTGCTGGATCTTCATCCAGGTCATGCTAGCTAACAATGGGGGTCCCACAGAAGTCTTTCCTGGGCTCTTTCCTCTTCTTTATAGTATTTTCTTGGTAAATCTCATCAGCTTTCATGGGTATAATTATCACCTCTATTCCAATGATTCTCACATCTATTGATACAGACCTAACCTCTCTCCCTAGTCTTTCATCTCCAACTGTCTATTGAACATCTTGAACTGGATATCCCATGGACACCTGGAATTCAACATGTGACTGAACTCATTATCTTCCCCACTCTCCAGCCCCTCTCCTTCCCCTAACTTTCCTATTACTGTTAATAAGGTACCACCATTCTTCCAGTCACCCAATCTCACAAGCCTAATGTCATCCTTGAGTCTGTTCTTTCTATACCTCCATATCCAATCTGTTGCCAAGTTTTTCCAATTCTACCCTAACAACATGTCTTGTATATACCCTCTTTTCTCCTCTGACACTTTCATCAACCTCATGTGACCCTTATCACCTCACACCTGGACTATTTTAATAGCCTGATGATAGGTCTCCTAGCCTCAAATTTCTCCAGTCTTTCCTCCACTCAGCTATAGTGATCTTACTAAATTTCAGATTTGACCATATGACCTTCCCCCCATTTACTAAAATCTAGCAGCTCCTTTTACCTCCAGGATCATATATAAAATGTTTCATTTGGCTTTTAAAACTTCTTAACCTGGCCCCCTCATATCTTTCCAGTTTTCTTTCATTTTTGCCCACATATTCAAAAATCTGGTGACAATTGCTATTCCCTGGATAAGACACTCCTCCTCCCAATTCCATTTTCATTTTCACTAGCTATCCCTCATTCCTGTAATTCTCTCCCTTTTCACCTGCACCCCATACATCCCCTGGCTTTCTTCAAGTCTCAACAAAAATCCTACTTTCTCTAAGAAACTTTTTCTAATCCTCCTTCTCCCAACAACCTTTCCCACAAGATTTAAGAAAAGAATTTAAATTCTAAGCCATTGATATCCTTGGATTGACATATTCTCTTGCTTGGTAAGGAGATCGAGTGTTTCTTGGCTATGGTAGTTCAAAGTTTTTTTTCTTGTTTCAACAAGTGAATTGCATCAATTGAGCTGTGTGAAATAGCTGGAATTACCATTGATGCCCTTTCTTCCATCTGTTTCCCATTTCTGGTCAATTTCATTTTAATAATATTATTTGGTGCTTACTATGTCCAGCAATTCTATTCTCTTTTTATCTTCATTAAAAAGGCAAATAAAGGAATTGGTTTTATTGTTCATTCAAAGACATAAAGAAAAAATTTCATGGGACATTTGGCTATCTTATATTGCACTACTCATAAGTACTTACAAAAAGACCAACAGGAAATAAAATGTAGATTACATGCTAGCATTTCTTATAGAGGATGAAGAGGTCAAGAAACTCTACAAGGAACTACATAAAATCCTCCAGTTAAGTCAACAGATATTTTTTATAGTCAGTGACTTCAACACAAAGGTAAGTATGGAGAGGTGTGGTGAAAACATGTTGGCAAATATGTTGCAGGAATAAGGAATGAGACAGGCCAAAGGTGTGTAGACTTTATAGAAACCTGACACTAATACATCATGAACATTTTTTCTGAGAAAAGTTTTGGGAGATGTTGGACATGGTAAGTACCTAATGGCATCACACAACAATGGAATTTTTGTTAAAATTATTAAAAGCTAGGAGATGACTTATTGTTTTAAAAATATTTCCTGAATCATCTATCCGAGCATAGTCAACGCCATTACTTTCTTAAGGCAGAGATAAAAATTAATAAAAAAAATTGGAAAAAGAATTAAAATGAGAAAAATGACATGCAATTAAGACAGTTCCAATTTGACCCATTCAGTTGTTTATTAACAGAGAAAAATGGAAATGGATGGAGGAAAGAACATTGATGCTAGTAATGGCAATTTCACAAAGAAGCTTAACAAATATAAATCAATTCTAATAAAGCAACCAAAAAAGCTTCCAAACTCTTTGAGCTGCAAATACTTGAAGAGCTCTGTCCTAGAGATGGCACAAGAAGAAATAACCATGCCAAAAAATTTGAAATCGTTGTGGAAGAGATACAATGAAAAGTTCAAGCTTACAGAGAATTTCCTGTAGATAGTGAGGACCAGATGCTCCTGTTTGTGGATGACATATTGCTCTCTGCATCAAACTCTACAATAATGAAGAGTCTCCCAAATGATATTCCTAAATGCTCAAAAGATTTTAGTCTAACTATCCATGAAGGAAAAATGAAGTGGATCGAGAATGTTTATTGTCCAGCCTACGAAGGCAGGGTTAACCAGAGCCCAAGTGGCTGAAAAATATGTATACACTCACAGATCAATCAAATGCCTTAGGCTATGGGAATCTTTATCCCAACTTCTACTCATTTTGAATCCCTCCAGATCAAAACTGGCTAGTTATTGATTCTGGAGTCCACCCCCTCACACTGACAAATTGAGTCCCCAGAGTGCTCATGGTTGGCTAGCTAATGACATCTTCCCCTTGGTTTGTAAGGGCAGTGGAGTGTCTTTCTATTTCCATTGGTTTGAGACAATGTTCTAGTATGTTTACTCTCATTTCAATTGCTAGTGCCAATTATTAGTTATTGTTAGTTATTAGTGCCATTTCATTATCATGGATACCACTTAATAACGAATTAACATCAATTAGCTATTTCAAAAGAATTTTTACTGAGAAGATATAGCAAGGACAGATGTTCTAAACACCCCCCCCCCCAGAATAGGGGCACACTCTCTCTTATATTACCTGGAACCTTGGGGAGACTGAACCCAAACTTAAAGTTATTGCTGGCAAGTATACACTTCCCCTCAGGCTATGACATAGCTATGGTATGAGTCCCTCTCCACCGGTCAAGGCAGCATCTCTGTTAACTTGGGTCTTGCTCCTTGTGGTTGTACTGGCAGAGAATTCTAGCATAGATTCTGTCATGGGACTTCTACTCTTCTGATCTTATAAAGGTCACAAAGTTGTAGCCATCTCTCACCTCCTCCCCCCCTTCCCCCCTGCCTTTTTTTTTTTAACCTAAATGCAGCAAAGAATACAAAGAGGAAAAAGTAAAATCTCCATGTATTCATAGGCTATTTAGTTAGCCTAAATGGGGAGGGCTGGAGGACTTTCTGTCCACCTAGAAGCTTACAACACAACCTCTCTCAATCACCACCAGGAAGGAGAAACTTGAGTATTCTCCCTCCCCTTCCCCAACTCCATCCCCCAGTCCCCTGGGAACCATTTGTATGAATGCTCAGTTTTGAGTCAGTAGACAATTGATGAAGTGGAGCAAACTATTATAGATTCCTGTGCATCCTCTGAAGTCTCTGTGGAGAATTGCATCAAACCAAACATGCTAATGTTGATGAAGAGCTGGTTTCTTGTTGGCCAGTCTCCAGTGTTCTCTTCTCATTGTTTAAAAAAGAAAATTTGTCATTCTTAGGAAATTGGTCTAAATTCATTTTGAACATATCAACCATCTCCCCCAAGCCAAAACAATTCTCTAGGGTCTCGGGTAGACATAAACATGTCTTTTCACTTGTTTCCCCAGGCCTGTTACTTGCCTCCTCATCTCTAGTGACCAATAGCACTTGTTCCTTTTAAAAAAACTGATCTTCAGAACACTGCCAGAGAGCATCCTAGCTTGGTCATGTTGGGGCTCCATGGCCAGATATACACCTTTTAGAAAATGTAGTAGAGAATTTCTCCTAATGAGCTATGGTTTCTCGTCCTTAAATACAATGGGAAATCAAGTTCTGTGGTCATTTATCCTTGGTCAAGTCTGGTACATCAAAAAATAGTTTCTGTTTTGTATTACTTGGAAGTTGCTGTGAGGAAAAAGGGGATAATGTATGTGACAGCAATTTAGAGTACAGAAAGTGATATTATAAATTTCACTTATCCTAAACATTTGACTTCCTTTTTACCTGGGTATAGTTATCCTCTTCCTCTTCTGGGACAGCCACAGACTTGTTTACAAGGTTTTTGTTTTAACTACGTCCTGGTAGCTAATTAAAAGAGGTAAAATAACAATATTTCCTTTTTGATATGTAAGCACAAACTCAGTCAGGATCCCTATTGTCCAGGAGTTGTAGAGAAATGGGGAGAAGGGAACTTGTTCTCAGACAAGGAGAAGAAGAGGGGAAGTCAGGGAAAAGGTATGAAGGAGAGATGCCGCTGGGCAGTTGGACCCATACTCAAGAAGAACAAACTCTAGTACCATGGAACATGAACACCATCAGCATTTCCCCAAACTAATGAATGACATTCTCTCTCTCTCTTTGGATGCCAAATAGAAATGGAACATTTTTAGAACCGCTTCAAGTGTAAAGAATATGTATAATGGCCCTCTCTCAGTCAGTCACATGCCAGCTAAGTATGCTTGATGAATCTTCAAATTATAAAAAAAAACAAACAAAATATTTAGTCCCTACTATAGACATAAAACTATATTAGACACTGAAGGGAATAAAACTTTATATGAGATATGATCTCTATTCTCGTGGAGCTTAGTCTTCCCAAACTTATTTGGCTTACTGCCCTCTTTAAAAAAAAAAAAAATTGCTCAGTGCCTCCCTAGAAATCTACTTTCTTTAATCTTTTAATGGTTTAAAAAATTTACATCATTTCAAGAGAAATAAAATATTTAAAAAGACACATCTTAAATTAAATAATTTATTGTAAATTTATGTTTTTTTCTTTATTGAAATTTTGATGATACAATATTGTGTCATGTAAATTAATAGTATTGTATTGTAAACAAATCATTATATATACACATTCCTGCCAGTGCATGCTGGACTTCCTGATCATGTGTAACACCTTCTCCTGCCAATGCTTGCTTGTTAAGACCTGTTGACAGATATGACCACTGATCAGTTATAACTTGCATTTTGTGTGTTTATTTGGAAAAAAATGTAATCACTATGACTTTAACTGTTACACAATAGATGAAACATTTATGAATGGTTTTTCAAAAATTTTTATCTTTTTTCCTTATGTTTCCACTACTCCCTTATTTTACCCCTACCATTTGCATCCAAGGCTACTATTACCGCCCCCCCCCCCGCCCCCGCAATTGTTCTAATACACCCAGGGGATGGTATTGCCCCTTTTGGGAATCTCTGGTCTATTAGTTATATTGTTATTTCCATCCTAGTACCTATTACTTTCTTTTCACATTTATCTGGGGCTTTTTATTACCTGGTCCCAAGGCCTCAGTGGCTTTAAAAAAAGAATCCAAATGCCAAATCACATTTGCCAATCACCATAAGAAAAACAACTCCTAAGCTCTTAGGGAAAAGTCATGCTTCCCCATTCTCTAAACAGGGGGAAAATGGTAGATATCTTTAGCTCTTTGCTCCTAGAGGCAGTACTGCCTTAATTTGTTGGTAATGCTGTGGTAGTTAAGTGATTTATTAGGGTTCCATGACCTTTGACAAAGGTGTGAATAAGACTAGGAAATGAATCAGAAGGTTCAATTAAGCATTTCTTGCTGACCTTTTGACACAGAGGCATTACCACTCAAGTTTCTGATCTCTCATGTACTAAGGACCTGGGCAGCTTTCAGCACAGTCTGGCATGCAGAACATCACCAAGGATACACATAACATGTAATAGGGGAAAATAGAAGCACATTGGTAAATGTAACCAGGAACAAGATTCCCAAAGCCAATGATTTCACTGCTTTTTTTCATCTTTTTACTTTTCACCTCAAATAAATTTGCAACAACAGAATATTAGACTTGCCTATGTCAAAATGCACCTCTAGTAGTTCACTCGCTACTTTTTATATTCTGTCTTGGAACAGAACAAGTGGCTTATGGCCTTACAAAGACTATTGGTAACAATTGCTTCTTCCCTGTCTTCACAAATCAACTACCTTGCCTCTCTGACTGTGATTACCCCACAGTACTGGGGTATACCTTTTATTTCAACTTTCTTACCCACAAGAGAGTATTTATGTGTTAAATCTTGAATGATTATTCTATGATCTATCATTCCAAACAGGTTCATTCTCATAGAATATTATTTCACATCATTCAGAATATCATTTTCCCTCATGCATTAGAAACACTTCTCTGCATTACCTCTACCTTCTCTGTTTTGTTGCCAGGTAAATGTTCCATGGTTTTTCCCTTAGGGGAAAAAATGTGCCTCTAAGATGCAGCTACCAAGGGAAGCCATTCATGGGCTGGATCTCAGTTGCATCAGTAGACCAATAATGTTCAGGGAAATGAATTATCTTCCTTTGTAGGGAAGAATTTTATATAGTTTATTTTCTTGAGTAGTGATTATAAGAAGGACAATTAAATACTCTGGCTTTCTCTGATTCTTGATGCTGCCTCATATTTCTGCATTAAAACTGATAGGTAAGGGGGATTATTTTAAACTCTGTCATACCATTTCACAGCTGTTCTTTTTATCCTTACAGCTGCATTTCTATTTATGTCTTTTATTCTCCCCCATCTCTCTTTGGTATATTTCAATATGTCTTCATTCTTTATGAGATATACTATTATTAAGTTGCACCATGACTTGGAAAATCAGACTCTTCCAAATGAATGTATAGAATCATGTTCATGTTCTATCTAAATAATGAATTCTTCCTACAGCATCACCAACAAATATTCATCTAGCCTCCTCTTGACAACTTCTAGCGCTAGGTGAACTCAACACTCCTGGAGACAACTCCATTAATTCCACCAGCATTTATTAAATTACAACTATGAGTAAGGTCCTGTACTAGTCCTCTGGACAGACTGTTATGGAAGCAATAGGTAACAATGAAGACATTTGAACAGAGGTGTAACACAGTCAAATTTGTGTTTTAGGAGTATCAGTTTAGTAACAGTGTAGAAGGTGGATTGAAGAGGAAAGATAATGGAAGCAGAGACCAATTAAGAATTTATTTGCTAGAGTGAGAAGTGATGAGCACTTGAAATAGGATAGAGACTATATGAGAGGAAAGAAGGGAAAAGATGCAGGAGATGTTATAAATGAAGGAGCAAGAAAACTTGGTAACTGCTTGGATGTGGGCAGTGAGGAAAAGGGTAAGAGTAAAAGATTATTCTGAGATTGTGAATCTGGGTGACTGGTACATAGTGTTGCTCTCAATAGAGATAGAGAAGTTTGGAGGAGAGAGATTTTGGGGATAATATGACATATTCTGTTTTGAGCATGTTGAGTTTGAGATGCTTATATGAAATCTGGTAGAGATGTCTAGTAAGCAGTTGGTAATATAGGACTGAAATTCAGTGGGGATGGATATATTGCTCTGGTGGGTCATCTATTCATTTTTAGATAATCTTAATGTTCTGGAAGATTTTTCTTGTGCTGAGCCAATACTTATTTCTCTGTAACATCTATCCATAAATCATAGTCCTACCTTCTATAGCTAAGCTGAGCTAAACATAATCCCCATTTCACATAACCCTACAAATATTCAAAGACCATTAAACTTTCTCTTTTCCAGGCTAAATATCTCCAGGTGCTTTAGTTGACCCCTTCTTCACCCTGATTACCATCCATAAGAGGTAGTTAATCTCATTAATGTCACTTCTGAAATGAGTCAATGAAAACTGCACACAATATTTAAGGTAAGATTTAATTATGGCAAATTCAGGCATTTCAGGGATCAATTTAATCACTTTTAATATTTCCACTTTGGGGTGATTGACATTTTTGGCTCATTATTCATATTTCTTTGCTTTTTTATACTCTACCTATAAGTTTGAGTTTCTCATGTATAGGAGCAAATAACTATGACCAAGAATGTCTTGACCATTCCTACTTCCATTAGTGCTTATGCTGTCTGAGGAAAATTGTCCTCCTGACTCCAGGGCCAGTGCTATATTCACTGTGACACCTAACTGTCCCCCTTGACTCACTTCTTAAAGAGGCCTATTCACTGAATGGATGTTACCTCACTTTATGTGAGTACATGAAAAGGCCTAAAAGGGCCAGGGTCTTCCATTTCATCCTGGATCATCTCCATTCATCCCGATGAATATCTGGTCACTAGATCCAGATGGTTCTGGAGGAGAAAGAGAGGCTGGTGACCTTGCACAGTCTGCACTCACATCAAAGTCAACTGCAAGTCATGTCATCATTTCCCTGATGCCATGGTCCTCTTCAAAAATGAAGGACAAACACAACCTGTGTATGTTGTATAAATTCAAATGATCAAATCCATTTCCTTTAAGAACTTCACTCCCTCTGGTTAGAAAGTTCCCTGAGGGTGTGGGAGTCCATTGCAGAGAAGATTCTGTCATTGGATTCATGAGACTATTGAGCCATTGGTTTCATTATCCTTTGCTCCTGGGGCTACTTAGATTCTGCTGCTTGCTGGTGAGGCTCCACACTGTCTCCCCCCACCAAAGTTGACAGACACCCTCTTTCTCCCAGAAGCAGTATATAGCCTGAAGATTTACAGTCTGCTGTGGGAGTTCCCCAATGTCTTCCCCAAGTCTGTTCTCTTTCTCTGGTCTCCTTACTCTATTTCAGCAGGACCCTAAATCTCTAGGTGAGAGACTGGGGTCTACACCCATAAGGAGAGATTCTTTTACTTGGTCCAGTCACCAGCTCTATTAACCACCTCAGCATTTGTTGCACAGTCTCTTAAAGTTGAGAGCTCACTTTTTGTTGTGGCAAAGAATTAGAAATTGAGGGGATGCCAATCAATTGGGGAATGGCTGAACTAGTCGTGGTATATGAATGTAATGGAATACTATTGTTCCATAAGAAATGATGAACAGAAAAACCTGGAAAGACTTGCATGAACTGATGCTGAGTGAAATGAGTAGAACCAAGAGAACATTGTACACAGTAACAGCAACATTATGTGATGACTGACTTTGTTAGACTTAGCTCTTCTCAGCACTGCAATGATCTAAGACAGTTCCAAGGGCCTCATGATGGAAAATGCTATCCACATCTAGAGAAAGAACTATGGAGTCTGAATGCAGATCGATGCATACTATTCTCTCTCTTTTATGTTTTTTCTTTCTTGCAGTTTTTCCCTTTTGCTCTGATCCTTCTTTCACAACATAACTAATGTGGAAATATGTTTAATATGATTGTTCAAGTATAGCCTCTATCAGATTGCATGCTGTCTTGGGGAAGGGGAAAGGGAGAGACGGGAGAAAATTTAGAACTCAAAATCTTATAAAAGTGAATGTTGAAAACTTAAAAATAGGTAGGATTTTATTTGAGACTTAAAGGAAGCCAAGGAGGTCAATGGTCATAGCAGGGGAGGGAGATCATTCCAAGTGTGGGAAACAATCAGAGAAAATGCACAGAGTGGAGGGATTAGTGTCACTGGATCAAAGACTACAAGTCAGGAAGTAAAGTTTTAAGAAGATTGTAAAGGTAGGAGGGGGTTAGGTTATGAAGTGCTTTGAACGCCAAATGAAAGATTTTGTATTGGATCTTAGAGGCAAGAGGGAGCCACTGAAGTTTACTGAATAGGGAATGACATAATTAGACTTATGCTTTAGAAAAATCACTTTAGTGGCTGAATGAATGAAGGATGGATTGGAGTGGAAAGAGACTTGAGGCAGGTAGTCTCAGAAATAGGTTATTACAATAATCAAGGCATGAAGTGATGAGGTTCTTTCCTACAGTGGTAACAGTGTCAGAGGAGAGAAGGAAAGGAGGACATTAGTAGTTGGGGGAATGAGAAAGACTCCATAAAGAGTGTGGTACTTGAACTACATCTTGATGCAAGACAGGGTTTGTATAAGGTAGGTATAATGAGGGCGTGCATTCTAGGCACAGGGAATAGACAGTGCAAAGACATTGAGAAGGGAGATGGGATGCTGTAGTAGGAAGGCCGAATTTATGATCTCAAAAAGGATCATATATATATCTGAATGGTTTGAAATCGTTGGGTATATAGAATTCTCTAAGCAGAAGGCATCAAAAAATTTATTCAGTGCCCAGAGCAACAAATTATCGAACCAACCTCCCCATTCCAATATTGTGAACACAAGCCTCCAGACCCAGTAGGCCCACCTCACAAGAGTAGCCAGGAGGCCACAGAAAAATAAGATGGCATAAATCATATTCACTGGCCTCAAGTCCCCGCTCAAACTCCTGGGTCCACACAAGGGTCAGCTCTACTTTGGCTTCAGCTGTAGTTTCTCGCCTCTCCTCTCAGCCAAGCCTCTGGTGTTCTCAAGCCCCGCCTCAACAACCAGAGACCAGAGACCATTGGTTCCTGAGTTGGCCCCTCTTAAGTCATTAATCTATGCCCACACAGGTTTCACACCTGATAGGGCTTTGGGCCTGGGGCTTAGCACTTAACAGGTGAAAGTACTTTCACAAAATAAAAAAAAAGCCAAACTCCTCAAGGGCACCCGTTAAACTAAGCCCATTTTGCCTTACTGGCACAGCTGCCATGTGTGAGAAACAATGAAAAGGCTAATTTGTCTAGAATTTAGAGTGTGGGAAGGGTAATAATATATAATATAGCTGGAAAGATAGATTAGGGCCAGACTGTGAAGGCCATTAACAACCAAACAGAAGAGTTCTTATTTTATCCTAGATTCTACAGTCACTAGAGTTGATTGAGTAGGGAAGTAACACAGTAAAAGCTATACTTAACAAAAATTACTTTGGCACTTGTACAGAGAGGATAGATTTGAATGGAGGGAGACTTGAGTCAGGGAGACTAAATAGAAAATTGTTGTATTCAGAATGATAGGCAATGAGGGCCTTAATGAAATTGATGGCTGTGTGAGCAAAAAGGGTCAGATACAAGAGATATTTCAGAGGTAAAAAATACACACACACACAGACACAGCAAAATGTGGCAACTGATTTGATATGTGAAGTGAGAGAAAATGAAGAGTCAAAAATAAATGAGGTTTAAAAAATGGGTCAAAGAATATCGCTGTTTGTCAAGGTACTCATGAGGCTATGATTCACAAAGTATAACGTAAACGGAGTGCTATGTGAAGAATAAACAGCAATAACAAGTATTTATAAAGTATCTTTGTGAATTTGCTGAGATGAAGACAAAAATGCTTGCATTTTATCCCTTTTCATTTTCATGGGTTACAAAGTGTTTTCTTAGTTAACTTTTTCTTCTTCCTGTTATAGACATTTCTTTCCAGTAAAATAAGTTGCCACTTCTAATTAGAACTTTAGAGAAATTATGTTTCTCTTATCTAACCACTCCAGAATTTACTTTTGCTTCCCCTTTGCTATAACAATTTTGGAAGTTTGCTTAGTCATAATGTGAACACTTTAAGAGTGAAATACAGTTTGAGGGATCTGCGGATGGTTGTGAAATCATTGTCAGAGGTATATCTCTAATGCCAGTATTCAGTTCAGGTTCAATTTTGAGATGAATATATTCACAAGTGAAGGGAATAAATGTTTTTAATAGTGCCTACTATGCATCAAAACACTAAGTTCTAAGTGCTTTTAAAAATATCTCATTTGATCCTCATAACAACTCTGAGAGATAGGTGCTATTATTGTCCTCATTTCATAGTTGAGGAAAGTGAGGCAAAGAGATTATGTGACTAAGCTAGTGTCTGAGGCTAGATTTGAACTCAAATCTTTCAGGTCCAGTCAGTGATCTGTCCACTGCACCATTAGCTGCCTCTATTTATTCAATTATTCACAAGAAATACAACATTTAAGAAAGGAAGTTAACTTTGTTTATCAAATGAAATAATATTTATAAAATGCTTGGCATAGTGCCTGGCACATAATAGATGCTTTCCTTTCTTCTCCTTCCCTAACACAGCAAGGACATGTAACAAGGATATAGTCATGGCTCTTAACTTCTTTGGATTCAGGCTACATATGGAAATGGGTCTGGTCAGTATAAGGCAACTCTTGTGGTCTTGGCAATCTATGAAGTCTGAGAAGACCAGACTTTATGTGGCTGGGACTTTTTGTGCCCCTAGGCTAGGATGACTAGGAAGTTGCAATAGGGAAACTGAGATCATTATGATCTCCGGGGTAACTTCGTTTTAAGCCTATCCCATATTGGCTGAAGGGGTAGAAAAGGTGTTATGGTAATTAGGGTGTGACTTTTTTTTTTTTTACTGTTTTCTCTTTTGTAATGCAGAGGTAATCAAGTACCTTCCACGAGTCTTGCCTTTCATATGTAACAGTAAGCAAAGTAGACTTTTTGTTGTATTTGTTTTGGAGTGCTTCTCAGCACTAAGGAATCTTTGATTGAATTGGGAGTCTTTGATGATCTGCTTATGTCAAGGGAAGGCCTAGTTCACATGCATTTGAGTTACATGGTTGTGATGCCCTTTGATACTGAGTCTTGTATATAAGATCAGAGGTTAGATCATATAAGATCATCTTGCCTTTGGGGCTCACTAGCTAGAAGAGTGTTGGTGTGGAGACTCTAGGTAGCTGTTAAGGAGCCACTGGCTCTAAAAACCCAGATGTTGGTGCTTCTCTCTGGTAACTGTATGTATTGTGATTTGGTCAGACAGATAAAAGCCTGTCTGTTGATCTATTTCTAATTTCTGTTTGTATTTGCTCTGAAGTTCAGAGTGCTGGCTTTTCCCCCTGAACTAAGTGAATAATATACATATGTTTGATTAAAGTGAGATTGTAAATGCCTTAAAGTGGCTTTCCTTAGAAAAGCAGATCAAAGAATCTATGCTAGCAGCACTCCTGTGTGCTGATGTTGTTGGTCTTTCACCTCCACAGCAGCTACTAGCAACATCGTTGTTACAGAAGGAGGGTAAAGAAAGTCTAGAACATGGAGAGTATAGCCTAGAGAGAATGAAGACTTGTTCAGCTTTTGTGTCCTCCTTAAAATAGAGGTTCTAGGAAGAACCACCAAATCAGAGGTAAAAACTAAAGGGTTGAGGGTACTTCCAATGTGTGAAGTTCAGGGGTAGAGTGAGCTTCCAGAGTGAAGAGGTGTATTTTTTTTAATATGACATGACAGATAAATTTGGGAGAGTCAGAAGTGCAGCCTGGAGAGAAATTAACTGCATATATGACTTCAGACAAGTCACTTAACCTCTCTTTGACTCAGTGTGCTCATTTGTAAAATTGAAGTGAGCTGGATTAGATGATTCTTCTAATTAGGTCCCTTCCAGCTCTAAATCCCATCACTGCTTGCAAAGGATAAGAATGTCAGTTTAGGTGAATATGTGCAAATTTAGGGACTTCTACATTCCAAATATTCATATTGACTATTTGTGCCCAACCTGTGGTAGAGCCTTAAAAGCTCATGTTGGTCTGATCAGTGATAGCTGGACACACTGTACATTGACCCCAACACTATACCATTTTGGTCCTCTTCAAGCATGAAGGGTAACAATGAATTAACAATCTATATCTGTGTATCTTTATCTATCTGTATAACTCAGCAAGAGAGGAGAAAGAGACTTAGAAAGGTTTCAGGGAGAAGGTGATTCTTGAGCTAAGACTTGAAGGAAGCCAAGGAAGCAGATAGGTGGAAGTAAGGAGGGAAAGAATTGCAGGCATGGGGAACAGCCAATGAGAAACATGGCACAAGGAGATGGAGTATAATGTGCTAGGAACAGAAAGTAGGTGATTGTTGATGTATCATATAGTACTTAGGTGGGGAGATGAGTGAAGAGCAAAAAGACTGGAAAAGGTAAAAAAGGGGACAGGTTTTAAAAAGATTTCAAAGCCTCAAAGATCATTTTATCTTTGATTTTGAAGGTGTTAGGAAGCCACTGGAGTTTAGGGAGTAGGGAGGTGACTTGGTCAGATCTGCATAGTAGGAAAAAAAGCATGAGAGCTTGTAACAGAATGGTGACTGTGTAAATGGAAAGACGAGGGTGTATACTAGTGATGTCATCAAAACAGGGAAAAAAGACTTGGCAACAGATTAGATTTGCAGGGCAAATGAGAGTGAGAAGTCAGGGGTGACAGTGATGAAAGCCTGAATGACTGGGAGGATGGTGGCGCTCTCAACAAGAATAAGGAAGTTGGGAAGAGGAAAGGGTTTTTTGGGAAAAGATAATGAATTTTGTTTTGCACCTATTTAGTTTGAGACTTTGTAGGGCACACAGTTTGAGATGTCCAAGAGACATCTGGTGATGAAAAAGTAGAGTTCAGCAGAGAGCTTTGGGCTGGATAAATAGATCTGGGAATCAATCCTCTGCACAGAGATGAAAATTGAACTCATTAGGTTGTTAAGATCACAAAGTGATCACTAAGACAGAAAAAAGAGAGAGGAGAAAAGAGAACACTCATGATAAGTAGGCACTTCATAGATGAAGAGCCAGTAGAGGAGAATGTTGCAGGTAAGAAAAGAATGAGGAGAGAACAGTGGTACAAAAACCTGGAAAGGAGAGGGTATCCAGGAGAGCAGTGTCAAGGGCTACTGAGGGCTCACAATGATAAGGATTGAGAAAAAGCTATTAGATTTGGCAATTAAGAGATAATACATAACTTTGATGAATAGTTTTATCTGAAGAACCCATATCTCTTGATTTTGTTTTTAGTACATTCCATTTTATCCCATATAAAGATGCCTCTTATAGTACTACTCTGAGAAAATATGTAACTCTGCATCCTGTTCTTTGTTTCTCTGCTTTGTTCTCATTTATCTTCCATGCTAGCTTTTTTTTCTCTAACTACTTCTGTGTTCTTCATCTCTTCAACTGCCTTGAGAGCAGAGGCAGTTTATTATAGTGGATAGAATGCTGGAGCTGGAGTCAAAGTAGCCTGGATTCAAATTCTGCCTCTGGCACTTACTAGGTATATGACCTTGAGCAAATCATTCAGCCTCAAGGAGCTTCAATTTCTTCATTTATAAAATTGGAGGGTTAGTCTAGGTCAAAGGTTAGCAAACTGTGGCCTGTGGGCCAAATCCTTCCCATTGCCTGCCCCATGAACTAAGAAAGATTCTTCATACTTTAAAATACAATAAAACTCTACTTTAAGTTTTTAAATAAAATGTTATTTTTTATTTAAAAATCATTCTTAGCTCCTGGGCAGTACAAAAGTAGGCAGAGAGATTTATCCCAAGGGTTTTTGTTTGCTGACTCCTGCTTGAGATGGTCTCTAAGGATCCTGTCTGGTTTAAATTTATACTTTGAACATGTGACCATTGCTTCTCATATGCTATTTTCTCCCCCTTTTGCATCACCAACACTTCAAAACAGGATCTTTCTTAAGTCACTCATGAGGCCAATAGTGCATATATTTTTTGTCCCCATGCTTCTGATTTTTTCCTTGTTCTTTGTCCTCAGGTCATTTCAGTGTCTGTGATATCAACTGAATCAATGGATGGAGAGAACAACTCTGTGGTGTCTGAATTTGTCTTGCTGGACCGTCTGCTTCTTGGGAGATGAAGATTCTCCTCTTTTTCTTTTCATTTTATGTGGGAATTATACTGGGAAACTTCTTCACTGTGTTCACGGTGATTTTTGGTTCTTATCTTCACTCCCCTATGTACTTTCTGTTAGCCAATTCCTCCCTTATTGACCTTGACCTATCTTCTAGTACAGTCACAAGGATGATCACTGGCATTTTTAGTAAATACAAAGTCATCTCCTTCACGTGTTGCATGATAAAGATATTCTTTATGCATGTCATGGGAGGAACTGAGATGGACCTGCTCATAGCCATGGCCTATGACAGATACACGGCCATCTGTAAACCTCTTCACTACCTGACTACCATGAACCACAAAATATGCATTTGTTTTGTAGTGATAGCCTGGGTGATTGGGGTGATCCATGCTGTGTCTCAATTTGTTTTTGTTGTAAATTTGCCCTTCTGTAGCCCTAATAAAGTTGATGGCTTTTATTGTGACATCCCTAAGGTTGTGATACTTGCCTGCACAGATACCTCCTGGTTGGTATATGTGGTCACAGCCAATGGTTGGCTTATCTCCATGGGCATTTTCTTTCTCTTAATCATCTCCTACATTTTCATTTTTGTTACTGTCAGACATCACTCTTCAGCTGGTTTGTCCAAGGCTTTTTCCACACTCTTAGCCCATATCACTGTGGTGTTCTTGTTCTTTGTTCCCTGCTTCTTTGTTTATGCATGGCAAATTCCCACTCCGTCACTGGATAAATTTTTGCTTATTCTAGTCTTTCTTGTCACTCCATTCTTGAATCCTGCCATATATACTTTGAAGAACAAGGATATGAAGTTGGCCATGAAAAGATTGACGAAGAAGATTGTGAGATCTAGAAAAATCAGATGATGGACTTTGTTGAAGAAGATGATGTGTTGTAAGGCAAAATGGGCTCCTTAGCACTTGAGGAGTTTGGCTTTTGTTTACTTTGTTTACTTTGAGTGAAAGCACTTTCAGCTGTTAAGTGCTAAGCCCCAGGCCCAAAGCCCTATCAGGTGTGAAACTTGTGTGGGTGTAGATTAATGACTTAAGAGGGGCCAACTCAGGAACCAATGGTCTCTGGTCGTCGAGGCGGGGCTTGAGAATTCCAGAGGCTTGGCTTCGAGGAGAGGTGAGCTAAGAGACAACTACAGCTGAACCTGAAAAAAGCCAAAGCAGGAGCTGCGGAAGCAGAGCCGACCCGTGTATAGACCCAGGAGTGCCAGCACGTACTTGAGGCCAGTAAATATGATTGGGTTAAATACTATCTTGTTTTTCTGTGGCCTCCTGGTTACTCTTGTGAGGCGGGCCTACTGGGCCTGGAGTCTTTTAGTCAAGATGTCGGAATGGGGAGGCTGGTTTGTGAATCTGTTGCCGTGGGGCCTAAATAAATGTTTTGTTGCTTTCTATTTAGAGAATCTCTCATACCTTGCGGCTTGGAAGCATTCAAATATATATATGATTATATTTGAGATCATAAATTTGGCCTTCCTACTACAGATGAAAAGATGCTTTATGGTCACTTTGGCCAGCCTTGAACTAATGGAAGATCACCAGGAACTTAGAAGTGCATCTGTATTCAGATTTATGGTTATTTTTATAACCAGATCATTATTCCAATGTTGAAACAGGTGGGCTCAGTAATGACATCTGTAAGAGTCATTTGAATATTGCCTTATTGATGGAAAGGCATGGAAAGGTCAGCAAGACTGTGGAATGACACATACAAAGCAAACACTGGTTGGAATTCTTTTTTTAAATAAGTGTAACACCATTGATCACTATGACAAATGTGATTTTTTTTTCTGTTCAGCTCCAGAGCATGTACTTTTGATTCAGAGCTCAGTTCTGTCTGTCATGTGCATCATCCAACACCTGAGAGCACTCTGACATAACCACCAATGTCCCTATGCTTAATGCTGCCTATAGAAAAGGTACCTGATGTATATATTTTGGCTTTGTTCCTTTCTTGGTGGGAATGCTTTCCTCTCAGTATTTCAGGGTTTGGTGTAGATAATCTAGTCTGATCAATAGTTCATATTCTCCATCCTCCTGGTTCCTCTCACTTCTTACATCATTGATTGTGTGACTTGTTAATTCAACTCTAATTCAAGAATACATTTCCTGAGGACATTATACACCAGTAACAAAAGCAGAAACATTACTGTACAGTCTATTTAATTCATGGACCAGCAGCAACCCAGCTCCCAAGGAATCAATTAGCAGGGAATGAACGATGAATGATAAAACATTTATTAAATACTTATTATTTGTCAGACATTGTGCTAAGCATTGGTGCTGCAAATAAAAGAAATAGTCCTTGACCTCAAGAAGCTCATATTCTAATGGGA
Source organism: Phalanger gymnotis (assembly GCA_028646595.1). NCBI lineage: Eukaryota > Metazoa > Chordata > Mammalia > Diprotodontia > Phalangeridae > Phalanger > Phalanger gymnotis. The sequence continues at coordinate 143,950,434 of CM053624.1, read as the reverse complement.
GAAGACAGTACGTAAGAAGGGGAGTTAGTGTACACCCAGCACCATGGTTTGGAAATAGTAGCTGGGAAGTGATATGGAAGGCTGGCTCTGGGCAAGATAAGGTAAAAACCTATGTATAAGAGCCCAGGGTAGTTCAAGGGGCAGAGTCCAATATTCTTATTTGAGGGGGATGAGAAGAATAAGAAGTATTTACTACATGCTAGCTATGTGTTCAACACTATGCTAAAGGCTGAGAAAAAAAAAAAAGTAAATACAGTTTCTGCCTCCAAGGAGCTTACAGCCTAATAGGAAGACAACATGCATGTGAATAGTTATAGACAGGATGCATACAAAGTAGATGGCAGTTCTACACTTAGAGAAGGGGACAATAACAGCTGGAAGGCTGGGGCAAACCACTTTTAGAATGTCACGTTTGAGCTGAGTCTTCAAAGAAACCAAGGATCTTAAGGCAAGGCGATGAGCATTTATAAAGCACTAGCTGTGTACTGGACATGGTACTAAGTCCTAGGGATACAAATAAAAGCAAAAAGAAAGGCAGTCTTTGCCTTAAAAAGATTACATTCTTTTAGGAGAAGAGAACTGCAGTTTCATTTCTTTTTGGAAGGTCAAAAGAGAGTTGAAAACTGCAGGGAGGGAGGAAGGAGTTCCTAAAGCTTCTGTAGAAGTCCAAAATGTAAGAGCAGAGCCAAGAAGTGAATGAAGGTGGGTTAGCTTGGGCCCCTCTCTGAATATGGAAGGCTTGGGAGAAACTCATCAGTGGAAGGATGCGGCTGCCATGGCAGAGAACTAGTCCAGGCTGAGGACATCCTAGGTGTTGATGGAACCTGCAAGTGAAACTGCAGATGAGGCACGGTGTTGAAATCCAGAGAGTCATAAGCAGAGCTGAGAGGTTAGGTGGGGATGGATATCATCCCAGGTGCATAGGGAACTGCTAGTGTAAAGGCAAAGAAATGGACTTAGAGCATCATGTGTGAGGAATGAAAAGTAGATCAGTATGTTGAAAGGACTATGGGCAGCTAAGTGACATAGTGGATATAGTACTGGGCCTGAAGCTAGGAAGTTATCTTCTTGAGTTCAAATCTGGCTTCAGACACTTATTAACTTTGTGAACCTGGGCAAATCACTTAACCCTGTTAGCTTCAGTTTCCTTATGTATAAAATGAGCTGGAGAAGGAAATGGCAAATCACTCTGGTATTTTTATCAAGAAAACCCTAAATGGTGTCACAAAGAGTTGGACACAATTGAAAATGACTCAACAACAACAACAAATGGAAAGGACTACCAAGTACATGAAAGGAAACAATACATAAGAATGTTGGAAAGATTAGATGAGGTTGGGCTGTGAAGAGCTTTAAAGACCAAAAAGAGGTGTTTGTACCTGGTCCCAGAGGCAATAGGGTATTAGTGGAGTTTATTCCCAAAGGTAAAACCCCTTTGTGAGCTCATCCCTGTCCCTACCTCCAACTGCCCCTACCTGAGTGTGTTTGGGCACAAAATAGTAGAAAGTATGAAAGGAAGTGGCTTCACTGACATTTAACTATTAGCCTTTAAAGGAACTTGGTGCAGATGGGAATTAGCTGTCTGATTTTTGCATTTTTATCTTTGTTACCTTAGTTATTCAAAAAAGGATTCTAACTTTATTTCCTACACTTCTACTTTGGAACAGCAAAATTATATCACTTGAGCCTTCTGACAATTTAACTTTTAAGAGATGTCTTATTTGCCATTGATTTTCCAGATTCCTATTTCATGGCTAATTCAAAAGTATTTTATTAAGAACCTAGCATATGCAATAAAAGCCAGCAAGAAGAGATGGAAAGAGAAATCCTATTTAAAATTACTACAGAAGGTAAAATAATTTGGATTCTGCTATCCAACATACATGCATGTACAAGCAATTACAAACAACTATTTATAAAAATAAAGATGGATATAAATAAATGGTAAAAAAAAACCATTAGTTGCTTATAGATAGGATGAGCAATATGATAAGAAGACAATATTTTCTAAATAATTTTACTTATTCAATGCTATACCAGTCTAACTAGCAAAGAATTATTTTATAGAACTAGAAAAATAATAATGAAATTCATATGGAGGAAAAAAAGTCAAGAATCTTAAGAAAAATAAAAAAAAAAAGAAATGAGAACAAAGGAGTTCTAAGTGCCAGCTGCCAAACTATACTATGAAGCAGTTACTAAAGTAAGTTAGTGCTGGTTAAGAAATAGATCAGTGGGGACAGATTAGGTGCACAATGCTCAGAAGCAAATATGTTCAATAAACACAAAGACATCAGTTACTGGAATAAGGATTCATTATTTGACAAAAACTGTGGGAAAATTGGATCTTGTCTAATGGATGCTGTCAATCAAAGGGGAGGGGAAAGAAAAAACATCCCTTTTTATCCATTTTCAAATATCACTCTACTTTCACTCTTTCAGTTGAGAAACTTGGCTCATTTCACAGAAAAAACTGAGGACATTCAGAGAGAACTCCCTCTTATCTTTTACTTACTTCAAATCACTCAGATGACTTCTACATTAATTTCCTCCTTCTCTTGTTTCTCTAATGAAGAAACAGCCCTCCTCTTTGCCTAGGTGAACCCTCCTATATGAGCAAGTGATTCTGTTCCTTCTCATCTCCATCAGATTCCCCCTCATTCTTTCACAAATCTTCAATTTCTTCTTGTCTTCCGGCTGCTTCCTGACTGACTACAAACATGTCCATATGTCCCCAAACCTACAATGCACCTCTTTCCCCCCGCCCCATTGGGAGCATTGGTAGGAGGAAGGGGAGAGAGAGAGAGAGAGAGAGAGAGAGAGAGAGAGAGAGAGAGAGAGAGAGAGAGAGAGAGAGAGAATGGCAGAAAATCAGAAAATTCTAGCATACACAACTCCTGTCATTGGACCACTGCTTATAGAGGTCACAAGTTTATAGCTAGCTCTAATTCTCTTTCATCTAAAAGCAGCAGAGAACACAGAGGCGAAAAATAGAGGCTTTCTGTATTCACCTGCTACAGGTTGGCCTAAGTGGAGAGGTTCTAAGACCTTTGTCCCCATGAAGAGACTTACAGTATGTCTTCCTTCAGTCCTAGCCAGGAGAGGGAAACTTGAGTCTCCTCACTCTTCTCCATCTCCTCCCTCTGACATCAGCCCCCTCCCATCTCCCACACAATTCTATAGATACTATAGAATTCCTGCACATGCTCAGAAGGCCATGTGAAGAATTGCATCAAACCGATTCATGCTCATGTTCATGAAGGATCTCTTATTGGCCAGTCTCTGTTACACTCTTCCTCTTGTTTAAAAAAAAATTTGCAGTCTTTGGGAAATGGCCAAGGTCCATTTTGAACACAGTATCTGTGTCTCCAATTCAGAATTGTCCTCGATAGTTTTGTCCTTTCACTTGCTCCCCTGCCTTTATTACTTGCCTCCCCATCTCTAATGGACTAATGGTTCTCATTCTCTTTTTAAAATTTGGAGATTTTCAGAACACTCCTAAAATGAGTCCTTGCTTGGCAATGTCAGGGTTTTGTGGCCAATATGCACACCATCTAGAAAATGTAGTCAAGAGAATCCTCTCAAGCCACAACAGCTTCTCATCTGTAAGCATTGTGAGAAATCAAGTTCTGTGGTGATTCCTCCTTGTTTGTGTTCAGTACATCAAGAAAATTACGTCTACTTTGCATCACTTTGGAAACTATTGTGAGGATAAAATGAGATAATGTAATTTGAAATCTATAAGATATTGGGTAGTAATTCAGAAAAGGGAAAATAAAAACTTTTTCCTGTTGATAAATTATGAACAAACTTTTCTCAGTCAGGATTCCTTACATCTAGGAACCTTTAGAGAATTGAGGAGAATGGAAACTATTCTCAGCTAAGGAAAATAAGGGAGGAATTCAAGGAAAGGGCAGGGAGGAGAGATGAATCTAGGCAGGCTGATTCATGCTCAGGAAGGACAAGCTCCAACTCCCTGGAATATGAATTTTATTATTTGTGCTTTTATCCAAATCAACAAATGACCTCTTCTGGTTTTCCATTCTCTATGGATCTCAAGTAAAAATGGGAAATTTTTAGGTTATTTCTAGTGTAAAGAATATTTAAAATGGCCCTCTCTGTTAATCACAATTGTTTCAACCAAAGAACAGTTCCAGCAAAGTCTGAACAGATTCGAGAATCTTCAAAATCACCATTTATTTAGTCCTTATGGTTTATACAATGCTGTATCATACATGCTGATAAATCCAAAGTTTATATGAGATAATGATTCCTAATGTTACGGAGCTTAAGAGTCTACTAGGAATATTTTTTTTTTCTTTCATCTTGAGACCTGTTATTTTCTTTATACATTGATCTGGAGCTTGCTACTACCTAGTCCCAAGAGCACAGGTTTTTTCTTTTCTTTTCTCTCTCTCTCTTTCTTTCTTCTTCTTTCTTCCTTCCTTTCTCTCTTTTTCTTTTTTTCTTCATATATTTTATTTAATATTTTAGTTTTCAACATTGATTTCCACAAGATTTTGAGTTACAATTTTTCTCCCTATTTCTTCCCTCCCCCCATTCCAAGATGGCATATATTCTGATTGCCTCATTCCCCAGTCAGCCCTCCCCTCTTTCACCCCATTCCCACCCCCCCATCCCCTTTCCCCTTACTTTCTTGTAGGGCAAGATAGATTTCTATGCCCCATTCCCTATATGTCTTGTTTCCCAGCTGCATGCAAATTTTTTTAAAAAATTTTTTTTAAGCATCTGCTTTTAAAACTTTGAGTTCCAAATTCTCTCCCCTCTTCCCTCCCCACCCACCCTCCCTAGGAAGGCAAGCAATT
>CM053624.1:143918283-143945108 GCA_028646595.1 Phalanger gymnotis | reverse complement strand
ACCCCCCCATCCCCTTTCCCCTTACTTTCTTGTAGGGCAAGATAGATTTCTATGCCCCATTCCCTATATGTCTTGTTTCCCAGCTGCATGCAAATTTTTTTAAAAAATTTTTTTTAAGCATCTGCTTTTAAAACTTTGAGTTCCAAATTCTCTCCCCTCTTCCCTCCCCACCCACCCTCCCTAGGAAGGCAAGCAATTCAACATAGATCACACATGTATCATTATGCAAAACACTTCCACAATGCTAATGTTGTGAAAGGTTAACTATATTTCCTTCCATCCTATCCTGTCCCCCTTTATTCAGCTTTCTCCCTTGACTCTGTCCCTTTTCAAATGTGTTTACTTTTGATTACCTCCTTCCCCTATCTTCCCTGCCTTCTATCATGCCCCCTTTTTTATCCCCTTCCCCTTACTTTCCTGTGGAGTAAGATATCTAATTGAGTGTGTATGTCATTCCCTCCTCAAGTTGAATCTGATGACAGTAAGATTCACTCATTCCCCCTCACCTGCCCCCCTCTTCCCTTCCAACAGAACTACTTTTTCTTGCCACTTTTATGAGAGACAATTTACCCCATTCTATCTATCCCTTTCTCCCTCTTTCAATATATTCCTCTCTCACCCCTTAAATTTATTTCATTTTTTTAGATATCACCCCTTCATATTCAACTCATCCTGTGCCCTCTGTCTATATTCCTTTCAACTTCCCTAATACTGAGAAAGGTCTCCTGAATTACACACATCATCTTTTTCTTGTAGGAATGTAAACATAACAGTTCAACTTTAGTAAGTCCCGTACAAATTCTCTTTCTTGTTTACCTTTTCATGCTTCTCTTGATTCTTGTGTTTGAAAGTCAAATTTTCTATTCAGCTCTGGTCTTTTCATTGAGAAAGCTTGAAAGACCTCTATTTTCTTGAAAATCCATATTTTGCCTTGGAGCATGACACTCAGTTTTTCTAGATAGGTGATTCTTGGTTTTAATCCTAGATCCTTTGACCTGTGGAATATCATATTCCAAGCCCTTTGATCCCTTAAGGTAGAAGCTGCTAGATTTTGTGTTATTCTGATTGTGTTTCCACAATACTCAAATTGTTTCTTTCTGGCTGCTTGCAGTATTTTCTCCTTGACCTGGAAACTCTGGAATTTGGTGACAATATTCCTTTTTTGGGATCTTTTCAAGAGGCAATGAGTGGATTCTTTCAATTTCTATTTTACCCTCTGGTTCTAGAATACCAGGGTCGTTTTCTGTGATAATTTCTTGAAAGATGATGTCTAGGTTCTTTTTTTGATCATGGCTTTCAGGTAGTCCAATAATTTTTAAATTCTCTCGCCTAGATCTATTCTCCAGGTCAGTGGTTTTTCCAATGTGATATTTCACAGTGTCTTCCATTTTTTAATTCCTTCGGTTCTGTTTTATAATATCTTGATTTCTCATAAAGTCGCTATTTTCCACTTACTCCAATCTAATTTTTAAGGTGGTATTTTATTCATTGGTCTTTTGGACCTCCTTTTCCATTTGGCTAATTCTGCCTTTCAAGGCATTCTTCTCCTCATTGGCTTTTTGGAGCTCTTTTGCCATTTGAGTTAGTCTATTTTTTAAGGTGTTGTTTTCTTCAGTATTTTTGGGGTCTCTTTTAGCAAGTCATTGACTTGTTTTTCATGGTTTTCTTGCATTCCTCTCATTTCTCTTCCCAATTTTTTCTCTACTTCTATTACTTGCTTTTCCAAATGCTTTTTGAGTTCTTCCATAACCTGAGCCCTATTCATATCTTTCTTGGAGGCCCTTGATGTAACAGCCTCTTTGACTTCATTGACTTCTTCTGGCTGTATGATTTGATCTTCTTTGTCACCAAAAAAGGAATCTAGAATTTGAGTTTGGAGTTTGAGTCTGAGTTCATTTTCACCACCTATTCATGTTCCCAGACAACTATTTGACCCTTGAGCTTTTTGTCAGGATATGACTGCTTGTAGAGTGGAGAGTACTTTGTCCCAAGCTTTAGAGTCCAAGCACTGCTGTTTTCAGAGCTATTCTACTCCACCGTCACCTCAGGTTCTGTCACAGCAGCGCTCCTCCTCCCCCATGAACCACCAACCAGGACCACAATTCAGATCCAAGCAGGGCACAGGAAGAGAACCTGCCTTTGTGCCCACAAAGTGCTCCTTGCATTCCTTTTCTGATCTACTGCTAGATTCTCCCCACCATGTGAGCCAGGGATTTGGGAAGCCACTGACACTGGCACTCTGGAGGCAGCCTCAGGAGCTCCCTGCTGCTGCTACTGCCACCACTGCACAACATCCTCTACCCCCAGAGCTGGCAGCCGGACTGCTCTGAACTCAATCCACCAGCTTCCCCCTAACCTGCTCTTTGGTGTTCGTGGGTTGAGAAGTCTGATAACTGCCACAGCTCACTGTTTCATGGCCCAAAGTCCCCTTCTGGTTGACTAACTCCAGGTCTGGTCTGTCCTGGTGCAGCCAATGCTGGGCTGCCCTCCACTCTGAGTACCATGCAATAGACTCTTCCCGGTGACCATCCAGGCTCTCCTGGCCTGGAGATCTGTTTCCCTCTGCTATATAGTGGGTTCCGCAGTGCTATAATTTGTTCAGAGCCATTTTTTACAGGTGTTTGGAGGGATTTGGCGGGGAACTTAAGCTAGTCCCTGCTTTCCTGCTGCCATCTTGCCTCTGCCTCCCATTTGCTCTTTTTTTTTTTTTAAACCTCAAATTCTGAATCACATTTTTAGTTTCTTACCTGTCACGTAAGAAAGACATTAGTCCCATAAATTTCAGGGAGACAGATTATCCTTTCCTAAATTGTAAAGTGAGGAAGTAGGGTTAGACATTTCTAGGCAATTGTTTCTGAAAGCAATCAGGAGCCTTATTTGTTTGTTGTTAATGGTAGTTAAATGATGTGCTAGGGTTTCATGAATCTAGCACATTCATGCAGTTGTGAATCAATGAACAGGAAAGGATTTTGGTTTTTAATTTGAAGCAGAGAGACTTCTTTTATTCTTTTTTTTAAGTTCCAAATTCTTTCTCCTCCTCCCTCCACCTCTGAATGACAAGGCAAGGAAAACAAAACCTATTACAAATATGTATAATTATGCAAAACTCATTTCTGTATTAGCTGTTATAGAAAAAAAAAAGCAAGAAAAAAGAAAGAGAAAAAAATATGCTTCATTTTGCACTCTGGGTCCATCAGTTCTCTATCTAGAGGTAGATAGCATGTTTCATCACTAGTCCTTTGGAATTGTTGTGGGTCACTGTATTGACCAGAGTTACTAAGTCTTTCAAAGTTGATTATCTTTACCATATTGCTGTTATTATATGGATTGTTCTCCTGGTTCTGCTTTTACTAACTTTTCATAGTTCATAAAGACCTTCCCAGGTTTTCTCAGAAAGCTTTATTAAGGAATTCTTGCTGACTTTGTGACACAGAGACATCACCACACAAACTTTTGGTATGTACAAAAGACTTGGGCAGCTTTTAGCACAGTGCGACACACAGAATATCACCAAGGATACACATAACATGTAAAAGAGGAAAATAGAGGCACATTGGTAAATGTAGGCAGGAGCAAGATTCCTAAAGCCAATGATTTTACATTTGTTTTTCATCTCTCTCTTTTTTAATTCCAAATATTTCTGAAACCACAGACTACCAGCCTGGCCTATAGCAAAACACCAACTCAGTGATTTACTCTTCATGATTTTATATGCTACATCAGAGTGGAAGAAGAAGTTGACTCTTCTAGAAAGGATATTGCTGCTGCCTCCCTGTCCCACAAGTCAACCACCTTGCCCCCCTAAAATGATGCTTACTTACATAGTGGTTACTTCCTTACTTAGATGGTTGTTATACTATGGCACTGGCTTTTATTTCGAATCTTCCTTTTTACCCCAAGGCAGTATTTATCTATCAATTCTGTGCATACTTTTTCCTTCACCATCTTTATCATTCCAAAAAGGTTTATACTTCTGTGGCATTATTTTACATCAACCAAGACATTATTTTCCCCAGTACATAAGAAACAGGTCTCTGCATCTCCCCTACCCCCTCTGTTTTATTGCCAGATAAATGTTTCAAGGCTTTTTCCTTAGGGAAATCCAGTGTCTAAAATACAACTACCAGAGGAAAGCCAATCATGAGCTGGATCTCAGTAGCATAGAGTACAAACATTCAGGAAATTAATCATTTTCCTTAGTAGGAAAATTCATTATCTTGAAAAGTGATTATAGGAGGGGCAATTAAATACCCTGGCTTTCTCTGATGCCTGATCCTGCCTCATATCCTGTGTCAGAACTGGTATGTAAGTGAGATTATTTTAAATTCTATCATACCATTTCACAGATGTTCTTTTCATCCTTACAGCTGCATTTCAATTTAGGCCTCTCATTCTCCCCTGTCTTTCCTCTGTATGTTTCTGTATCTATTCCATTTGAGATCTATTATCATTAAACTGCATCGTGACTTGGAAAATCAGACTCTTTCCAATGAATGTATAGAATTTGTAGACCACACACTTAGTCGAATCTTAGATTACATGTTCACTTCTATCCAAAGCATCACCAACAAATGTCCATGTAGTCTTAATTTTTCCACTTCCAGTGCTAGGGAACTTAACACTCCTGGAGGCAACTCAATTCATTCTACTAACATTTATTAAACTCCAACTATGAGTAAGGGTCCTGTGCTAGCACTCTGGACACAAAGACTATCATAGAGCAATAGGCAGGCACTGAAGATATTTGGACAGGGGTGTAATACAGTCAATTCTGTTTTAGGAATATTAATTTGGTAGCAATGTGGAGGATAGATTGAAGGGGAAAGAGACTGGATACAGAGAGACCAACTAGGAACTCACTGCAATAGTGAGAAATAATTAGGGACTGCACCAGGCAGAGGCTATGGGAGTGGAGAGAAGGGCATAGATGCAAGAGATGTTATGAAGGTACAAGCAAGAAAATTTGGCAACTGACTGGGTGTGGGAAGGAAAGAATACAAGAAAAGTAAAAGACAGTGCTGAGATTGTGAAGCTGGGTGACTGGTATGATGGTGTTCTCCACAGATATTGGGAAGTTTGAAGGAGAGATAGATTTTTGGGAAAATATAGTTAAGTTCTGTTTTGGGTATGTTGAGTTTGACATGCCTGTAGGAAATCTAAGTAAAGATATCAAGCAGTTTGTAATATAGGAATGGAGTTCAGGAGAGGAATTAAGGATAGAAATATTGGTTCAAGGATCATCAGCATTAATCCCAAGGAAGATTTTCTTTAAGTTAAACAAATTCATGCCTCTCTATAACATCTACCTGTTGAATTTTATCTAAAAGAGAAAATTTCTGAGGTTTTTTACTTCTGGTTAAAAATGATTTGAGAGCAAGGCTAGAAAGTCACCATTAGATTAGATCAACTAATCCCTCAGTGATTAGTGACAGTTTCACAGTTTCACAGTTTTAGAAAGCTAATCTTTATAACAAAAAAAAAAAAAGAAGGAAATCTATTCATCAGGTTGATTCATAAGATTTACAGAGAAGTAGGTAGATTTGTAATTTTCGACTGCTAGGCCTGTCAGGAGTGAAACAGGGTGTTTTTAGGGTGGGATAACTGCTAGATCCAATGTTCCATTGGTTTAGAACTCATGTCTATCATTCTGTCAATTTCTTTTTGAGATGTCTCCTTCAGTAATCCTTTAAGGATTTCTGCTATGGGTCTAAGGTGCTCACTGAAAAAGAACTTACTAGAAGAGGAACTTGTGGTGAACTGATTCAACTCCCCACCCTTCAGGAGCTTGAAAAGGGCAGTCTGCTCTTTAGTAAAGAGTCCTGTGATATCTAAGCTTAATTCCATGATTGTATTATTTTATTTATATGAAGATATATTTCCTATTCTAACTTATCTGTTATTGATTTTTTTAAAAAATTATTTTTAATTTATGAAATAAAATAAGCATTTCCATAATATAGTAGAAAAGAGATGATTGCACATGAAATTGCAAATCTATTATGTACAACTTGCTATTCTTTTTAAATATATAATAAAGTTAACAGGCAACTTTCTTTTTTCCTTTTATTTTTCTCCCCCACCCATGGCTACCATGAGATGCAAATATGTGGGTGTATCTATCTATCTATACATACACACATACACATTATGTATATATACATATATATATGTAAAATAATTCTATACATACTTCTATTTATCAGTTCTTTCTGTGGAGGTGGATAGATCCTTTGCAGTTAATTTGGGCATTTTTAATAGTCAAAATGACAGCCACTCAAAGTTCCTTAAAACAATATTGCTGTTACTCTATACAATAATCTCTTGGTTCTGCTCATTTCATCTTTTATTATTTCATGCAAGTCTATTCATGTTTTGCTAAAATCAATGACCTAATCATTTCTTATAGCATTCCATTATGATCAGTACCACAACCTAATCAGCCAATCCCCAACTGACGGGCATCTCTGCAGTTTCTAGTTCTTTGCTACCACAGAGAGCTACTACAAATATTTTAGAACATATAGGCTCTTTTCCTTTTTCCCTAATTATCTTTGGAAATAGACCTAGTAGTGATGTTGCTGGGTCAAAGGGTAGTACAAGGGGTGGAGAACCAGTGGCCTACAGGCCACATGTGTAGCCTTCTACATCCTTGGGTGCTGCCTTTTGACTGAATCCAAGTTTTACATAACAATTCCTTTTATTAAGGGGATTTGTTCTGTGAAGTTTGGATTCAGCCAAAGGGCACACTTGAGGACCCGTAGGGCCACATGTGGCCTCAAGGCTGAAGGTTCCTCACCCTGACAGGCAGTTTAATAACTCTTCAGGAATAATTTCAGATTGCTTTCCAAAATGGTTGAATCAGTTCACAGTTCCCCTAACTGTATTATTAAAAATATATTAAATCATGTTAAAATACTTATTTGCTAAGTCTATAGGTAATTTAGGCTCAAAGGAGTATTTACGCTGGCTTAGCTTTTCTTAAGGAAACAATCCTTCGAACTAAGATAAATCAAAGTAATACATATTAACTGATTTAGAAGTCACCTTTTCCATATCCACAAGTCCTAGTCCTACCTTCTTCAGCCAAGCTGGTGTAATCCCTGTCTCACATGATAACCCTACAAATATCTGAAGACTATTAAGTCTTTTCTTTGCTGAGCTAAATATCTCCAGTTCCCTCAATCAATCCCCTCATCCCCTGGTTGCCATCCATAAGAGGCAGTCCATCTCATTAACGTCTCTTCTGAATGAGTCAGTGAGAACTGCACATTACACTTGCGGTGAGATTTAACTTTGGCAAACCCAGGTATGGCCTAGGTCTACACTTTATTTTGTGTATTTCCACCTTTGGTAGATTGGTATTTTAGCCTTATTCTTTATATCTGTCAGGTATTTTTGTACTCTACATGTAAGTTCAAGTTTCTCACATTGGGGACCAAATGGCTAAGAATGATTTGGCAATTCTTACCTCTATTAGTCCTTGCACAATCTTATGAGAAGCAGGTCTGTTCTGCTTTGGGCAGGGGCTAAAAGAATCTCCAGCTGGGTCACTGTAAATATATAGGACTCAGATTTGTTTTTCTTGTTCTTTCTATATTGTCCTACATCCTGGTTCTAATTTTTTTAATCCTGAGGACCTGTAATGTTTACCTCCTCAGTTACAATCCTGTTTATCTGCATGATTGATGGTGGCATCCAATGTCTGTTTATTGGTATGCCTCCAGAGCTAGAAGAAAAGTGATTAATACCTTTTAAAGATTAATGATTACAGGTGATCAGGAAGGAGCATCAGTCAATTTTGAAAGGGAAATTCCTTAAAGTGGGTTTAGGAGAAAGTGGGAAAAGAGGGGTGAGTGAAAGGACAGACATAAGAATCCAGTTCTATAGACATCACTCATCTTCCATTCAGAAAATCTGATTTTGTGTTATGAGTGTGTGACCTTGGGTAAGTTACTTAGAAATTAAAACTGAATTTCTCTTTTAAAAAATGAGGATAACAATACCTCACACCTCAAAGGATTTTGGAAAAGTGCTTTATAAATTGCAATATGATAGCTAAGTACAAAAAACACTATTATTGTTATCTTAGATTGCTGTCATCCTAGGATCTGGAGCACACACCAAATTTATATTAATAGGGTCACAGATATAGAGTTGAAATGGACCTCGGGCAATATATAGTACAACTGTCTCATTTTACAGGTGTGGGAAATGTGGCACAAACAGGTTAAATAATTTGCTAAGACTATAGATGTGCGTTGAAAAAACTAGTCAACTTGAGCAAGGCTTATTGCCTTTGGCCCCTGTGAGAAGGGGCAACTTCATTAGATACTCTTTTCTTTAGTAGAAAATGACAATACTCTTAGAAAAGAAGACTAGACTGAAAATTAAGAGACTAGGGGTCTAGTTGTAGTGTAAGATGGAGCCAGGTTCTAGCTATGGTTTGTGAATGACTTGAAGTGTGACCTGAGGAAATTAACTCAGGTTTTTCACTTATTAAATACAGAGGTTAGCCCAAATAATATTACCAGAATACTTCATATCAACCAAATTCTGCGTTTCTGATTTCTTCCCTTTTTTCTATTAAAGTACATATTCCTATTTCTTGTTTCTAGAGGTTGCTTTCCCAAGCCAATATTTAGGGGTGGCAAATCTGCGGCTTTGAGGTCACATCAGGCCTTCTAGGTCTTTGGGTGAGGTCTTCTCAGTCCAAGTTTTGCAAAACAAATCTTTTTATTAAGGGGATTTGTTCTGTGAAGTTTGGATTCAGTCAAAGGGCCGCATTTGAGGTCTCTAAGCTGCAGGTTCCCCATCATGATACAGGCAAAAATTTACATCCAGGAGACACAAGAGTTAGTGTGAACTGTTGGAAAAAAATCCTGGTTCAGACCAGGTGGGTACTCTATGACCCTCATGCCACCAGCTAACCCCAGGCGCATTTGTCTGGCACTTTCACCTTATAAACACTCCCACCAAAAAAAGCTCTTGCCCTTTCTCTACTTTGACAGTTTTTAAAAACATCTTTCTCTTTTCCTTCCTCTTGGCTTTTTTTGTCCTTGCTCAGTCCTTAGACATTTCAGTGGCTTAAGCCTCTTAAACTCTCTTCAAAAACCGTATTTTGGTCTGCGATGGTTTAAAAATTAAACTACTATTAGTGACCATGAATGGATTCCATTCACATTATTGGTGATAACAATTTTCAAGCTCTGGGGAGGGTGGCTAAGCATAATACTAGATTTTCTATCGTAGAAGTGTTTGGTAAACTTCCCTCTGATCTCCATTTCTCCCTGCCACTATTCATATTCAAACACACAACAGAGGTATAGTAAACACTACCAGGGTTTTTACTAATAATGAATTTTAGTATAACCTTTAACAAAGTGATGTAGTGACTGAAAATATTACGCATTCATCTTCATTTTTCATGCTCTTGAGTTTTATGTGAGCAAAAGAAATTATTTCATCTTTAAGACACCATTTTTCTTATCCGTATTTTGATTTTTCACTGTAACTACAAAAGTTTGGGGTTCTAGAGGGCACTGGTAATGAATCCTTTTAGGAGGAGGATGAGTTCATAAGGATACTTTTGCTACAGAATTTATTTTTGCTTTTTTAATTAAAAAACTTTAAAAAAGGTCTTTTGTTTTTATATATCTTCATTTCTGAATAGATCTTTTCTATATCTATTCCACTCTCCCCCTCTCCCCAGCCCCCGGCCCCCAAAATAACCATCCTTTGTAACAGAGCAAAAATGAAAGAGGAAAATAAGCAGTTCAGCAGAAATACAAACAACACAGGAACTCAATCTGACAGGGTATGTCAGGGTACATGCATACTCACACCCCACCCTCCCTTTCAAATTAGGCAAAGAGGTACATTTTCTTATCTTTTTATCCAATCCAAACTTGGTCATTATAATCCTAACAGAGCTCAGTTTTTTCCTTCCATTTATGTTTTTTTGGAATAGATATGTGTGTGTATGTAATCATTACAGACTCAAAGAACTCTGGTTTCTTAGTAGGTACCTTATGGCTCTTGTACAAGCTTACCCTTGAAACCTGTCTGGTACTTCCAACTTCTAAGCATTAGTAACTATAAAAAGGCTCCATTTTATCCATGGATGGATTTGTAACATTTTTTTTTTCTTTTGCATGTTTAATTTCCCTCTGATCTCAGGTTTTTCCCTGCCCCACCCATTTACATTCAGACATAGAATATTTATAAATTAAGGATATATATAAATTAGGATATATATGGATATATATAAATTATAAATATTTATAAATTAAGCATTACCAGAGTTTTCAAATAACATGTTTTAGGTTAAGACAATGATGCTAGGACTCTGCCAAGGTTACACATTAGCATACCTCCTGATGCTTCTGAATCTTATGTGACAATGGTAAAAATATATTTCATGTTTTTTATGTTTGATTCCTTAATGTGACAGCAGGAACTTTGGAAAGCAGAGGAAATGTGTCATTTTCTCCAGAAAAGGAAAAAAAAGTTTTAATTTTCACTTTTTTTTGATAGTCATAAAATAAAAGACAAAATTATTCATTAGGATTCTAAATTTTAGAGAACGTGTTCATGCCACCTTCAGCTGATCAAGCAGTTTCTGTTTCTCCTGGAGAAGGGCTTGAATCTGGACTCTTCCCCACTCGATTCGGCTCTGGAGCGCGGCAATCTCTCCAGCCATCAGCAGAGCTGCCCGGAAACTTCCTTGGGCCTGCCGCAGACTCTGGGGCACCAGGATCCCAAACCAGGTCAGGGGATCCCGCTCTGGAGACGTCGTAACGGCAGGTGTGGGTGAGGTGGGCTGCAACGGAGACCCCCGAGGCTGCGGCCGCCTCCGAAGCACCGGAGACTGAAACTCGGACTCTGGCTCCCCATAATCACTCACACCTTGGGACTCTAAGGGTCTCCCGTCCTTCGGGGATCCAGTTCCAGTGAAAATCACCTCGAACTCAGGTCGACCAGGCTCGGGCTCACTCGTGCAGACCCGGAAGAAGGGAGCCATAGAGGAGCTATACTGAAGGGTGCTGACAGCCTTGGCACCCATAGCATAGCGAGTCTTAGAGAGGGAAAACCAGCCCTCCTCCACTCGGGCGTTCAAGGCGACCCGCTTCTCTTCCAACTGCTCAAGGTCCTGGAGCAGCTGCACGAGGGTCGCATCTAACTGGGTGCTTAAGGCTCGCAAAGCACTAGCTTCGGAGGCCGCAGCGCTCTGACCACCACCGGCTGCCGCCATAGCCCGGAAGCCGCTGCGCAATCCCCTGTCCCACCCCTTCCCCTGCAGCCAGCCAATCAGTGTGCGCCCGTCAGCCACCGCGCGACGGCCTGGAGCTCCATCTTAAGTGAGGGCATGAAAACCGAGTTTCCCTGATGCCCTTCTAGATTCTCTGTACAAGGAGAGAGGTTCAATTTTATTTAGCATGAAAAACCATTCTCTACCATATGAAGTATTATGCTGTAATAGAAAGAGCAATAAATTTGGAGTCTGTTGTCTTAGATTTAAATTGCGGTTTTGTTGCTTCTATAGTACCTAGGTCAACTCATTTGACTTTTCTTGTCCTCAGTTTCCACATTTGTAGAATGAGGTAGTTGGCATAGATGATATTTTCAGTTCTTAATGCTATGAGTAGTAGGAAAGAAGTATATGTACAAGTAGATGGTGGGTGTTAGTCCTTAGAATTATTGCTTTTTATACTTTAAAATATAGAGATGTACTTTTTTATATACATAAGACGTCTTTCCTTCTTACCTCTCCCCCTTTAAAAAAGAAGAAAAAACAAGGAAAAAAACCATTATAACACATCCCAGTCAAGCAAAATAAATTCCTTTATTGTTCATATCTAAAAAGATTTCTTTTCTTTTGCACTTCGAGTTCATTACTTCTCCTTTAGAAGATGGTTAGTATATCAGTCCACTGGAATAATGATTCATCATTGCATTGATCAGAGTTCTTGATTTATTCAAACAAGTTTGTCTTTACAATATTGTCGTATAAGTAGTTTTTGTTTACTTCACTCTCAGTTCACGCAAATCTCCCCAGGTTTCTCTGAAGCCATCCTTTTTATCCTTTCTTATGCATAATAGTATTCTATTTACACACCATATTTTATTCAGCCATTCCTTAATTCCCTAATTAGCACAGTGCATAGCACCTAGGAGGTGCTTAATAAATGTTTATAAACTAATTAACTGGCATCTCTTTATAGTTCTTTGCTACTATAAAAAGAATTTGAAATATTTTTGTACATATGAGTTCCTTCTCTTTATATCTGGGGATATAGATCTGAGAATATAAGCTTAGTTGTTTTAGCTCTAGGTCAAAGGATATGACAGTTTAGTAACTTCCTGGTCATAATCCCATATTTCTTTTCAGAATGGCTACACTAATTCACAGCTTTACCAATGGGACAGTAATTCCCTTCCAACATATTTCACTCTACTTTTTTTTTTGTCAATTTTGCCAGTCTGATAGGTATGAAGTGAAACTTTAGAGTTGCCTTAACTTGCATTTTTCTAATTGCTAGCAAGCTATCTGTAGCATATATATGTATACACACACATATATACATATTACATATCAATTTATGTTAATAAGTTGTATTTCTTTTGAAAATTGCCTGTTTAGTTTTCAGAAGAAATCAGAGCTATCAATAATAACGTTAAAAGTACTCTAAATCAGTATTGATTAGAGAAATGGAAATGAAACAACTCTGAGACACCACCTCACACCTATCAGATTTGCTAACATGACAGACAAGGAAAATTTGATAAATGCTAGAGGGCATGTAGAAAAATAGATATACTAATGCACCTCTGGTGGAATTGTCTAACCATTCTGGAGAATAATTTGGAACTATGCCCAAAGGGTTATCAAATTGTATATACCTTTTGACCCAGAAATACCAAAAGACCCTATATCTACAAAAATATTCATAGCAGCTCTGTGGTGGCAAAGAATTGAAAATTGAAGTAATTCCCATCCATTGTTGAATGTCTAAACAAGTTGTAGTATATGATTGTGATGGAATGTTGTTGTGCTATAAAATTCTATATGTCCTACTTCTGTCTGCTCAGTCAGCTGCATTCCCTTCGATTTTTTTTTGATAACTTCTTTGCCTCTCCTACTCCTCAACTCCTTACTGCTCCTGAGTACTTAATTTATTCTATTTCCTCAACCTTTCCTTCTCAATTGTGTAGCCTTTCAAATTTCTCACAACTCCGGCTTCCTATCTAGGGCCTTCCAAAATCATTGGCAGAACAGACAGGATAGCCAATTTAATTCCCTACACTTCTAATTTCTTGTTTTTTCTCTACCCTCAGGCCATTTCAGAATCTGTGATACCAATTCTCAAAATGGATGGTATAAACAACTCTGTGGTAACTGAATTTGTGATGCTGGAGCTGTCAGCTTCTTGGGAGATGAGGATTTTCCTCTTCTTATTTTTCTTTTCATTCTATGTGGGAATTGTGCTGGGAAACCTCTTCATTGTGATCACTGTGATTTTTGACTCTCACCTTCACTCCCCTATGTACTTCTTGCTGGCCAACCTTTCTCTTACTGACTTCGGTCTATCCTTTACAACAGTCCCAAGGATGATCCTTGACATTTTCAGTGAATGTAAGGTCATTTCTTTCCCAGGATGCATGATGCAGTTTTTTATCCATTTCATAGAAGGAACTGAGGTGGTCTTGTTGATAGCCATGGCCTATGACAGATATGCAGCCATCTGTAAGCCTCTCTATTAACTGATTATTATGAACCACAAAGCATGTATTCATTTTGCAGCTGTTGCCTGGATGATTGGGTTACTCCATGCTGTGTCTCAGTTTGTTTTTGTTATAGATTTGCCCTTCTGTGGTCCTAACAAGCTTGGAAGCTTTTATTGTGACTTCTCCCGGGTTGCAAAACTTGCCTGCAGAGATACTTCCAGGGTGATATATGGGGTCAGTGTAAATAGTGGGCTTCTCACCGTAAGTACCTTCTTCTAATCACCTCCTATATCATTATTCTGTTCACTGTCAGACAGCACTCTTCATCTGATTTGTCCAAAGCTTTTTCCACACTCTCAGCTCACCTCTATTTGGTATTCTTGTTTTTTGCTCCTTGATTCTTTGTCTACGTGTGGCAAGTTCCCACATTATCTTTGGATAAATTTTTGCTCATTTTTGTTTTTCTTATAACCCCATTCTTGAATTCTATCATATATACATTTAGGAATAAGGACATGAAGATGGCAGTGAAAAGACTAACCAAGAGGATTGTTGTGTCTGTGGAATTTTCATGATGGATTTTGTCAATCAAGATCAAAAGATGCTTCAGGATCTTCTTGACTAGTCCTTGAACCATTGCATGATATGCTAGATCACTAGAAATTTAATTATAAATTCATCTACATTCTAGGTTTGTGGTTATTTTTCTATTCTTAAGTGGCCTTTGAGTTAATCTTCAACTTCTACTTCCTCTTTAATTCTGCAGAGATGAGAACTGTAACCCTGAGCTGTTCCAGCATTGATGACATCCATGTTTAAAATTTATCCAATGCCATAAATTGTCTCCTCATTTGCACAGGATTATATTTGGATAGCATTGAACTTGGTAATAAATACTTTAAGAAATATTTTTCATGGAATAAATATTTTTTTCATGGAAATTCCATGCTTACTTCAAATGGCCATGTGCAAGATTCCAGGCCATGTATCTCCTTTGAGGAACATATATTAATGAAGATGAAATAAATGGTCCCTTATGAGAGACTAGAGAACTTTCTGACATACGGTAAATATGGAGAGAAGAATCACAGAAAAGACAATCCTCTGGTACAGCAGTTCAAAAGATTCTAAAGGGCAAAGAACATGCTTCATCATCTTTGCAATTACCTTTAATCTCTAACATAGGGTATCACACATAGTAGAAACAATAAATATTATACAAGCAGGCAAGCAGGAAGGATTCACCAGCAGCACATGCTAGTGCAAGGAGGCAAAATGGATTTCATAGCTATTACTGAATCATGGTGAGATGACTTTACTGTAATATGACCTTGGATTATCAAATTATACTTGTTGAAAAGAATCAAGATAGGTAAATGGGTGCATTTCACAACCAGAAAGTCCATTTCAATGAGAAATCCAGGATACGGTGAGGTAGAGGGAGAAGTGTGGTAAAGAATATTTCAGGGACGATTAATGGGTAAAGAAACAAAAGAGATTTTGTCATTGTAGGATATTACATCTAGAAGGAAAGAAGAAATTGATGAGAACTTTGGGAAACATCACAAGCATGGCACAGAAACATGAAATAATAATTACCCAGAGACTTCAGCTGTCCAGAAAGCTGCTGAAGTGTGTTCTTTCTCTCTCTCTCTCTCTGTCTCTCTCTCTCTTTCTCTCCCTCCCTCCATACTTTCCTCCTTCCCTATTTTTCTCTCTTTTTCCAAAAATCTCTTGATTTCTCTCTGCCACTCTCTCTGTTTGCTGTCTCAGTCTGTCTTTTCTCCAAAAGAAAAATAAATACCTCCAAAAACTTTTCTTCAAAAGGTAGAAGAACCAACAAAGAGGAATTCTGTACTGTATCTGATTCTTACTTATATAGAAGATCTCATTGTTGGGGTGAAAATGTTGGGAGTTTTCAGAGTAAATGAACATTCTCTCTTAGAGTTTGTGATACAAAAGAATAGGCAATGTTTTACATAAACCCTAGATTCTGGGAAAGTAGATTTCTAGGAATTCAGAGGAATTGTCGTTTGTCCTTCATTTTCAAAGAGGACCATTATGACGTTATGGGTGATGTCTTGACCTGTGTGTGAATTGGATTTAAGTGAGGCAAAATTTCACAAAGCCATCAGTCTTACTCTCTCTTCCAGAGTTATCAAAGTCCAATGGCAAGACAAAAGTCAGGATGACTGGTGATGGCTCAAGATGCAGTGGATGACTTTGGTGTCTTGCATATCTGACCAAGCTCTAAGCATTCCACAGTGCCTACTTCAGCTACCTTCACGGCCGTTGAACAAATTATTCTCATCTACCCATTCCACTCAACAAAATCTTCATATACTTGGGCTAGACACTATCATAACTCACCTACGGATTTGAGGCCTGTCAGTTACTCTCAACCTGATTTAAGCCCATTTGCGAAGTCTGTTACTGGGGTGTAGCCACTGTGCATGCTATAGCTTCTTGGAGTCACAGGTGAGAACTGAGTGCCAGGTAGACATCAAAGGTGGATGAGCAGCCTTGAATAGGGCTTGGCAAACACTCACCCCAGAGGTGCTAGTTCTCCTTGAACATCCCATCCACCCACACCTAGGATCCCAAAGATTAAAGTTCTATAGGCAAATCTATTCAGGAGGGATAGCAAACTCTCAAGGTTAAAATTCTGAAGACAAAAAGAGAAGAGATTCTACTAAGGAAGACAAACCAGAATTACCTGAAGAGACTAATGTAGATGCATAGGGAATTCACCAACCAAATTAAGTATAAAATAGATATGAACAGAAGATAGAGGTAAGAGAAAGTAACAGATGATGAATCAAAAATCATAGGTTAAATTTGTAAAATAATGTCAAGAAATGTTAAAAGCATTAGCAGAGTTTGACAAAGAAAGCTACAGACAATAAAAATGTATTTTTAAAGTGAAGAATCAAAGAAGTGACAGAGTAACTACTTGGTTTGAATGGGATGATAAGTGGCATGATATAGATGGCAGAGATTTTGCTTCTCTTGTTGCTGTCAAGTGCCTTAGGAGGGCAGAGCCAGCAATCATCAACACCAGGACCCCAGACTTGCTTTTGCACAGCCAGGGGAAGTGGCAGACATCAGACATCAGGGCAGAAAAAGACTATATCACAGCGCTAAGGGAAGAGGATAATTCCAGCAGCCAGACCACCCCTACCCCACACATCAAGAAACCAGAGGCCATAACACACAAAGCCAATAATTACTCCCACAATTCACAGAACAAGAAGCCTGGGATAGAGTCCCCTGAACCCCAGAAACAAAAAATCAACTTTAAAACCAGGAAAATGTTAACCAACATGAAGAAATCTAAGAAACTGAGCACTATTGATTCTTTTTGTGGAGACAGGGAAGATCAAAATACCAATTCAGAAGAGGACAGCATGGATACTATACCCATATCTGAAATGTTAAAAGGGAATGTGAACTGGCTTCAAGACCAAAAAGCATTCCTGGAAGAGCTCAAGGAGTATTTTAAAAACCAAATTAGAGACATAAGAGAAAAAATGGAAAAAGAATTCACTGATGAAAACAAATCTTTAAAGAGTAAAATTGATGAAATGGCTAAGGAGATTCAGAATCTAGTTAAAGAAAAGTAAAATAAACCATAAGGAAAAGGAGGCCCAGAAGCAAAATCAAGACAACAATTCATCAAAAATTAGAATTGAGCAAGTAGAAACTAATGACTCTATGAGGCATTAAGAGTCAGTCAAACAAAATCTAAAGAATGAAAAAATAGAAGAAAACTTGAAATATCTAATTGGAAAAACAACTGGAATCTCTCCTGGACAATAGATCCAGGAGAGATAATCTAAGAATTATTGGTCTACCAATGAAAAAAAGATCCTGGACAGTATCTTCCAAGAAATCCTCAATGATAACTTCCCTGAGGTCCTAGAACCATAGGGCAAAATAGTCATCAAAAGAATCCACCAATCACCCTCTGAAAGAGATCCCAAATTGAAAACTCCAAGAAATATTATAGCCAAATTGCAGAATTATCAGGTCAAGGAAGAAAATACTGCAAGCAGCTAGAAAAAAACAATTCAAATATTGTGGAACTACAGTCAGGATCATGCAGGATCTTTCAGCTTCTACCTTAAATGACAGGAGAAATTGGAATATGATATTCTGAAAGGCAAATGAGCTTGAACTACAACCAAGGATCAACAACCCAGCAAAACTGAGCATAATTTTTCAGGCAAGGAGATGGATATTCAATGAAATAAAAGTATTCCAGATCTTCCTGATGGAAAGGCCAGAGCTCAATAGAAAATTTGATCTTAAAATATAAAATTCAAGAGAGAAATAAATGGGGGAAAAACCTTATTAATCTGTTTACAAGGACAAACTGTTTATATCCACATATAGGATTATATTGTTTTATATATGTTATATATGTCAGTCTTGAGAATAGTACAGATATTATGACAATTGAGAGGGATATACATAGACTGTGGATGTCGGTATGAAATCACTAATGTAATGATAAAAACATAATTAAGGGATGTAAAGGGATGGATCTGGGAGATGAGGTAAGGAGATGGTAGAAAAGGATAAATTACATAACACAAGGAGACACAAAAACATACTATAGTAGAGGGAAAGAAAGGAGAGAGAAGAGCTATATTTGAGCTTTATTCTCATTGTATTTGGTTCAAGAAGGGAATAACATACTCCGAGAAGTATAGAAATCAAACTTATCCTACGGGCAGTAGGAGAGGAAAGGGGAAAGAAGGGGGGGGGGTCAGAAGAGAGAGAAGAAGTAGCAAGGCGAAAAGGGTAAGATAAGGGAAAGGAGTCATAGAGAGGGTAAACTGAAGAAGGTGGTGGTCAAAAGCAAAACTCTTGTGAAGAGTGGAAGGGAGAGGGGAGAAATAAAAGCATAAACAGGGCAGGGGGAGAATAAGATGGAGAAAAAGACACTGATAGTGATCAGAACTGTGAATGTGAATGAGATGAACTCTCCCATAAAACCGAGGCAGATAGTTGAATGGATTAAAAACCATAATCCTACAATATGTTGTTTATAAGAAAGATATTTGAAGCGGGGGGGTACACATAGGGTAAAGGTAAAAGGCCAGATTAGAATATATTGTGCTTCAGCTAAAGTAAAAAAAAAACCCACAGGGGTTCCAATCCTAATCTCAGACAAAACAAAAGCAAAGATAGATCTAATTAAAAGAGATAAGGAAGGACATTATATCCTGCTATAAGGCACCATAGACAATGAAGCAATATCATTACTTAACATATGTGCACCAAGTGGTACAGCATGCAGATTCTTAAAGGAGAGGTTAAGGGAATTACAGGAAGAAATAGACAGCAAAACTATATTAGTGGGGGACCTCATCCTCCCCCTTTCTGAACTTGATAAATCTAACCTCAAAATTAACAAGAAAGAAGTTAAGGAAGTGAATAGAATTTTAGAAAAGGCAGATATGATAGACCTCTGGAGAAAAATAAATGGGGATAAAAAGGAATATACTTTTTTCTCTGTGGTACATGGTACACATTCAAAAATTGACGATATAGTAGGGCATAAAAACCTCATAATCTAGTGCAGAAAAGCAGAAATAGTCAATTCATCTTTTTCAGATCATAATACAATAAACATTATTTGTAATAAAGGACCATGGAAAGATAACCTAAAAATTAATTGGAGATTAAATAATCTAAACCTAAAGAATGAGTGGGCCAAAGAACAAATCATAGAAACAATTAATAACTTCATTCAAGAGAATGACAACAATGAGACAACATACCAAAATTTATGGGATGTAGCAAAAAGCTGTTCTTAGGGGAAATTTTATATCTCTAAATTCTTACATAAATAAAATGGATAAAAAGGAGAACAATGAATTGGGCATGCAACTGAAAAAAAAAAACTAGAAAAAGAACAAATTGAAAATCCCCAATTAAATACCAAATTAGAAATACTGAAAACCAAAGGAGAGATTAATAAATTGAAGCCAAGAAAGCTATTGAACTTGTAAATAAAACTAATAACTTGTAAACAAAACTGGCTTTTACAAAAAGGCCAGAAAAATTGATAAATCTTTGGTTAATTTGACTAAAAAAAAGAAGGAAACCAAATTACCAGTATCAAAAGTGAAAAAGGTGAATTCAACTCCAATGAAGAGGAAATTAAAACAGTAATTAGGAAATATTTTGCCAAATTGTATGCCCATAAATTTGACAATCTTAGGGAAATGGATGACTATTTACAAAAATATATATATTGCCCAGGTTAACAGAAGAGGAAATAAAATACCTAAATAACCCCATCTAAGAAAAAGAAATTCAGGAAGCCATCAATGAACTCTCTAGGAAAAAAATCTCCAGGGCCAGATAGTTTTACATGTGAATTCTATCAAACATTTAAAGAATAATTAGTTCCCATTCTTTATAGACTATTTGGGAAAATAGGTGAAGGAGTCCTACCAAATTCTTTTTATGACATAAATATGGTACTAGTATCTAAACCAAGAAGAGTCAAAACAGAGAAAAGAAAGTATAGACCAATTGCCCTAATGAATATTGATGCAAAACTTTTAAATAAAATATTAGCAAAAAGATTGCAGCAACTTATCACGAGAATACACTACGACCAGGTAGGATTTATTCCAGGAATGCAAGGCTGGTTCAATACTAGGAAAACTATCAGCATAATTGATCATATCAAAAACAAAACCAGCAGAAACCACATGATTATCTCAATATATGCAGAAAAAAACTTTTGACAAAATACAACACCCACTCCTATTAAAAACACTAGAACGCATAGGAATAAATGAAGTCTTTCTTAAAATTATAAGTAGTATGCTATTCAGGCATACATCACATATGACCAGTACCTAAGTGCAGATTGTTTTTATGGTAATTGTTATGAGAGCAAATCATTTTGGTAACATCATAGGTTTATGCATACTAAACTTTTTTCTATCATCATGGGTTTCTGAATGCTAAACTTTTTTCTGAACCTGATATTAGCATTCTTTCAAGGGAGTAAAATAAAACACCACCAAAAACTGAAGTCCAAATACACACTCCACCAGCTGAAATAAGTTTTAGCTTGATTAAGCAACTCAAATCTTCATATTAAAAAAAGTAAGAAAATTTGAAAAACATCTCCCGTATAAAGTTTCACTACTTCATTAATTTGCAACACTTGAATTAACAAAAGCAATATTTAACCAGAAGCATACTTTATGTATTTTAAGAAAAAATTACAATTTTTTAAATTGCTAGTTTGAAAGCTCCTACCAGAGCCAGGCATGACTGATCTCTCTTTTGGGATGTGTAAAGAATAGGAAATATCTTGGAAAGAAGAAGAATATACCAGCAAGACAATCAAACATTCAATACAATATCTGAAGGAAGTTGTGATAACTGACTTAAAGTTAGCAGCTACCACTGTTGACAACACTGAAGTACAAGTAATAGAATAAGTTCATTGCAAACAACAACAGTAATATTATCCTTCTGAATGTTTTTCCCCTTAAAATATATTTCATTTCTTATACCTGAACCACTTAACTTATAAAAAAAAATAGGTTTTGCAGCTTCCAAAATGCTGTGGGAAAAGCACGTTAAAGCTCCTGACCCTCAGTGGCAACATTGAAAGTAGGCAAGGCCAGCTACAAGGAAACTTGTTTCTCTGTACAAGTAATTGTTGCTTCTTTATTGAAACACTGGACCAAGAAGTCATAGACCATTTCTTCTACCTTCTTGGTAGCATACTTCAGGCTATCACAGAGTTTTTTCAATTAATTATTTTTTAACTTGAGAATTCAGAAGCCAGAATCAAGAGCTATGAAGCAGTTGGGCCTTGCAGTGACACTGTTAATTCACAGACAATTCACTAGCAAGAGTTAGCACTCCAGAGAGATAATCTTCAACATCCAAATGGGTTCTTTATCTAGTTCAATAACACCTATTTTTGCAATTGATCTTCTGGTCAAAAGTGTTTCTGTTTTTTACTGTTTGAAAATGTTTTTAAACTTTCAGACATTTCTTCAGAACATCTTGAAATCCAATCCTTTGATGAACCTCTTGAAGCAGTATCAAAAATTTTCAGGCTGTCTGCTCTAAATTCTGTACAACATTTAGGTTTTCCTCTTGGATGTCCTGCCCAGCAGCCAGGAATCCTTGCAGTGTGATCAAAATTTTACTCCTGAAGGGGAAAGGCTAAAGGGGAGAAAGGAGTCTTGTTTTTAAGACAACTAAATAAAGAAATCCCAGTCTAACTCACGACCAAACAAAGGATAGAAAGAATCACAGAAGACAAAATGAACAATTTTGATTACATAAAATTTAAATAGGTTTTGCACAAATACCCAATGTAGTTAAGATTAGAAGTTAAACAGGTAATGGGAGCCCTGTGCTCAAGGAGCTATGGATTTATCCAGCTCTATCTTCTCTGTGGAATACAGTTTTGCATCTCTAACTATCTATTGAACATCTTAAACTGGATATACTGGAGACATCTTAAACACAATATATTCAAAACTGAATTTATTCAACCCATACCCCAGCAACCCCAATTCCCCCCAACCCAAATCCTCCCCTCTGCATCCAAGTATCTCAGTGCTGTATCCTTTCTAAATATCCATTTCATGCTATTGCCAAGTCAACTAACTTTTGTTAACTGTTAGATGGTCTATGAGGTCTCCTTCCAATCTTGAACCTTAACTATCTGACTGTACTGAGTTAGAACTTGCCTATATTAGTCTTTAACCAGCATATAAAGATTCTAAAGATTCATTTATTGTTGACTGGTGAAACAGAAAGATCACACCTCAATCCTTTGGTTTGTTCTGTGTCAAAGACCCAGTGCAACTTCCAGCACAGCCTGGTCCACATAACTTTTTGGGAACATACATAACACAGAGAAACCAACAGATAAATGGGTAAACCTATGAAGGTATAAACAACACCCTGAATATATACAACTTTGCCACACTAAGTCCTCACCTCTCTATCTTTTTCACAATCGATTTTGAAAGAATAGTATATTGATCACTCTAGTCCACTGGTCCTGGCACTCCATTCTTTTATAAGTTGCATCAGAGTGGCAGAAGAGACTGGTGCTGCAAAAGCTATAGCCCCTACTATCTTACTCCTTTTACAGATCAACAGCCTTGCCTCCCTAATTAAGGTCATGCCATAATTTTGATATAACTTTATTTTCACCTTTTTTTTTCTCTCCCAAGGGAGTAAATATCAGGCCACACTGTAGAAACCCTGTCCTTTACTTATCTCAACAACTCTAAACAGACTCTTCCTGAAGGTCATTATTTGACATTAACAATAACATTATTTTCCCTAATGCATAAAGATAACTTCTATGCAAAATTTCTCTTCCCTCCTGTTTCATTTCCAAGCAAACCTGCCATTGATTTTCCCATAAGGAACATCAGTG
Organism: Phalanger gymnotis; assembly: GCA_028646595.1. NCBI lineage: Eukaryota > Metazoa > Chordata > Mammalia > Diprotodontia > Phalangeridae > Phalanger > Phalanger gymnotis. The sequence goes on along the minus strand of CM053624.1, from coordinate 143,921,935 downwards.
TGATTTCAAGACAAAATTACCAGTGGAACACCATTATAGGATGGGTATTAGAGGTTTCACAAGCAATGATAGGTCACTAGATTTTGGACCAACTAAGTGTTTTCATTTTTAGTAGAGAACAGACATAGTTGTTTTTTAAGGAACAATTACAAGGGAGGGTGTGAGATGGGGGGGGCAGTTAATGTCCTTGATCTTTTTTCTACCTCAATGAGTCTTCTTTCTGTTCTGTAACAGAACTCATAGGTAAGAGAGAGATTTAAACTCTATTATATCCCTTTCACACAGTTATTCTTCCCCCTCATCTCTCTTTTTGTACTCAGCTAACAACTTTTCTCTTTCTGTTTCCCACCTCCCCCATTCCACTTCCAACAATGTTTTATTTCCCTGGTCTCCAGTATCACCAAGAAATAGTCATTCAGACTTTATTAATGACCTCTAGTGATGGGGGCAACTCCCTGTCTCCCATGAGAAGTAGCTTATCCAAATCCATTCTAATAATTAGAAACATTTTCCTCATGTTGAACTGGAACCTTCCTATCTAACATCTATCCATTAATTGCAATTCATCTTTCTATAGCCAAGTAGAGCCAATCCTAATTCTTTTCCCTCAAGATAACCCTTTACATAATTGATGACTGGTATGCTTTTTCCTTCCCAAGGTAAACATCAAATTTCTTCAACCCATCTTCATGTATGGTTTCTAATTACCTCACTAACCTGACTTCTCTCTGCTGGAGATAGCATGGCTTTTCAGTGTTCCTTTTAAAATGTAGCATTGAGAACTGAACACTTAACTTAGATGTGATTTGACTGTGGTTAACATAGACCTTATTGGTGGTCAGCCTCCTTTACTTTGAACATTTACATGTCAAGTATGTGTATATATATAGATATGTATATATATATATATGCACACACATACACGTATGTGTATAGGTATACCTATATAAGTTTTTTCTTCTGGGGGCCAAGCCACAAAGCCTGCCTCTTGACCATTTCTACCTACTTTAATCATAAACAAGTTATTTAATGAGAACTGATTTTTTTTTTTGTGGAGAACAAAAAAAAATCTCCAACCAAATCTTGGGAATAATGCCTTTTACTTTTTTAGTTTCAAAATTGGTTTTCTGTATGTTTGATGTTGGAAGCCAATATCCAGATAATGGCTGGTCTTCAGAACCACAAGGAGAATGATCAAGATTTTTTATCTTTCAATGGCAATGAAGTGGTCAAGAAGGAATGCTTGTCAATTGTAAAACAAACTTCTTTGAGAAAGGTTTGGGGGAAAGGGTAAGAGAAGGGGAGATAAAGAATGAATGAAAGCAGAGGACAGGAGAAATCAAGCAGTTTTTTAGGAGGAGAAGATATTTGGCATCTTCTTCAGTTTGTGGGATAGCCTACTGTAGCTCTGACTCTGTGACCTTAGTTGAACCATTTACCAATGGGGATGCAATTTTCTCATTGGTAAAATAGTGATAATACTATTATTTACCTTAATGGATTGTGAGGAAAGTACTTTGTGAATGGCAAAGTGCTATTTTCATATTAACCATCATTATTGTTAACTTGTTTTGCTGTCACACAGACTGGGAAATATGTTATTAATACCAAGAGGGGTTGGAAGGAGAGAGAGAATTTGAAAATCACTTTAAATAGAAAAGAATGTTAAAAATAAATAACATTAAAAAACCTACGAACAGGCATAGTCAAGAAAAAAAACAAGCAAAATAAAAAAAGACATGAGTATTTCTTGAGGACTAATATGCTTTTCATTACAGAATCAAAGACTTAGCACTGAGAAGCACCTTAGAGGTAGGTTTTCTAGTTCAATTTCCTTATTTTTAAGATGAAAAAGTCAAGGTTGAGAGGTTGACTTGTCTAAGGTCATAAAGATAGTATGGGTCAAGGTGGAACATAAAGTTCTCTGTCTTGAGGACCAGAGATAATGATAACAGCAATATGTACTAGGCACAGTGCTAAGCTTTGGGAATACAAAAAAGCCTGGATTGAATTTATAATCAAATGAAGAAGATGGTAAAAAGCTACATATAAAAATGCAGGAGAAATTAGAAACAATCTTAGAGGGAAGGCACAAATATTATAGAGGATCAGGGAAGTCTTGCAGAAGTTATTTTATCTGATACATGAAGGAAGCCTAGAATGCTAGGAAGTATTGATGAGGAGCAAGAGAGTTCCAGTTTTGTAGGATAACCAGTGAAAATATAGAATTGGGAAATGGAATGTATTGCGTGAAGAATAGCAGGTAGTCCAGTGTCATTGGATCACAGAGTACATTGAGTGGAGCATGGTATAAGAAAACTTGAAAGGTAGGAAGGGAAAAGTTTATAAAAGGGTTTTAAAAGCCTAATGGATTTTCTATTTGATCCTGAAGGTCATTTTATATTTGATCCCGAAGTTCATTGAATGAGAGTGGGATGCGTGACATGGTCACACCTGCACTTTAGGAAGATCAATTTGACACCAAATGGAAGATACACTGGAGTGGGGAGAGACTGGAGACAAGAAGACAAACCAGTAGTTCATTCCAATAGTACAGGCATCTATAATTCATCTGTACTTTTCGTAATAGATACGTGTATAGTGTGTGTGTGTGTGTGTGTGTGTGTGTGTGTGTGTGTATTCATTATACACCCAAGAGAGAACATGTACTGGTTAAGAAACTCTGGTTGAGACTGGATAGGCATGCTATGGCTCTTGTATTACCAGCTTACCCTTGGGACCTTTGTCTGATATTTTCAACTTCTAAGCATCAATAACCATAGAAATGCTTCCTTTCATCCATACTGATGGACATATGTAATATGGGATTTCTCTTTTGAGAGTGTTTAATTTTCCTTTGATTTCAGTTCTCCCCTGCTCCTGCCCATTTACATTCGGAATAGAATATTTATACAATAAGCATTGCAACAACTTTTGAAATAATGTATTTTAAGATTAAGACAAAAAGGATGCTATGAGTCTCCCAAGGTTGCCCATGAACTTACTTCCAGATGCTTTGGAGTCTTCTGTGACAATTCATAGCTGTGTTTCATTTTATCTGATATTACCCTTTCTGATTTTCATGTTGGGTTCTTTAATGTAATGGGTCAAACTTTGGAGGACAGAGGCAATGTGTCATTTTCACCAGAAAAGGAAAAAATAATGACTTTGATTTCAGTTTGTCTGTCTGATGATCTTCTAGATTTTTTTTTGAATTGCATCTTTCCTTTTCTATTTTTTTATTTAATATATTTAGTTTTCAGCATTGATTTTCACAAGAGTTTGAATTACAAATTTTCTCCCCATTTCTACCCCCCCCACTCCAAGATGGCATATATTCTGGTTGCCCTGTTCCCCAGTCAGTCTTCCCTTCTGTCATCCCATTCCCCTCCCATCCCCTTTCCCTTCCTTTCTTGTAGGGCAAGATAAATTTCTATGCCCCATGGCCTGTGTATCTTATTTTCTAGTTGCATGCAAAAACTTTTATTTTTGTTTTTGAACATGTGTTTTTAAAACTTTGAGTTCCAAATTCTCTCCCCACCTCCCTTCCCACCCACCCTCCCTAAGAAGTCAAGCAATTCAACATGAGCCACATGCGTATCCTTATGTATAATCCTTCCACAATACTCATGTTGAGAAACTAACTATATTT
>CM053624.1:143897838-143917783 GCA_028646595.1 Phalanger gymnotis | reverse complement strand
AGTGAATGATAGTTGTATGTTGGATTGAAATAAGATTGTTAACCCCCTAATGCTACTCTCCTTAGTAAAGCATATCAAAAGAACCTGTGCTGGCAGCGTTCTTGTTGTTGGAGTTGTATTGGTCTTTCACCCCAACTGCAGCTGCTAGCCAAATTGTTTGAACACCTAGTCCACTGGTCCTGGCACTCCATTCTTTTATAAGCTGCATCATAGTGGCATAAGAGACTCGTGCTATGAAAGCTATAGCCCCTGTGATCTTAACTCCTTTCACAGATCAACAGCCTTGCCTCCCTAATTAAGGTCCCACCATAATTCTGATATAACTTTATTTCCATCTTTTTCTTTTTCACCCAAAGGAGTAAATATCAGGCCAGTCTGTAGAAACATTCTCCCTTCCTTATCTCAATAATTCCAAACAGATTCCTCCCTGAAGGCCATTATCTCACATCAACAAAGACATTATTTTCCCTAAAGCATAAGAATAACTTCTCTGCACAATTTCTCTTCCCTCCTGTTTCATTGCCAAGCAACCTTTCCATTGATTCTCCCATAGGGAACACCAGTGTGATTTCAAGACAAAATTACCAGTGGAACACTAGTATGGCCTGGGTATTAGAGGTTTCATGAACAATGATAGATTACTAGATTTTGGACTAGCTAAGTATTTTCATTTTTAGTAAAGAATACACATGTAGTTATTTTTTCTTTAGGAACAATCACAAAGGCTGGCATTTAATATTCTCAAACTTCTTTCAACCCCAATGATGCTTCCTCCTGTCCTGTGACTAAACTGGTACTTAAGAGATGAATTTAAATTCTATCATATCTCTTTCACATAGTTATTTCTTTTTTTTTCATTTAGTTAATAACTTTTCTCTTTTTGTTTCCCACCTCCCTCACTCCCCTTTCAACAATATTTTATTTCCCTGGATTATAGTATCACCAAGAAATGGTCATTCAGTTTTTTATTAATGACCTCTAGTGATAGGGGTAATTCCCTTTCTCCCTGAAGAAGTAGCTTATCCAATTGTGGGACTGTTCCAATAATTAGGAAGATTTTCCTCATGTTAAGCTGGAACCTTTCTACGTAACATATCCATTAATTCCAGTATTTCTTTCTATAGCCAACTAGAGCCAATCTTAATCCTTTTTCCTCAAGATAACTGTTTATGTAATTGATGACTGTTATGCCTTCCCCTTCCCAAGGTAAATATAAATTTCTTCCACCCATCTTCATTAGGAAATGACCATCACTACTCTGACTTCTCTCTGGAGATGTTCTGGCTTTTCAATATTTCTTCTAAAATGTGGCTTTGAGAATTGCACATTTAACTTAGGTATGATTTGACTATAGTTAACATAGGCCTTATTGGTTGTCAGCCTCCTTTACTTTGAACATTTACACATGATATTGTGTGTATATCTACATCCATATGTCAATATAATTTTGTTTTGGAGTCTAAAGCACAAAGTCTGCCACTTGGCCATTTCTACCTACATTAGACCACAAGCAAACTATATAAGGAGAACAGATTCTTTTGTTTTTTTGTAAAGGGAGACCAAAAAGAATTTCCAACCAAATCTTGGGAACAATGGCTTTTATTTTTTTAGTTTCGAAATTGTTCTTCTGCATGTTTGATGGTGGAACCCAATGTCTGTATAATGGGATGTCTTCAGAATCAGAAAGAGAGTGATCAAGATTTTTTGTGTTTCAATGGCAATGAAGTGGTCGAGAGGGGATGCTTGTCAATTGTGAAATAAAAACCTCTTTGAGCAAGGATTGAGAGAAAGGGTAAGAGAAGGGAAGATAAAGAATGAATGAAAAGAGACAACATGAGAAATCAAGAAATCTTTTAAGAGGAGAAGATATTTGGAGCCTTCTTCAGAAGAGTTTGTGGGGATAGCCTACTGTAGTTCTGGCTCTGTGACTTTAGGTGAACCATTTACCAATGGGGATTCAATTTTGAAATCAGTAAAATAGTGACAATACTATTATTTACCTTAATAACTTGTGAGGAAAGTACTTTGTGAATAGTTAAGTGGTGTTTTAATACAAAAAATTATTATTTTTGGTTTATTTGCTATCATAGAGACAGGGATATATGTCAATAATACCAGTCTTACCAAGGCTGATTGGTCCCTGGACCCCAAGGTGAAAGGGTAACTTAACTGGATACTTATTTCTTTGAACAGAGGTGGACAATGTAAGTCTAATCCATCTTCTGCATCATGGCTTTTTCTTCACATAATTAAAGACAGCCACTTTGATCCTGATTTCTCTTCTTTATGCTAAACATTCTCCGTGCTTTCAATGGAAATTCTTACAACAGTGCCAGTACAAGAACCTAGGACTTCTGAAAAATAATCCACTATATTTTTTACTATATCATATTACTTCCTAAGTAACTCTCAGAGAATGTCATCTTCTTCATTCTTCTTCTTCTCCTTCTCCTTCTTCTTCTTCTTCTTCTTCTTCTTCTTCTTTACCTCCTCCTTTTCTTCCTCTTATTCTCCCTCCTCTTCCTCATTCTTCCTCCTCCTCCTCCTCCTCCTCTTCCTCTTTGATAGATACTGTTGAGATTTACTATATAGTAAATCAGGAATGGATTGAGATCTGGGTTCTAGTTTTGGTTATGTAACTAACTTATTCTGTGATTTTGGTCAAATAACTCAGTCTTATGTAGTCGGTTTACTCATTAATTAAATGAGGGAGTTGGATTAAATGATTCTTTTCTCATTAGTTTCCTCACTTTGTTCTTTGTTCAGAATGGTTATATTTGAGAAATTTCATAGAGGCAAAGACAAACAGTTCTTCTGGGGATCTCAGGACCTGGAGAGTTCTTGGCTGGGTCACAATCCTGATGATGTTTTCAGAGTAAGCAGAGAAACCAAATATACTCCCTTTTCCTTTCAAGTGAGTTCAAGGAACCTTGATATTCTAGTTTATATAATGCATGTTCTCAGATTTTTTGTTCATTACGACAGCATCAGTCTCAGATCATTCATAGCTAGAGTTCTTCCCCACTTACCTGCTTTTACAGTTTTATTTTCTTAAACCTGATTATGATCAGAGAGAAGATTGAGGAAGGATTAGGAGGTGGGACCTTTCACTTCAACTTAGCCTGTTCTTCCTTCCTTATCTGTTTTTTATTTTCTTAAATTCCATTATCACTAGAGAGAAGACTATGTGGAAGGGTATTAGGAGGAGGGATTTCTCACTTTATTTATAGCTTTTTCACCAAAATTTGATTAGATGAATCTGTTTCTAGAAATACTAAAGTAACAGTGGGAGTAGATTGAATAAACTCCTCCCTAGTGGCTGGTGGGTTGCTTTAGACCAGTATTTACTTTCCAAAACTTTATTTAACATGTGATCAAACAACTTTTTGCAATACATAAAAGAAGAATTACTAATATGTATACATAGCTATACCCATGCACACACCAATATTTCACTTCATCAGGTAGTATAATTATTCTATTAAAGGATGTTTTTCTTTTTGTATCTACTTTCTATCACAAAAAGCTTGGCATGGTTTTAAGGTTAAATGGCCATCAGTGATCATGAATAAATTCTCAGGTAGAAACAGTTCTTGAGCCCAGTGCTCATAGGTGAGCATAATATTGGTAATTTTCTATTTAGAAGTATTTGGTAAACCTCAGTTGGCTCTTCATGCTCTCCTCACTCTCCATGCCCTCCCTCCCACCGCACTGTCCAAGGACATATACACGCGTACACATAGAGGCACGTAATATGCAATTCTGGAATGATTTAGCATTACTGCAGGTTTGTAAATATTATCTGTTACTGTAAGTCCAACCAACTAAGTGACGTAGCGATTATGCAAATGTCGCATATGCTGGTGTTCTGCTTCTGACTCCAGTGATCAAGATTAATTATTTTAATTTTTTAAAGAATTAAACATCACTTCATTTATTTTTTTAGAGGCAATTGGGATTCAGTAACTTGCCCAGGGTCATGCAGCTAGTAAGTATCTGAGGCTGGATTTGAACTCAGATCTTCCTGATTCCAAGCCTAGTGCTCTATCTACTGTGCCATCTAGCTGCCTCCATTTTAAATTTTTTTTGAGGGAAAGCTATGGTTATATCTTATCTTTTGTGTTGTTAAGCAAAATTGTCTCCTTAGTATGGCTTTTGTTTCTTTTGAGTGGAAGTACTTTCAGCTGTTAAGTGCTAAGCCCCAGGCCCAAAGCCCTATCAGGTGTGAAACCTGTGTGGGTGTAGATTGATGACTTAAGAGGGGCCAACTCGGGTACCAATGGTCTCTGGTCATTGAGGAGGGGCTTGAGAACACCAGAGGCTTGGCTTCGAGGAAAGGTAAGCCAAGAGATAGTTTCAGCGGAAGCGGAAGCTGCTGAGGAAGCCAGAAGCTGCGGAAGCAGGGCTTACCCGTGTGTAGACCCAGGAGTGTGAGCAGGAATTTGAGGCCAGTAAAAATGATTTGGCTAATGCTATCTTGTTTTTCTGTGGCCTCCTGGTAACTCTTGTGAGGTGGGCTTTCTGGGCCTGGAGTCTTTTTGTCAAGATGTTGGAATGGGGAGGCTGGTTCACGGATCAGCCGCGGTGGGGCCTAAATAAATTTCTTGTTTTCTCCTTAGAGAACCTCTCATACCTTGCGATTTTGAACCATTCAAACATATACATGATTACATTTGAGATTATAAATTTGGCCTTCCTACTACATCTTTATTTTTAATTCTTCTAAATCATTGACCCTTTTGGGGACTGGTGGAGAAATACAATGTGTTCTCCACAGCAGGAAAAAGTCCTCTTTTTGAGCCTTCTTCTTTCTCTGAATTTTAAGAGACTGTTATTTACAGGTGAGAAACCATCCACTTGCAGGTGGCATAGAGGAATAGAAGAATATGAAGACCTAGGTTAAAATCTTATTTATTTGCTAACAATCTGTATGATCTTGGTCAAGGCCATTAACCTCTCTGGGCTACATCTTTCTTATTTATAAAATAAGGTAGTTAAGTTAGGTGATCATTCAGGTCCCTATTGTATCTACCTTTCCCCCCTCAATGCTCTCCATTTCAACGCAACTCAAATGCCATGAATGCAAAACATTTTTTTTTGTTTTTTTTTAGGATTTGAAACCAGGTCTTTTGATTTATTTTTTCAATAAGTTAATTAATTAATTTTTAGTTTTCAAATTCACTTTTATAAGATTTTGAGTTCTAAAACATTCTCCCCTCCCTCCATTCTCCCCTCCCAAGGTGGCATGCATTCTGATATAGGCTATACATGTACAATCCTATTAAACATATTTCCACATTAGTAATGTTATGAAAGAAGAATCAGAGCAACGTGAAAAACCACAAGAAAGAAAAAACAAAAAAAAAATAGAAAATTGTATGCTTTGATCTACATTCAGACTCCACAGTTCTTTCTTTGGATGTAGACAGCATTTTTTATCATGAGTCTTTTGGAGTTGTCTTAGATCCTTGCATTGCTAAGAAGAGGCAAGTCTATCAAAGTCAGTCATGACACAATGTTGCTGTTACTGTGTACCATGTTCTCCTGGTTTTCTTATTTCATTCAGCATCAGTTCATGTAAGTCTTTCCAGGCTTTTCTGAAGTCGGCTTGCTCATCATTTCTTATGGAACAAGAGTATTCCATTATATTCACATCCCAAAACTTGTTCAGCCATTCCCCAATTGATGGACATCCCCTCAATTTCCAATTCTTGGCCACCACAAAAAGAGCTACTATAAATATTTTTGTACCTGTGTATTGTTTTCCCAGTTTTATTATCTCTTTGGGATGCAGACGTAGAAGTGGTATTGCTGGGTCAACTGCTGCACAGTTTTTTTTTTTTGACATTTTTTTCCTTTTATTTAATATGTTTAGTTTTCAGCATTGCTTTTCACAGGAGTTTGGATTACAAATTTTCTCCCAATTTCTACCACCCCTCACTCCAAGATGGCGTATATTCTGGTTGCCCTGTTCCCCAGTCAGCCCTCCCTTCTGTCACCCCACTCCCCTCCCATCCCCTTTTCCCTTCCTTTTGTAGAGCAAGACAAATTTCTACACCCCATTGCCTGTGTATCTTATTTTCTAGTTGCATGAAAAAAAAAAACTTTTTTACTTTTGAACATCTATTTTTTTAAAACTTTGAGTTCCAAATTCTCTCCCCTCTTCGCTTCCCACCCAGCCTCTCTAAGAAGTCCAGCAATTCAACATGGGCTACATGCGTATCATTATGTATAACCCTTCCACAATACTCATGTTGTGAAAGACTATATTTTGCTTCTTCCTAACCTATCCCCCTTTATTGAATTTTCTCCCTTGACCCTGTCCCTTTTCAAAAGTGTTTGTTTTTGATTATCTCTACCCCCATCTGCACTCCTCCTTCCCCAAGAACCCCCTACCCAGACTGGGCTTAGATCTTCAGCAGGCTGTTTACTCTTGCTCTGATCTGCCACTTAATTCCTTCCACCAGGTGGGCCTGCGGCCAGAAGCAACTGCAGCTGTAGTTCTGTAGCTGCCCCACCTCCGCTGCCCCACGGGTGGTAGCCGAACCGCAAACTCCCTGTCCCCACAGCTTTTCCCACTAACCTTCTCTGTTGTCTTTGCCGTTTGTGGGTTGAGAGATCTGGTAAATACCACAGCTCACTGATTCAGTGAGATAGGGCACACTCCGCCCGTCTCCTGGTCCGGTCGGTCTGCTGTCTGGTTGGTCCACACTGCCCACACTGGGCTCTGCTCTGCTCTGCTCCACTTCCCTCAGCTCCCAGCTCCGTGCAGGACAGACCTTACCTAGAGACCATCCAGGCTGTTCTGGGTTGGAGCCCTACTTCCCTTTGCCACTTTGTGGGTTCTGCAGTTGTAGAATTGGTTCAGACCCATTTTTTATAGGTTTTTCGAGGGACTTGGTGGGGAGCTTATGGTAGTCCCTGCTTTCCAGCTGCCATCTTGGCCGAATGCACAACATTTTATTGGTTAAAAGGAAGGATATGGGACAGTGAAAAGGATTGATTAACAAATTCTGTAGGATTTTATGGATCATTTAGTTGAAATCTTATACTTAATCAACAAGGATGGCTTTGCTAAAAGATAATGATATTTAGTTACAGAATCACAGAATCTCAGAGTTGTAAAGGATCTAAGAAGCTATTTAGACCAATGTATATTATATTGAAAGTCCCTTCTACAATGTCCCCAACAAGTGGTCATTCTGCTTTCAGTGGAAGACCTCAAGTTAGGAGCTAATAATCTTTTGAAATAAACCATTCCACTTTGCAGTTAGCTTTACTTGTTGAGATTTTTTCTTTATTTAATTCTAAATGTTCTTGGTGACTTCAGTCTAATCCTCTCAGTTCTGCTATCCAGGTATACAATATGAGTAGCTTTTTTCTTCACATAATTAGAGATAGCCGTCTTGATCATCATTTATCTTCTTTAGGTTAAACATTTCCAGTTCTTTTGATGGATACTCTTACAACAGTGCCAATACAATAACCCAGGTCTTCTGAAAAAATGATCAGCAATATTCTCCACTATATCTTACTGGTTTCCATGCAACTCCCTTCAGAGAATAAGTTTTCTTTTTCTTCTTCTCCTCCTCCTCCTCCTCCTCTTCCTCCTCCTCTACTTCTCTTTCTCTTCTTCCTCTTCCTCTCCTTCCTCCTCCTCCTCCTCTTCCCCTTCTTCCTGCATTCCTAGTGATTTTGCTTGTTAGTTTCTCTCTGTTTCTCCTTTTATTACTCCCCCCATCTCTCCATCTTACCCCTTATTACTTCCAAGTAACTCATTTGTTATTCTAGGAATCTTTCTTTGCTCTTCAATGTGAGCCCCATATCCTCTACATAAGGAGGTAGCTAACAAATTCCATCATGGGGTGTCTGTAATTGTGGTTGGTCATAGCTTTACTCTTAATTTTTAAGCCTTTAAAAGTTATTTGTCTTTACAATATTGTCATTGTATAAATTGTTATGGTTCTGTTCACTTCTCTTTGCATTATACAAGTCTCCTTAAAAGTTTTCTGAATTTAATACCTCCATCATTTCATACAGAACAATTATATTACATTATGAGACATTATCGAGGCATGTCCAACTCTTTGTGACTCCATTTGGAGTTTTCTTGGCAAAGATACTGGAGTGGTTTGCCATTTCCTTCTTCTACTCACTTTACAGATGACAAAACTGAGGCAAACAGAGTTAAGTGATTTGCCCATGGTCACACAGCTAGTACTTATCTAAGTCCAGATTTGAACTCCCGAAGGTGAATCTTCCTGACCCCAGGCCCAGCACTCAATCCTTTGTCCCACCTAGCTGCCCCTGGATTACATTATATTCACATAATATAATCTGTTTGATGTTCCTCAGTGTATGGGCACACCTTTAGTTTTTAGCTATTTGTTACCAAAAAAAGAGCTGATATAAGTATTTATTTTAGACCTATGCTATCTTTTTATCTTTCTTGATCTCTTTGGGGTGTAGGCTTCATAGCAATATTTAGAAATTGTAGGCTACAAATAGTTTAGTAAATTTTTGTAGAAGCCGGGAGCTGAGTCTGACCTTGACATGAACTCTTCATATTTTGAGAAAAGGCTCTGGGGAGTGCTCCAAGCAGGGCCTCCATGCTCCCGAACTGAGGCGCAACATGGAGATATGGTGTGGGAAAAAAAACAAGGTCTGGTGTGAGAAAAAACTAAATGATAATATTGGAGAAACACAAGCAACATTCTTGGCATACAACTCACATGGCTTCAAAGCAGTAGAAACACTATATAAGAACTTCCTTGGCTTTTAATAAATGTGCTGTGTTTCAGGACCCACCTGACCCGTGTCTTCATTTCCTGGGGACTGGTTGGGGTTTGCTGGCTGAACCCCGACAAGTGGCGCCCAATGCGTGGGGCAGGAACATTACCAGGAAACCCCGGGAAGGAGCTCTAGGTACCGGGGATGCAGGGCTATAATCCATTGCAGCTCGGAAACTTAAGTTAGTGCACAATCTCGGTACATCAGGTGTTAATAGGGGAGAGACAGAAAAATAAAAAAAAATGGGTCACGAGTTATCAAAACACACAGGGAAAAAGATCAGGAGAGCTACATTAAATTGTTGAAAAATTTAATGAAGGAAGAGGGCTTGTACTGCATTTCCAAACAGATCAGTACATTCCTGGAATTAGTGTATACTTGTTCCCTGTGGGTGCCCAATGAAGGGACTATAGATCTAGAGAAATGGGACATTGTAGGGAACCAGATGAGTGAATATTTTAGAGAAACAGGGCCTTTAGCAACAAGAATTCTGAAGGCAGACGTGGCCTCGAGAACAGCCAGGGATCTGCTCCAGGTCATCTTAAAAAGCAGGGTCTACAAGACCCCAATAGAGCACAGCACCAGGTCTCCACTACACTCCTGAGGGCCAAGCAATTTGTGTAAGGATTCAAAAAATCATCTCTGTGTTCTTGTCTCTATCTGAGTCTGTTCTGTGTTTCTGTGTAATCTGACACCCCGTTATCTCTTTCTCTCTCTCCACGACTCTAGTCTCTTTGGAGGAGTGGGAGGGTGGGGAGGGAAAAAGAGTAAGAAAAATGTTTTATTATTTAGGTTATATGATGGAAAAGGCAAGCTGAAGTGTCAGGTCAGAATTAGAAAGAAATAAGATTTAGAAACTTCTGGGAAATTGTTGAAAAAAATGCTCTTTCTTTCTCCCTTCATTCCAAATCTGGCCAATTTGGAATGTGAAGAGAGATAAGAAAGAAAATGGGGATCTTTTCCCCTTAGATTTAGGTAGAATGTGTTACTCCTAACCTGAAGTCAGAATTTATTATACTATTTGGCACCAAGGCAAATTGGGAAAAGAAAAAGAGACACTTTGAGTCTCCCAGTACAAGAAGGGACAAGGCACCACTGGATCTTTTCCAGAGTCCCACTGGCCTTTTACTGGCAGATTCAAAGCTCTCACTTTCAAAGATGTTTTTAAGGAGGGAACACAAAAATAAAATTTATTTGGGTAAAAATTAAAACCATTAGCATTTTTTCACCATGTCGTCCTGTCTCTGACTGAGCCAAGGCTGTGATAAAAGTTAGAGCAGTTAAAAATTCTTTAGCAGATTCTGTTAACCATAGATAATCTGGTGAAGCATATAAAACCTTTTTAAAAATAATAATACACTTATGAGTATGAAGAAAAATCAGTCTTATTGACAAAAGATGTATATTTTTTCTATATCCCCTTCCAGTCTATCTATAGACTCTTTGGGGAGTTAAGAATCTATGTCAGAAGTATATATAAACATGTTTTATTTCTTGTGTGGTTAATAAGAATCACCACGAGACTACTATAAATAAAAAAACTGCAAGGACTTGAAAAAATCTAGAATGTGTTCTACAATGCACTGTAATTGTGGTTTCTCAAATTTTTAGAATTAAGAACTTTAGTAATGATCCCATAAACAGAATTGGAAAGTATTTAATAACATAAAAATATTAAATAAATCTAGAAAGTTAATAAGTAGTTTTTTATATACAACTACAGAGATCCTTATGCGCAATTTAGTGACCCTCATTCCTATCTGAGTTTGAGACAAGTGGCTTAAAGCTTCCAAAATAGAGAAATAAAAGCAGAGAATGAGATCCAATCTGAACGTTTTGACTGGAAAGACGGTTACTTACTGTATTCCTGAGAAACAAAAATATTTGTAGAATAGGATTTATCTCAATAGATATATATTTCTAACTTGCTCTGATTCTCCTAAGTTTGCTACTTGGAAAGTTTGAAAAATGATTTGGCTGTGAATATACAATAGAGAGGTAGCTCCTTTTCAAAATAATTGCCCTGCTTACTAGCTGTAGACCCTTTATCTTGATGTTTTTTCACCTAAGTCTCAATATAAATTAAAATAACATTGGAACCGCAAAAAAATTAAAATACATGTCGCAACAAAAACTCCATTCTCTGTGTTCTACTTTGCTACTTTGTTGCCCTCTCATACTCCACCGACAATGGCCCTGGACCCCTGGGCATTCTGAAGCCCTCACTTCTAGGCTCAAGTCCCCCAGACCTTGCTCCCACACCACTGGAACTTAGAGTTTTTGCTCCAAGTTTCCCAAAGCCCAGCAACTCCTACGGGGAAGCAAAGATTCCCCAGGGACCCTCCTCAATGACTCCTTAGACCTTTAATTCAGGTGCTGGACTCTACAGCTTCCCAGCACTCCCCATGATGTTAGATAAAGCTATTTTAATCTGGATTTTGTTGAAACTAAAAGACAAAAAAAATTGTGTAAAATCAGTTTATAATGTTTTATAACTGCCATATGGAAAATCAGGGATTTCTAGCTTTACCTGTAGTTGATAGGAAGTTACAGCTAAAACAATTTGGCTATCACATATGAAACTTGTAAAGTTATTAGCTAATTTATTTGGAGATGTTGTTTTAATGTTAAAACCTAAAACTGTTAATTGATTACTGTATGTAGAAAGAAAGGAATTGTGCAAAGCCTTATCCAGATTGGTTCTGCCCATTCAGAACAGTCCTCCTATATGCAAGGAGGGCAGCGGGCAAAGGGCACCAGTATTAACCCCTTCCTGGGGACCATGTTACCTTTCCTTATTTTGTAAAATTGCCAAGGCTCCTGGAAACCATGTGCAAGGGCAAGGTCATTAGCCCTGGGAAAAAGAACTTGTTTGGGTTATGTAAATTCTAAACAATGAACTTGACTTGCTGAGAAATTGCAAGTTTATGTCCAATAGATAGAAAGGATTCTAAAATCTGGCTTTTACACCAGGACAAGTTTAAAGTGGAGAATAAAAGATATTAACTGAGATCTCGTATATTGCTTATTACAACTCCATGAGATCAAAAATTACTGTATTTGACTCTAAGCTGTGATTAGTGAAACTTGCTGTTTAGAGCAAAAGGCATTTGGGACCATAACTAATTTTGTTTTGAGCTTGAATTTGGGTGTGTCACATGTCCCTGCTTTTTTCCTTCTATAGCAAATTTCTGTGATCGGAGCAAGTAGTCAGTATAAGATATGAGCTCTTTTGTGTTATCTTACTGGGCAATCTAATATTATTTTTATCTAGAACTAGAACATGTGCAGAAATTTATACAAACTGCTTAAGACTCATCTTAAGATGTTCTCTTTGTTTAAAGGATTTTAAAAGCAGCAGTATTTTTCCTATGATCAGTCTCCTACTGTCACCAATGTGAGATTCCATTACAACACCTTTTTGACTAAGAAACTTTGTGATATCTAGGAATTCTTCAATAACTAGAAACTTTGTTTATTATAATACTATGGAATTTGTGTTACTTGAGAATTTTTGCACCAACTTAGTAAAGCTTTATAAACAACGATACAAATGCATGCCAGCCACTTAGGGCTTGCTTTGTAAATGTTCCTTAACATGGTATGACTAAAAGGTTAAGATTCTATATGCTTTGTGTTAAAAATTGACTATTTAATGTATTTACGTATGTACTGAAGCCTGTTGTTAATTCTTTAAGTGACATCTCATCCTCCTGATGAGCAAATTAATAATGGATAAATGTAAAGTGTAAAGCACTGGCTTCTGATATGAATTTCTTAAATATGACTTTTGGCCATGGTTCAAGTTTTGAGTATGTAAAATGATTAAGGTTATTAAGATTAAAAATGATAATTAAAAAGTGTGCTAAGATCACTCTTGTAGGAGAATGGACAGACAGCTGTATAAGAAAGGACTTTCTGAATCTTAACTTGGATTTTTATTTCTTTTTGACTTTATATATCTACATTCATAAAGGGTACTGCCCCCTTTGATATGTCAATGCATTAATAAATCCTTCCCATATTTACTTAAAGGGGTGATGGTTAAGGGAAAAATTCAGACGTATCTATAATGATGAGGACATATCAGGGCCCATTTTCAAGGGCGATACCATAGCAGACTCTTTACTTACCTTAACAGTATTGCAAGCTCGAAAGAGTCACAACCAATATCATCAATCAGCTAAATAATTTGACATTACTGAAGAGCAAATGAGGAAAATTGTTAAAGCCCGCACCACTCGTCTCCCATTTCAGACACTCCCTAGGAATTTAGTCAACCTGCGGGGTCTTGAACCAGGGCAGCTATGGCAGATGGATGTCACTCACAAAGAAGAATTTAGAAAGATGCAATATGTTCATGTAGTGGTGGATACCTTTTCTTCTTTTACTATGGCCACTGCACTCACTGGGAAAAAGACACACCATGTTATTACTCACCTATTTTGGTGTTTTTCTGTTTTAGGCGTTCCACAACAAATTAATATAGATAATGGACCAGCATACACTAGTCAGCATTTTAAACACTTTTGCTTACAACATCACATTCAACATATTACCGGCATCCCATTCAATCCTACTGGGCAAGCTATTGTGGAACCGAAGCACAGAGACATAAAAGTGTACTTTCAAAAACAATAGAAAGGGGGCGATGGGTTTGGTCAGCGCCCAAGGGATGCTTAGATATAGTGATATACAAACTCAACTGCCTAACCTTAGATAAAGACAATAAAACACCAGCCATGAAAACAGTTTCGTTCCTTTAAATTTTGTTTATGTGGAACCCAAACTAGTTCAGAAGGTGATGTGGAAGAACACAAAGTTGGGATGTTGGGAGGAGCCTGGTAACCTCTTCGCATGGGGGTCAGGTTATGCTTGTGTTTCCACATGAGGAGATCTGGGTTCCAGACACCAAAGTGCAGAGGCTGAAGCTGAAGAAAAGGAGGAGGCAGACAAGGCCAAGGAGACAGCAGAACAAGAAATTGACACAGCTGCTGCTTCTCCTGGGCATGATGAAGGTATCGGAGGGAGCAGCGGTTCCCAGAAAGTGGACATTTTACCCTAACACGCCATGGGTCAGAGTAGAGACTTGAGAGGATCAATTCCCCAGAATCATCGTACAGGGGAACACTTCTAAGCTACTGAGTAATGAGTTTGGTTTTAATAGCAATCAGACTGTTTTCGACATACAGTTTAATTTCATGGGGGCTTCCAGACAAAACTTTACTGGTACCATGCTGGGAATAGCAGGAGTGCCCTCTAATGACAGTACTCATAAAAGCTTGTTGCCAGCCTGTAATCCTAGACTGTGGAACTCTGAGAAACCACTTCCTCCACTCCTCAAGTGTCATACCAGGACTCTCACACAATACAATAATACCTTTTTGCGCCTTGTGTCCTGGTCAGGAGGACCCCTTTAGGGAATGGGTACAGCTGGCATGGATCTCTCCATTGGGTCGTGAACAGACTGAACTGTAGAAAGCTATGGCTGCCATGGAGAACCTTACTATTGGTCAAACATGGCCATTGAACAAACCCCCGAGGATGGAGGTTCAGAATGTTACCCAAATAAGGGCATGTCTAGGTGGAAATTATTCTTTTATGTGGGGAAAAAGGATAATGTAAATATTAGTAGAATAGAGTTTGGGTATAATGTCACATGTAGAAATTGTGTAGTAAGTGTATTGGTCAACAAATGAATGTATCCATGGGTTTTAAAATACAAAACAGAATCAATGCTCAGTTTTATTACCAGTTAAATGCGGTAAATAAACAGCTATTGTTGCTGTAGGAGATGAATTGGATGTTTTAGAAGCACAGATACAAATGAGATGTCACTGTAGATCTATACCCATGTGTGTTACTCCTGTAGATTATAATGAAACCATGTATAACTGGACATATATATGTAATCACTTAAATGGATTATGGGGCAATAGTACAGTGTCCCTAGATATGGATGATTTACAGCAGTTAGCTAATGCTATAGATTAAGCTAGCAAAAGGGACCTTAACCCCATTAAGATAGCTGAAGATATCTGCAACTGGTTCAAGAACAAACACCCCTTCTCTTCCATATGGCACTGGTTATTATCATTATTAACAAATGCTGCAAGTGTGTTAATACTCCTATGCCTGAGATGAAGCTTGTCCAAAATTATTTTGAAAGTTTTATTCACTCATTCTAAAAACATCCAGTAATTCCAGTTACATCAAAAGAAAGGCGGAGGTGTAGAAGCCCGGAGCTGAGTCTGACCTTGACATGAACTCTTCTTGTTTTGAGAAAATGCTCTGGGGAATGCTCCAAGCAGGGCCTCCGTGCTTCTGGACTGAGACGGAACATGGATATACAGTGTGGGGGAAAAAAAAAAACAAAAAACCAAGGTCTGGTGTGAGAAAAAACTAAGTGATAATATTGGAGAAACACAAGCAACATTCTTGGCATACGACTTACATAGGCTTCAAAGCAGTAGAAAAAGTATATGAGAACTTCCTTGGCTTTCAATAAATGTGCTGTGTTTCAGTACCCACCTGACCCGTGTCTTCATTTCCTGGCGACTGGTTAGGGTTTGCTGGCCAAACCCCGACAAATTTTGTGGCAAAATTCCAAATTGTTTCCCTGAATGACTTGACCAATCCAAGTGTATTAATGTACCTACTTACCCTCAGCTTCTCCAACAATTGTAATTTTCTTTTTTTGTCAGATTTCCCAAGAACTTTTCTTTTTCTCCTGTGACTCCCTCAATATTTCATTTCCAATGCTTATAATCTAGAGACTCCAGAACTTATTGGTGGGATAAAATAGGAATCAACCTTTAGTTCTCACACTATTAATATCTTTCTTGTTTTCTACTCTCAGGTTGTTTAATGTCTGTGTCAACTGTATCAATGGATGGAGCAAATGACTCAGGAGTAACTGAGTTTGTGCTGCTGGGACTGTCTGCTTCTTGGGAGATGAAGATTCTTCTCTTCTTATTTTTCCTTTCATTCTATGTGGGAATTGTGTTGGGAAACCTCTTCATTGTGTTCACTGTGGTTTGTGACCCTCACCTATACTCCCCCATGTACTTCTTGCTGGCCAACCTCTCTCTCATTGACCTGCATCTATCTTCCCCCAAAGCCCCAAGGATGATCACTGACATTTTCAGTGAACATAAGGTATTTTCTTTCCCAGGGTCTATGATACAGATATTCTTTGTCCATGTCATTGGAGGACGTGAGATGGTCCTACTCATAGCCATGGCTTATGACAGATACACAGCCACCTGCAAGCCTCTCCATTACTTGAGCATAATGAGCTGCAAAACATGCATTCATTTTGTAGTGGCTGCCTGGGTGATTGGGGTGACTCATGCTGTGTGTCAGTTGGTTTGCATTTTAAATTTGCCCTTTTGTGGCCCTAACAATATTGATAGCTTTTACTGTGACTTTTCTCGGGTGGCAGAACTTGCCTGCACAGCTAGCAACTGGGTGGAGCAGGTGTCACCATTAACAGTGGGCTTATTTCCATGGGCACCTTCTTCCTCTTAATCATTTCATACGTCTTTATCTTTGTCACTGTGAGGCTTCACTCTTCTGCTCGTTTGTCCAAGGCTTTCTCTACATCATCAGCCCACATCACTGTGGTGTTTTTGTTCTTTGCTCCATGTTTCTTTTTGTGTGTTTGGGAATTCCTCTCCTTGTCACTGGATAAATTTTTGGCCATTGGTGACTTTGTTGTTACCCCACTTTTGAATCCTTCCATCTATGCATTTAGGAACAAGGACATGAAAGTGGCAATGAAAAGATTGAGCAGGAAAACTGTGAGTTCTAGGGAGGCATCATGATGGATTTTATGAAGCCAAATCAAGAGATGCTTGAGGATTGTGCTGATTCCTTCTCGACCTGTGTAGAAGATAGCATGTGCACAGACATCGTGACCTAGGACACCCCAAGAAGCTCTTTAGGATTCTAGAGGTGTAGTTATTTTGCTAATCACCTGGAACAGAGTAACATCTCCTACTCCCACCTTCTACTTTCTCATGTGGAACATACAAAGAAAAGAATGAAAATTCTGAGTTTAAGGAATACAGCATAATCAGTTGTCATGTACCTAGTTCAGTGTCATATTGTTTTACTTATAATTATGTTTGTCATTGGCTGAGCTTAGCTATGAGCAACTAAGGAAAACAAGTTATTTTTTTTCATGGAAATTCCATGGTCCCAATGTATATATTATGAGTTTTTATAAACCAGATAATAAAAGAGTCCACACTTCTCGGCCTTGCATTCAATGTCCTTAAGATTATGCCTAGAACCCATTTTTCCATCCTTATTGGATACTATTAAGTTTTAAATGCTCTTGATTTCAACACAATCTATTTGCCATGTCCCAAATGTGTATCTTCTACCTTTATACCATTGCTCATTCTGGTCTTAGACCCTGGTCTTCTCATCTATTCTCTCTCAATGTAAGTATTCTGTTGGGTCCCTCATTCAATGTCCAATTAAACTATATTCTAATGATGCTTTTCTGACTTATCAGTGGGTATTGAATGCATGCTTCTCTGATATTATTGTACCTTTTACTCCTGTTAGATACACTGTATACTTCATTTATGTCTTTTAAGCCCTATTTTTACCCCTGATCTAGACATCATATTCTCTTCTGTTATTAATATCTTCCCTTTTGGTTCATCTGCTCGAAAGACTCAAAATATTTAACTGAGTTTTTTTCCTTCTGAGATATTTAGTAATTTCAGTATTGTTTTCCTTCTTATATTCCCATATTACTCACTTTCTGATTCCTTCCTCTTTGATTATGGTTTATCTGAGGTCTAGACCTTAAAGTTCTTTCAATGTCTTGGGCAATTAGTGTTCAATGACATTAGTCTCTGCTTCAAGTGACTTTGGAGAAGGGAGGTATCAGAACTAGTGCCAGTCAGATCACAGGCTCTTAGTGGAGTGCCACACATATGTTCTGCTCCAGTCCTCATTTTTCCATTTGAGTTCTGTTGCAGCACATACTACTGTACTAGCCTGAGTAAGTTTCTGCTTTTTGGTTTTTCATTGCTGGGAGGAAGAAAGGTAGAGTTCAGTCCTGTCGTAAGCTTATAGGTTGAGTTGTTTAGCCCTAATATGGGAAAATGGTGGCTAGTGGTAGGGGGATGCTAAACGAACCATTGGAGGCTAGGGATTAGCTTTCTCTGTTCCTCATTCATTGAATGTTAACTCATTTGGCACTGGGTTTCCTAGACCATGGAGATATCTGAAATTGATGTATCTCTTGCACATACTTCACATTATGGAGAAGTTTTTAGAGTCCTGTTATGAACAATGTATACGCTACACAGTTGTAAACCCTCTTAGTTCAAGGAGCTTGTATCGTTCAATTTTACATTGGACGCAATATCTACCATACCAATATCTACACACAGTAGATCCTTAGTAAATATTTGTAGGTGAAAAGTAGGCCATGTGGAAGAAGTAATGAAGAAATAAAGGAAAAGATACTTTTTCCCTAATCAAAGTGTAGTTTAAGTTTCATCAATAGGAACGATAATCCATATTGCTTTTGTTAAAACTCAGCAGATTACATTTTTATCACCTACTTTGTACTCATTACAATTATATTCAGATGGGTATGTTTCCATGGAAATAAAATCAAATTCACTGTAGTATTATCAAGGCCTTTAATCTAGACTATGCAAATTTATTTTTTGCTTGTTTCCTCATCTTCGGATGTGTGGGAATAAGATTACCACTTCAATAAAGCTATGAGATTCTAGAAACCATTTTAGCAAGGAAATATTTGATTTTGTCAATCAAAGGCAGCTAAGCATAAGATATGGAAAAGAAAAATGGAGTAGTTTGTGCACTATTCCCTCTTCAAATAGCAAAAATTGGTTGAGAGAAAAACCTGTCATTTCTTCTCAATGGAAAGAGTAGAACCACTGTATTCCAGTCAACTTTCTCCACCATTAAGTTGTTGAATGAGGAGTGTGCTTTGCTTTACTGTCTGGCTGAAGATTGTCTAGGAGAAACAACTATAACACAGAACAGATCTTGCCCCAAATCTTATGTGGGTATCTGAAAGCCTGGCTTGTTTGGTTAGGGTGTTGAGTATTCAGACGCAAGTTTAACAGAGTGTGTAAGTTACATCATGGACTAGGATACTTAAAACATAAAAGTTACATATTAGATGCAGTGAAGACCTAGCTGACCTGTATTATTCAGAGAGTATACACATTATTACAGTGATTCTTATATGTATACTCCAGGCTTTAGATTTATTTCACCAAATTTCAAATAGTACTTCTGCTTTTATTCATACACTCTTAAGGAGCAGCTAATCAATAAATGAGGACATGAAAGTCTTACTATGTTCAGGATATCATCATAACCTCTACCCTTCATCCATTCAGTAAATTCCAGCATTTCCTTTTCTGTCTATGGTTCTTGTTACCATGGGTACAGTGGATAGGGTTCTGTGCCTTGAGTCAGAAAATCCTGAATTGAAATCTAACTACACACTCTTACCAACCGTGTGATCCCGGGCAAGTCACTTAACCTGTGTTTGCCTCAGTTTCCTCAACTGTAAAATGGGAATAACAATAGCACCTACGTTACAGAGTTGTCGTGTGGGTCAAATGAGATAATATTTATAAAAAGCATTAGCACAGTGCCTGGCACATAGTAGGCAATATATGAGAGCTGGCCAAGACATGGTAGGAGCACTGTGGATGGGCCTTAGAGTAGGTTGCACCAGGGATAGAAGCAGCAGCTTCTGGAACTCTTAGCTCAGAGACAACAAGGCCACCAAGTGCCTGATAAGAAAGAAATTATAGGGGATAATTACTTAAGAATTAGAATTGGATAAATAAAACCCGATGACTCCCTGAGACACCAAGAAATAATAAAACAAAATCAAAAGACTGAAAAAGTAGAACATCTAAAGTATCTAAAAAACCAAACAAACCTAACCTAGAAAATTATGGATGAGAGATAATTTAAGAATCATTGAACTAGGGGGGGGAGGAGCCGAGATGGCGACCAGAAAGCAGTAACTGGCGTGAGCTCCCCACCAAATCCCTCCAAAAACCTATAAAAAAAATGGCTCTGAACCAATTCTAGAGCTGCAGAACCCACAAAGTGGCAGAGGGAAGCAGGGCCCCAC